>JAPPVO010000002.1:143804395-144478805 GCA_030407325.1 Camellia japonica | reverse complement strand
TTAGATATTAGTGATTTGTGATTATTTATCAATTTTAACTAGTAAATAGCAATCTCAATCAAACAATTAAAGACAAATCGACACAATAATTTTACGTAGAAAAGTCACAATTGAAGTGTCTCCAATTGTGATAAAAAAAAAAAAACTCACAGGCAAAAGCCACAAAACAATCCACTAAGAAGACTCAAAGGAATTACACAAGTGTACTCTCAATTACCTAGCGAATCCATGCCCGAATCGAACCGACCCCTTTGTGCCTCTTCCAGTCCCGTCTTCACCTCGGAATTGTCTTTCTCAACGTTGAATCCACAACGCCGATGTCGAATCACGACAATTAGCCACTCCAGAATCCACCAAAGCTTTAGGCCCAAATTTCCCGGAATCCACCGAAGAACAACTCTCTCTTTTGTGAATAAAAAAAATAAACAAACAAACCCTTTGATATAATCCACTTAATTCATGATTAAGCTCTCACAAATATCAAAGGAAACAAGTAAAGAAACTCCAGATAAAAACCCTAATAACCAAGAAGAAGATCTAGAAGCCGTACCCTAAAACCTGACTGAACCGCAACTTTTATAGCAAACAGATCCGCGATCTCCGCTCGAGCGGACTAACTAAAACACGTGTGACTAAACAGGGTCTATGCACGAGTGAAAAAAATACAACCCCCAGTACTTTTGCTGGCGAGTTAAACTTCTGAAAAGTCGCGATCTCTGCTCGAGTGCAAGAATGCCCGCTCGAGCAGAAAAACAACTTTGACTGCAAATAGTCAGTGAAGTGGCAAACATGATAGGATTAAAATCACAAACTCATCTTCATGGGTACAATTCGGGTTGGATTCGCATCTAAATAATCAAAGCCTCACTTAAATAAAAGATCGAACAAAATTACACTGAAAGAATTTTTGTCAAACGGGATTGCTAATAACAAAAACCTAACAAATACAATTAATAATATCTTAGAGATTTAATCTTCTCTCTCTCTCTCTCTCTCTCTCTCTCTCTCTCTTCATGGTATCAAAGCATGAAAACTTTTGCGAGCAATAATGGTGATCCAATATGAGAGGGCTTCATTGCCTTCCAATGTGCTCCTAATTGTCTCTAAACTCAACTCTTTGATTTTGTCAAACTTGAAGCTTCAAATTACTCAATTTGAAGGAATCAAATTCAAAACTTCTTCGAATCTACAAAAGGGTTCGTTTGGGATGTGTGTTGGCTTTTGGCTATTTTAGAATGGGGTTAAAAAGTCTTGTTTGGGATAAGCTTTTTGGCTTTTTTGACTTATGTAAGAGAAAAAAATGAAATGATTACGGTTTGGATGTGGCATTTTGTCTTATTGGGCTAAAAAGTATATTTTGTCTTTTTGTGACTATTTTAGCCAAAAAGCCCCATTTTAACTTATGCCAAACGAAGGCTCTTTGGTTTTCTTGATGGCTCTACGATCTGTCCTTCTGCTACAATTCTCGATTCAAACAACAAATCCATCTCAAATCCAGAGCTTATGCAATGAAAGCTTGTTGATTCTTGTCTTCTCAGTTGCATAATTACAACTCTCACACCTTTGATATTCTCTTCAGTTCTTCATCTGAAACACTGCAAAGAAGTTTGGTTTGCTCTTGAGAAAAGATTTACCTCATTTTCTTGTCACATACATGAACTCAAGAATCGACTGAGCACAATTACGAAGAAATCAAAATCTATCGAGGCTTATCTTCAAGAAGTCAAGGATCTTGTTGAACAACTTGCTCTTGCCTCTTCTCCTATCTATGATGAAGATCTTATTCTTCTGGTGCTTAATGATCTACCTGAAGAATATAATGCTTTTAAAACGACTATAAAAGCCGAAACAGAGGCCTTCGCTAGATGAGTTGTGTTCACTTTTGTGCTTTAAAGCTATACACGTTGAGAATAGCCATTAGCAAGGAAATTCCTCTAATCTCACAGTTGCTTTCTCTTCTACTACTAGATCTCAACCAAGCACAAACACCTCTGACAGATCTACTACTAATCAGAGTTATTTTGGCCAATCCTTTTTTTTTTTTGTTGCAATTACTCATTTCATAATAGAGGAGGAGGTAGATCTCAAGGTTTTCTATACAGAGGAGGTAGGTATAATAACAACAGAGTAAAAAGATGAGGAAGGCCTCAGATGTAACGCTCCGACTTTTATTACTTGAACCCATTATCAAATCCTTTATATTAATACCAATTCCAATAATCCCCAAACATTCGAAAGCATAAACAATGAATAAATAATAACATGCCCTCACAACAATGATGATGTTATAACAAAATATGTTACAATGCCTGTAGGTTTACATTGAATTTAAATTAATAAAGGGATTTACCCTTATACAATGCATGGCGTTCCGCTAACAAATTAAATGGCCCCGTGGCCAACATAATAAAAGACTTCAAGTCTCGGACAATCTTCCAGCCTCGTACCTGAAAATTTGCCAATACGTGGGATGAGCACAAAGCCTAGCAGAGATCCTAAAGATCCTAAACAATCACAACATATAAATAGCTACGATCATGCATGCACACCTCAATATATATATATAATGTGTCGTTTTATAACCAAAATATACATACGTAAATACTGTTCCTTTTACCAACAATTCATTTCCATCCACTTACAAATACCCATCATTATCTTTCAATTCACTAATTCAAATCCAAACATCTCTAACCATTTCTCCTAACTTAACTCAACACAACTTCCTCAACTAACCATATAATTTGACCTAAACTCAACAGTAACCTCAACACGTACATATAAACACTAAGTCACATATAACAAACACAATCGGTGGTCACGCCACGTTCAACACAAACTACACAACGGGTTTACATTTAAATTAAGCCATCATTCTTTATCAACATTACAACCTTGTGAATCCTCTCAAGTCCATGTATTTGCCAGTGGTCATCGCTGAGCACCACCTAAACCCGTGACCATCGCCAAGTGTCACCATAACTCGTGGCCATCGCTGAGCGCCATTGTGACCATCGTTAAGCATTACCAATCCCATGGTCAATATGAGTACCACATAACACAATTACAACCCATACATGACTCAGATTCACCCTAACTACTCAACTAAAGTAAAGTTGTTTATAATTGTAAACAATGCCCCAGTGCATGAACCAATTCTCACAAAATGTGCCCCATGCACCACCATTCAACAACGGGCTTTCAATCTCATCAAAAATTTCATTTTAATACACCATGAGTTATTAGTTACCAATACCATTTCCTTGCTAATGGTTAACACCTACTCAACAACAATATAATTCTTACTAGTTATATTCACAGCCATTCCAATTTCCTTATCTTTCACCAATTTCATCCTAACACAGAATCCATCATAACATACACATGGAATTGTCTATTCACAACCAAGCACACATTCCCCTATTTCAAAATCCAACACACACAATCCCTACACATGGCATCTACTATTCAACAATCAATACCATCCTCCACTGATGGCTAAGGAAAAAACTTTACAGACTCCTATTATACAATAACAAACACCCATACGTATAAACCCAATTCCAATTCTCAATTTAATAAATAAATTAACGAAATAGCAATTTGTTTTGAAAATCAATTTCTACACCTCCAAACTCCCAACATACACAACTCATCACTGCCCATTTATTATTTACCAAAAATCCCCAATTTAATTATGTTCAACATAACCCAACATCAACACTACACACAAACCACATTTATCTTTTCTCCAGTTCTTGATTAGAAGCTAAGGCTTCCTAACCCCTCATCCTAAACATACCCAACATCATATATACATCTACCAATTCAACCCATAACTGATAAACTTAAGCCTAAAACAACTCATATGCTTTTAGTAAAAACATAAATCATAAACATGGTTTTTATGTAATAAAAACTACCACGTGTCTATCTATAAATGAGGTATTGAAAAAAAAAAGAAGAATCTCTACCTGTTGAAGCAAAGAGGGGACAAACAAAAAATCATCAGTGACGAAACGACGATCCGCTCAGATTAAATGGAAGCCGTCGTTGAGCTCTACGTTTTGGTCTATGAGATTAGGGGTGGAAAGTGGGTAGATATAGATTAAAACCAAGATTGAAAGCTTAAAAGGGCCAAAAATGGCGAAAAGGATGAAATGAGAGAGAAAAGAAACTAAAAAATGAGATATTTCCAACTTTCCATGACTTTTATATAAAAAAAGACTGCAGGCAGGATAAGGAGTCTGCCGTCGCGATTCAGACAAAAAGACATATTGCGAACACGACCGAAGGGATTGCAGACGCCAACAAGGCTGACAACAAAATGCGGGCGTGACTAGAAGACCATGGGCCACGTAATTTCTTTCCAAGCCAACAGACCTGAAGGCCAAATTGGTCGCGACCCATCGCAGGCACGACCTATCCATAACAAATCGCGGGCGCGACTGACCAGAGTTAGAGCTCCTAGACTTCTACTCCACAGCCAACCCAAAGAACATGACAAACCCATACCATCCAAACAAGGCCAAAGTCGACCGAGACATCCACATGTCCCATCCAAAAACAAAAGGGATCGAGTTTTTTGACTTGGGCCCCTATATTAGAGCTATGACTTGATTTGTCAAATCTATGGTATGGGAAACCACTCAGCCTTGGAGTGTAAACATAGAATGAATCTTTCTTTTCACTCTATGTTTCTTTTCTATACTATGGGGCTTTCACCAGTGTCCTCTGCTACTCCTAGAGCTTTCTCTGCTCATATTTCTTTTCCTTCAATGTTCTCATCTATGCCATCTTGTTTATCTCCTTGGTATCTGTAGCTTGTTTTTTGTGCTCGTCGAAGGGGTTTAGTCTCCTCGGATACGATAGCCCTACATTTCGGACTCCTGTGGTTCTGAATCTGGTTTCACAAGTGTAACGTGAAACAGAAAAAAAAAAAAAAAACACACAAATGAGAGTCCAAATCCTACAAATCTTAGAAAATCCATTTATCATTAGAGATGCCAAAAATGGACTGCATTGCCAGATTTCAAAGTCGCCACCTAAATATTTTTGAAAAATTTAGAAAACTCGTGACTCGTGCCCAAGGCCACTTGTCCGTCTTGCCGAAAGTGTCTTGGCTTAGGAACTTAGGTATGAGAGGGGAAGGTCATGAATTGAGTACTCCACTCACCCGATCAAAGATCAACCTATACTAATCATGATGTGATTTTTATGTACATTATATGCTCTTGTTTCGATTATTAAGCTAACATTTATGTGAGGAACACAAGTATGGACTAAGTCACTCACTTTGGAATGCTTTGATTTCATTTTTGTTTGAAATTTTTTTTTGAATATGTGCCCCTTGAAAGAGCTCATATATGCATTAATCAAATCATCCCAATTCAAGTGAACTAGCCTTCATCCATAGGCATTCAAGAGGTATATCAAAAAAACACTTAGCCTCATGGTAATATGCTTGATATGGCAACACTAACATACATGCAATATGCTAAAGCAAGAAATGCTCACCTAGAACTCAACCGAGGCAAGCCAAAATAGAAGATAATAGTTAGAAAAATGCATGCTCTACTATGCAAGTGAGTAATGCAACACATACAAAATGCAACTAGGTTATGGTTGTTAACATGACATATGACTCAACTCAAATCATGTGTTTAGCGCAAGTATTCAAGAAAGTAAACAAAAAAAAAAAAATAAAATTGACAACAATGTTAGAATGATGAACCGAACCCAATGCATGCAAAAATGGGTATTTTACACATGGTAATGATATGAAACCAAAACATAAATGCAACCATCATAAGCAAGTAAATAAAAAGGAGAAAAAAAATGGGGGTTGGAAGACATACAAATATTACAAGTGTGCCCTCATACGAGAAGGTCCGAATGTTCGAATTTAAACTAACTATTACAACACCAAATTAACTAATTTAACTGGCTATTACAATTTCAGACGAATCTAATTAATCAAACATAGTACTATTAAAGCATTAATTTTAAAGGACCATGGGAAGTGAAGCGTTACATGCGCACAAACGAGAACATCCTTCTGGAAATCTCTCTATTTTGTTGCCAGAATCTGTTTTGTTTGTAGTCAGAAAATTATTCTATTTTTGTCCCAACTTCTGCTCTATTCTGCCATAAAAAGGACATTGCGTACATAAACAATGGTGCCCGGCCGGCCTCAAGAAGTGGTCAGCCAGACAGAAAGGTAGCTGGCCAGCCACTGGTTCTAGGTATTGCCCTACTGCCATAGAATTGAAACATGGCAAAAATAGAGTGTTTCTAAGGAATGTTTATCCTTTCTGCCTCTCCCTATCATGAAACTGATCAAGGAAGAAGTAGACCCGATTCACAAACCATCAATTGTCGCAAAGTTGTTGCATGATGATCTATGAACCGATAAGACGAAAGATTAATAAATGGAAATAAAAGACCAACAAAACCATTCCCCTATCATGCAGTTACCTCAAGGGAAGTGGTAGACATTGCATCTTGAATCATTAACATCACTAAAGAGTATGTAATGATTCGAGACGCAATAGGTTCAATATAACGTCCGATTGAACCCAACCCAATTTTATTACTCTTTTTTACCACTTTTATTCCAATTTTATTAGCCTCTTTTACATTGCCTTCCATTCCTTATTCATTTTTGTCCAAAAGTGATCTATACGTCCACTAAGTGCAAAAAGCAATAAAAAGAAGTGTCAAATAAAAAGTTGTGCTTGACATAAGAGAGATGTAATGCCTTGGCAATGAACCTCCGAAGAGATTAAACTATTAAGCATGGAAAGTCTCTTTCTCATGCCTTGAGCAACAAACTTAGTGTTTAAGACAACCCTTAATCAAAGAAAGCAAAGAAATGAGGGAGGTTGCAGAGATGACTAGGCAAAGGTGATGATGACAAATATGAATATTTACATGGAAATTATGCAAAGAAGGCTATCAACTCAAACGGATTGGTGTCTATGGCCTAAATCACAAAATCTATGAGGACTTACAATACTACAAGGATGATATTCAAAGGATAAACTAAATAAACAATTAAAACAGCCCCAGAACTAATAAAAACAATGCTGAAATCAGTTTGGAAAGCTAGAAAAAGTAAGCAAAAATGGAAGAGAATAAAGCTAGTACGCAAGCCTAAGGAAGGGTGGCTAACCCCTCCACTTTTTGGACCTTAAAATCACATGTTTTAGCCTTTGAAAACTCTAAAAATTAGTAGCTAAAAGCAAAGAAACAAGTGGGAAAAAACAAGGATTTAAGTTATGGGATAAGGTTCAAGAAAGGGTGGTTAACCCCTCCACCTTCGGTAGCTTAATTACAAGTTTCAACACTTGAAAATAGACCAAAATAGTGTGAAAAAGAGGAGAAAAGAGAAGCGCAATTAAGACAGAAGATGGCAAAAGCTATACCTCTTGAAGAGAGGATGTTCTTTAGTTCACAAACCACAAAGTGATCACCCTCAAGAGTTGAAATTTTGGCTCAATAATCTCAGCAATGAACCTCAAAATTTTGGTTTAGGAAGTGTATGTATAGTGTATGTATATTGCAAGATAGAGAGGGAGTGTGTTTGACAAGTTTTTGGCTCTTGGCAAATTTTTCTAACCTAAAACCATGAGGGTTGGTCACGTATTTACAGAAAAACAGGTTCCTTTGTCGGAAATATCTATATTGAGCCAGCTAGTGCAAGGCATGCACATGGCACTACAACAAAATAAACCTTTGGCGACCAAAATTGGTGATTAAAAAAAATTTAGTCGCCAAAAGTTGTGGAATTGACGACTAAAATTTTTTTTAGTCGCCAAAAGTACAATATTTAGCTACTAATTTTTTTTAGTCGAGATATATTGATTATTGGCGACTAAAAAAAACTTTAGTAGCTAAAAATACCAAAATTGGCGACAAAAAAAAAATTTAGTAGCCGTATATTGAGTTTTGGCTACCAAAATCATTTAGTCGCCAAATGTAAAATAAAAAATTATTTTATATCTTTTGGTCGCCAAAAACATATTTTCAGCGACAAAAAATTAGTTTAGTTGCCATATGTTGCGTTTTGGCTACTAAAATCATTTAGTCGTCGAATGTAAAATTAAAAAATTAGTTTTTATCTTTGGCGACTAAAAGTTTGGTTGCCAAAAACATATTTTCAGCGACAAAAATAAATTTTAGTCGCCAAAAACTAAATATTTGGAGGGATTTATTTCAAAATTTTGAGGGATTTTATAAAACTAATTGGCGACTAATGGTGTAATATATATATATAAACATTTTGAGATTTTCTCGCTTGAATTCTCTCTTGCTATGCTCTCTTCATCAGATTTATTTTGAAGGCTGTTGAGGCTCGCAAGCACGGATTTGAAGGTGTTCTATCAGATCTGTGCTTCTCTCTCTCCTGATTTTGTGAGTTTCAATTTGTTCATCCTTTTTTTTTAGATTATAAACATTATAACTCAGATCTCACTTCTCTCTTTGATTTTCTATTTTTATTAGATCTAGTTGTTCGTCAATCTATTGTTTATGATTTTCTGGTTTTATATTAGATATCATTGTTTGTCAATCTGCCGCTTCTCTCTATTTTTCAGATCTGTTTGATAGATATAGATTTCTGTTCACATTTTTTTTTCCTCAGATCTGTTCGTCGATCTGTTTTGATTCATCAATTTTTGTGGCCTTTATCTGATTTTCAGATCTGTTCATCGATCTATTTTGATTCATCAATTTTTGTGGCCTTTCTCTTATATTGATCTATATATTAATATGTATATGTTGGTTACACGTAAATGAGTTGAAGTTGAAAATTGTTTGAGGTGAAGTTTGAAAATTGTTCCTTTTACTATCCGATGTAAACTCAGATTTCTTAATCCAAGGTTTGATGTCCCTAATCTAATAGCCCCCAACCTATCATTCAGCATAAAGCTTCATAAAATTTTCAGATTTTGAACTATGCAATGAACTCATCAAAAATTGATAACATTTTTACATTCTTTGCCCTGGTTATCATCTAGTAATTTTGTCTATTGGATGCAATAAGTGCACATATGGTTATCATTTTTTTAAATGTTGACTTTAAATTAAAAAAACAAAATCTTAGGAAACATAGAATGCTAATATTTTGTTCTTTGTTTTTGTTTCCAGTTAGAAATAGTACAATAATAGAAAACACTATGTTTTAGAGCATTTGGTATTAAATAAGGATTCTCAATAACTGTCGCTTCATAGAATTTCATTTCAGAAACAAAAAGATGAATGGAACTTGATGAGTTTCACCACTAGAAAAACCACTATATAGGTTATGAATGAATGGAGATTAGCTGAAATTGATTAATCTGCCGCTGCCATTTTGAATCCACGAGGTTAACTCTATTTTGTGGCTGATTGATCTGCTTCTAGTTTTAAGTGTATTTCTGTTTTGTAGGTTCTTTTTATTTGATTGGGTTGTCTTTTAGTTTTGCTGGTGGGGGTTTTGTGGCTTTGTTGTTTTTATGTCAGGTCTATGTCTCCACAGTCCATGCACACAATTATCCTGTTACTACCTTCCATGACTATCTTTGAAGTGTTTCTCATCATATTTGTGTTGGGAATGTGAGATTCATGATTTTGTTTATGGGATGCTGTCCTATGTTGTTCATTAGCCATTATTGTCATCACTATTTTTGATCTAGTTATGTTGACCTCCTTGTGTTCTGGAAATGATGCCAACCTTTCCAATCAGTGTGGAGACTATGCTAATGGAGGGAGCTAATTAGCACACTTTTTAATTAGCTCCAATTGTTTACACTTGCTAATTGATGCATAGGAATGACACTTTTTATTGATGCATATCACCTCAATCCCATAATGAGATAGACAATGATGTTCCAAATTCTGGTCTGGATGCTGAAGAGGCTGGAAGTCTAGGCATGTTGGATAGAGAAATAAACTTAGAAAAATAGGGTACTTTTAACAAAAAGGATATCGAGATTGCTCTTATTAAAGGGGATTGGAGCCCACTGAAAAGGATTTATGCTGGGAATATAAAGCCCATTCTGAAAAGAAGAATGCCCATTTTGAAAATAGGGTAATTTCAAATGTCCATTTGATGCAATAATATTTGAAACATTGTCCATTTGTTTATGTTTTTTCAATCTTCTTTGCATGAGATATTCCAATTTGATTTTCCCTAGTTTGGTGAAGTTGTGTTCATTTGGAGAGAATGATTAGGAAAGAGAAGAGATTAAGAAAAGAGAGATGGGAAAAAATGAATTAGTAAATTTTCCCTTGTTTTAGTTGAGAACAAAGTAGATAAGAGTTGAGGGGAAAATATATTTATTTTGTTGTTCCTTGAGTATTGTTTGTACCTAAATTAAATTGAAATCCCTTCAAATTTGCGTTCAATGACACGTGGGAATAATATTTAATAACTTTCTCAATTATTTTTTTTCTCTTTTCGTTTCCCTCCTGCCAAACAAAGCATAACATTGTTGAGTATTGTTGTTGCAGGAAATTTCTGCCCTGAGATGGAACCGTTTTGGAGAAAGATTCCTTGATAGATAAAAATGAAATTTGCCTGTGTTCGATTCTAGTAACTTGAAGAACCAATTTATGCTGTGAATGCACAACTGTCCAAAGTAAAAGAGAGATTTGTGCTGGGAATACAAGTTACGATCACGAGTTTGTTGGTTTGGATAGTATATGTATTTGTTGGATTATACTATATTTATGGATTTTTATTTTTTTTGATATGTACAGTTAATAGTTAAGTTTTGTATATGGTTGAAAATTGGATTGTACAAGTTTTGGAGAAATATTTTTATTGAATGGTTAAGAATTGAATGCATGAATGAATAGATGAATAATTTTGTATATGCATAGGTTATAGGTGGCGCAAAAAATACTACAGAATAAATTATAAAAACTAAATGAGACCTTTTGGTGACTAAACAAATGTCACAGGTTGGCTTTTGGCTACTAAAACTTTAGTCGCCAATTGTAAAAAAGTGAAACTTTTGGCTACTAAAATTTTAGTCGCTAATTCTCAAAAAGTAAAATTTTTGGCTACCAAATAATTAGTCGCCAAACATACATGCGCAATTGGCTACTAAATAATTTAGTCGCTAAAAGTAAATATATTTATATATTTAATTTAAAAAAAAAAATATATGATGACTAAAAAAAAATATATGGCGACTAACGTTTTAGTCGCCAATAGGCCACTTTTGGCTACCAAAAAATTTTTAGTTCCCGATTGTTTCACCGACAAACTATAGGTGACCAAATGGGCGACCAAATATATTAGTCGGCAAAAGTGATTGGCGACTAAAAACAAGGCTTTTGGCGACTAAAATTTTAGTCACCAAAAGTGAAATTTCTTGTAGTGTGGGGGGGGGGCAGCTGGCAACAAAATATCTGCTGGCAGTTAGACATGGCCGGCCGATCATGAAGAGGGACAGCTAGCCAATAAAAATTGGCCTACTGGCCACTTTTTGGCCAACAGACCTCTGAGTGGTCAGGCTAGAAAAAATTAGGTCTTGGTTCAAAGAGGGTGCAAGGTTTGGGCCTTGAAGCTGGAAAATCGAAGCCGTTTGTTGAAGAAATTGAACAATTGTATAGCATAACAATTCATCATTGAGTGTTCACCATGAGGCGCCTAAGTCTTAAGGGCGGTCAAAAATGGGGTGTCTACAGTTGCCTCTCTTTAATAGAGCTCGAAGTCATGAAATGACTTGAGTGAATGTCAAAGCCTGAAGATGACGCATTTTGACAAGGTCGTAAGACTTGGGCAAGCAATCAAAATATAAGTGCAATTGGTTGAACTCGAAAGTTACCTATGTATCCTTTTGCCAGGAATAAACCAGCGTAGTTTAGGAGCAGGATACAAATGATACACATTGCAACGAAACAATGCAAATGATATACAATGTAACGAAATAATCAAATCACGAGTAGTGCCTTCTAACAAATATCATAAAACAACGGGGATGCAAAATCAAACTATGTTTAACGTAGAAAAGGTGCTGACACCCTCAAACCACAATTCTTGTAGAATAGGTGCGTACACATGCAAAACTATGTCTTTCGTAGAAAGGGTACAAGTAATTTGGATGGTATGATACAAGTGAGGAATAATCTGTTGGGGAAAGATAATGATCTTAAATGTTGAATGTAACAAGATGAAGTATGATGCAATGGATGAAATGAAGAAGGGGCATAGGCCGAACTACATCTTACCTAGAAAAAGCATGGACACAAAACAAACCACATCTGACACATAAAAGGTGCTAGAATCCTCAGACCACAATTCTTGCAGAATAGGTGCGTAAATATGTAGAGCTATGCTTTAACGTGAAAAGTATGAGTACATACCAGACTAAGCTTAACATAGAAAGGATGCAGGTAATAAAATGGTATGATGTAATAGGTGTAATGGATAGTGGAGTACATGCATGTGATAGAGGCTACATGTAATGTGATAGAGGTAATAGATATGATGCAGTAGCTAGGAAATGGTGCCTTAGAAAGCACCTTACAAGGGTAATTGGCGAGGTCTCATCTTAGGCTGCTGGGGATCTTCCTTTTCTTCTTGGTTTCAAGGCTTCTTCCTTCATCTTGCGCTTCCAAACCACGGGTACTACTTTTCTCCCTGGCTATGTTTGCAACTTTCCTTATTCTCTAACAGGGTGACAAACTAGGTTGGTTCAATATCCAGAATTGAGGCGCATACAAGCTACCTTAACCTATGGGGCTGCCATATAGATTTCAAGCCAAGGATGTTTTGAAATAATCTCCACACCTCTGGGTACTCAAACTAGACTTTAGTCTCAGAAATTCAAAACCTTTACATTCTAGGCCTCGACCATTCGAACTCTAGTTTCCACCGTCTTAGTTGATCTCCTAGGAACTCACTATAAACATAGTTTGGTGGCTATACCAGACCGCCTGAAGCCGTTCGGGCACAACAAACACCAAAGGAATTGCACCTTTAGAGGATTTAAGGTCTCCTAGACCCTGTGAGTGCACAAGACAGTGCGGGTGAGGGGTACAAAACAGTGCAGGGTGAATGAATGCACAAAACAGTGCTATGTGGGTATACAAGACAATGCTATGCAGGGTGAATGCACAAGACAATGCGATGCAAGTGAATGCACAAAATTGTGCTGTGTAGGTTGAATGCACAAAACAGTGCGATACAAGTGCACTAGACAGTACGATACAGGTGCACACGACAATGCTATGTGGGTGCACAAGGCAGTGCGATGCGGGTGAATGCACAAAACAGTGCGATGTAGGGTGAATGCACAAAACAGTGCTATGCAAGTGCACAAGACAGTGCCATACAGGGTGAATGCACAAAACAGTGTGATGTAAGTGCACAAGATAGTGCGATACGGGGTGCACAAGACAGTACGATACAAGTGAACAAAATAGTGCTATACAAGATGAATGCACAAAACAATGCTGTGTGGGTGAATGCACAAAACAGTGCTATAGAGGTGCACAAAATAGTGCTATATAAGATGAATGCACAAAACAGTGCGATGTAAGTACACAAGATAGGGTGATGCGGGGTGCACAAAATGGTGCGGTGCAGGTGAATGCACAAAACATGGCTATGTAGGTGCACAAGACAGTGCGATGTAAGTGAATGCACAAAATAGTGCTATGTAGGTGCACAAGACAATGCAATACAGGTGAATACACAAAATAGTGCGATGCAAGTTCACAAGACAGTGCGATGTGGGGTGCACAAAACAGTGCGGTGTAGGTGAATGCACAAAATAGTGCTATATAGGTGCACAAAACAGTGCAATGTAAGGTGCACAATACAGTGCGATGCAAGACAAATGCACAAAATAGTGCAATGCAAGTGCACAAGACAGTGCATCACGTACCTTATGGAATGAGTGTAGGGCAAATTGTCACAACTTATTGAAATGTAACTGGAAAACACTGTGGAAGGTAACTTGAAGAAACTCTATTATTACAAGCACGGAGCAAAGTCAAGCGCAAGAGCAACCAATCACGCAGTTCAAATCAACTAGAGTGTATGAGTATGCTTGCATAATCTAAAGCACATGTATTAATCAGAGGGAAGATGTCAATCCCAAGAGCGTTTTGAAATGGCCAGAGACAAATTTTGAAAGCTGAATCATATCAGAATCATCATGGGGGTGAGCTACCCTAACCTAGGGAAAAGTGCCCAACAAGTGGCTTTGAGCGGACGGAGAGAAAGGTTAGATCCATGCCCCTTGTTCAAATGATGACCCAATTAGATGTACTGAAAATTGCCCATAGTGTCTAGTCATTGGCCACTTTTTTTAACATTATGTAGGCACATGTGATGGGGATCATCAGATCCTAGAATGGGTGCCAACTAATCAAACTCATGGTTCTCTTCTATTTCAGCATGTTGAGAACTTACTCTAGTCCCCCCCCCCCCCAAAAAAAGTAGTGACAGATACACTTTGCAATGATCATGAATGCGATGCCCCTTGTATGGGCACTCTCAGTTTGTTTATGAATTCCACACATGGATTTGTTTTTGAGTTTGGAGCAAACACTCATGTATGGAATTTTGACCATGCCACTCTATTAGACTTTGAGTGACAAACAAGCTAGGGTGCCTCAATGAAGAGGGCTTTTGAGTGACAGACATGTTATGGTGACTCGATGAAGAGTGTTTTTTGAGCAACAAACACGCTATGGTGACTCGATGAATAATGTAGAATGAGACAAACACCAGGCACGACACAACAGAACACAGAACTGACCCAAAAGCAGAAAAAGACTCAATGTAACTGATCATTCGTAGTGCCCCTAGTATTACTTATGCTCCCTTTAAAACTCAATTTTGTAAAACCTGAGTTTCGGTTTCCTTTTTTTGCTCAAGTTAGAGATTCTACTGATAAGTTCAAGTTTTGAAAATTGCTCCACTTCTTGATTCAAGCTGGTGCTTTCTTACCCAACGCAAGTATATGTAGTAGTTGGCGTAGCTCATGGATTGATGCGAAGCTGTCGACGTGAATTAGGAAAGATGATTGGGTTGAGATGAATAAGATGGATATGGTTGAAACTGAACTTTAGGATGAAGTTGCCTACTATCCAAAGAATGAGAATCAGGTCAGCATATTTCATGGCTGAGGTTCACTTAGGTGTAGACACTCTCCTTTTGTGCTCTAACTTTTGCCAAAGTCGCCCCTTCAGGGTTTTCAACTTTGTGAGCTATATTTGTTTGATTTCTCATTTTTTTCATGCTCTAACTTTTGCCTAGGTCGCCCTTTTGGGTTTTCGGCCTAATAGGCCTCTCAAGGATAACGTTACAACATTTGTGGTGAATTTGATCAATAGTCATCCTTGCCCTAACACGGCACTGGCTTCACCTTGATTTGAGCTTGGTTTTCCATTCTCTTATGCATGTCTTTGTCCTTTCTTTTGCTCCATTTTCAAAGTTGGTTCTTCTCACAATGTGGTACTTCCTCACATTGGCCTCCCCAAATTCTGACAAAAGTTCATTTCCTTACAGTTGCTTGATTTTCATTCCAATAAATACCCCTGGCTTGATGGTTGACTTCTTTTTTTTTACTTTTCTTTCATTTCTTTCCTTTTTTTTTTTCTTTCTCTTTCTCTTCTTTTTGGTTTCTTTCTTTTTTTTTTTCTCTTCTTTTTCTCCATTTCTTTTTGAAGTAATGAAAACTATAGGGGGAGGAATTCTATGATTATGAGGTTTGAAAGCCATCTTGTGCTTGCCAAAATGATCGCCTAAAGATGAAGAAAATTCCTAGGACAGTGTAGAATACTGCGCACAATTCTAAATCTATCTTTGCAAGTTTGCAAAAAAAACAACTTGAAACTTTTTGAAATCATGAAGGACTTTGCGCCGATAATTTAGAATCCACTCGACCATATGGGGGATCCTTCTCAACACACGAACTTATTAACAGAATCTCATTCAAAAAACAAATTCAAAGCTTTTCTATTTTTAATAGGTCACACATGCATTACTGTAGGCACAACAAAATGATTAAAAACTTAACTTCTACTTTCTTATTTAGAAAAACAAAGACCTGAGGGTACACGAGAGCGACTCAAAGGAAGAGACTCAATTGACGCAACAATGCAAGAAAAGACAAAGAAAATAAAACTCACAACTCAATCATTTACAAGACACAACTCAAAACAAATTCAGCATCCTGGAGACAAAAGGGGTTTTCACTCTCCAAGTCCATCTGCAGAATTCATGAAAAACTTCAAGTAGCCTCTGGGAGGGTCCAGACCCACCTTCAATTTAGTGATACTACCATTTGCACCTAATAGGAATGATTTCAAGCTTTTAAACTGAGTCTCACAGATTGAGCCTCATAATTACCTGGTTGTCCCGACACATCTTTTTGACCATGCTGGCTAGGGTCAAGGTTGGTTGTTGGCAAGCCATGAATGGGATTAATGTTATGGAGTGACAATCTATTGCAGTTAGGGAGAGGGGTATTGATAGCTTTGGGATTTTCGGGTGGGGTGATGACCTTTTCGTCAATCAAGTCTTGAATTTCATGGCGAAGACGAAACCAATGGTCAGTATGATAACTGTATTGCTGATGGAATGTGCAATATTGGGTAGGGTCATGTCTAGGTGGGAGAGGACTAGGGATAGGTCGAGGATTGAGCGATTTGAGATACCCTTTCTCCATCAGTACTTTCAAGGCAAGGGTTGGGCTCATATAGAGATGGGCGAAGGTTCTTTTTTGGGAGGAGGAAGCATCAGTGTAAGAAACATTGGCAGATGGGTTGGCGAGTGTTGGTTGGGTATTCATGGGCTTGGGACTGGAATCAAGATGGGTGTTTCTGGTGAAGCATCCCTTTTCATTGTTTGCCCCCTGATTCAAAATGCTCTAAGTGTCATCTACAGTCTTTGCAACAACTTCGAGCACTTGCTATTTGTTCAACCCTTTGACCTTCAAAGTCTCAATAGCCCACTGAAGATGTGCATAGTGATCAATACTTGTCCCGGCCTTGTTCTTGCCACTTGCTTCAGCTTTACCAAGGGATTGGGTGGCTATATCGAAGCAAGGCCTACTTGTTGTTGATATGTCATCACCTATACTTGAGATAGCTTCGGGTTGGCCCTTTCCAATTGCAGCACGCATAAGATTGGGGGAGCTTTTTAACATGAACCTTTTGGCATGTGATGTGGTTGATGATAGAGCCAAGACCTTAAAGGCTCAATCTGCCATAGTTCTTTGAAGATCTTCAATCATGCTCAATAACTCAGGAGTAGTGGGTTCAGCCATTGGTGCCTGCAGTGTATTTGACCTAACTTGGTCTTGATGAATGGGTTGGGTTGGACTCTTTGGCGTAGGTTGGACTGGGATTAGGCTATTGTTAAGTTTTGGGGTTTGAGATGATTGGGATTCAAGTGTATCCATCATGCATAAGTCCGTGCTTTATGGAATGAACACCTTAGGCTTGGGTTAATGGGCCGGGGTGATATGTATACTTGGGCTGAAGGTAGGAGGTAGTGTACGGATGAGGTTAAGGTGAGAAGGAGGTACTTGGTCACAGATGGGAAGTAGGTTGGCGGTAACATTGGGTTCTTGAGGTGGAGCTATTGTCTAGTTGTTGATGAGATTCTGAACCTCATGACGAAGGTGGTTGTAGCTCGACTTTTTCGTGCTCCCTTTCGAAAGTCGAATAAACCCTACTGCATTGGACTCCCACGGTTCTGAATCTGATCTAACAAGTGCAATGTGAAATAGATAAACACTAAAGAGTCTCAATCTGGCAAATCTTTTGGAAAATCGATTTTGAATCATATTGCCAAAAACAAACTGCTTTGCTAGATACAAAGTCGTCACCTAAATATTTTTGGGGGATTTAGGAAACCCATGACTCGTGCCAAAGGCCACGTGTCCGTCATCACCAAGATTGTCTCAGCTTGAAAATTGAGGTACGAGAGGGGAAGGTCAAGAATTGAGCACCCCCACTTGCCTGATCAAAGATCAGCCTCGACTAATCATGATATGAATCTTATCTACATTATATGCTTTTATTTCGATTATTAGGCTAGCATTACTATGTGATGCGTACACACAAGTATAGACTAATTTGCAAGAATTGGAACATTTCGATTCATGTTTTGTTTTGGAAATTGTTTCGAATATGTACCACTTGAAAAATGATCGCATATGAACATTACTCAAATTATTCCAATTCAAGCAACTAGCCTTCATCCACAAGCATTCAAACAATTTATCATTTAAGCAATTAGCCTCACGGAAAGCATTCTAAACATGGCAACAATCACACACATGCGATATGCTAAAGCGAGTAAATGCTCATCTAGTACTCCAAGCCAAAAGGATGAAAGAGTTAGAAAAATGCATGATCCTAACTATGCAATATGACTAATGCAACATATGCGATATGCAATCTAAATAGGCTTTGCTACTAATATAGCACATGAATCAATTTGATATCATGTGGTCTAAGCACATATTCAAAGAAACACCAAACTAACAATGCAAGTTAGAATGATGAACCAAGCCTCGGTGCATGCAATACAAGTGGATGCAAATCATGAAATATGCTAAATAAAACATGATGCCCTAAACTAACCATCATAAGCTAGTAAATAAAAGGGAGAAAGAAGTGGGGTTGGAAGACATACACATTGTTACAACATTACGCTCTCACACAAGAGAGTCCGAATAAACTAACTAACTAATTAACTAGCTATTACAAAACAAAATGAATAAATAGCTAAACTACTTAACTAATTATTACAAACTAAAGTAATTAACTATTCTAGTTAATTAAAATAATTACAACACGAGACAAATTAGCTATTCTAACTAATTAATTACAAATCCACTATTTTAAGCACAACACTAATATATATAGCACGGATCCCAAGGATCGACGAAGGGCTCATACATGAATGCAGTTTCCACCTGAAAAGGCACTGTTTCTGATGTTGAATGCCTCTGTTGCGCAGTAGGACATTTGCATTGATTTCCAACTCTAGATCAACTCTGTCCTACTTCAAAAGGACACTACTGAATTTTGCACTGGTGGTTGGCAGAGGGCCTGCCGTCTACTAATGATGGCCTGCCGACCACAAAATATGGCCTGCTGGCCACCAATAGTGGCTTGCCGGCCACTGATACCTGAACTTCCCTGCTGCAACAGAGAGCAAATAGTGCAGAGATAGTGTATTCTTAAGGGTTTGTTTGCACAATTCACCCCTCCTTATCATTTGAACAGCTCAAAGGAGTAGTAAAACTTGATTCACAAACCATCAATCTATGCAATTTTATTGCATGATGGCCTATGAACCAAAGTGTGCAAGTTTCAATAAATGCAATAAAACAAGACTCTCAAAACCACCTCCCTATTATGAAAGATCAAGGGAAGTAGCTGACAATGAATCTTGAACCGTTTTCATCACTAATGAATATGAAACGACTCAAGACTCATGGGTTCAATTAACGTCCGATTGAAGCCAAACAAGTTCTTATCTTGCACCTTTTTTAGCCTCAATTTTATTACTTCATTTTAGATTACCATCAATTCTTTCATCAATTGAGTCCAAAACGTGAATTTAAGTCCTCTAATGGAAAGAGGGCTCAAACCAAAAGTTGCTTTGGGCATGAAAGAGACATCATACCATTGGTAATGAACCCCAAAAGGTTTTAAACGATTAAGCATGACATCTCAATCTCATGCTTAAACAAACAAGTAGTTTGAAACCACTTTCAAAGAAAAACAAAAGCCAAGAAAGGAGGGAGGTTGCAGAGGTGATTAACAGTGATCACAAGCATGGAAAGCCATAAATAAATGCTATCAACTCAAATAAGATGGTGTCTGAGGCCTAAAACAACAAACTCACGAGGACAATTATACTACAAGCATGCAAAGCAAAGCTCAAATGCAACAAACACTTAAAAACAGTCTAAAAACAGTCCTAAAACATGCTGAAATTAAGATAAAAATAGCTAGATTAATAAGCTAAAACATGGATCATTCTAGACTAGTAAGCAAAATACAAGGAGGGGAGGCTAACCCTTCCAATTTTGGACTTCAAACCATGATTTTAGACACTGCAATAGCTCTGAAAATCAGTGTTTAAAAGCTCAAAAAAAGATAGTGGAAAGGTAGGAAACACAAGGGTAAACGCCTTGAGGACAAGGTGTAAAGAAGGGTGAATCACCCCTTAACCTTTATTGGACTTAAAACCCAAGTTTCAGCCCAAAAATATAGAGCTTTTATAGCCCAAAAATAGTTGGAAAATAATAAGGAAAAGACTAGATGTAGATACAACAACTAAAGAGGCAAAGCCTTATACCTCTTGAAGAGGATAACCAATTCCAAGCAATAAACCAAGGCAAACACACCATCAAGAGCTCAAGCAAGGCTCAAAGATACCTCAACTCAAAGATGGAGAGGTTTGGTTAAGAGTGTATAGGCAAAGGTAAAGGATATGTAAGCAAGGATTAAGAAATTTGCAAGAGAGAGAGAAAAATTTTACTCTAAAATTTTTCTAACCTCCAAATATGAGAGGGAGGTCATCTATATATAGAAAACATGAATTTCCCTCATAAACATCTAGCCATACACGTGGGAGTAGATGTAAGCATCTGTGCAAATAGCTGGCATAGTTGTCACAAAATATTTGCAAAACACATTGGTGGCCGGCAACCAGAAGTGATGACCGGCAGCCCAAAGCAATGGCCGGTAGGCCACCAGGGGTTGCAAGCTTGAAGATCACTGGGTTTGGTCCAAAATAGGGCAACATGGGTGCAAGGTTTAAAAGTCTCAAAGCTGTGTCATTCCACTGAGGACTTCGAGCACTTGACAAGCATATACACTCATCATCGGATGTGCAAGTGATGACGTCCAAGTCGTAAGGGTTTCAAAAATAAGGTGTCTACAATTGCCCCTCTTTGATAGAATTCGGAGTCATAAAATGACGTGAGTGAATGTCAAAGCCCGAAGACGACCCAATTTGACAAGGCTGTAAGACTTGGAAAAACAATCAAGATAGAAATAAATGGTTGTGCCCGCAGGCTACCTACGTATCCCTTTGCAAAGAATCAAACCAGCGTAGTTTTGGGGCAATATGCAAATGATATGCACAAAAAAAAAAAACTTTGAAAGCTGGACTCACACGCTCCGCAAAGCTGGCTATTTTGAAAACTTATGATCTTGCAAGATGATACAATAAGCAATAATAGATGCAATCAGCAAGATAATGAGATAATAACATATGAATGAGCATCTTCAAGCTTAAAACCAACACAGTTTCCCTGCAAAAACAAATAAAATACAAAACACACTCTGACCACGCCAAACACGAGACAAGGAAAGAAAACACAGATTAGGGTTGCGCCTCGCGTATCCTGAGAAACTGAGAAATGAAAACTGCTCAAGGTCGTGTTGCACACGTCCCGAGATGAAAATCGCTCAAGGTCGCATTTCATACATCCTAAGAAAAGACAAATCACTCGGGCTTGTGCTTCACACATCTCGAGAAACAAGAAAAATTGCTCGGGCTTGCGCTTCACACGTCTTGAGATAAAAGCCACTCAAGGCTGTGCTTCACATGTCCTGAGAAACAAGAGAAACCGCTCGGGCTCGCGCTTCATGCGTCTTGAGATAAAACACGCCCAAGGCTGCGTTTCATGCGTCCTAAGATAAAAGAAAACCGCTTGGGTTCGCGCTTCACGCGTCTAGAGATAAAACACGCCCAAGGCCGCGCGTCATGTGTCCTGAGATATAAGAAAGACCACTCAGGGTCGAGCTTCACGCCGAGATAAAACACACCCAGGGCTGCGCTTCATGGGTCCTGAGATACAAGACAAACTGCTCGGGCTTGCGCTTCATGCGTCCCGAGATCAAACACGCCTAGGGCTACGCTTCACACATCTTGAGATATAAGAAAAATCACTCGGGCTCGCGCTTCACGTGTTCCGAGATAAAACATGCCTAGGGCCATGTTTCACGCGTCCTGAGATACAAGAAAAATCGGTCGGGCTCGCGCTTCATGCGTCCCAAGGTAAAACATGCCTAGGGCCGCGCATCATGCGTCCTGAGATGAAATAGAGAGGTGTGCGATAGATGCATGAAATGAATAAAATGCGATAGATGCACAAATTGAACATGATTATAAATTGAAATAGTGAGAAAGCATGTTCCATGCAAGATGGTCAACCAACGTATGATGGTAATTGAAAGCATATTCTACGCATGAAACAAGAGCATATTCTATGCAAAAATTGACAGCGTGTTCTATGCGTGAATCATAAATGATGCAAGACATGCATGCAGCATACATATGTGTGAAATGCATATTCTATGCAACAAAAGAGAACAAAAGCGTAATTCTTTGACAAGACGAATAAAACGATATCCAGCGCCACCTTCCAATTTACCTCTCGGAGGAATTACAACACGCTCAAAGCATACACCTCATTCATAGTAGCAAGCGGCACACGTTCACACACCGGAATGTAGTTGCAAGCTTTCAAAACAGAACCTTCCATACACTACTTAGAAAGTAGAAGCACAGACCAGCACCAGAACCTACCTGAGAACCACCGGCCACCTGCCAGCCACCAAGAGAGGCTGTCGGCCAACTGCTAGCCATCAAAACATCTTGTCGGCCACCAATGTGGCCTGCCAGCCACCCGTGGTAGATTCGGGGTAGAATGGTCCTTTTGCTCATGGGTCTTGAAGTATAGACTAGGACTCCTCATTTCCACACACCCACACTTCCGAAAACCCTCTCACTCTCTCTCTAGGTGTTCCCTCTCTCTAGATTTATGCTTTATACACGTTTTTCAACGCCCTACGCACATTTTTTTCACAAAACCCTCTTAGTTCTCTACATTTTGAACCGATCAGATTTTGATTTCGTCGTTTTTTCTCGAATTTCCATCACTTTAGGCTTGTTTCCCTCGAGTTTCTCTCGGGTTTCGTGAACTTTTCCGGACTTTGACTTTTTCTCTCATTTTCTCTCTCCTAGGGTTGACTTTTTCTAAGTTTACCCTATTTTCTTCATTTTTCTTCACTTTTCACCTACTTTTTCAGATGGCAGACAAGATTCCTCACGACGGAGCTCCTCTAGAGGTTCCACCTGTATTCTCACCAGTTGCCGAGGTAGAGGAGCTGGTAGTTGCTGTGGCTGGCGAGGCAACTGAGGGCATTGAGGCCGACCTTGAGGTCGAGTTTAAGCTCGAGTTTGATCCAGAGCCGTTACCTTTGAGAGTACGGCCTTTTGATCCAATGAGATATCATCACCGCACGCACATCTTATCGCTTGGAGGCATTAGACGCTTCAGTAACTTTGCTCGCGGCGTACTAGAGGACCTTCTACTGAGGGAGCCGGCCTCTCATCTTTCTTCCAGTGCCACTGAGATATGAACTCTGTTTTCATGCATTCTCGTCTTTCCTTTCACTGCATTTCTTGCGTTGTCTTTCATCTGACTGTACTTTTTCATCACTGCCTGATCTAATTCATCTGTTCTTTGCCATAGAGGGAGTCCCGTGCCTACAGGGGGTACGGAGCTACGACATCGAGGGATTGGTACGATGAGCTCCTTGTCGGGGTTCGTGACATCATCGATGAGACCGGCTTTGGCCTTTTCTGCTCCAGCCTAACACGGGTCATTGCGAGCCACCCTCTTCTAGGAGCACTGGTGGAGAGGTGGTGGGACACCACCAACTCCTTCCGCTTCTCTACTGCCGAGGAGATGACGATAACTCCCTACGACTTCGCCATGATCACAAGCTTAGGAGTAGGGGGCGATCCAATCCCTTTTGACACCGACATGAGGGAGTAGGAGGTGGCCTAGATCAATCTGTTGAGAGCGCGCACACCTATGTACCGGCCAACTATGGTCAGATATAGTTGGTTCGCCGAGCAGTTCCTAGGGAGCGAGCTCGTGACGCTAGAGGAGATGTAGCAGTATGCCCAGGGCTTCCTAATGTTTGTCCTTAGTCCCACCTTGTTTTTGAACAGGTGGAACACTGTGGGCTTATATCTGTTGAGTGCCCTAGTGACCCTTCCCCGGGTACGCTTCTACGACTAGGGTGGAGGTGGCTTCACCACCCTGTACGTCTATATAAGCTCTACCTCCCGCTTGAGGCGGATCGGAGGCTACTGGCGAGCCTGGGAGGTATGCATTTTAGTTCCCCCTTTGTACTTTACATTTTCTATTTCACATTTTCTGCGTTATATCTGTTGAGCACCTGTGCTTTTTGTTTTGCACTTTTTGTATCTATTCATACTTTGTGCTTTCTACTTTGCACTTTCTACATCTGTTCATGCCTTGTGCTTTCTACTTTACACTTTTTATATCTTTTTATGCTTTGTGCTTTGCACTTTCTACATCTGTTCATACTTTGTGCTTTTTACTTTGCACTTTTTACAACTATTCATACTTTATTGATCATATATCACTGCACTTTCCCTACAGCTATGGGTTTATGTATATTTTCCAGCCCTCACCCCAGAGCCCATAGAGGAGGTCCCCCTGGTGGTTCCCTACTCGAGGCGATATGATGGTCGGTGTCAGCGCCGGAGTCTCGAGTCCTTTGCCTTCTTCCGCTACTACTTTCATACTGTGGTTGGCCGTGAGGTAATCCGAAACACAGTCATTTTTACTTTACAACTGTTCTGATTCACCTTTTGTCAACTGACGACAACTAACAATCTGTACACTCTTTGTTTGTAGATCATGTGGCAGCCTTGGGCCATGATGCCGGCAGGGGTGCGGGACCAGTACGCGGGAGCTTGGGGCACATTGCGCTTCCGGATCCTACTGGAGGGCCCAGTCTGTCGGGCCTGGTTCTTGAGCAAGAGATTCATTCTCCAGACCGTGGGCTTACCGGATCCAGTCGTTCCGATGCCACCTTCGGAGTCTATAAGGACAGCGGACAGCCTATCTATTGATGTATTCATTCAATTCATGGTAGGTCTGGACGTTGATTTCTTCAGAGGAGAGGGTGATTATACGACCTTTATTCAGACTCACCTCATGCCACCTCTGACAAGTGCTCAGGCAGGCGAGGAGGCAGGGGCTCCTGCGGCAGGCGAGGCGACTCGGGTGACTAGGGCCATGCTAGAAGGGCTCTCCCTATTGGGCTGGCTATCCATTGGCCAGAGCTTCCCACCGCACTCACATGCTGGAGGCCGATTGGGACTGCTTACCAGATCCCGATTGAGCTGGTAGAGGCTAGACACGAGCTTGTCGGAGTTCGAGGCATGACCTAGGTATGGACCACACTTTACCATTTGCACCCCACATTTCATTTCATATATGTTTATTGCAGACACTGATCATCCAAATGCATTTGCAGGCATCTATAGAGTATACGGGGAGCCTCCTTGAGCTGGTGACCTCTCTAATGTGTATGTTGCAGGGGAGGGAGACACTACTTGGTCTCCACGGTATCCAGGTAATTTCCTTCAGTTTGCGCTTCATGCTATCATATTTCCACTGATACACCGGTATTTCAACTGTAGTCTTTCCCAAACTGTACTGATACACTGTATTGGCACACTGTATCCGCATACTATACTTATATTGTATTTGATTTCTACATACCACTTGTTCTGCATACTATGCCTGTATCTGATACACACATTTTAATTGATATGTTGACAACTGTTTTTTCTAGATTCCATCTGCACCGATGGCACCAGCGGCGGCAGTAGCAGTACTAGCACCGGCAGTACCTCCTCCAGCAGCAGGGAGGAGAGAGAGATAGGCCCCTGCTCGTAGCCGAGATATGAGTCACAATCGAGGCAGGGACAGGGGCACCCGAGACCAGAGCAGTCCTTCAAAGCCCGTCTTAAGTGATGACAGTGCTAAGACTAGTGACTCTGAGGAGGCAGCGAATCGGCATTTTGAGTCATCCGGGAGTGGAGACGATTATATTGGCTTGGGTTCTGAGAGCGGAGGTGTTATCGAGGCGGGCTCTAAGGTAGAGAGCGGAGATGATACCGGCTCGGGTTCTAGTTCAGAGATTGATTCGAACAGCGGTGCCGATGGAGATAGTGCCCCTGAGTCCTCCCTTTCGAGGAAGAGGACGAAGAGGGCTTCTTGGGCCGGAGGCGACTGGCACTGAATTTTTTTGCAGTTTTGCTTAGTTTCTTTTTTGTGGTAGTGTTAGCACATGTATAACTTCAAATAGGTTTTATTTGCTTTGAAACTTGTACTTTTCTTTTGTAAAAACCATGATTGGAATAAAAACCTGTAGTTTTTATAAAAAGTGTTGTCATTTTTGCATGATGAGCACCATATTTGCATGAAATGGACATGGAATTGAATTGGCCAAAAGAACGCTTGATTGAAACAATTTTCTTAATCAGGTAATGAGCCGACCAAAAACTAAAATACAAAATACAAAATACAACTTGATAAACAAAGCAAAAACAACTTAAATACAAAAACAAATTTACTAAAACCAAAAGTACTCAAAACAAGACCTTAAAACACTCAAAGATCGAAACGAAACACATGCTTCCAGCGCTGCCCAGCATACAGGTGGACAACATGCTAGAAAAGAGGACTGCCGCCCACAAAGAGAAGTTGCCGGCCAGAAGGGGTGGCCAGTGTGAGCAACCTCCAGATTGTTGATAGTTGGCTTCCACTCATAGCCTTATCTTCTACAAAAGGTTCAGCTTCGTGATTTCTTGTCCAGAACTTCATGTCAACTACAATTTCTTCTACAAATGGAACCAGTTTTTGCCAAAAAGCTCTCGGATTGGATAGCGACTTTAGACGGCATGGAAAAGGTAAATTTTGGGGTTTCGGCATAAGTGCACTTTTTTTGTTGAGCCGTACTCCACTTTGTTTTCCATTCCTCCATGCTGCGACGCGATGCTAGGACCCAATTACACACGTCTTTAGCTTTGGGGGATAAGAAATATGCTCGACAATTGAAGAATTGCAGGCACTAATGCAATCCCGACGCGATAAGAAAACCATGCCTCAGCCCCGTTTTGGCCAAGCCCAAGCTTTGGGATGGATGTGTGGGCTTACTCTGCACGAGGGTCGATCTTTGGCCCACAACAGAGAGCTAGACATTCTTAGCTTGATTCATTGATTTTCTGACATTGGTGGCAAAGGCGACCTTCTCTGGCAAGGTTTTCGGCAACATGCACTCTGCTTATGTATGATTGCTCATTTCCTTCTTCCCCTAGCTTTGGCGGGTCTAGCATTCGGTTGATCGAAGTAGCCCAAGGTCTAAAAGAAGACAAGAGTTACATTGGCTTGGTGCTGGCCGAGAACTTGATGGGCTTAGATGCCTTTCATCGGCGAGAGACTACCAGATTCGCGAGGAGTCCACTACTTCTTCAGGTATTGTTTCCCACCCTTTCTCATATGTGTTTCTCACATCACTCAACACTCATGCTCTATTTTTCTCTCAAAGCCCTTTCCTGACTTTTCCTCTCAACATATATCTCTCTATTCTTTAATCTCCCTTTTATTTCATCCCTTCCCAGGTGTGGCTTATGGATATGCTGAAGGTAGTGGACTCTTACCCTGAGTACTCAGCTCGAGGTTATTTCTTCCGCCACCGACCAGTGGATTTCCCGTCCGAGGGATGGTGGTGCAACTCGATGTGCAATAGGTCTGCTGCTGACATATCTTGGCATTGCCCCTGGGTTAATCTGACCGAGATGAGTTACAGCATGGCTCGGCAACTTGGCATATAGTTGATTGGCCTTACGCACTACGTGTTCTATTTCCCTTTTTGGTTCAAACGTCAGTTCGTGCATGATCAGACTCGCCTAGAGGAGGGGGTAGCGTACTCGGTTTCATTCCCTATCCGTGGTTCACACTTGGCTAGGTACCTTACTGCTTGGTGGATGAGAGAGCTTTTGGCCCCTGCCCTTAGTTTCAGTTATGCCTTTTCTGGCGAATGCTTGGCTTGGCTCGAGGATGAGGCACAAATCGGGCCGACTTTGGGGTCAGAAGCTTCCATAAGCACGAGCACAGTACGCAGGAGCACCTGACTCACCTATGCCTCTAGCTTATTGCTTTCACTTTTCTTTTCAAGTTTTTTCAATGTAATAAAAGCAACTTTGATTTGTATTAAAGAGTTGGAGAACTTTATGTTGAAAGTAATGAAATTAAAGTTGTGAGCACTAAAAATTTTCCTTTTGGTCCAAAAATAGTCTAAGTTGTAAAAGGTAAAATTTGAACAAAATCAACTTTTATTAAAACTTTCCAAAACCATTTTCCAAAAGGATCACCACCTGACATGCATGGAATCAATTCTCAAGATGTACAACCCGAAATCAAAAGATCATAACTGCCCCTTGATTGCATACATTACTACTTTGCATTGTAACCAACTCTTGCTCAGAATGAAGATCACAACCGAACTCTTAGGTAAAGGATAGACAGAGATGACTATAGACACCCCATTTTTGACTGACCTTAAGACTCAGACGTCATCGTTTGTGCGCGCGATGATTGTGCATGTTTGTGCTCGTTTTGAGTGTCTGAGGTTCTCGGCTGAATGCCTTGTCTTTGGGCTTCTAAAACCTCTGTGTTTTGGCCTTGTTTTTGGGCTAAACCTTATTGCCTCTTGCCTGGGAGGGGGGGGGGGGAGGGGAGGCATTGCCGGCCACTTTTGGCACTTGTCGGCCACTTTTCTTCCTTGCCAGCCACTTGAAGTGGCCGGTCGGGTAGGGGAGGTAGCCGAGTGGCCGACGACCAATTTTCTCCTTTTTCAGATATTTTCAGATATTTTGAGCTAGCTGTTGGTCACTGAATACATCCTCCATACACGTGTATGGAGGGTGAAGTAAGCTTTTTGCTTGCTTTCTCTATATAAGGGGAGGTCCCTCCTCTTTTAGAGAGGGTCAGAAAATTTAGGAGCTAAATTTTACTCTCTCTAGAATTCTCTATCTCTCTCTCTCTCTCTCTCTCTCTCTCTCTCTCTCTCTATTTTGTGCTATATTATGCTTAAAAGTGAGTTTTCTTCACATATTTGCACTAAAACACCTAGTCAAACACCTTCACTTTGGAGCTAAGGTCCATTAAAGCTTGGTTTGAGGTCTTAGGCTTGTTTTGGTTAAGAATTGTTGCTGAATTGTTGTTGTGCTTCAAGGGTAAGAACTTGTCCCTTTTAAGCTTTGTTTTGATTAAGTGCTTGACCACCTTTACATGCTATTTTAAGGCTGGTTTTAACTTCTTAAAAACTCTGATTTTAAGGCTTTAAAATGTTGGTTTGAGTTTTGCTTGGTTAAGGGGTGGTTTTCTCCCTTGGCTCTTTGGCTTGTAAAGCCTTTTGAGCCACCTTTCTTAGCTTTTGTAACCCCCTTTGTTTGGCCTTTCTACCACTGAACTCAGAGTTTTTTCAGTGGTAGAAAGTGGTTTTGAGGTCCAAAATGGGAAGGGGTGGTCCCCTCTCCTCTTGTCTTGTTTGCATGTGTTGATGGCCTACCAAATGAGCATATATTTCTACCTTTTTGTAGCCTAGTTTGAGCATGTTTTTGGCCTTTTTTTAACATGTTATAGCTCTGTTTTTGGCTGGTTGGAGCACCTCTTGCTTGCCTCTTACACTTGCAGTGTAATCATGCTTGCTAGCCTAGCTTACTTGATGTTGTAGCCTATTATTCTAGCTTAATTTGGCTATGCTCCAGCATGTTTTTGCTCATGTTTTAGCATGATTTAACTCTGTTTTGAGTGGTCTTGGTCCTTTGAGGCTTGCCTTGCATAGTTGTAGTGTAAATGGCCTTGACTAGCTTTGAGTTTCGGGACCCTTAACATGTTGTGTATGTGATGATTGTATGTTTTGGCATCATTTAGCATGTAATATCAGTGTATATAGTGTAGCCACACTTTCACATATTTCACTCTTTCATAAATTTTGAGAGTTGTGCTTTATGCCTTGTTTATGAGCCAATACATGAGCATGAGTTTCTTGCTTTTCGTGCTACCATCTCAGCATGTTTTGACCTTTGATTTGGCATGATTGAGCTCTGTCCAGAGCTGATTTGGTTATTTAGGCTATGTATTGTATGCCTCTTGTGTAATGCTCTTTACTAGCTTTGATGTTTTTGACCCTCAACATGTTATGCTTGTATTGCTTGCATGCTTTAAGGTCTTTAGCATGCCATTTCAGCACTGAATTTCTGCCACCTCCCTCATTTCTTCACTTTTCCTTTTGCTTTGAGGGTGTGTTGGCCTTAAGGTTGTGTTTAAGCATGAGTTAGAGTTCATGCTCAAATGGCTTTAACCCTCTTTTGAGGATTCCTCCTAGTCAAGGGCATGCTCCTTCTCTCATGTTTTAAACCCTACCTTGGTTGACCTCCTCTCCTTAGAGGACTTGCACATTGGACTTAACCAATTAAGGAATGGCTTGGCAAGTTAAATTGAGTAAACAAGAAATGGACCAAGTAAAACATGTGAAAGATAAGCATGCTGTCTGCATTGCATTGTGTTTGGATCAGACGTTAATCCAAACACAAGAAATGTGGGACGTTTCATACTCAAAGTGATGAAACGTGTCACATTTCTTGGTCGCCAACCCCCTTGATCATACATGATAGGGGTGGAGGCTCTTTGTGTTGTTTATGCATTCACTAAGCTTGTACAAGCTTGGTTTTCGGGCCATCATGCATTGAGATGCTTGATTGGTGGCTTGGAAGCCGAACGCCGCACTCCTTTGAGCTTGAGAAATGATAAGGAATGTGGTAGTACACATATTTCCTGCAAAATACATTGTTGTGCCTCTGTTGTCCTCTGTTGCAGCAAAACCAGAAGTTTGGAATAGCAAGTGGCCGACCGGCCAATTCAAGTAGCCGACCGGCCACTTTCACTAGCCGACCGGCCAGTTAAGGTGGCCGGCAGCCACTTTTTGTGGCCGACCGGCCACCAGTCCATTTTTGTGCAGAAATGATCCTATTTTGGAGCAGAAACAGTGTGGAGGTTGGTTCAATGTTCAGAAACTGAGGCACGTGAAAACAGAGGCAATTGACGGCAAAGCAATGGATTTCCAGGACGACGCCAACTGAGCATGCATGTCTCCCTCGCCCGCGAGGCCATTTCATTGCTTATGATTAGTTTGTGTAATTAATCATTCAATTTGTTTTATAATATTCTAATTAGCTTAACATAGCTATTTATTTCAATTTGGATTGTAATAATTAATTAGCTAGAGTTAGTGTAACAGCGCCCGCGTGGGACCTCTCTACAGCTCGGACTCTCCTTTTGGTGTGTTGCGGTTCTAAATCTTGAACCAAAGAGTCCACCTCTGGCAAATCGTTTTGAAGAAAAACAGATTTTTGAAAAAGTAGTGCCAAACATGGACTGCTTTGCCAGATTACAGAGTCGCCACCTAAATATTTTTTAATGGGGGAATTTAGGAAACCCTGACTCGGTGCCGAAGGCCACGTGTCCGTCATCACCAAATGTCTTGGCTCGGGAGCTTGGGTGCGATCGGGGAAGGTCAGCTATGAGCACCCCCTTTCGCCCGGTCCGAAGACCGGCCTCTACTAATCATGATATCCGATTTTGAAAACATTATGCGTTCTTATCCCAATTATTAACCTAGAATTACTATGTGATGCGCGCAACACAAAAGTATAGACTAGATTGCCTAACTTGGAAATAAACATTGCATATCCGTTTTGTCTCGAAAAACGTGTTAGATTTTGCTACCCGCAAGTAGGCTAAAATACGGATTTCAATGAGTTGTTCCAACTCAGACAATCCAACCTCCACCCACAGGCATTCAAACAGTTTATCTCATATAAGCATTTAGCCACATGGTAAGCATGCTGTTATGGCAACATTCACACACATGCGATATGCTAAAGCATAAAAGCTCACCTAGTACTCCAAGCCAAAACAGAAGCTTATTAGAAATCCATGCATGGACCTAAGCATACTGAAATGTCTAATGCAACACATGCAAAGATGTAATCTAGGCAGGCTCGGCTATCCTAAACGTGGCATATGGAATGCTACAAATAACACGTATTCAATTTGGAATTGAAAGTACGATGCAGTTTGTATGATGTGCCGAGCCCGATGCATGTCAACAAATGCATGGATGCACGCATGCATTGCATAAGGTATGCTAAATTAAATATGCCCTAATCTACCATCGTAAGCAGGTAAATAAAAGGGTAGAAAGAAATGGGGGTTGGAAGACATGCACCCACTCACACACACTTATTACAATTTTGCCCTCGCTCGGAGGGACCAAAAGAATAATACAAATTAATTAACTACGCAAGCTAATTAATTATTACAAATTAACTAAATTAATTAACAAATTAACTAAGTTAATTAAAGCAGTAAACGCCTCGGGAAGAGGGCTCAAATGCAGCGCGCGCTCGGAATTGGCTCGGAATCGCACTGCCATGCACGGATTGCCTCTGTTTCCCCTGCTATCCTCCTCTGAAAATTGCCAAAGTCCCAGGAGTGCCTCTCAGGGCACTGGGGAGTACCACCGGCTGGGGTAGAGCACCACCGGCTGAAGAAGGAGGCCACCGGCACTAGATGAAGTTATCGGCTGGCAATTGACTGCCGGTCGGCACTAAATAGTGCCGGCCGGCACTTAACACCTGCAGAACCTGCAACCCACAGCAGCAGAGGACAACAACATGCATGGCAATGTGATTCAAGGTATTTATGCACTATACACACCCCTTATCATGTTATTGACTCAAAGGGGCATGTGCCTCGATTCCCGGACCACCAATCGCGCATTTCCATGCATGATGGCCCTAAGAACCAAGAATGCAACTTTGATTTCAAATGCATGCAATGCAAACAAGCAAACAAGGGTGCTCAAACCTCTATCATGACTTGGTCAAGAGGCTTAGCATGCATGTCGATGCAATGAAGTCCTAAACATGTCAACTAGTATGCAATATGGCAATACAATGCAATCATGCAAGTAAGCATACAAGACAAGCATGCGAATCAATGGAAGGATGGTCTTATACATGAATTAGGCAACTCAAATAGTCCTAAAATCAGTGGCCAAAATGCTAAGTCAAGAGGGCCAAACACACATGCACACATGTATAAGTTAAGGCACCAACACTTAAGCATAATTAAGCAACTCTTAAACACATCTAAGAGGCACAAACATGGACTATTAGCATACATGAAAAGCTCTGAAATCATGCAAAACATGGTGCCAAACCAAGCTAAACAAGACCAAACAAAGCATGCAAATAGCCCGAGTGCTTGAAGCAAGGTAATGAGGCTTTGAACCACACTTGACAAGACCAATCATGGCAAGACTCGAGCAACCAAAAACAGGTTTTCAGCATGTGAAAATACACCCAAAACTCACACTCACGGCATCCTAAAAGCTCTAAACACACAAGCATGCACAAGGCACCCTTGAATGCATAAAAGGACACACCCTTAAAGCATGAAAGAGATGACAAAAATGAACATGTGAGCATGGATTAGGGTCTGAAATAGCATGTAAGAGGGTTCCAAACCCTTGAAATCATGGAGGCAATGCATCCTACACATGCACCTACTTGAAGCATACAAGCTACAATGCAAAGGGGCTATACAAAGCATGCCAAGATTGACCCAAACAACCTAGGACAGACCTTATACATGGCAAAACAAGCACATTTCCAGTTTATGACCAGCCACAAAAATAGAAGCAAGATAGGCTAACAAAGCATGCAAAATTACGGTAAATAGAAGAGATTATGAAACAAGTGCAAGATAGGGGTCCCAAACAGGGTTGAGCCCTTCTTCAATGTTGAAGAAGGGCTCAAAATAAGCCTACTTACAGTTTATTACATGCTCAAAAACAGATTATACGCCAGCCAAATATACTATGCAAGAATCATGGCATACAAGGGGGTAAAGAGATAGGTGCTAGATGCTATCATCAAACAGCCAAATACCCTTCATGAGACATGTAGAGGGGGGAAAAATAAGCCACTTTTCAGGCCTGTCGAAGGCCCAAAAATGGAAGCATGGTAGGCTAAAGAAACATGCAACAAAATAAGGACCCAAGAGGGTATTGAAGCAAGTCATACATGGGGGTCCCAAACAAGGTTGAGCCCTTCTTCAATGTTGAAGAAGGGCTCAAAACAAGCCTCTTTGTAGTTTACATCGAAGCTCAAAAATACATGCAACTATGGCTTAGATATGAACCAAGAAAATGCTAGTTTTGGGGAAAAGTGTGCTTACCCTTGTAGACCAACAAACCAGCACCCCTTGGTCCAAGTTTCTGAGCTCCTAACCTCTGCAAATGACCTCCCAAATGCTGGAATGGAAGATGGAGGTGTTGTGCTAGGTGTTGTAGAGCAAATGATACAAGAACCAAGGTGTTTGGAAGCTTGGATAGGATAGATATAGAGAAGGAGGTGGGATATATGTATCTATATCAGAATATATGTATATCCTCTGGTTTTTTGCTTAAGAATCTCCAACCCTAGACAAAGGAGAAGAGAAGAGCTTATATAGGCCAAGTATAAGCTCTTAACTTAATGGCTAAGCAAATGGAAAGGGTCAAAGGGGCAAAAGGGGGGGTGCAAGGCTTCTAGGAGAAGCTAATACAGCTGGCCAAGCTTCCCCAAGAAGCTTGGCCAAAGGGTTCAAGCTTCTAGAAGCTTTAAGGGGTTCAAAGGTGCAAAAGGGTGCAAAATAGGCATATGGATGCACGTGGATCTGGTTCTGTGCATCCCAGCTATCACAGCTGGCATGCACCAGGCTTGGGAGGGTCAAAGGGGTCAGGTCGGCCATGAAAAGAGGTCATCGGCACAATAAATGGCCGGTCGGCACAATATTTGACGACCTGCACTTTATTCTGGCCGGTCGTCTAAATAGAGTGCCGGTGGGTAGCCGGTGAGGTCAAAAAGTGCCGGTAGATAGCCAGATTGAAGCCCCGGAAGTCTTCTTTCCAATGGTAGTGGCCTCATAGCTAAATTCCAAGTATGCAATTGAATAAGCCTGATTCAGCGAGAGCCGCTCGACTTTCTTCTACCCGGATTCATGGCGAAGTTCTTCTCCAACCTGTTTTCTTCCCTCTTCTCCTCTTTTCTTCAACTCCAAACCCCTAAACAAAGTGTTTTGAAGGGTTTGCCTCTCTCCTTGTCGAAGAAACTGAACCTGTGCCCTGCACATCTCTCAACACCGAGCAAACCATCAGTAATGCCCAAGTCTTGAGGGCGGTCAAAAACGGGGTGTCTACAGTTGCCCCTCTTTGACAGAACTCGAAAGTCATAACAATGACGGGAGTGAATGTCAAAGCCCAGAGACGACCCATTTTTGACAAGGCCGAAGACTTGGACAAACAAAATATAGATGCATAAATGGTTGTGCCCGCAGGCTGCCTACGTATCCCTTTGCAAGGAATCGAACCAGCGTAGTTCAGGGGCAGGATGCAAAGTGATGCACAATGCAAGTGCATAACTTATGATCATGCAAAGGATGCTGTAATGAAGCAATTATAAATGCAACATTTTAAGCGAATGCTATGCAAGCAAGTAGACATGAACCACACTACATCTCATGTAGAAAGGATGTAAGAGAATTATGCAATTCTCACGAACATGTGCGTTAGATACACAAAAGTGAACGAAGTGTGATGGATACACTAAGTGGACAAACATGTGTGATGGATACACCAAAGTGAAGAGAGTGTGATGGATACACTATATGAATAAAGTGTGATTGATACACTAAGCGAATACGTAATAGATATACTAAACGAATGTGTGTGATGGATACACAAAGGGAGCATGTGATAGATACAAAAAGTGAACGTGTGTGGTAGATACACAAAGTGAAGCGAGTGTGATGGATACACTATATGAAGCAAAGTGTGATGGATACACAAGGTGAGTGCAGTGTGATGGATGCACTGTATGAAGCAAAGTGTGATGGATACACAAGGTGAGCATAGTGTGATAGATGCATAAAGAGAAAGTGTGTGATTGATACACAAAGCGAGCGTGTGATTGATACACAAAGCGAAAGTGTGTGATGGATACACCAAGGGGGCATGTGTGATTGATACACAAAGCGAATGTGTGTGATGGATACAAAGCGAGTGTGTGATAGATACACTATATGAACTAAGTGTGATTGATACACTAAATGAATGAAGTGAGCAAAGCGTGATGGATACGCAAAAGGCAAACACAAAGTGTGATAGATGCACTAAGTGAGCAAGTGTGATGGATACACAATAGGTGAACACGAAGTGTGATCGATGCACTTAGTGAACAGGAGTATGATTGATATACTAAGGGTGAACACGAAGTGTGATAGATGCACTTAGTGAACAGGAGTATGATTGATATACTAAGGGTGAACACGAAGTGTGATAGATGCACTTAGTGAACAAGAGTATGATGGATATACTAAAAGTGAACACAAAGTGGGATAGATGCACTTAGTGAACAGGAGTATGATTGATATACTGAAAATGAACACAAAGTGGGATAGATGCACTTAGTGAACAGGAGTATGATTGATATACTAAAGGTGGACACGAAGTGTGATAGATGCACTTAGTGAACAGGAGTATGATTGATATACTAAAAGTGAACACGAAGTGATTGATACACTAAATGAATGAAGTGAGCAAAGCGTGATGGATACGCAAAGGCAAACACAAAGTGTGATAGATGCACTAAGTGAACAAGTGTGATGGATACACAATAGGTGAACACGAAGTGTGATAGATGCACTTAGTGAACAGGAGTATGATTGATATACTAAGGGTGAACACGAAGTGTGATAGATGCACTTAGTGAACAGGAGTATGATTGATATACTAAGGTGAACACGAAGTGGATAGATGCACTTAGTGAACAGGAGTATGATTGATATACTGAAAATGAACACAAAGTGGATAGATGCACTTAGTGAACAGGAGTATGATTGATATACTAAAGGTGGACACGAAGTGTGATAGATGCACTTAGTGAACAGGAGTATGATTGATATACTAAAAGTGAACACGAAGTGTGATAGATGCACTTAGTGAACAAGTATGATTGATATACTAAATGTGAACACAAAGTGTGATAGATGCACTTAGTGAACGGGAGTATGATTGATATACTAAATGTGAATGAAGTGTGTGATTGATACACTGAATGCAATGAAGTGTGTGATTGATACACTAAATGCAATAAAGTGTGTGATTGATACACTGAATGAAATGAAGTGTGTGATTGATACACTGAATGCAATAAAGTGTGTGATTGATACACTGAATGCAATGAAGTGTGTGATTGATACACTGAATGCAATGAAGTGTGTGATTGATACACTGAATGAAATGAAGTGTGTGATTGATACACTAAATGAGGATGAAGTGTGTGATTGATACACTGAATGAAATGAAGTGTGTGATTGATACACTGAATGCAATGAAGTGTGTGATTGATACACTAAATGAGGATGTGTGTGATAGATACAGAAAATGAGAATGAAGTGTGATGAGAGTGTGATTGATACACTAAATAAACATGTGAGAGATACATGAAGCAAACGGAAGTAAATGAGGTGTGATGGATACACTAAAGTAATCATGTGACAGATACATGAGGTAAACAGAGTGTGATTGATACACAAAGCAAACATGTGATATGAAGAGAAGAATGGTGTGATAGATACACAAAGTAAGTGAAGTGTGATTGATACACTGAGTGAGAGTGTAATAGATACACAAAAGTGAATATGTGCGTGATGGATACACAAAACGAGAATGTGTGTGATAGATACACAAAATAGGAATGTGCGTGATAGATACACAAAATGAAAGAAGTGTGATTGATACACCAAGGCAAATGGAGTGTGTTAGATACACTAAGTGGAGCAAATGACTATGTGTGATAGATACACGAAGTGAATGAGTGTGATTGATACACTAAAGCAAATAAAGTGTGCTAGATACACTGAATGAATGAAGTGTGATTGATACACTAAGTGAATGAAGTGTGATTGATACACTATGGGAATGAGGTGTGATTGATACACTATTCTGGCTTGAAGCAGACTTGATCTTGAGCTTGAGGTAGAGGTACACTCATACTTCGGAGCACTGGCAAGGCCTGAAGAGGTACACACGGGATGTAGTCTCGGAACTTACTGAAGTTGAAACAAACTCAGATACCCGACGTTTTCCTCTTTTGCTTTTATTTTGCAGTCCGGAACCACATAGCTTCAGATAGGTCCTGGTTTTACTGTTCACACTTATCGGGGGTGGGCCCTGCAGTTTTATGAAAGAACGAATCTGTTTTGCACAAATGTGGAGAATGGCACAGCACTCTGAGCACAAGATGATTTTTTGAAATTGAGAGATGAGTTCTTGACCGGGTATTGAGCCTACGACTGAACACAGCGAAAAACGACTCAATGATGAAAACAAAGGTAAACAACCTAAACACATCTATTGACACTCGAAACGACTCAAAACAAGAATCGAGACAGACAAAACAAAACACAAGACTCAAATGTGCACAGGGAGCCTGTTTCACCGGGTATTATTTCCCACCCTTTCTCATTTGTGATTCTCACATCACTCGGCCCTCAAGCTCTTGTTTTCTGAAAAAGCCCTTTTCTCACTTTTTCTCTCATCGCACACCTCTCTATTCTTCAATCTCTCATTTTTCAATCCCTCCCCAGATGGTTGATGGATAAACAGAAGTTGCGGGCTCTTGCCCCTAGCATTCTGCTAGATTCTCTTCTGGTTCACAACAGAGTTTCTCCCACAGAGGGGTTGCGCTACAACTGGGTGTGTAGCAAATCTGCAGCTAACATCGGTTGATGATGCCTGCTGGGGAGTTTGGACGTGGTTAGATCTGTCCAGATGAGGAAGTGGAACATCTTGATCCATTCCAGTTTGTGCTTCGCACTTGGCTTGATACCTCGTTGCTTGGAGGATGAGAGAGCTTTCAGCCCTTTTGTTGTTAACTTCAGTTGTGCCCTTTCTGGCAGGTAGAGTGCCTTTCTTGGCAAGTATGTTGATGATGGGGAAAAGACAGAACACCTGACTCAACTGTGCCCCTAGTTCATCATTTGACCATTTTTTTTGGTTTTAAAACAATTTTGACCAACATGAAAGTTAGATTAACATGCTTATTCAACTTTTTGATTTAAAATCATGCAAGTCAGGCTATGAGCACTGAAAATTTTCCTTTTTTGGGTCCAAGAAATGGTCCAGTTTTGGAAAAGATGGAATAATTTTCGAGAGAATTAGTCAACCTCAGTAAAAATTCTCAAAAACTATTTTTTTGCAAACGGCCAATGCTTAACAAGCACGGAACCTACTCTTGAGATGCGCAACCTCGGATCCATAAGCAATGGAAAATTGCCCCTTGTCTGAAGGACACTGCATGGCAACGGAAAGTTGCCCCTTGTTTGAAGTGACACCGCGACGTTTTGAATGGCAACGGAAAGTTGCCCCTTGTTTGGATAGCATCGCAGCGTACTTGTAGTCAGTCCTCAGAGCGACGAACACAACCAACTCTCGGATACAGAGAAGGCAAAGATGATCAAAACCATCACATGGACACAATTGAATTGAAGTGTTTATGGCTGGACTTCAGAATGAAGTTGCCTACGTATCCCAAAATGGGAATCAAGCCTTACGTAGTTCGGGGTTAAGGTACACTCGGGTATTTAACCTCTCCTTTTTATGCTCTAACTTTTGCCAAGGCGCCTGTTGCAGGTTTTCGACCTTGCGAGCTTTGTTCTTCTTTCTTTTCTTTCTTTTTCATTTTTTCTCTTTTTTTTTCTTTTAGGCTCTACTTTTGCCAAGGCGCCCGATGCGGGTTTTCGACCTTGCGAGCTTCTTTTTCTTTTCTTTTCTTTTCTTTTCTTTTCTTCTTTTGCTTTTTTCTTCTTCTTTTTCTTCTTCTTTGTTCTTCTTTTTTTTCTGTATTTTTTTTCTTTCCTTTTGTATGTATTTTTTGCTTGCTCTAACTTTTGCCTGGGTCGCCCTTCCGGGTTTTCGGCCCAGCGAGCCTCTCAAAGGGTAAAAGTGTAGCAAGTCCATGCCAAATGGTTTTAGGGTTTTGATGCCATCCGTATCCAGGAGAGTGGCTGTTGATTCGTAAGAGAACTCATCTTCGGCTCTTCGGGCACATCTGACATTTTTGCCCCTAGTTTGAGGGGGGGCTTCTGATCTAGCTTCCCAAGCCTCTCTTGACGACATCTGATCTTCTTGATTTGACTTTCTTGCCTCTTGTTCGAGGGCTGCTTTGAATCTGGTCTCACAGGCCTCACGTTGTAGTTAACCGTTGAACATTCTGAGTTTGAGTCCAAGGTTCGAAAATGAGGGGTCGAGTCTCGAGGCTGAGAGCGATCCTAGGCTGCACAATCTCAAGAGCGATTCCACACATGTCTTCGCAGGACCGCGCAAAACATTTTTTGAAAGTTTTTAAGAAAGCGACAAATCGCTCGCGCTGAAGACAGTGTAGGACCAATCTGGATCAAAGCTAGGGTCCTTCTCAGTACTCACACTAACAAGCATGATTTCATTCATTAAGGGCTTAGCACGCCTCTCTTTCTCTCAATTGATCAAATTTTTGCAAATCCCAAGGAATTCCTTCCTCTTTGTTTTCACCACAGTGTTTGAAAAAGTTTTGAAAAATTTAGGTCAATGCAAGGACTTCAAGGCACAGAAAAGACAGAGTTCTTAGTTAAATACTTCCATCTCATTTAGAATTTCTGGCACAACTGGCACACGGCAGAAGCAAACACAAGAGTGTGAAAATCACTGCTGTTCCATTCAAAATCTGTTGGCATAACTGACTCCCTGGCAGAAACAGACTCAAAACAAAATGAAAAGACAGATGCAAAACAAGCAAGTGATGTCCGAGGTAACACCCCCGAAATCACCCGACTCTGACAAAACAGGACTGACTCGATACAACAAGACAGACCCTTAATCAAAAAGACTGACTCAAGACAAAGAGACAGACTCAAAGCAAAAACAACAGAACTGACTCAGTACCCAAGCCAGAGCATACAAAACCAGCATTCGCAAATTCTCAAAACAGTGCGTGCCATACGCCACATCTGAAGTAAACTGAGCACTGCCCGCAGGTGGTTTGTCCCCCGATCACATACTTGTACTATCCCCCAAGTTTGCTGATCCAGTGACGATAGACTTTACTGAGCTGGTGCGGTGATGACGTTGTTGTCAAACAAATCTTGTACATCATGGCGCAGACGAAAGCAGCTATCGGTCTCATGACCGGTTTGTTGATGGTAGCACAGTACTTAGTCCGGTCATGCTTTGGAGGGAGAGGATCAGGTAAAGGCCGTTGTTCCAATGGTTTCAGATGTCCTTCCGGATTAAGACCTCTAGAGCCTTTGACAAAGGCATATGAAGTGGGGTGAAAACCCTCTTGACTCGGGTGGATATTTGGTTTTCTGTGAGCTACTTCCGGACGCACCGGTGAATGGGGTAGCTGTTTTTGATGTGGTGGTGGTGACCATGCCCACTTCAGAAGTCTTGCAGCTGCATCACCACTGGTGGTCGCATTCGAACTGCGGGTAAACGCCCTCCTGGGCTGCTCCTTCTCCTGGTCAATGAGGCCCTGCTTTATAGCGTCCTCGATTTGTACCCCAATCTCATGGAGGTCTGCAAAGGTGGGTAGGGGGAGGACAATCATCTTCTGCATCAGCCTGGGTTGGAGATTGCGCACAATCATCCGTATCTGGTCCTTGTCGACCGGCCTGGTGGTCATCGAAGAAGCTTTGGCTCTCCAACGGGTTACAAAGTCAGAGAAGCCCTCTTTCGGCTCTTGCCTGGTTGTCTCAAGATCACGGGTTGTGATCTCGATCTGGGTATTGTATGAATATTGTGCGACGAAGGCCTCGGACATCTCCTCCCAGCTTCGTTTCACTGAGTCCTCTAATTTGGCGTACCAGATGGCCGCGATACCCGACAGGGTCCTGCTAAAAGGGAGAGCTTCTGTAATCTTGTCAAGCCCATCGGGCGCAGAACATCTGAAAACAAACTCAGGTGGACCATGGGATCTCCCGACCCATCAAAACGGTCGATGTGAGGCATCTTGAACCTGTCTGGCAATGTCACAGCTGTGTCCGTGTATCCATCTTCAATGTCAGGGATGGTCTTGACTCCCTGGGATTTCTTAAACATTTTTTCCAACTTACTCAGCTTCAGCGCTGTGGGGTCCGCTTCGAACTCAAAGGGAGAGTCCGGTACATTGATAGGCGTGGGTGCCTTGGATAGTTGCGGTAGAATCGGGGGCGGAGCTGGCCCCGTTGGAAGGCCTGTATCCTCTTGGACATTTTGGACATTTGGCGTCTCCTCGGGTATCGGAACCCTTGGTGGGGGAGGAGCCTGATGTGAAGCAGATGCCCCGGCTTGCTGCTCTAACCTGGCAATTGTCTCTGCCTGTTGGGCTATGACCACAGCCTGTTGCTTGGTGAATTCAGATTGACGGACAGCATCTTGCTGCATGGCTTTCATACTATCCTGGAGTTGGCGCACCATCTCTTCCAGACTTGACATATTGTCCTGATCTAACTGAGCAATTGGTATATCTGTGTCTGCAGTAGGCTCGGAAATCTCAACCCGACTGCTCAAAGATCACTGATCTGGTAGCTGTGGTACTGGTGGTCTGTGCCTGACTAGCCTTCTCTGGCCCTGATTACCCTTGAACTGAGTCTCTGACCTGACAAAGTCTATCAGCACAAAACCAATGTACCTGGGGGATAGTGGAGCATTCTGAAGCTATTGTTCCAGGACTACCTAGCAAAAGAGAAAACAGACAACATCTCAGCTCAACTTTACTGGAACGGATACGAGCAAAGCTGAACGACTGTATTCTATTACTGATCACTGTTCCCTGAAATCACTGCCCCAAATCTGAATCTGATACCCGCAGATATAACTGATTTTCAAAATATCTGATACTGGTACCCGCAGGCCGGATACCCAGACTTGCAAACTGGTATATGCATTCCCTGTAGAGATACACTCTAAAAGCACATAGCATGTAAAAGAGAGCCAATACACCCCTATGTTGGGGTAGGGTTTCCCTGTCCTATTTTGTCAGGAGCTAGGGTTTCACTACGCACACAGCGGTTTCAAACAACCTATATCGGGTAAGCAACCTGTCCTAGTTTGGAATGGTCACTATGGATTCCGAATATGCACTAGGTCGAATGGTCAAAAAGGGTGCCCCGGTAAAACCGGGGTTTGTGTTCCCATACTGGCAGAGCCCGCAACCGGTCAGCCTTATGGTCATGCCTTGACAAGACAAGCCTCCGGCAAACCGCTCAGGAATAGCAGATGGCCAACACGGTGTCCTAGGCGCACCAATGCACATGCAATGCAAAGAGACACATAAATGAAATCAAAACAGGATATCACGAGTTCGAGTCAAGCTCTCTAAAATCCCCAGCAGAGTCGCCAGAAACTGTAACAGCGCCCGCGTGGGACCTCGCTACAGTTCGGACTCCCTTTTGTGTGTTGCGGTTCTAAATCTGAACCAAAGAGTCCAACTCTGGCAAATCGTTTTGAAGAAAAACAGATTTTTGAAAAGTAGTGCCAAACATGGACTGCTTTGCCAGATTACAGAGTCGCCACCTAAATATTTTTTAATGGGGGAATTTAGGAAACCCTGACTCGGTGCCGAAGGCCACGTGTCCGTCATCACCAAATGTCTTGGCTCGGGAGCTTGGGTACGATCGGGGAAGGTCAGCTATGAGCACCCCCTTTCGCCCGGTCCGAAGACCGGCCTCTACTAACCGTGATATCCGATTTTGAAAACATTATGCGTTCTTATCCCAATTATTAACCTAGAATTACTATGTGATGCGCACAACACAAAAGTATAGACTAGATTGCCTAATTTGGAAATAAACATTGCATATCCGTTTTGTCTCGAAAAACGTGTTGATTTTGCTACTCGCAAGTAGGCTAAAATACGGATTTCAATGAGTTGTTCCAACTCAGACAATCCAACCTCCACCCACAGGCATTCAAACAGTTTATCTCACATAAGCATTTAGCCGCATGGTAAGCATACTGTCATGGCAACATTCACACGCATGCGATATGCTAAAGCATAAAACTTACATCGTACTCCGTGCCAAAACAGAAACTTATTAGCAAACATGCATGACCTAGCATGTGAAGTGTCTAATGCAACACATGCAAAGATGTAATCTAGAGGCTCGGCTATCCTAAACATGGCATATGAAATGCTACAAATAACACGTATTCAATTTGGAATTGAAAGTACGATGCAGTTTGTATGATGTACCGAGCCCGATGCATGTAAACAAATGCATGGATGCACGCATGCATTGCATAAGGTATGCTAAATTAATATGCCCTAATCTACCATCATAAGCAGGTAAATAAAAGGGTAGAAAGAAATGGGGGTTGGAAGACATGCACCCACTCACACACACTTATTACAATTTGCCCTCGCTCGGAGGGACCAAAAGAATAATACAAATTAATTAACTACGCAAGCTAATTAATTATTACAAATTAACTAAATTAATTAACAAATTAACTAAGTTAATTAAAGCAGTAAACGCCTCGGGAAGAGGGCTCAAATGCAGCGCGCGCTCGGAATTGGCTCGGAATCGCACTGCCATGCACGGATTGCCTCTGTTTCCCCTGCTATCCTCCTCTGAAAATTGCCAAAGTCCCAGGAGTGCCTCTCAGGGCACTGGGGAGTACCACCGGCTGGGGTAGAGCACCACCGGCTGAAGAAGGAGGCCACCGGCACTAGATGAAGTTATCGGCTGGCAATTGACTGCCGGTCGGCACTAAATAGTGCCGGCCGGCACTTAACACCTGCAGAACCTGCAACCCACAGCAGCAGAGGACAACAACATGCATGGCAATGTGATTCAAGGTATTTATGCACTATACACACCCCTTATCATGTTATTGACTCAAAGGGGCATGTGCCTCGATTCCCGGACCACCAATCGCGCATTTCCATGCATGATGGCCCTAAGAACCAAGAATGCAACTTTGATTTCAAATGCATGCAATGCAAACAAGCAAACAAGGGTGCTCAAACCTCTATCATGACTTGGTCAAGAGGCTTAGCATGCATGTCGATGCAATGAAGTCCTAAACATGTCAACTAGTATGCAATATGGCAATACAATGCAATCATGCAAGTAAGCATACAAGACAAGCATGCGAATCAATGGAAGGATGGTCTTATACATGAATTAGGCAACTCAAATAGTCCTAAAATCAGTGGCCAAAATGCTAAGTCAAGAGGGCCAAACACACATGCACACATGTATAAGTTAAGGCACCAACACTTAAGCATAATTAAGCAACTCTTAAACACATCTAAGAGGCACAAACATGGACTATTAGCATACATGAAAAGCTCTGAAATCATGCAAAACATGGTGCCAAACCAAGCTAAACAAGACCAAACAAAGCATGCAAATAGCCCGAGTGCTTGAAGCAAGGTAATGAGGCTTTGAACCACACTTGACAAGACCAATCATGGCAAGACTCGAGCAACCAAAAACAGGTTTTCAGCATGTGAAAATACACCCAAAACTCACACTCACGGCATCCTAAAAGCTCTAAACACACAAGCATGCACAAGGCACCCTTGAATGCATAAAAGGACACACCCTTAAAGCATGAAAGAGATGACAAAAATGAACATGTGAGCATGGATTAGGGTCTGAAATAGCATGTAAGAGGGTTCCAAACCCTTGAAATCATGGAGGCAATGCATCCTACACATGCACCTACTTGAAGCATACAAGCTACAATGCAAAGGGGCTATACAAAGCATGCCAAGATTGACCCAAACAACCTAGGACAGACCTTATACATGGCAAAACAAGCACATTTCCAGTTTATGACCAGCCACAAAAATAGAAGCAAGATAGGCTAACAAAGCATGCAAAATTACGGTAAATAGAAGAGATTATGAAACAAGTGCAAGATAGGGGTCCCAAACAGGGTTGAGCCCTTCTTCAATGTTGAAGAAGGGCTCAAAATAAGCCTACTTACAGTTTATTACATGCTCAAAAACAGATTATACGCCAGCCAAATATACTATGCAAGAATCATGGCATACAAGGGGGTAAAGAGATAGGTGCTAGATGCTATCATCAAACAGCCAAATACCCTTCATGAGACATGTAGAGGGGGGAAAAATAAGCCACTTTTCAGGCCTGTCGAAGGCCCAAAAATGGAAGCATGGTAGGCTAAAGAAACATGCAACAAAATAAGGACCCAAGAGGGTATTGAAGCAAGTCATACATGGGGGTCCCAAACAAGGTTGAGCCCTTCTTCAATGTTGAAGAAGGGCTCAAAACAAGCCTCTTTGTAGTTTACATCGAAGCTCAAAAATACATGCAACTATGGCTTAGATATGAACCAAGAAAATGCTAGTTTTGGGGAAAAGTGTGCTTACCCTTGTAGACCAACAAACCAGCACCCCTTGGTCCAAGTTTCTGAGCTCCTAACCTCTGCAAATGACCTCCCAAATGCTGGAATGGAAGATGGAGGTGTTGTGCTAGGTGTTGTAGAGCAAATGATACAAGAACCAAGGTGTTTGGAAGCTTGGATAGGATAGATATAGAGAAGGAGGTGGGATATATGTATCTATATCAGAATATATGTATATCCTCTGGTTTTTTGCTTAAGAATCTCCAACCCTAGACAAAGGAGAAGAGAAGAGCTTATATAGGCCAAGTATAAGCTCTTAACTTAATGGCTAAGCAAATGGAAAGGGTCAAAGGGGCAAAAGGGGGGGTGCAAGGCTTCTAGGAGAAGCTAATACAGCTGGCCAAGCTTCCCCAAGAAGCTTGGCCAAAAGGGTTCAAGCTTCTAGAAGCTTTAAGGGGTTCAAAGGTGCAAAAGGGTGCAAAATAGGCATATGGATGCACGTGGATCTGGTTCTGTGCATCCCAGCTATCACAGCTGGCATGTACCAGGCTTGGGAGGGTCAAAGGGGTCAGGTCGGCCATGAAAAGAGGTCATCGGCACAATAAATGGCCGGTCGGCACAATATATTGACGACCTGCACTTTATTCTGGCCGGTCGTCTAAATAGAGTGCCGGTGGGTAGCCGGTGAGGTCAAAAAGTGCCGGTAGATAGCCAGATTGAAGCCCCGGAAGTCTTCTTTCCAATGGTAGTGGCCTCATAGCTAAATTCCAAGTATGCAATTGAATAAGCCTGATTCAGCGAGAGCCGCTCGACTTTCTTCTACCCGGATTCATGGCGAAGTTCTTCTCCAACCTGTTTTCTCCCCTCTTCTCCTCTTTTCTTCAACTCCAAACCCCTAAACAAAGTGTTTTGAAGGGTTTGCCTCTCTCCTTGTCGAAGAAACTGAACCTGTGCCCTGCACATCTCTCAACACCGAGCAAACCATCAGTAATGCCCAAGTCTTGAGGGCGGTCAAAAACGGGGTGTCTACAGTTAGTTAGTTAGTTTATTTGTAATAAGTAGCTTAGCTTAGTATAGCTTAGCTTATTTATTTGGACCCTCCTTCGAGGGGGCACAATGTTGTAATAAGGGTACGTGTGTGTGTGTGCATGTCTTCCAACCCCACGTCTTTCTCTCTTTTATTTAACCACTTTCGATGGTTAGTTTAGGGCATATTTTCAATTAGCATACCTTATGCTTACATGTTTACATCCATTCATTTGTCTTGAATGCACCGGGCTCGGCGCATCATTCAAACTGCATTGTCGTTTCAATACTTATGTGAATACGAGTTTCAAAGCATGTTATCAAGTGTTGCATTCATATGCCATCTTAGATAGCCGAGCCTATTAGTTGCATTTTCGCATGTGTTGCATTAGGCATCTTAACATAGTTAGGATCATGCATGATTTCTAACTAGTTTTTTGTTTTGGCTCAGAGTACACTGTAAGTGTTTACGCTTTAGCATCCTTGCATAAGTGTGAGTGTTGCTATGATCGCATGCTTGCCATGAGGCTATTTGCTTAAGTGATTAACTGCATGAATGCCTGTGGATGAAGGCTTGATTGCCTGAATTGGAACAACTCAATGATTGTGAGTTTTAAGCCCACTTTGCGAAGTGGCAAAATCATGTTTTAAAGCCCACTTGAGGGTGGCAAATCCGCGCTTTAGCCTATTTGTGAGTAGCACTTTCAAACCATTTTCAAAAACAAACATGAGTTGTTTTGTTCCAATTCTCGTGATTGAGTGTATACTTGTATGCTGTGTGCATCTCATAGTAAGTTAGCTAATAACTGGAATAAGAACACATGTGTTTATAAAAAAACATATCATGCTTAGTAGAGGCCGATCCTTTGATCGGGCGAGCGGGGGTGCTCATTTCAGGACCTTCCCCTCTTGTACCTAAGTTCCTGAGCCGAGGCAACTTTAGTGATGATGGATACGTGGCCTTTGGCACGAGTCAGGGTTTCCTAAATTTTTCAAAATAAAATATTTTAGTGGCGACTCTATAATCTGGCAAAGCAGTCCATGTTTGGCGCTTCTTGATTCAAAATTGATTTTCCAAAACCAATTGCCAGACTCTTTGCAGTCTTACATTGCATTTTGTGAGATTAGATTCAGAACCGTGACGGGAGTCCGAACTTTAGGACGACCAATTCGTGCCTTCTCCGAAAGGGGGGTGCGCGGAGAAAGTCGGACGCTATAATGACCTGATCAGACACATGGATAGGACAGTTGAATTGGAGGTGATTACGGTCGAACTTCAGGATGAAGTTGTCTACGCATCCCGAAAATGGGAATTAGGCCTTACGTAGTTCGGTTCGGGTTCGTTCGAGTATTAACTCTCTCCTTTTACACTCTAACTTTTGCCAAAGTCGCCTTTTAGGGTTTTCAACCTTGCGAGCTCAGTTTTTCTTTATTTTTAATTTTTCGTGCTCTAACTTTTGCCTAGGTCGCCCTTTTGAGTTTTTGGCCTAACGAGCCTCTCAGGGATAGTATTTCTTCAACTTGTCTATGTTGATCAATTGTGAAAATTCCAGGCCATCCAAGTGTGATACCCCTGTTCTGTAATTTGTTAATTGGTCCTTGATGCGAGTATGATTATGTGTCTAATATGATTTTGTGTGCCATTATGTGAAAAAATGTGGTTTTGAATTTCTATCTGTTCATCGTAGGAATATTTGTTTAATTTTCTGCTTTGGAAATTAAATTGAAGGCCTTATCGGCCATAGAACCTGAAATTGACTGCGTCATTGTGATTGGCATAATTTTTAGAGCCTACGGTGAAGTTTAATTGAAAAATTGATTCGGACCAGATTAAGTTGATTAAATTGGTGAATTAGTGCCCAATTGTTATTATTATTATAATACATTAGTGGAGTTTGTTGTAAAACGGGCACTACACCTCCATTCTTCTCCTTAGTAGCATTTTGGCTAATCTTGGACTCAAAAATTAGAGAGAGGGAGAGAGAGGGATTGTGCAATTTGGTCTTGAAGGCTTGGAAGTTGAAGTCTAATACAAGAATTAACCTTAGCTTAGGAAGATTAAAGCTCCTTGGTGAGTAAATCATGAGTTTAATGTGTAATATTGTGTATTCAAGCTAGTTGGGTAATTAAGAGTAAGAATTGAAACGGAATTGAGTTGTTTATGTTGAATTAAAGGTCAATGTGTGCATGCATGGGTATAATTGCTTTGAATTTGGGTATTTGAGTACAAAATGCATGATCCATGTAAGTTTTAAGTTGAAGCTCATGTTTTAACCACTTCTTCATCATATGAGTTGAGAATGAGGGAGTTATGTCACATGCATGTACAAATCATGGGAGAATAAGTCTTGAATGTTTTAATTTGAGCATGTTGGTGATGAGTTTGAAATATTTTGGGACATGCATGTAGATAGATCAAGAAATTGAGCTTTCTAATGTTGTAATTTGGTATTGGTATTATGTTAGTATGTGAATATGTGATATTTGAGCCATTGCATGCAAGAAATGTTATTTGAAAGTTGAATTAGAGCTCAAGAACACAATCTGGGAAACCCAGAATTTTGATGTCCGCCCGAGCGGGGGAATAGCCGCTCGAGCGTGGATTTCGAGCTCCCAGTATTTTTCTTGCAGGCATGGTGTCCGCTCGAACGGGGGAGTTCACGCTCGAGCGGGGGTCTTGTAGAATGAACTTCCGCTAGAGCGTCCGAGTTCACGCTCGAGCGTAAAAATGTTGCATCCAGTACTTTTTGCAGACATGGAGTCCGCTCGAGCGGGAAGATCACGCTTGAGCGGGGAGCCATGTTGAGAGGCCTTCCGCTCGAGCGCCAGAATGAACGCTCGAGCGTAAATTTCACCTATCCAGTATTTTTGTAGGCCTCAAGGGTCCGCTCGAGCGGGGAAGTCCACGCTCGAGCGGGGACCCTGTTTTTTGAAATTTTGAATGTTCGTTCTGTGTTTCGTTTTCCGTTCTCTTTCACTTGCGAGCACTCTTAGGCATGCATTGAACATTGTAATTGAGTAAAAGAGATAAGAATGAAGCCTAAAGATGAATATGTGAATTAAAGAACGGATTGAACTAATTGTGACCCATATGTGTTACATGATATGTAGGGTCAAGCTCCAGGGCAACTCCACAAGCCGATCACTGTGAGTAATATCTGACATACATTATTGTCCAATTACTACTTCTATGTAAGTTTTGTGAAGTTCATTAATTTGAATGGTGGGCATAGTTTGATATGAAAGTTTGAAAGGCCTATGTGCCAGTTGATATGAAAGTTTGAAAGGCCTATGCGCCAGTTTGATATGAAAGTTTGAAAGGCCTATGTGCCAGTTTGATATGAAAGTTTGAAAGACCTATGCGCCAGTCTGATATGAAAGTTTGAAAGGCCTATCCGCCAGTTTGATATGAAAGTTTGAAAGGCCTATGCGCCAGTTTGATGTGAAAGTTTGAAAGGCCTATGTGCCAGTTTGATATGAAAGTTTGAAAGACCTATGAGCCAGTTTGATCTGAAAAGTTTGAAGGGCTTAAGAGCCAGTCTGATATAAAGGCCTAAGAGCCAGTCTGATATACAGGCCTAAGAGCCAGTTTGTTATGAAAGTTTGAAAAGGCCAAAGGCCAGTTGACATGAATGAATTCGGCCCTAGGCCGTCTGTTGTATAATGTTTCAATGCATTTCCCTTACTTGATATTATTCACTGGGCTATCGCTCACGCTCATTCATGTGTTTGTAGGTGAGCCAAGAGAAGTCCAAACCCAGCCCCAGTGAAGTCTGCCAGGAACAACATGAGTTTTGGAGAGTCAGCCTTGTGTCTCACGCACGAGACCCATCCTTGCCATTTTGTTATGTACTTATACTTTGTCTTGTTGGCAAGGACTTTGTGTATATCTGTATATATAGTTTTGATAGGTGTTGACTCAGTTTGGATGATCCTGTCTGTAAAGGATTTTATGGTACTGTATTTTGTTGTGGGTTATTAACGTATATGCGTATGGTTCGCTTTAAAGTGCATATAAGCACGGCTCTATGGACAAAGTTTTTAATTATTGCTTCCGTTTGGCCCCTTTACCCTGTTGAGTTACGTCTGTTTTGGTTTGAGGCCGTAGGTAATCTCAGGGTTACTGGCTGGTTATGTCCTTAACCCATAGGGGTGGGTTCGGGTCATGACACCAGGCCCATGAGAATAACAGCTCCACCAGCCTAGATAGTTTTGATAATGTAAGAACTAGTCCAATTGGGTCTGAACTTGCCCCTAGGGTCATGAATAGGAGCTCGGTTGTCTTTCAGCACCATGTCCCCCTCTTTGAGATTCTGGGACTTAACTTTCTTGTTAAAAGCCCTAGCAATTCTGCGTTGATAACCTAGAACGTGATACAATGCTTTCAGCCTTCTCTCATTAAACAATATCAACTCCTCAAACCTGCTCTGTTGCCAGTTCGCCTCTTCTATTTGACACTCAGCCATAACTCGCAGAGACAGGACTTCTATTTCAATTAGCAGAACAACTTCCATCCCATAGATAAGTGAATAAGGAGTCCGGATTGAAGTTCTATAGTCGCACAGTGCGAATGGTAATTTATCTGGCCAGTCCCTGTAGGTCTCAACCATCTTCTATAAAATATTCTTGATGTTCTTGTTCGTGGCCTCAACAGTTCCGTTGGTTTGCGGCCGATATGTGGACGACTTATGAAAAGCCACGTTGTATTTCTCCAACAAGTCTATCACCTCTTTCTTAAAGTGGGATCCATTATCTAATATGATCTCGTTTGGGACTCTATATTGGTGTAGACGCGCCCATGGGCCTCATGCTACAGTTCGGACTCAAATAGTCACGGTTCTTAATCTGATCTCGCAAAGTGCAGTACGAGATTGATAAATCACCAAAGAGTCCAAATCTGGCAAATCGTTTTGGAAAACAGATTTTTTTGAAAGAAGTGCCAAACATGGACTGTTTTGCCAGATACAGAGTCACCACCTAAATATTTTTTATGGAGAAATTTAGGAAACCCTGACTCGTGCCTAAGGCCACGTGTCCGTCATCACCAAAGTTGTCTCGGCTCGGGAACTTGGGTACGATTGGGGAAGGTCAGCTATGAGCACCCCCTCTCGCCCGATCCGAAGATCGGCCTCTACTAACCATGATATCTAGTTTTGAAAACGTTATGTGTTCTTATTCCGGTTAATTATCTAATCTTACTATGTGATGCGCACAACACAAAAGTATAGACTAGATCGCCTAATTTGGAACAAAGCATTGCATATCCGCTTGTTTGAAAGATAGTTTGGAATTTGCTACTCGCAAGTAGGCTAAAACACGGATTTCAACGAGTTGTTCCGACTCAAGTAATCCAACCTCCACCCACAGGCATTCAGGCAATTTATATCACATAAGCATATAGCCACATGGTAAGCATGCTATTATGTTAACATTCACACTCATGCAAGATGCTAAAGCATAAAAAGCTTACCGAGTACTCTGAGCCAAAACAAAGAAATTGTTAGCAATCAATGTATGATCCAAGTCCATGTTAAGTGGCTAATGCATCGCATACAAAATGCAACTAGAATAGGCTCGGCTAATCCTAGGATGGCGTGTGGAATGCAACAAATAACACGTATTCAAGTTAGATTTGAAATACTATGTAGTTAGTATGATATGCCGAGCTCGGTGCATGCAATACAAATGAATGGATGCACGCATGCATAGCATAAGGATGCTAATTGAAATATGCCCTAATACTAACCATCCAAAGCAGGTAAGTAAAAGGGAGAAAGAGGTGGGGGTTAGAAGACATGCACACACGCACCCACACTTATTACAGATTCGCCCTCGTTCGGAGGGGCCAAAAGAATAATACAAATTAATTAACCTGCAAACTAATTAATTAATTTATACAACACTTAACTAATTAATGGATCAATTAAGCTACTGAAAGCAGTAAAAGGCCTCGGGAAGAGGGATGCACGCATGCTCGGATTGGTTTCGCTCGGAAATCCACCGCCATGCACAAGCTGCCTCTGTTTGCACTGTTTTTCTCCTCTGAAGACTGCACAAGTCCCAAGGAACACTCTCTGATCACAGTGGAAGGTCACCGGCCAAGGGGGACCACCACCGGCCATGGAGGAGTGGTCATCGACCATCTACTGAGCTCTCGGCTACCAATTCATGGCCGGTCGGCACTAGATGTGGTCGGTCGGCCATGTATGCCTGTAGAATCCTGTTTTGACAGCAGCAGAGGGCAAACATGGCATGGCAATGCATTTCAAGCAAATGTGTGCACCAACACCTTCCTTATCATGTTCATGACTCAAAGGAGGATGGTCCTTGATTCTCGGACCACCAATCGCGCATTTCAATGCGTGATGGCCCAAGAAACCAAGTGTGCCATTTCAATATCAAATGAAATGCAAACCAAATAAACACATAAGGCCCAACCTCTATCATGGTGATTTCAAGAGGCAAGGCATGCATGCTTAATGCAATACAACCTAGGCATGTGAGCTAAGTGTACAATGTGAGCATGCAAGCAAGTAATGTGCACTATGCACACAACCTAAGCAAACAAACATACAAGGCATGTAACAACATATGCAAGCTAACAAGCATGCAAGACGCTATGTAACCAAAGCATGCAAACATGAAGCAATGTAACAACATTTGAGCAACATGCAAAGGGCAGACTTAGACTAATATGGACAAGTCTCAACCATGTCCAAATCAGTAGCCAAATGCTATGGAAATGAGGGCCAAAACACATACAAACATGCATGCACACATGGTCCAACACTTGAGCATCAAAGAGCAATTTTTAAGCACACTTAAAAGGGACAAACATGGGCATATGGCAAGCATACTAAGCTCTGAAATCATGTTAGAAAAGGTGCCAAACCAATTAAACAAGACGAACAAGGCATGCAACTATGTCCAAAACTCAAGGCAAGCCAAAGAAGTATTGAGCTACACTTAGCAAAACCAAATATGACATGAGTTGAACAACCAAAATCAGAGTTTTAGCATGTTAAAACAAAGCCAAAAACACATTGACATGGCATCCTAGAGGCCTAAACATGATGGCATACGCAATGACATATTCAAGGAGCATGAAACACAAACTCTTTAAGGCCTTAAAGGAGCATCAAATTCAAGCATACAAGCATACCACAAGGATTGAAATGATGCTATAAGTGGTGCCAAACCACTGAAACAAGCCAAACAATGCATGCTCAACACTCATACACCCAAGGCTAACAAGCCAAAATGCAAGGTGGCTATACAAAGCATGCCATGGATGGCCCAAATGACCAAAATCAAACCTCAAGCACACTAAATTATGCACAAAATCTTCACAAAGCTAAGCCAAAACAAGTAAGCATAGTGGTCTAGATGCTAAGTACATGTTAAGGCAAATAATGGCATTACAAGACAAGTATGCAAGGCAAGCATGGTGTATCTAAACCAATTAAAAACAGTGCTATATCATGACAAAATAAGCACAAATACTAGCTAAGACATGGCCAACATGATCTCAACAATGGTGCTCACACATGAGGCTAAAATGGCACATATTGAAGGCAACAAGGAGAGGGGATGGCCCCCTCCTTCTTAGGACTTTAAAGCACCATCCCCACCATTGAAATCCCTCTGGATTTCAGTGGTGAGGAGGACAAAACAAGGTGGTCCCGGAGCTCACCAAAATAGCACAAAAATGGGGCCAAACAAGGCCTAAGAGGGGTCAAACAACTCCAAACACCAAAGCAACCTTAAACAACTATTTTAACCACTTAAAATTAGAACTTTTATATGTTATAGACTAAGCTTAAAAACAAATGCAAGGATGGCTAAGAGCCTATGCAAAAAGGGGGTATTTAAAGGGAAAGTTCTTACCCTTGAAGACCTTCTTCACAAGGGCCACTCCAGCAGCCTCTCCAAGCTTAGATCAACTCAAGAACTCTGAAAATCACTCCTTAGCACCTCAGTAGCTAAAGGAAAGTGTAACTCTAGGTGTTTGTGTGCAAAACTATGAACAAAACACCTTAAGGCAAAAAAGAGAGGAAGATATAGAGATAAAGAGATACAAATCCTAAACCCTAATCTCAGACCCTCTCTGGAACTTTTTGTAACCCTTGAGGAGGGAGGAGAAGGCCTCCCTTTATAGAGATTCACTCTTGCAATGCTTACAAAACAAGCTAAGCAAGAGTGAAATCCCTCCATATACGTGTATGGAGGGGGTGCAAAGTGGGTGCCAGCTATCACAGCTGGCACAAAAATATCTGCCAAAAGCAGATGCACAGTGGTCGGCCAGCCAAAGGTGACAAATTGGCTAAAACAATGGTCGGCCGACCACAAAGAGTGCCGGCCGGCCAAACATTTGGCCGATGGCAACAAAACAATGGCCGGTGGCCTCAAGCCATGGCCGGTGAGGTGTGGGGATAGCCAACAAGCCATTTCCTGCCCCTCAAAAGCAAAACACAAGTGTTTGGTGCAAAACCAAACACAAAACAGTCGAGTCGAGAGGTCTTGAGGCAAGGCGCGTGGCCAAGACCTCCGGGAACTCAAGACGAACATAAACAAGGATGATCACCGAGTGTTCAAACGGTGACGTCCAAGTCTCAAGGACGGTCAAAAATGGGGTGTCTACAATTGGCAAATGATATTGTTTCTGATGAACTTAGCCACATGCAATGCTTTCAACACTGTATAGGACTGAGCATCCACCCACTTTGTAAAGTAATCAATTGCCACCAAAATGTATTCATGCCCATTTGACCCTTTTGGTGTGACTGCACCGATAACATTGATTCCCCAGATCGAGAAAGGCTATGGCGAAGTCATGTTGTACAGTTTTGATGGCGGGATAAGCATGAATTTGGCATTTGTGGTATCGCCGAACAAAACCAATACAATCCTCCTCCATAGTGGACCATTTGTAACCTTGCCTGAGAATCTTCCGGGCTAACATCACTCCGTTCATGTGCGCTCTGCACTCTTCTCCATGGATGGCCTCCATTAGGCGCTTTGATTCCTCTTATTCAACACCTAACTTGTGCATTTCTAGATGACCCCTTTTGTACAATTTACCTTTGCAGATGATAAATTGGACAGCCATTCACCGTATTCCTCTTTTGTCCCTGCACTACAAGAATTTTCACTTTTGGCGACTAAATTTTTAGTCGCCAAAAGTCAATTTTTAGTCGCTGAAGGGTTTTAGCGACCAAATTTTTTGGTTGCCGAAAAGTGGTATGGAAAGCTAATTGGCGACTAAAATTATTTTAGTCGCCCAATGTATTCATTTGCCGACAAAATATTTAGTCGCCAAAAGGTTGGACATTAAATTAAATTAGACTCTTTTCGGTGACCAAACTTTTAGTCGCCTAAAGTCCGACCTTTTTAGTTACTAAAATTTTAGTCACCGAAAGTCCCCATCTTTGGCTACTAAATGTTTAGTTGGCAAAGAATTCCTCTTTTGGCTACTAAATATTTGGTCGCCTAAAGTTCTACATTTTTGGCTACTAAAATTTTAGTCGGCAAAAGTGTGTTTATAATTTAGTTTTTTGTTTTTAGCTACAAAATATTTTAGTCGCCAAATGTTTGATTTTCTTTTGGCTACTGAAATTTTAGTCGCCCAATGTCTATTTTTTTTTTGGCTACTAAACATTTAGTCGCTAAATGTCTTTTTTTTTTTTGCTACAAAACTTTTAGTCGCCAAATGTCTTTTTTTTTTTTTTGGCTACAAAAGTTTTAGTCGCCAAATGTCTTTTCCCAATTTCTTTTTAGCTATTAATTGTTTAGTCGCCAAAAACATGATATTATGTTTTATCACGAAATTATAATTTCTCCACAACCTGTCTATATACAATGCAACCTGTAATACGTATAAAAACAAAATGATACATACAATCAATCATTCCACAATCTGCATCCATATACCAAAAATAAATAACATTAAATATCAAAGTCCATACAAATCAACTATTGTCCAAACTAAAATAATAATTCCATACAAAATATGTCATACAAAAATCAAAGCCCTCAGTATACAAAAAAATACATTTACTACCAAGCGAAATTAACATTTGGCATGGTACAAATTACCATCGTAATTTGTACCACAACAAAAGGTGATGTATGTACCACGACAAAAGTTTTCTATGGACCATCACAAAACGTCCTATATGTACACCGACAAATAGTATATATGTACCACGATAGAAGGTGATCTATGTAACACGACAGTCATTATCTGTTGATTGCCAAAAGTTTTCTGTATCAGTAATAATGAACTATACAAAAGCTGAGGATGACAAAAGTATTATATTAGTTCTACACAAAAGTGAAAATTCTTCTCCATACACCAATATGGATTATCCACAAGTCCATGCAACAAAACCATCTACAAAGAAAAACAAAAAACGAAACATTAGAATTGGTTACAAAATATCAATTCAGTCAACCATATGGAACAAGTTCTAACATGCATTTAAGGTAGAACAATCAAGAAATGTCTTCTTGGAAATAAAAGAAAGTATATATATATATGTATCATGCAATATTTATTCCAACCAACTAATATGTAATTTTTTCGTCCTATAAATATATAAAGGCAATTATTAGAATATGTACATGTTATTTTAATAAAGTTGTTGCCTTTTTAACTAAGTGTTGCAAGTTTTTCGACTAAGTGTAAGGCGTATTTGGGGGCTATTATGAATTTTCGCCATCGGAAAGCCCTTTTTTAAGTAAGTTTAGGGCGTATTTGGCTCTAACTCCTAACCTACGGGCCCAAATTACGTTCCATCAGATCTCACAAGTCCTATTTGTCATGGCGAAGCTATCCGTGTGAGCCACCCGGTCGTTCGGGGGCTGTTTTGAATTTTCACCCCCGAAACGCCCTTTTTCGACTAAGTTTTAGACGTATTCGGCTCTAACTCTCTACCTGCAGGTTCGAATTATGTTTCATCAGTTCTCACAAGTCCTATTTGTCATGGCGAAGCTATCTGTGTGAGCCACATGGTCGTTCGGGGGCTGTTTTGATTTTTTGCCCACGAAACGCCCCTTTTCGACTAAGTTTAGGGGGTATTCGGCTCTAACTCCCAACCTATGGGTTCAAATTACGTTCCGTCAGATCTCACAAGTCCTATTTGTCATGGCGAAGCTATCCGTGTGAGCCATCTAGTCGTTCGGGGGCTGTTTTGAATTTTCGCCCCTGAACTGCCCTTTTTCGACTAAGTTTTGGACGTATTCAGCTCTAACTCTCTACCTACGGGTCCGAATTACGTTCCGTTAGTTGTCAAAAGTCCAATTTGTCATGGAGAAGCTATCCGTGTGAGCCACCTGGTCGTTCGGGGGCTATTTTAAATTTTCGCCCCCGAAACGCCCTTTTTCGATTAAGTCTTGGATGAATTCGGCTCTAACTCTCTACCTACGGGTCTGAATTACGTTCCGTCAGTTTTCACAAGTCCTATTTGTCATGGCGAAGCTATCCGTGTGAACCACACGGTCGTTCAGGGGCTGTTTTGATTTTTCGCCCTCGAAACGCCCTTTTTCGACTAAGTTATTCGACTCTAACTTCCAACCTACGGGTCCGAATTACATTCCGTTAGATCTCACAAGTCCTATTTGTCATGGCGAAGCTATCCGTGTGAGCCACCTGGTCGTTCGGGGGCTGTTTTAAATTTTCGCCCCCGAAACGCCCTTTTTCGACTAAGTCTTGGACGTATTCGGCTCTAACTCTCTACCTACGGGTCCGAATTACGTTCCGTCAGTTGTCACAAGTCCTATTTGTCATGGCGAAGCTATCTGTGTTAGCCACATGGTTGTTCGGGGGCTGTTTTGATTTTTCACCCCCGAAACGGTCTTTTTCGACTAAGTTCAGGGGGTATTCGGCTCTAACTCGCAACCTACGGGTCCGAATTACGTTCCGTCAGATCTCACAAGTCCTATTTGTCATGGCAAAGCTATCCGTGTGGGCCACCCAGTCGTTCGGGGCCTTTTTGAATTTTTGCCCCCGAAACGCCCTTTTTCGACTAAGTTTTGGACGTATTCGGCTCTAACTCTCTACCTGCGGGTCCAAATTATGTTCCGCTAGTTGTCACAAGTCCTATTTGTCATGGTGAAGCTATCCATGTGAGCCATCTAGTCGTTCGGGTGCTGTTTTGAATTTTCGCCCCCGAAACGCCCTTTTTCGACTAAGTCTTGGACGAATTCGGCTCTAACTCTCTACCTACGGGTTCGAATTACGTTCCGTTAGTTGTCACAATTCCTATTTGTCATGGCGAAGCTATCCGTGTGAGTTACATAGCCGTTCGGGGGCTGTTTTGATTTTTTGCCTCCAAAATGCCCTTTTTAGACTAAGTTTAGGGGATATTCGGCTCTAACTCCCAACCTACGGGTTCGAATTACGTTCCGTCAGTTGTCACAAGTCCTATTTGTCATGGAAATTTTATTTGTGTGAGCCACATGGTCGCTCGGGGGCTGTTTTGAATTTTTGCCCCCGAAATGCCCTTTTCCGGCTAAGTCTTGGACGTATTCGGCTCTAACTCCCTACCTACGGGTCCGAATTACGTTCTGTCAGTTGTCACAAGTCCTATTTATCATGGGGAAGCTGTCCGTGAGAGTCACATAGTGGTTCGTCGGCTGTTTTGAATTTTCGCCTCCGAAACGCCTTTTTTCGACTAAGTTTAAGGCATATTCGGCTCTAATTTCCAACCTACAAGTCTGAATTACATTCTGTGAGCTGTCACAAGTCCTATTTGTCACGGGGAAGCTGTTCGTGAGAGCCACACGGTGGTTTGGGGGCTGTTTTGAATTTTAGTCCTCGGAACGCCCTTTTTCAACTAAGTTTAAGGGTTTTTTGGGTCTAACTTCCAACCTACGGGTCCGAATTATATTCCGTCAGTTGTCATAGGTCCTATTTGTCAAGGGGAAGCTGTTTGTGAGAGCCACGTGGTGGTTCGGGGATTGTTTTGAATTTTCACCCCCGGAACGCCCTTTTTCGACTAAGTTTAGCTCGTATTCGGCTCTAACTCCCAACCTATGGGTCCAAATTACATTCCGTCAGTTGTCATAGGTCCTATTTGTCAAGGGGAAGCTATCCATGAGAGCTACATGGTCGTTCGGGGGCTGTTTTGAATTTTCGCCCCTGAAATGCCCTTTTTCGACTACACATATTCAATTTATTATCCTTTTAAGGCAGCAACTAAAAGGTATAATTGGGAAAATAGAAAGAAAAAGAAAACTAAGTCTATTAATTGAAATAAAAATAACAATAAAAAAAGAAACATAATATCATTCATGGCTAAATAAATTAGAGCCTAACAAACAATTTGAACAATGGCATGATGAGGCATGATGAGGTTGTCAATCGAAAGAAAAATATTGATTCAATCAATGTCATAGCCTCCTCTGCAGTCTGCACATATTCCAAGAACTTCAGTCCTAAGATCATTCTATTAACAATGACAATAGACAAAGCACATGCAGATATAGTTACAAAAGCTAGGATTTCCTGAAATCAATCCATGTAGAGTTACACCTTATAATAAGAAATAAGACCTATGATATTGTGGGACACTAACTGAAATTGAATTGTTATGAATTAACAAGGGCATCAAGTAACATTATGAGCACAATTTGAATAAGAGATAAAACTAGATTTAGACAAAATAGAAATATCATACCATACCCATGATCATAACCCTTCTAACTTCTAAGTTTGACTAGTACCAAATGAAACATTTAAGTAAACCATAAATTGTTGTGCTATGAAGTACCTAAATTCAGTCCTTATGCCTATTTTCCAGAGGTAAGATCAGAACAAACTTCTTCAGCAAAACAAACTAATCACATTCCCAAACACCCAACTCAAACTCATCTACCTAACCCAATGGACTTCCTTACCTACTGTAGATTTGCCACAAAGTTATGCACAGAGTAGAACCTGCCCAGGAAGAGAGTCTTCATCTATATTGCCACTTCTGTCTTCATCCAAATTGATCCAAAGAACAGCACAAGGCAGAGCTTTCCATATCTAGCAAGTAGCAGCAACACCAGCAGCTAGCAACACTCCAGCAACTAGCCATTTCTACAACAACAACTAGCAACTAACAGCAGCAGCAGCAACACTCCTTTTCTGCAGGAGCAACACTCCAAAAACAGCAGCAACACTCCTAATAAATGGGAAAAATATTTAGGTGATTTTGAAAAGAATTCAATTAACTAATAAATGGGAACAAAATTATTTAATTTTTAAGCTGAGAATTAAAGAAACTTGAGTTTGAATTGAATAAAATTGAATTATTGTGGTTTCTAAGGATAGGGCATGTGATATGTAAGTGTCTTTATTTCATAAAAATTAACAATGAAGTACTAAAAATTTTCAATCCAGAAAATAAAATGAATACCTATGTTAGAAGCTTTGTTCAAAGATTATTTAGAGTGTTGTCTTGCACAACATGCATATGGGGAAGGTAGATGTTTGTCTTGTGGGACCACAATTTAGCTACACTTTCTCTGCATTTCAAATAACTTTGCAAGATTTTAGAAGGATGTGAATTCAAACCATTGGTCCAATTTTAGAAAGATGTTTGTACGTTGTTTAAGAATTATGAGTGACATGGATTTTGTGGTTTCAAAATTTGCAACTCCTTAATAACAAATCCCACAATTCAGGATCTAGTATTTCCAGTTGGTTCTTAGTCAAGTTCAGCCTTATGAGGCATAAGTCGGGTTTTTTTTTTTATATTAATCGGAACAATCGGTTTTTTTTTTTTTCCAGTTTTGTTTTCATTTAGATCATGCTGCTTTTCTACCATATTTTTGGGAGAAAGTTTGTTACTTTCTTGAGTAGCTTTTGTTCAAGATGATTAATACTGAACTTTATTAACAAGTATAGCATACCTGAGCTTCAGCATGACAACGTTGTCTCTCACGTTCAATCTTTCTTTCCTCTCATTTTTTTGCGCAACTTCTCATACTTTCTACGGTGCTCCTCAACTAAGTTTGTGCATTGGGTTCAACCTGTGCAGAAAAACTTAAGTGAGATGCTAAAACAGGAAATGCTAATACAAAGGTTTCACTCATCTTTTAGCATGTTCTCATGTCTTTCACAATAATGTGTATTCTTGTTACTTGTAAGCATCTTTATCATAGCTCAGAATGCATCCTCCAAAATCTCACCCAAAATAAAAAAATAAACATAAAAATAAAGAAACAAAGAAAGAAAAGACAACACCAGTTGCAAAGAAACATCAGGGAAAGATTACCCTTAATAATGTAAAAGATACATAGTATTTCAAAACATTAAAAAAAGATGGCAAACCTTCTTTAGTACAACACTTATTTCCTCATCATAGTCCAATTTTGATGCCAAGTGAAGATCCTTAGCAGCCTCTCCCTATTAACCAAGCATTGCCTACGCCATGCCACAAGATTTGTACCCTCATCATAGTCTAGTTTTGATGCCATTAACCAAGATTTATACTTCGAACTTAACCTATTGCTAAATTAACTCTACACAACAATGTAAATCACTATATAATTTCAAAACTCTAACATGCTAGGTTTTGAACACATGTAGCTCTCTACTTAGGATCAATTCTTGACCAGTTTATAATTGTACATTCCTTCTCTAGATGGGGCATCATGACTTGCAGTATCATTTATCTTTGGCTTTCACCCATTTATGTTGCTTTATTGATACCTTGATGTCACATAATTCCACCTAATTAGGTAATTGAGTCTCCAGCTGCAACCTGTAGGGAAAATTCAATTCCAGCTACTGCCTATTTTTCAGTCATAATATCTAAACATCTTATTTAGAATTAGAAGCCTATTTATTTTGGATTGCTTATAGTTATATATCCCTCTTTTTTTTTTCCTAATTTAAAAAAAAATGGAATTGTCAAAAGGAAGTTGATTTAGAATTATACAACTACACGATCATGTTTAATATTTCAAGATTGAAAATTGAAATCCCTTCTAGCTACTATAAATGAAGGGCAATTGTTCCTTGTAGCTAGTTAATAATATTTCAACAAAATTTCACTTATTGGACATGTGTACCTATTTCTATTCAGATGCATTTTCCATCCACATTATGTGCATTATTATGTCAACAGCTAGCTTCAGATAATAATAATTCTTCCACAGTATTTTGCGTATTAATTAGTATTTTATTTTAATTTCTCTACATATCAATCACCATCATTTAAAGCAATCCCTATTTCATTTAGAGAGATGCATATTAATAATCATAAGAAAGAAAGAAAAAAAAAAAAAAGAAGAAATGAAAATCTTGTAGTTGAACTTGATTCCTTGCTAATCTTAGTGAATTACATTTAGGAGATAAGATTTATCATTTATCTTTGTCATTCGTCTTCTATTATTATAAGTCCTTTAGTTGGGTATATTCTATCAACTTGATTAACCATTAAGACTATCAATAAGCACTTTACTATTTTTGTATTTTTGTAATTTTTTGGGGGTACTACTATGGCATTGGATACCTAACCAATTGGGTATGGACCTCCCACCACATTAGAAAAGTCTACCATATCATCATCAAAACACAAAACAAGCAAAACTATAAGACAAATTCAATTGTAAAAGTTCATCATGAATCTAACTAGGGAACAAGTATCCCCAAAAATATAAATAAATAAAAAGTACTTACATTGCTTTTGAAAGCAAAAATTACTTCAACTTTTGCATTGAAAAGCAAAGTAAAGGCACTTCCAACCTAAAATTCAACTATAATTCAACCCTATCATCTAGGGTTAAATAAAGAAACATATAAGATGAACATAAGGTATGAAATATGAAACAAATAATGCAGATTGAATAAACTTACCAATCTTGGAGCAATAAGGATAACAAAGTGATTGTCTTCTCAAGGGGGATTTCTGCCTTGGCGCACCCCATTATCACCAAACTATCCCCAGAAGGAACAACTTTCACTTTTCCTCTCAACCATTTTTAACAGATTAAAAAAAGAAAAGAAAAAAAAAGAGAGAACAAATTAGGCAAAAAATTGTAACATACAATCAACCAGAGTAATCAAATGAGAAAAATACTCTGTTTGGTTAGTCTGAAAAGAGAATCAAAGCAAGAGGAATCTCACCTCTCTTGGGACTTTTGTCAAACACGTTGTTTTCAGCAACCAAGCACCATATATGCACATGAAATTGAACACATCAATTAGGGTTTTGGGGCAAGACCAGTATCAATTCCAACCAACTTAATCAAACATATATGTGTGTATACATATATACGCAAACTTCTCGAATGCAAAAAACATTAATCAAATCAAATAGATGAAATAGAACACTCTAGAAAATAGAACACTAAATAGATGAAATTGATAGTTTAAAGGATAAAAATGATCAACTAAACTCTAGAAAAAAAATATTAATCAAATCAATGAAACAATAACATCAAAATAATTTCCAAATGTTTTGGATAAATCAAAGATAAAATAATTTAAAACATTTATAAGAAACATTCAAAAGTAAATCACAATTTAAGGGAAATGTAGAATCCAAGGAATGATATTCATCAAAAGCTAGTGGATCTGCACTCAGTTATGATCATATAATTTAAACAATCTCGAACTTCCATTATTAATTTACAGCCAATTGTGTAATGAAAATTTTAGAGCACCCATATAAGATATTCTATTTCTCACAAAATAGCAAACATCCATGAACAAAACAAAATCAAGGTTTACTCAAGAAAAGTAAGAACTTTAATAAAAGAAAAGAAAAGACAGAGTATTTCATCTTACTTAGCATATCCTTAGCCTTGAATTGTTTCCCATTTGTCCAGCTTCCAACACTAAAATCCCATCCTAAAGAATCACCGACAGTGAAAGTAGCTTCGTGAATTGTTTCCAAGTGAAGTGAGAGGGAAACAAGGAGAGCAGTGGCAAGAACCACAGCCCTACTTGCACTGCATCTTCCCTGGTGATATGTTTAGCCTCATCATCTTGTGCCATTTCTTCAGGATCAGAAAATGACCCCCAAAAAACCATGGACCATCTTCAAGAACACTAGCACTAAAATAATAACTCAAGTCAAATAGTAAGAATATAAAACCATTATTAATAGAAATTACCTCCCTCAGACCCTTTCCCCTCCACAGATTAAATGCATATGATTTCCCAAAAATAACATAAACTATCCTATAACCATACAATTTAACAATCAAGACAATGCATTGGACAGTATGGCAGTTAAACTGTTAGACCTATCATAAAACATACCTTTCTTCCATTCAACAACGAAAAAAAAATCAGCCTATACAAATATACACGTCCATATTAACAACAGGGAAAAAAAAAATAAAATTTAGAGTCTAAATCAGCATATAACTGCAAAATCAATTAGAAAAGGGAATTGAAAACACTTCTTTCAAACTAATAACACTTGAATCCAAAATGACAATAATTTCCATAAAAAATCCCCCAAATCAATCCAAAATAATCAAATCCAACAATCAGAACAGCTTCTCTAATTTAGCCCTAGCTCAATTTCATTCTAATCACACAAAAAAAAAATTCAATTTTGATTTTAAATCAGCATGTACCTGGTAATCAACAGTTGGATAAACGTAACCAAAAGCGTTTCCTCTAGGTTTCCAACAACCAAATCAAACAACAATCATATACCCAATTACACACAAATACAGACTTTGAATTTCCATTTCCACCATTAGGGTTTGGAAATCGAACAATTAGATACCCAATTACACACATACACATATAGAAACCACTGAAGCTTTACACACACACACACACACACACATATATATAACTTTGAACATAGATCATGAACCACCAAAAATCAAACACAGAAAAAAGTAAAGGATGGGGAGATTGTCATCGATCTGGTGAGGAAAAGAGAAGATGAGGAGAGAAAAAATGTAGAGAGAAGTAAGTTGCTGGAAGCAAATCAATGGGAGGCGAGGCGAGGCAATGGTAAGCTGCGGTGGCGATGTTCGACAGTGGAAGGTTGACGGAAACTGTGGTCATCTGCGACTGCGAGATGAGGGGCGGAGGTGATCCATTCTCTGTGAGAGAGAGAGAGAGACAGAGGGAGAGCAAGAGAGAGATAGAATAGAACCGTGTGAAGACTAATAGATTTGGGCAAAAATTTAGGCGCTAATATGAAATATTTTTCCACTAAATTTTTATACACATTTGGCGACGAAATTGTTGTTAGGAAATATTAACAAATGACGACCAAAATTATTTTAGTAGCCAAAACATGAACTAATGCCAACAAAAAATTTTTTTAGTCGCCTATTGTTACACTTTTGGCGACTAAATTTGTTTTAGTCGCCAAATTTAGTGCCAAAAGTGTAAATTCTTTGAAAATTTTAATTACAATTGGCGACTAAACATTTTAGTCAGAAAAAGTCAGCTAAAGGCGACTAAAATAATTTTTTGACACTGAAAGTAAGTTTTTGGCGACTAAAACTTTAGTCGCCAAAGAGGGAAAAAAAGACATTTATTTTGCATTCGGTGATTAAATATTTTAGTAGCCAAAAATTAGTATACGGCGACTAAATTGTTTTTTTGTCGCTGAAAGAAGTTTTTGGCGACTAAAACTTTAGTTTCCAAAGAGAATAAAATAATTTTTTTATTTTCCATTCGGCAACTAAATATTTTAGTAGCCAAAAGTCAATATATAGCGACTAAGTTTTTTTTTTTTGTCGCCAATTTTGGCATTTTTAGCGACTAAATTTTTTTTAGTCGCTAATAATGAATATACCCCGACTAAAAAAAATTAGTAGCTAAATATTTTACTTTTGGCGACTAAAAAAAATGTTAGTCTCCAATTCCATAACTTTTGGCGATTAAATTTTTTTTAGTCGCCAATTTTGGTCGCCAAAGGTGCATTTTGTTATAGTGTTAGCATTCGCCTTTGGTGGATTAATCTCCTTTTCTAAGAAGTTCCAAATATCATAGTACTAAGGGTTTTTATCTTGCGCTTCATCTATTGCGGCGATAGTTTCATAAGCCGGCGTGTACTTCTGCTCAATGATAATCGGAGGCATCCGGACTCCAAGCGGGATGTCTACCATGGAAGATAGTGTTGCTAAAGCATTAGCGAACCTGTTGTTCTCTCTGAGTAGATGCGTGAAAGTCAGCTTTTCAAACCTAGGAATTAGAACATCCAGGGTCTGGTGATAAGCCTTCATCTTTTCTTCTTTGACCTCCAATCTCCGTTTGCTTGAGAAACAACTAGGTTTGAGTCCCTAATGACGTCTAACCTTTTTGCCCCTAGTTCTGGGTGGCTTCTAAACCAGTGATACACGCCTCATATTCTGCTTTGTTATTGAATACCTCAAATCGGAGTTTGAAGGCTAAGGATATATAGGAGTCGTTGGGTGCTATCAGCAACACACCTATCCCATAACTGTATTGATTGGATGCTTCGTCAAAGTACATCATCCACGTTTCTTCCTCGACTTGTAGAATGGCTTCATCTGGGAACAAGTATTCCACCGCTTCATCCCTTTCTACTGGGTGATCTGCCAGGAACTCCGTTACAGCTCTTTTTTTCACCGACTTGCGGGTAACATACTTGAGATCAAATTTGAAAAGGAGAAGCAACCAATGGGGTAGCCTACCCGTAAGCGCTGGTTTCTTAAACAGATATTTGATGGGATCTAATCTTGAAACCAGAATTACGGAGTGAGCTAACAAGTAGTGCCTCAACTTCCTGGTAGCCCATACTAAGGCTAGGCATGCTTTCTCCAATGAAGTGTAGCGGGTCTCATAATCCAGCATTTTCTTGCTCAAGTAATAGATGGCTCTCTCCACCCTATCCTCAGATTCCTGAGCAAGCATGAATCCCATAGTCATGTCTGTTACTAACAGATACAGAATCAAAGGCGTTCCTAGTTTTGGCGGTGACAACATAGGTGGATTCTGGAGGTACTGCTTAATCTACTCAAAAGAGAATTGACATCGATCATCCCATTAGAATCTCTTTCATTTCTTCTGGAGACCAAATAGTGGTTCACAAGCCAAGGTTAATTTGGAAATAAACCGTCTTATGAATTGCACTTTACCCAGAAAGCCTCGCACCTCCTTTTCAGTCCTTGGTGGTGGCATTTCTAGGATGGCCTTGATTTTGGAAGGATCTACCTCGATGCTTCTTTGTGTAATCAAAAAGTCCAGCATTTTCCCTGCTTTTACGCCAAAAGTGCATTTCTGCGGGTTCAACCTCAATCTATATTCTCTGAACCGTTGAAAGAATTTCTTCAAGGCGGTGTAGTGGCCCTTTGTTTCTTTGGACTTGACAATCATGTCGTTCACATACACTTTGACCTCTTTGTGGATCATATCATGCAGAATGGTGGTTATAGCCCTTTGGTAGGTAACCCCAGCATTCTTTAGCCCAAACGGCATAACCTGATAGTAGTAGGTACCCGATGGCGTGGTAAATGCAATTTTCTCTCTATCCTCAGGTGCCATTAGAATCTGGTTATACCCGGAAAACCCGTCCATGAAGGATAGTAATGAATGACCCACAGCGAAGTCCACTAATTCATCAATGTGTGGCAACGAAAAGTCATCCTTCGGACTGGCTCTATTCAAATCCCAGAAGTCCACTCACACCTGGATTCCACCATCCTTTTTTGGCACTGGGACGATGTTGGCCAACCAAGTTAGATATTCAGATACTAACAAGAAACCTGCTTCGATTTGCTTGGTGTCAACTTCCTTGATTTTCAATGCCTAATCCGGACGGATTCTTCGCAACTTTTGCTTGAGGGGTCGGGCCTCGGGGTCAAGAGGGATTTGATGCTGTACAATCTCAGGATTGATTCCAAGCCTGTCTTCGTAGGACCACGCGAAAACATCTTTGAAATTTTTTAATAAAGTGACTAAGCGTTCGCACTCCTCCGAAGACGACGTGGACCCAATTTGGGCTAGACGCGGATCCTTCTCAATACCCACAGTAATAACAATGATTTCATTAGCACAAGGTTTTGCAAACCTCTCCTCCTCTCGATTAATCAAGTTTTTCAAAATCAGAGGAATTCATTCCTTGTCGTTTTCATTAAAATTCTGGAAATCTTGGTCAATGCAATAAACAAGTGGCATGGAGAAATACTCAGAATCAGCAGCATTCTTATTCATAAGGTCCAGCTCTTCGGTTACAACCGACTCAAAAACAAAAGAAAAAGTGGACCTGGACAAGACCTTGGCATCCGGGTTATCACCCCCAAGAATACCAGACTCGGACTCAGAGGAGTCAGAATCTGATTCCAACTCCATAGACTCTGTGGAATCAGATTCTAGTTCATCACCCGACTCAAAACTAGACAGGTAGCCCTCCTCCAGCTACCAGATAAGATATGGTGCTTCAGATGCATCCAAAATGTTGCTAGATGGGTTCACACCCGGTTGGTCCCCGATCATGGAGATGGTAAGATTATCCTCCAAGTTCTCCGAGTCAGCCCGAAGATCTGCAAGGAAACATGCCAGTGCTGCCCTACTCTGAGCTCGTTGTTGTCCGAGTCACTTTCCATGCTCCTTTTAGCTTCGGTACTTGGCACAGCCTTTTCCTCAGCATCACTATCTTGCAACTGCAAGCCAAATAAGATTTCAAAGCCGGGGACACACTGCTTTGCAAAATTCATCCATGGCTCGGGAAAGCCACAAAAGAAGTTTTATCCCTTCTGAACAAAGCGGCCATTCAACGTTCCCCAAATTGGCATGTGAATGAGCTCATAATGTTTCCCAGCCTGCTTTGCTCTGGCTCTGCTTGCCATCTCTTCCCTTTTCTTGACCTAATCCTCTTTACCGAGTATATATCCAAACCAAAGATATGCGGATTATCGGCACATTGGCCAATGCTGTGACACCTTTTCGGTCACTTCTTCCAAGTCCCATTCCTGGCACATGTTGCAGTTTGTTCATGACATAGATTGATTGGGCGCTGACATACATGCCCTCATCAGCGGCCAAGATGGTCTGTACTACACGGGCCTCAGCTAGCGTAAACCTTGAGAGGAATACATCCTCCTCGCCATGAACGATCTCTAACATCGGTGTAGTTACCTCTGGTGGGGGATGGCTAGACGAATTCCTGAAAATAATTGCCCCTCCTTTCCCGTGAGCGTATTTTAGCATTTGGTGGAGGGTAGAAGAGATTGCTTTTACTAGATCCAACCAGGGTCCCCCTAACAGTAAGTTGAAGGTGGTCGGGACATCCAGGACATAGAACTTGACATCCTGCTGAGCTGGGCCTACCTGGACTCTGATTTGTACTGTGCCCATAACCTCCCTGTTGGTATTGTCATATGCCCGAATTACTTGGGCTGTGGACACAAAGTCTGCCGGTCTAAGGCCAATTGCATAAGCTGTATGAGAAGGACAGACATTGATAGCTGAACTGGTGTCTATTAACACCACCGGTACCCAGTTTTCCTTGCATTCAATGGATATGTACAGGGGTTTGTTGTGAGCTAAGCCTTCCGGCGGCAGTTCTTTGTTAGAAAAGGTTAGAGTTGGCCCGACACCACCTAGGAAGACTAATCCCACAAGCTGTTCAGAAGTAGTGTCAATGGACAACTTGGCTTTGTCCATTGCTAAAAGCATAGCCTGTCCATGCACTCGGGAGGCCATGAGAAGACCCCAAATTGAGATGTCAACTTAGATTTTCTTTAGTTGCTTCAACACTACCTCTTCTTCCAACTGCTTCTCTTTCTGTTTCTCAACCTCTCTATCCTTCCCAGAGGCCTCAGCTTGGTCTAAGTGCGGTGGCTTGAAATACCGCCCACTTCTAATCATGCGGTCTATCTCTTCTGTGTACCATGTGTTGCTTGGAAGGCACTCACTCCAGTCCTCGTCGGTGTGAGCTAAGAGTAGATCGTCATCCTTTCACCATACACCTCTGGCAACCGACAAATAGTTGTGCGGCTCCATTTGTATCACTTTCACCTCACAAGTTCCCCCCCCGTAGGGTATTGGACCATTACAGCTTCCTGGTTGTCTTTAACCATTTCTTGTGCAAATTGCTTCAGCGCAGCTTCCTGTTCTGTATCCACAGTACTCACAGCACCCAGTTCCTAAGCTGAATTTTCCACGCCGGTGTTCTTCGGTAGTTTCCCATTTTCATTGGCCATTTTGGCCACCACAACAATTCCTGCTTTCTTTTCCTTCGGTTTTGTTTCAGTTCCATCCTCCTTGTCGAGTTCATCACTCAACCATCCAGAATTGTCTGTTGATCCATTCAAATCGAACCAGTTAATCTGCACATCCCCTTGATCTTGTTCGTTAAAGAATTGTAGGTTGTCTAAGTCCTTCTCAAGCTTGCCAGATCATCCAACCCTTGGCTTGGGCCATCCTCCCTAACTACATTAACCTCCACTACAGTTGGCAATACCAGTTCTGGCCTTGACTTGATCAATCGGCACAATGTAGTAGGTTGGATCATCCACCCCCTCAAGCAACGGACTCGTACTCTCCTCTAAGGCCTACCTCCCTTCTACTGCAACTGTCACCACCACAGGCTTAGGTTGAAGTGCGAACGTGTCCATCATGCACAAATCTGTATTTTCAGGAATGAATACCGTCGGTTTGAGTAGGTGGGAAAGGGTAATATATACACTGGGATCATAAAGGATAGCTAGTGTATGGATTAGGTTTAGATTGTGAGGTGAGAGAACCTGATTGTGGGCCAGGAGAGGGTTGGTAGTGACATTTTCTTTATGGGGTGGTGCAATCACTTTGTTGTCAATGAGGTCTTGAATCTCATGATGTAACCTAAAGCATTGGTCAGTGTCGTGAACATGCTGTTGGTGAAATGCACAATACTTGGCTGTGTTGTGTTTGGGTGGAAGAGGATCGGGTAGTAGGCGTGGCTCTAATGGTTTGAGGTGCCCTTTTTTGATCAGCACCTTCATGTCTTGAGATAAAGGCATGTAGAGTTGGGTAAAGGTCCTCTGGGATCGGGCAGGGTTGGTTGAAGTTTGTGGAGTTGTATTGGCAAAGGGATTGGCAGTCTTGGTTGTGGTGGTGACTACACTCACATCTGACGGCTGTGCAGCTGTGCTACCACTGGTGGTAGCATTGGAACTGTGCATAAAAGCCTCTTGGCCTGCTTTTTCTCATCAGTAATCAATCCCTGTTTCATGGCGTCTTCAATTTGAACCCCTATCTCATGGAGCTCGGTGAATATGAACAAAGGTAGGACGATCATTTTCTGCAGCAACTTCCCGTGCAGATTGCGGACTACCATCCTTACCTGATCCTTCTCAGAAGGCCTTGTGGTCATCATTGAAGCTTTGGCCCTCTACCTTGTCATGAATTCTGAAAAGCCCTCCTTCGGCTCTTAGCGCGTTGCCTCAAGATCACAAGTTGTGACCTCGATTTGGGTGTTGTATGAGTACTGTGCAACAAAGGCCTCAGCCATTTCCTCCAAACTCTGCTTCACAGAATCCTTTAGCTTCGCATACTATATAGCTGCTATTCCCGACATGGCTGGCCAAAGAAAGAGAGCTTCTGTAGTCTGGTCAGGCCCATCGGCTGTAGGATGTCTGAAAATGGCCGAAGATGAACCATGGGATCTCCGAAGCCATCGAATTTATCAATGTGTGACATTTTGAACCAATTTGGCAATGTCACTGTAGAGTCGGTATACCCTATCTTCTATGTCGGGATATAATTAACACCTTGTGCTCTCTTAAAAAGCTTCTCCAGTTTGTTGACCTTAAGCACGGTCGGGTCAACCTCAAACTCAAATGGAGCCTGAGTTTGATACACAGGTGCTTTAGAGGTTTGTAGTGGGATCAGCTCTGCCGGATTGCCCTGATTCTCAACATGGGCAGTGGCTCCGGGTGCTGGCATACCCGTAGGAGGTACATGAGATGCCGAAGTTGCTGCCGGCTGTGGTTGTTCTTGTTGTAGCCTGTTTATTACCTCAGCCTAACATGTTGTGACCTTGGCTTGACGAGCAGCGTCTTGCTACATAGTTTTAACTGTTTGTTGAAGGTGGTGGATTAGTTCCTCCATGCTAACTGGAGGATACTGTGCCATCGAAATTGGCGAGTGATCTCATACTAGACTAGATGTAGAAGACTGAGCCTGACTAGATGCAGGTGAAGTGAGGGGTGACTGCTGTAGAAATTAGACCGATGAACTCTGCCTTACTCTCCTCCGTCTAGTAACCGGCGAGAGCGAAGTAAACACGGGCTGTCCCCCAACAAGATCTCCGGCTTTGCAAAGCCTTTTCACATAGGTCCAGACCACTTGGGGATATTTGAACTGTCCGAAGCTATGGTGTTATACTACCTAGCAAAAAGAAATAAGTAAAAAGAAAGCAGTAATCAGAAACCGCACAACACCTCAGATCAAATGTTAACAACACACAGATGTAATCAAAGCTGTAGGACTACACTCAATACTGAATTCTGCCCCAAAACTGATACCCAACTTGCAACTGATACGCATATTCCTGTACAGTTTCACTATAAAGCACATACTAGTTAAGTGAGAGCCAAAACACCCCTATGAGGGGGTTGGGTTACCCTGTCCTAGTTTCGTCAGGAACTAGGGTTCACTATTCAAACAAAGCGGTTTTCACGCAATCCTACATTCGGGTGAGCATCCTGTCCTAGTTTGCAATAGTCTTTATGGCTTTTAATATACATCTAAGGCCAAATGGTCAAAAGGGTACCTTGATAAGACTACCTAATATACCTTTCACACCTAACATCAAGAAGTGAAATGAGGATCAAACGGTACAGCGGTAGTCCAGATCCAAGGGTTGTGTTCCTATTATGGTAGAGCCCGTGACCGATCAGCCTTTTGGCAATGTTTTTAGGCAAGCCTCCAGCAAACCGTCCAGGAATAGCAGATGGCAAACACAGTGACTTAAACACACCGATGCAAATGCAATGCAAAGAAACATATAAGTGTAGATAAAATTTCACATCATGAAGTTCGAGTCAAGTTCTCTAAATCCCCAGCAGAGTCGCTAGAAACTGTAGCCTGACTTTTTCGCGCCCCCTTTCGAAAGTCGAAAGAAGCCTTATAGTTCAGACTTCCATGGTTCTGAATCTAATCTTACAAGTGCAATGCAAAATAGATAATCATCAAAGGGTCCAAATCCGACAAATCTTTTGTAAAATCGATTTTTGAATCAAATTTCCAAAAATGGACTACTTTGCCAGATACAAAGTCGCTACCTAAATATTTATTTTGGGAAAATTTAGGAAACCCGTGACTCGTGCAAAAGGCCACGTGTCCGTCATCACCAAGATTGTGTCGGCTCAGGAACTTAGGTACGAGAGGGGAAGGTCATGAATGAATTGAGCACCCCTGCTCGCCCGATCAAAGATCGGCCTTTACTTGATCATGATATGAATCTTATTTACATCATATGCTCTTGTTCCGGTTTATTAGGCTAGCATTACTATGTGATGCGTACACACACAAGTATAGACTAACTTGCAAGAATTGAAACATCTGGCTCATGTTTGTTTTGAAAATTGTTTCGAATATATACCACTTGAAAAAGTGATCGCATATGAACATTTACTCAAATTATTCCAATTCAAGCAATTATCTTTCATTCACAGGCATTCAAGCAGTTATAGCACTTAAGTAATTAGCCTCATGGCAAGCATGCTAGACATGACAACAATCACACTCATGCGATATGCTAAAGCGAATAAAGGCTCACCTAGTACTCTAAGCCAAAAAGAGAAATGAGTTAGGAAAAATGCATGATTTCTAACTATGCATTATGACTAATGCAACACATACAATATGGAATTAATAGGCTTGGCTACTAATATGACATATGAATCGATTTGATAGCATGCGGTCTAAGCATGTATTCAAAGAAGTATTTAAACTAACAAGGCAAGTTAGAATGATGAGTCGAGCCTCGGTGCATGCAATACAAATGGATGCAAACATGAAGAACGCTAATTGAAACATGATGTCCCTAAACTAACCATCATAAGCTAGTAAATAAAAGGGAGAAAGACGTGAGGATGGAAGACATACACGTTATTGCATTGCGTTCTCATGAACGAGAGTCCAAATGAACTAACTAGCTAACTATTTAAGCTAAGCTAATCATTACAAAACAAATGAAATTAGCTAAACTACTTAACTAATTATTACAACAAAAGAATTAACTATTCCAGTTAATTAATGATTACAATCATCACAACTAGTTAACTACTTTAACTAATTAAATAATTACAACACAAGTGCAATTAAAAGAAGTAATTAAGCTAAACAATTAAGTACTAAGCTAATTATTCCACCTCAGGAAGTGAGGGATATTCATGCACATGCTCGGTTTCCACCCGAAAATGCCACCGTTTTGCTTCTAGAAAGCCTCTGTTGCACAAAGAACACATAAACTGTTGCCCACTTCTAGAATAACTCTGCTTTGCCTCAAAAACACACTACTAAATTTTGCATCAATGGTCGGCCGGCCAGTGATAAGGGCTACCGGCCACCAGTGATAGCCAGCCGGCCATCAAAGGTGGCCTGCCGGCCACCTGTCGGCCATGGAAAGTGGCCTGCCGGTCACTGTTGCTCAATTCATCTTGTTGCAACAAAGAACAAACAGAGCATGCACAGGGTATTTTTAAGGATTTATTTGCACAATTCACCCCTCATTTTCATGAACAAATCAAAGGAGTAGCAAGCTTGGTTCATAAACCATCAACTCAAGCAATTTCATTGCATGATGGCATAAGAACCAAAGTGTGCAAGTTCAATAAATGCAATGAAATGAGACTCTCAAAACCACCTCCCTATTATGGAAGATCAAGGGAAGTAGTGACCTTGGTGACTTGAACCATTTCATCACTAATGAGTATGAAATGCATCAAGCTTCCATGTGTTCAATTAACGTCCGATTGAACACAAAACCAAATTCTTATCTTGCACCATTTTAGTCCCATTTTAATTACCAACCATCCTTTAATCAATTGAGTCCAATGGTGAGTTTAAGTCCTCTAATGGAAAGAGGGCTCAAACCAAGAGTTGTTTTAGGCATGAAAGAGACATCATACCATTGGAAATGAACCCCAAAGGGATTAAACCATTAAGCATGACATCTCAATCTCATGCTTCAAACAAACAAGTTGTTTGAACCACTTTCAAAGCAAAACAAAAGCCAAGAAAGGAAGGAGGTTGCAGAGATGATTAAGTGTAATTACAAGTATGGAAAGCCATAAATAAATGCAATCAATTCAAAGGAGATGGTATCTAAGGCCTAGAACACCAAACTCATGAGGACTTTTACATTATAAGCATGCAAAACAAAGCTCAAATGTAACCAACAACCCAAAATAGTGCTAAAAAGTCTAAAATAAGTCCTAAAACATGCTGAATTAAGCTAAGAATAGCTAGATTAATATGCTAAAACATGGCATAAGCTAGGCTAGTAAGCAAGACACAAGGAGGGGAGGCTAACCCCTCCAAATTTGGACTTCAAAACATGATTTTGGCCACTAAAATAACTCTGAAAATCAGTGTTTAAAAGCTAAAAAATAGATAGTAAAAGAATGGAAAACACAGGGGAAAAGGCCTCCAAAACAAGGTACAAAGAAAGGTGGAACACCCCTCAACCTTTAATGGCCTTAAAACCCAAGTTTCAGCCCAAAAAATACAGAAGTGTTACAGCCCAAAAACACTTGGAAAATTACAAGAAAAAGAGTAGACAAAACAAGCAAATAGGCAAAACCTTATACCTTTGAAGAGGAAAACCAATCCCAAGCAACAAAACCAAGCAAACAAACCCTCTAGAGCTCCAACAAGGCTCAAGAATACCTCAGCTCAAAGATGAAGAGCTTTTGTCATGACTCGAACCCGCCCCTATGGGTTAAGGACATAACCAGCCAGTAATTAAGGGATTAGCTACGGCCTCAAACCAAACAAGACATATCTCATCAGAGTAAAAGGGCCAAACGGAAGCAAATTTAAAACTTTTGTCCATAGAGCTGTGCTTACATGGCACATCATAACAACCCATATGTATACACCTGTTAATAACTCACATCAAAGGTATAATAACACAAAGTTCTGTATATACACAGGATCATTCAAGTCTAAGTCAGTCAAACCCAAAATTTATATACAAAGGTAATCCAATGTTTTCGCCAATATAACAAAACTATATCAAAAGAACAAAAGGGGCAAAGACAAGTCTCATGCGTGAGACGTTTGGGCTGATTCTTCAAAACCTTGACTGTTTCTTACATATTTCACCGAGGCTGGGTTTGGACGTCCCTTGGCTCACCTACATAGACATGAATGAGCGTGAGCGAAAGCCCAGTGAATAATATCAAATAAGGAAGATACATGAACAATCTCTGAAACAGTTACATCAGACGGCCTTGGGCCTAATTCACGTTTCTATTTAATGTATCAATCGACTAAAGTTCTAGACGTATCAAATGGCCTCGAGCCCAATTAACTCATACCCAACGACCTTTGGCCCATCCATTCATGTCTAACGGCCTTTTGGCCCAATCGTTCGTATCCGACGGCCTTTGGCCCAATCGTTCAGATCCGACGGCCTTCAGCCCAATCGTTCAGATTCGACGGCCTTCGGCCTAATCGTTCATATCCGACGGCCTTCGGCCTACTCATTCGTACCAAACTATCATTCATGTCAGACGGCCTTTGGCCCAATCATTCATATGTCAGACTATCATTTGTGCCAGACTATCATTCATTCATGTCATACGACCTCTGGCATATTCATTTATGTCATACGGCCTTTGGCCCATTCAATCGTGTCATACGACCTCTGGCCCATTTAGTCGTGTCATACGGCCTCTGGCCCATTCAGTCGTGTCATACAAATATTTGTCCCCAATTCAATGTAACAAGCTTATAAGACTTATATAGAAGTAAGCAATTGGACAAATAACGTACTTCAGATATCTGTATTAAGATATTACTCACAGTGATCTGCCGGTGGATTCACCCTGGAGCTCGAACCTACACATTACTTAACACATATGGGTCACAATCAATTCAGTCCGTTTTTAGCTCATACATCCCTCTTAGGCTTCTTTCTTATTCTTTTAATTCATTCATAATGCTCAATGCATGCCTAAGAGTACTTAGAAGTGAAAGAGAACGGAAAATGAAACACATAACACTTTTACAAAATCTCTGAAACAGGGGTCCCTGCTCGAGCGTGGGTTTTGCCTCTCGAGCGGACCCTCATGGTCTGCAAAAGTACTGGTTACCTCATTTTTACGCTCGAGCGTGAATTCGGACGCTCGAGCTGAAGGTCACACTACATGGCTCCCTGCTCGAGCATGAATCTCCCCGCTCGAGCTGACATCCATGTCTACAAAAAGTTCTGGGAGTTAACATTTCCCGCTCGAGTGGCGCTTTCCCCGCTCGAGCGGACATGCAAAATTCTAGGTTTTCCAGAATTGTTCTTGAGGCTCAATTTCAACATTGAAAGGTTCCAAAGCTCGAATTAAGGTATTAAAAACATGGGAAGTGGTCATATAACATGAGAGCATAGGGGATTCGAGACCAATCATGTAAAACCAAGATCAAATTCCTAAATTAGTCAACATTTCTCTTGTTATGATCAAATGCCATGCATTCAAACTTCATATTCCCATTAATCAAGCATGCATGTAAGTTTTGACTTCCAATTCTATTCCAAATGGTACAAATAAGGCTTATGATCATGGAACTTACGAAAATCATGCATGGATGTGAGATTTGGCACTCAATTCTTTTGATTCAACATGATTCATGCTTGAATATACAAAATTATAGCAATTATGTACACGCATGTTCATACAAGCTCCCAATTCAACAAATTTAATTCAAGTCATGCTCTTGATCACAAACAAACCTTGAGCTCATAAAATTACAAATTCAAACTTATGATTTCATAACCACTTACTCACCTAGAGGCTCAAATCTTCCAATTTATAGAAAATTCTTGAGTTAATCTTCAAGATTTCCAAGCTTCAAGATCAAGGCTTCAAATTCCACCCTCTCTCTCTAACCGACCCTCACTCTCTCTCTCTCTCTAGAGTGATTTTTCAGCTTTGAGCTCAAACAAATGCATAAAAGTGTAATATTGGAGTCCCCTTATATAAGCTCTCTCTCAAACACATTTCATTAATATTAAATAATTAAGCACTACACCATCAATTTAATCTATTTAATTTGATCCGAATCAATTTTCAATTAAATTTCATCGTAGGCTCTAAAAATTACGCTAATCACAATGGCGTAGTCAATTTCGGTTTCTGTGGCCGATAGGGCCTTCAATTTAAATTCCAAAGCAGAAAGTCAAACAAATTTTCCTACGGTGAACAGATAGAAATTCAAAACCACATATATTCATATAAATGGCACTCAAAATCATATCAAACACATAATTACATTCGTAATTAAGATTAATTAGCATAATACGGAGCAGGGTTATCACAGGTTTGGTTAAGAGTGTATAGGCAAAGGTTGAAGATTTGTAAGCAAAAGTGTAGGATTTTTCTATAGGGGAAAAATTTTGCTCTAAAATTTTTCTAACCTTAAAACATGAGGGGGAGGCCTCCTATATATACAGAACATGAGTTCTCCTCAAGAATATCCATCCCTACACGTGGGGACAGATGCATGCATCTGTACAAACAACTGGCACAGCTGTCACAAAATATCTACAAAAGACACTGGTGGTTGGCTGGCCATCACTAGTGGCTGGTAACCAAAAAGTGATGGTTGGCAGCCGAAAAGGGTGGCCGACAGGCCACCAGAAGCTGCAAACACGAAGAACCAAGGGCTGGTCCAAGAGTGAAGCAACATGGGTGTAAGGTTTGAAAGGCTCAAAGCTATGGCATTCTGCTGAGGACTTCGAGCACTTGACGAGCAAACAAACTCATCATCGGGTGTGCATGCGATGACGTCCAAGTCGTAAGGGCTGTCAAGAATGGGGTGTCTACACCAAGGCATCGTTTTCCACCTTTACAGTATTCTTCAACTTTCTTCATTAGCGCCCAGACTGTTTTGGGAGGTCGTCTAGTCAACGAACTGCGGAGAGGACTATCAGGGTGTAATCCCATCTTAAAGGCGGTAATGACCATGGAATCATTGCAGGCATCATCCACCAAGTTGAAACATTCCCAATAGCACGTCGAATATTCATGGAGGGTCTCTTTTGGTTTAATTTGCATTGTCCAGAGAGAGTCAGCTTGCTTTGGCTGAACTTCATTGGTGATGAATCTTGCCTTGAAGGATTTTTGGAGTTGATGAAAGCTTCTTATTAATGCTGGCTCCAATTTATAGTAGCATCTGACGGCTAACGGTCCTAGGCTACTTGGAAAGATTCGACCCATGTGGGCTTCATCATTAGCATGCAACGTCATCGCTTGTTTATAATGATGAATGTGGTCGGTGGGATCTGACTTTCTGTCGTATAGGGTAAATGTTGGTGCTTTGAACTTTTTAGGCAGCATAACCCTTGCAATGCGTCGTACAAAAGGGTCGTGCGTGTCCTCTTCATCTGAATCATCACTTCCTTTCCCTCGCCTATGCCGTACATATTGACTTCCTTCAGATGAGCTCGATACATTGACTTGCCCCTTCTTTTTGGGTTCTTGAGATGGTGAGTCAGAATCATTGCCACTATCATGTTTCTAAAGTCGATGTCGTCGATCATCCTTCTTCTTTTTTGAGGATCGGCCCTGGTCATGGCGTGTGGCCTGTTGGGATTTGGCTAACTCTAGGGCCAATTCCTTATGCAAGCGCTCATTCTTAGCTATCATATCTTCTAGACGCTGTTCATTTTGTTTTGCTTGATCCATGATTGTCTGCATAGTCTTTTGCACAGAAGTTAAGGGTGAGGTTTGAGTTACTGGGTCGAAGTTCAAGGCCCGTCGCGCAGTGATATTCTCCGGTCCAAGCATGTTTCTTGGAGTAATGTCATCTCTTGGTGTAACATCTTCAGCAACTATCGAAGGATCATTTGTCACGTCTGCCATGGATGCACTTGAGTAGTCCCATAGACGACGTCAATTGTGGAGAAGTGGTTTGGAAATACTTCAGAATCCAGTTAGACATCCTTGATTCTCTGATTGCTACCTAAAAAAGGGATGAACACTCCGGTCAAGGGTGCCAGAATTAGCACTCTGACGGACAAGTCAATATTCTCTCCAATTTACTTCTATCTCAAGTTATCTTGTATATTATCACATACCTCTCTTTGGCTGATGCTTCTCCTTTTTATATTGCTCTCTAGGGGCCCACCATTTCATCATCACCCTTCATCATCATATCTGGGACCCTCAGGTACGTTAGAAACTTTTTGGCATATTCGGTCCACGGATTGGATTTTACTCGGCCTTGTTCTTGTTCATTGGGTTTGATCATGCAAAGTTAGCCTTACCAGCATTCTCGGCACTCTGTTTGAACCTTTTCTAAGCACATAATTATTTGGCCCCCACATAATTTTTTACAAAAATTTGAGTTTTGGCCAAAACGGGTTTATATAGCAACTCCAACCGACCTTTAAACATGCTATGGATGAAGTAGGTACCATTTCATCATCGGCAGGCTTGCAAGAGCCCAAAGTCTTAGGGTCAGTCCAAATAGGGTATTGACAGTCACCCCTCTTTGAAAGAGATCAAACAATCATGAAGTAATGAGAAGCTAATGTCAAAGATCTGAAACCATCCCAGCTGACATGACCCTATGGCTTAAGGTAGTGCCATACATTTATGCAAGTGATCGAAAACGCATGTTGCCTACATATCCTTGATTGCAAGGAATCATATCAGTGTAGTTCAGGGGCGGTTGTGCAACAATATACATGAGTGAGTGTGTGAAACAAGCACTCAAGAATTCATCCAAGAATGCATTCTAAGAAGAGGAGAACGGGTGATACCTACCGTACTCACCTTGCTGTACCTATGCCAAGTTCTTTCTCGTTCCTTTCTAGATTTATACCAATCCTGTAAATTTTTCCAGAGAAAACTATGCCAAATAATAAATCACACCATAGTGTCGTTAGAATGATGCCATTATGATGCCTACGATGCCAATGTATGCCATTTTTTGCTCGTATCGATGAGCAAAGGTGCGCCCTTGTACACCATTCCATGCTCGTATTGGCGAGTCATGGTTTCATTAAGAAACAAATGGTGATTTCCTATGCCCGTATCGATTAGTCATGGAGGTATTTAAATGCCAGGCGGTGCCATCCTGTGCTCGTATCGATGAGTCATGGGGTTTAATGAATGCTATTTCGCAGTCGCATTAGCAAGTCATGGAGTTTATTAAGTGTCATTCCATGCTCGTATTGTCAAGACATAAGGGTTTATTGGGTGTCATTTCCACGCTCACATCGGCAAGATGTGGGCGTTTAAATGCCAAGTGGTGTCTTTTCCATGACCACTTCGGCAAGACATGGAAATTTATTTGATGCCATTTTTACGCTCACATCTGCAAGACATTGGGGATTCCATGCAAAGTGGTGCCTTTTCTATGCTCGCATCGGCAAGACATGGCAGTTTGTTGTGTGCCATTTCCATGCTCACACCAGCAAGACGTGGGCATTTAAATGCCAAGTGGCACATTTTTCATGCTCGCATCAGCAAGACATGGAAGTTTATTGGGTGCCATTTCAACATTTGCACCGGCAAGATGTGGTGGTATAAATACTAAGTGGTGCATTTTCCATGCTCGCATGGGCAAGACGTGGAAGTTTATATGCTAATTCACACTAGCATCGGTAAGATGTGGGAATTTAAATGCCAAGTGATTCCTTTTGTGATGATGCCAACGTGCCTATCATTTTTGCATAATATTTTATTGAGAATATTTGCGTGATTATGTGTTTTTTCTTGTGTTTATATGTTCATTTATGGAATATCTGTTTGAATGCTTACTTCGAATCTGAAATTGAAAGCCTTAGCGAATTCAAAAATCGAAATTGACTAGTTCAATAGGATAATTAGAATATTTAGACTCATATAGTAAGTTTGATTAAAATTTGATTCTGATCAGAACAATTAGAACAAATCAATTAGAATTGATTATGATTAATTAAATTTAAGCTTGATTAATTAGATATAATCCTACTTAATTATCCTAAACTAATCTAGCCTATTTAAATGTTTTAAGCATAATTAAACTCACTTTCCTCATAAAAAATTGGCTAAAAATTGGAGAGGAATTGAGAGCTCAACTACTAGAGAGAAATGAAGAGGAATTGGAAAGATTTGAGAGTGAATTGAAGGAATTAGGCTAGCAACTCTCAAATTCAAGATCTAGGTATGAATTACAGCCATAATTCTTGAAGATAATCTATGTAGATGTTGAATTCATGTTATAGATAGGATTAATTGCATGTAATTGAAAAGGAATGGTTAGAATCACTTTGAATTTAGTAAAAATGAGTTAATTGGGACATACATGCATATCTCATCATTCTTACGCTTTATTTTTCTACAAATTTTTACATGCATGAAGTTATACTTGTTATTTTGAAATTTTTTCATAATTTTACACTCACCATTTCATATATTCATATTTTGAAAGGAAAAGAATTGAATTCATTACATGTATGGTGGAGTGACGAAGTTTTAAAGTGTTATTTTGAAAATTGAAAGAGATTTTGGGGCTATTGTTTGAAAATGATCATGTATCTAAGAGTTATAGAGTGTTTCTTTATGTTTTTACTAGCCATCCAAGATTTTGGGTATGAAACTGTGTTTTAGAACTCAAAACTCAATTCTGGAAAACCAAGAATTCGACCATTTTGCTCGAACGGTGAATCCGTCGCTCGAGCGCACTTTGCATGCTTTCAGTATTTTTGCAGATGGCTCGAGCGACCAAGTGTGCACTTGAGCAAACCCAACTTGGTATTACACTTGGCTTGATTAACAAAGTTATGCCTCAAGCCCACTTTAGCACCATCTTGTCACACCCTAAACCCGCCCCTAAAAGTTTTGGGCATGACCCAATCAGAAACAGACATTTACCCTGTTATATAACATATTCGGGGCGTGGACGGAAGCGTTAATATAATCAAATAACATGCAAACACTTCTATTGAGCTACTACAACATGCTAGGATCTCGATTCCGGATTAAACATATACTACACACACATCTGAGATTAAGTCATATATATTTACAGTCCAACCTAGAGATTGGGTATCCAACAAAATGTTATATACAACCCACTTTGGCTAAAGAACATTAGTGCAAAAAGTCAGTGTCTAACAAACCTGTCCTAACATGCAAAGGCTTCTCCAAGTGCCTGGCTATCCTTAGGTTGACACAAGCTAAGTGATATCGATGCTAGGACTGATCTCCAAATTGATTTCCTACAGAACAGACAAAATAACAGAGTGAGACAAACTCAATAAGTAATAATACTTAAACAGTTTAATAATCAACTTTAATTAAAATGTATAGTAGTACTTTCACAGAAAAATGGAATCCAACAATGAGTCTGAGATATTTCCCCTTTCAGATTATTTTACTTTCAGAACGGCCTTTCAGCCCAGAACAGCCTTTCGGCCCAGAACAGCCTTACGGCTCAGAACAGCCTTACAGCCCAGAACAGCCTTACGGCTCAGAACAGCCTTACGGCCCAGAACAGCCTTACGGCCCAGAACAGCCTTTCGGCTCAGAACAGCCTTACGGCCCAGAACATACAAATATGTACGTAAATCTTTTTAACATTTCCTTTCCATTGAGTTTAAATCAGTATACAAAGCGTTGTGACGGCGTGCTAGTGCCTTCTGGGGTGTGCCATGCACATGATCATAACTCGTAAATTAGTTCTCTTTCTTCGCAAATCATTGAGGAACCATTTTGTGTCATTATACTTCATATGAATTATAACCATTTTAAATCATCAGAAAAATATTCTAAAAATACCAGTAAGTCAAGCACGTAAAACTGAACAAACACATTTTGGTCTGAAAATAAGTCCCCCGCTCGAGCGCTACCTTGGCCGCTCGAGCAGACTGTAAAATTCTACCAAAAATGCTGAGAGGTCGATTTTTGCGCTCGAGCGGAACTTCCTCCGCTCGAGCTGACTGAGTAATTTTGGAAAAAACTGCTGAGAGGGTCATGTTCCCGCTCGAGCGGGGTTTCTGCCGCTCGAGCGGACCACGGAAATTCTGAAAATTCTGGACTTCCAATTTGAGTTCCAACTTGATATTCAAAGTTTCAATCTATCTTTACAACACAAGACAAAGCCTCACAATGGTTCTAACATCAAATTAAGGTGCTAAATCACACAATAAATCAATCACAACCCTCTTTACATTTTCAATCATCCAATCCATACTCAAACCAACCATAAACTTTCCAAAATTTCCCATTACTTTGGGTTTACATACATATATGCATAAAGAGCTACTCAAACTTCAAATTCAACCCATAATTGAATGTCCTCATGAAATAACAAGGAAATAAGAGATAGATCTCCCTCCATAACTCAATTTGGTTCAACAACATAAATTATCACATAACTTTTAACATCTACCATAACTCTCCAAATACATGGAGAATTCCTAACCAAGATCAAGAGAGAAAGAGGGGTTGGATCAAGAAATTTTCCATACCTTGAGGTCAATCTAAGCAATCTTCACAAAATTCCCTAAATTTCTTCACTTGGAGAGTTTCTCTCCAACACCTACGTTTTTTTTTTCCTCTTTTGGTTGCACACAAGAGATAATTGTAAGTCAAAGACACAAAACTTAATATAGATATTTATATCTATAATAAGACAAAATTTAATCGTTTAAGCATCCTAAATTGAAATTTCATAGAAAATCTCATTAGAGCTTAAAAATTATGCAGATTCCAAATATCAAATCAATTTCTGAAAATTAAGCCTCTAAGGCACCCAATTTCAGATTCAAATAGTTTTATTGTAACAGATAATGCTCCAAATCAACAGATAAGAATTCATATTTCTAAGTTTCATGTAATTCAACGCACTTTCACATAGAATTTCATAATAAGCATTCGAAAGTACAGAATAGAGGGCTAAAAAGGTACCAGAATCATGTATGAGGGTCGGGCTATTACACTCTCCCCCCCTTAATTAAGTTTGGTCCTCCAAACTTGTTTTACCTTAGGACGAAAACAAATGCGGATATTGGTGTTGCATTTCATTCTCCTTTTCCCAGGTTGCCTCGGTACCGTAGTGCTCTTGCCACTTCACTTTCACCATTGAAATTTCTCGGTTTCGTAGCTGTTTCACTTGACGGTCAAGAATTCGAATCGGTTTTTCCTCATATGTTAACTTGTCGGTCAGCACAATTTGGTGATAATCAATAATATGGGATGGATCCAGAAGGTATCCTCGGAGCATAGAAGCATGAAACACATTACGAATCTGACTCATATGTGGCGACAGGGCAATTCGGTAGGCTACTGGACCCACTTTTTCTAAGATCTGAAAGGGACCAACATATCGGGGTGTTAGCTTACCCCTTTTTCCAAATCTCGGGTGACCTTTGATGGGTGTAACTTTCACAAAAACATGACTGTCCACGTCAAACTCCAAATTCCTTCGCCGATTATCCGCATAACTCTTCTGTCTACTTTGAGCAGTCTTCAATCTTTCTCGAATAATTTTGACCTTTTCCGTTGTCAACTGGACAATCTCTGGCCCTAACAAGGGCCTATCCCCAACTTCAGCCCAACACACGGGAGAACGACATGGTCTTCCATACAGAGCTTCATAGGGTGCCATTTCAATACTCGAATGATAACTGTTATTACATGCAAACTCAATTAACGACAGATGAGTCTCTCAACTTTCTTGAAAATCCAAAACACACATTCGAAGCATATCTTCTAGCGTCTGAATTGTCCTCTCGGATTGCCCATCTGTTTGAGGGTGAAAAGCCATACTAAACTTTAATTCTGTTCCCATTGCATTCTGTAGACTTTGCCAGAACCTTAAAACAAACTTTGGATCTCTATCCGACACAATCGAGACCGGGACACCGTGAAGCCTTACAATTTCTTTCACATAAATCACAGCAAGTTTATCGGCATTATACTGGGTCTTCACAGGTAGAAAGTGGGCAGACTTCGTCAATCGGTCGACAATGACCCATATAGAATTCATCCTTCGAGGTGTCCGTGGTAAGCCCACGATAAAATCCATGGTTAGATGTTCCCATTTCCACTCCGGGATTGGAAGAGGTTGCAATAATCCTGCGGGTCTCTGATGTTCTGCTTTTACCTGCTGACATTGCAAACACTTAGAGACAAACTCTGCAATTTCTTTCTTCATACTCGGCCACCAAAAATGTTGCTTCAGATCCCGGTACATTTTGGTACTTCCTGGATGTATTGAAACTCTTGAGGAATGCGCCTGTTCCATTAACTTCAGTTTAAGTTCTACTACATTAGGGACACATACTCGATTTTGAAATTTAAGTATAGAATCCACCAAAGTGAACCCCAGTTTTGGTTTTGTCTCCATTTCCTCACATATCTTTTTTAAGGCTCCATCCTTCATTTGGTGTATTTTAATCTCCTCAAGTAATGTCGGTTGGGCCATCATTGTTGCCACTGTTGTTTCTCAATCATATATTACCAAGTCGACCCCCATCTTATTCAGCTCATTCATCAACTCCTTTTCCCGTCAATAAGCCTGTCAAATTTCCGACATTTTTCCAACTAAGTGCATCTGCCACCATGTTGGCTTTACCGGGATTAGCCGGATATTATTGAAGATTTGTTCAAGATTTTTCTAAGATTGCTGTACCACTCACACAGTTGACAAAAAAAGGGAGTCGCATTCGAATGGTCTGAACCGCGAGAATTTGCTTTCCAAGAATTGAAAATGAAGTTGACCACAGCTCCGGTTCTTGCCTTACCATCTAGTACTGAAGGATTTGTGATTTACAGTGATGCATCACATAAAGGACTTGGTTGTGTGCTTATGCAGAACGGAAGGGTTATTGCTTATGCTTCTCGCCAGCTCAAACCCCATGAGAAGAACTACCCCACGCATGATCTTGAGCTAGCTGCAGTCGTTTTTGCTTTAAAGATTTGGCGACATTATCTGTATGGAACTACTTGCAATATTTATACCGACCATAAAAGTCTCAAATACATTTTTACCCAAAAGGAGTTGAATATGCGCCAGCGGCGATGGTTGGAGCTCATTAAAGATTATGATTTACAGATCCAACCCATAAACTACGCACTTCAGTTACATTCGTCGGAGTCGGCCAATTCACAATCGCCTCAATCTTGTTTGGGTCAACAGAAACTCCTTCCTTCGTTATAACATGCCCCAAAAATGCCACCTCATGTAGCCAAAACTCACACTTCTTTAGCTTTGCGTACAACTTCTTTTCCTGGAGAGTCTGAAGGATTAAGCGAAGATGGTTTTCATGGACCTCTACATTCTTTGAATAAACCAGGATATCATCAATGAAAACCACTACAAACTCATCTAGATAAAACAGCTCTAAAACAGTTGTCATAAAACAGCTCTAAACATCTATCCCACGTCAACCCCTGATGCATTGTTCTTGTGAGCATCCACCACCTTCGCGCCTCATCCTCAAGAGTAAAAGCAGCAAGTTGCACTTTTTGGATTTCAGTGCAAGGGAATACTTCGAACAACTTCTCTATTCCCAATACCCACGCCTCAGCTTTCATCGGCTCAATTCCGCCTTTAAACACTGGTGGTTTCATCTTTTTAAACTCCTTCGTAAGTGTAATGGTACGGTCCTCAGCGTGGAAGTCCTGCGCCACAGGTGGGGGTGTTGGTGGTGGTGGCGGTTGTTCTTGTGGTTGCTGTTGCTGTGGCTGTTGTTGTTGTTGTTGTTGTCGCCGTATGGCCTCCGCCATTTCCATAATCATCCTTTCCATCCTGTCCAACCTTGCGGCAGTAGCATCTTCCTGTTCCTCTGCCCTTGTTCTCACCATAATCTACACAATAATCAATCACAACATACACAAAAGAGGACAATAGACATGGATCATCATCATTAGCGTTAGCAGAAAACAGTTAGCGTTGCTATCAATCTACATGATGCCTACAACTTCCTAGACATCCTAAAGCTCAATGGATCAGCGTGTGAGATAGCAACTCGTGCTTTGATACCACTTGTCACACCCTAAACCCGCCCCTAAAAGTTTTGGGCATGACCCAATCAGAAACAGACATTTACCCTGTTATATAACATATTTGGGGCCTGGACGGAAGCGTTAATATAATCAAATAACATGCAGACACTTCCATTGAGCTACTACAACATGCTAGGATCTCGATTCCGGATTAAACATATACTACACACACATCTGAGATTAAGTCATATATATTTACAGTCCAACCTATAGATTGGGTATCCAACAAAATGTTATATATAACCCACTTTGGCTAAAGAACATTAGTACAAAAAGTCAGTGTCTAACAAAACTGTCCTAACATGCAAAGGCTTCTCCAAGTGCCTGGCTATCCTTAGGTTGACACAAGCTAAGTGATATCGATGCTAGGACTGATCTCCAAATTGATTTCCTACAGAACAGACAAAATAACAGAGTGAGACAAACTCAATGAGTAATAATACTTAAACAGTTTAATAATCAACTTTAATTACAATGTATAGTAGTACTTTCACAGAAATATGGAATCCAACAATGAGTCTGAGATATTTCCCCTTTCAGATTATTTTACTTTCAGAATGGCCTTTCAGCCCAGAACAGCCTGTCGGCCCAGAATAGCCTTATGGCCCAGAACAGCCTTACGGCTCAGAACAACCTTTCGGCCCAGAACATACAAATATGTACGTAAATCTTTTTAACATTTCCTTTCCATTGAGTTTAAATCAGTATACACAGCGTTGTGACGGCGTGCTAGTGCCTTCTGGGGTGTGCCCTGCACATGATCATAACTCATAAATTAGTTCTCTTTCTTCGCAAATCATTGAGGAACCATTTTGTGTCATTATACTTCATATGAATTATAACCATTTTAAATCATCAGAAAAATATTCTAAAAATACCAGTAAGTCAAGCACGTAAAACTGAACAAACACATTTTGGTCTGAAAATAAGTCCCCCGCTCGAGCGCTACCTTGGCCGCTCGAGCGGACTGTAAAATTCTACCAAAAATGCTGAGAGGTCGATTTTTGCGCTCGAGCGGAACTTCCTCCGCTCGAGCTGACTGAGTAATTTTGGAAAAAACTGCTGAGAGGGTCATGTTCCCGCTCGAGCGGGGTTTCCGCCGCTCAAGCGGACCACGCAAATTCTGAAAATTCTGGACTTCCAATTTGAGTTCCAACTTGATATTCAAAGTTTCAATCTATCTTTACAACACAAGACAAAGCCTCACAATGGTTCTAACATCAAATTAAGGTGCTAAATCACACAATAAATCAATCACAACCCTCTTTACATTTTCAATCATCCAATCCATACTCAAACCAACCATAAACTTTCCAAAATTTCCCATTACTTTGGGTTTACATACATATATGCATAAAGAGCTACTCAAACTTCAAATTCAACCCATAATTGAATGTCCTCATGAAATAACAAGGAAATAAGAGATAGATCTCCCTCCATAACTCAATTTGGTTCAACAACATAAATTATCACATAACTCTTAACATCTACCATAACTCTCCAAATACAAGGAGAATTCCTAACCAAGATCAAGAGAGAGAGAGGTTGGATCAAGAAATTTTCCATACCTTGAGGTCAATCTAAGCAATCTTCACAAAATTCCCTAAATTTCTTCACTTGGAGAGTTTCTCTCCAACACCCACGTTTTTTTCCCTCTTTTGGTTGCACACAAGAGATAATTGTAAGTCAAAGATACAAAACTTAAGATAGATATTTATATTTATAATAAGACAAAATTTAATCGTTTAAGCATCCTAAATTGAAATTTCACAGAAAATCTCATTAGAGTTTAAAAATTATGCAGATTCCAAATATCAAATCAATTTCTGAAAATTAAGCCTCTAAGGCACCCAATCTCAGATTCAAATAGTTTAATTGTAACAGATAATGCTCCAAATCAACAGATAAGAATTCATATTTCTAAGTTTCATGTAATTCGACGCACTTTCACATAGAATGTCATAATAAGCATTCGAAAATACAGAATAGAGGGCTAAAAAGGTACCAGAATCATGTATGAGGGTCGGGCTATTACACATCTAGTACTTTTGCAGTCAGACCACACCGCTCAAGCGACCATAGGTGTGCTCGATCGAACACTTTATTTCTAGCTATTTTTGAAATCCACTCTCATGTGCATATTATCATTTCCATGTTCTTTTTAGCATCCTTAAACATTGTTTAGGTATCATTAATGAAGGAATAGGTTAGAAACACGCTTAAGGAGATTGAATAAGATATGATGTTTGTTTAGTACAAGTATTTCAATGTGTGTGTCTTTGCTATGTGTTCTGTGCCGGTGGTCACCCAAAGCATAATACCTATACAAACCCACTGCAAGTAGTATCTTTATATAGATATGTTTGAAAGTATTTTAATTCATTACTTGAACGTTATTAAAAAATTCTATTTTATATGAATGACTGAATGTCCATTTTGTAAAAGTATTCGTGACATCCTTAGTGAGGCCCTCGCATGGGGAAAACAATACCATGGCCCTTTTTCAATCGGATTACAGAGATCTATGATGGATGACCTTCGAGGTCCCTTTGCTAGACCTTTATGATCCCTTTATGTAGACCCTCTAGTCCCTTTGCTTGACCTTATGGTCCCTTTGATTAGGCCTTCGGGCTCCTTTGTTATGCTAATGGATATATCACGTATGATAATTGCTTATTGTGTTTGATATGATACATGTTCGATTTGTTTTCGTCGTTTGATATTTGAAAATACAAGGCATGATTCGTAATGTTTGGGACTTCATTCGTTTAACCCATTTATTATGATATTCTTCACTGGGCTTTAGCTCACCCCTCTCCCTTATATGTGTGTGTGTGTGTAGGTGAATAAGTGGAACGCCAAGTCTAGAGATGCCTTGGGAGTCCACCCTTTTGTGAAGTTGTTTTCAGGATGCCTTCGTGATGGGGCGTACTTGGACTCAAGTGGAGCCAAGATTGTCAACCTTTTTTCTTTTGTTTGGTTTTGTTTTTGTTATTTGGAGACTTTGTTCATGTTGTGGAAATGTACAAATGTTTAAGTTTGTTGGATGTGTATCTATGTATAAAGAATGAAGTCTTAAATGTCAGGAAATTTGCCATGTATGTACCACTCAATGGACTCATCTTTATTTTAATGTTGCTTCTGCTAAGCCCCGTTATTAATTATTGATTAATTGTTTGTCGTTGAGGCTGGATAATCTGGGATTACTGGCTGGTCATGTTCTAAACCTCTAGGGGTGGGTTTGGGTCGTGACAGAGTAGTATCAGAGCACAAGTTATTATCTCACTCACAAGTCTATCTGAGCAATAAAGTGCCTAGAAAAGACTTAAGGATTGCATTCATATGCATTTTAGTGCAAGAATGAAATGACTTTTGTAATTGTGTATGTGAATATGTGTGCATACATTTGTTTTTATTATAATACAAGGTTCATATAGATAATAGTGGGAACAAGAGCAGATGAACTGGAGAAGGAAATAATGATGAGAACAAGAGCGGATGAACTGGAGGAGTCTTCCTCCTCACGATTGGACAGGATGGAAAGAATATACATGATATGGTTAAAACTCTAAGACAACAACAATGGCAGTAACAACAACCGCTACCCCCCACCTGCAATGCCCGTACCACCCCTGGTGCAAATCATCAAGCGCATGACCGAACAATCTTCCTTACCAAAATGTTTCGAAAGATGAAGCCATTCTTGTTCCATGGAGGAGTAGACCCACTTAAGGCTGAAGCTTGGGTCTTGGGGATTGAAAAACTATTTTAGGTGTTTCCATGTACAGAAGCACATAAAGTTCTGTTGGCTGCATTCACTCTAGAGTATGAGACGAGAAGATGGTGGATGTTGATTTGTGATGATAATAGAGAGATGGGTTGGGCTTGATTTCTAGAAATCTTTTATGAGAATTATTTTCTATAGTGTATCTACGACAAAAAAGTATCCAAGTTTGAGAGATTGAAGCAAGGAAACAAGACTATGGCAGAATATAAAGCCCAATTTATAGAGCTAGCATGTTTTTCACCATATATGGTTGACACAAATTACAAGAAAGCTAGAAAATTCGAGGGAGGCCTTCGTGATTTAGTTCTAGAGAGGATTAATATACTAAAGCTACCAAAGTATGTCGATGTTCTAGATAGGGAATTGATGTCAGAAGCAAACATGGCTGCTCATAATAGGAATTTTAAATGGAGGGGGAAAAGATAGGATTTGAATGTGAACAAAGGGGTAACATCATCAGTGAATAAGAAGGCAAAATTGGGAAATTCCAACAGTTCAAATCAAAGTGGAAACTCAGTGCCTACTTTCCCAGATGGTTGGAAGAATCACCGAGGTATCTGTTATCGAACTACTGGGATTTGTTTTCAGTGTGGAAAGGTAGGTCATATGGCAATGGATTGTCCGCAACCACGATAAGGTGGTAATCGAGGTGCTACAAGTTCAATCAGATTAGTCCCAACAGTGAGATCAAATACAACACCTACTACAACGAGAAATGATTTAAGGCAAGGGATAGTCTTTGCACTCGTTCCAAGGGATACCCAAAACACAAAGACTGTGGTTTCAGGTACACTTTCTGTTTGTGGTCAAAACGCTTATGTACTGATTGACTCGAGTTCTCCGCACTCATTTGTTTCTATGATATTTACTCGTAAACTAAATAGACCATGGGAAACTTTGAGATATACATTATGTGTGTCATGTCCATTGAGGAGATCTATGTTGTGTTCATCCGTTTACCCTGCATACGAAATTGTGCTTGGGAATGCTATCTTGTATGCTGATTTATTACCTTTAGACATGACTCATTTTGATATTATTTTGGGTATGGACTGGTTATCCAAATACTATGCAACTATTGATTGTGCTTGTAAACGAGTAATATTCCAACCGCAGGTCAAGATGAGTTTTATTTTGAGGGGAAAGGTGTAGTTCCCCCACCATACTTAATCTCTGCAATGAAGGCTCGTAAGTTGATTAACAAGGGATGTGAAGGGTATTTGTGCAGTGTGTTGAGTGTCCAGACTACAGATGCTAACTTAGATAATATTCTAGTAATGAAAGATTTTCTTGATATGTTTCCGAAAGAATTGTCAGGACACTTGATTGATTGAGAAATTGAGTTTGCAATTGATGTAGTGTCGGGTACTTAACCAATATCTAAAACTCCATATCCTATTTCAACCGTTGAAATCAAAGAATTGAAAGCTCAGTTGCAGGAATTGCTTGATAAGGGTTCATTCGGTTGAGTACATCACCGTGGGGCACACCTGTATTATTTGTGAAAAGAAGGATGGAACACTCCGCTGTGCATTGATTATCGAGAATTGAACAAGGTAACCATTAAGAATAAATATCTGTTGCCTTAGATTGACAATTTATTTGAGCAGTTACAAGGAGCCCAAGTGTTTTCAAAGATTGACTTGAGATTGGGATACCATTAGTTGAAGGTTAAAGTCGAGGGCATTGAGAAAATTACTTTTCAAACCAGGTATGGACATTATGAATTTTTAGTCATGCCTTTTGGAGTCACCACTGCACCTAATTTGATGAATTGGATCTTTAAACCATTCTTAGATGAATTTGTTGTTGTATTCGTTGATGATATCTTAATATATTCAAGAGGTAAAGGTGACCATGAACATTTTGAGACTAATCATTGAACCACTCAAGGAGAAACCATTGTATGGGAAATTTACGAAATGTGAATTTTGGTTAGATGAGATTACATTTTTGGGGCATGTCATTAACAAAGATGGTATATTCGTAGATCCACAGAAAGTTGAAGCAATTGTGAACTGGTCTACCAGGACTAACATAACAGAGATCCGAAGTTTTATGGGATTGGCAGGTTACTATCGGAGGTTTGTCAAAGACTTTTCAAAGATTGTTGTACTATTGACCCAACTAACCCGAAAAGGAGAACCGTTTGAATGGACAAACCAAAGGGAATATGCATTCCAAGAGTTGAAGACAAGACTAACTACAACTCCAATTCTCACTTTACCATCAGGTACTTAGGGATTTGTGATTTTTAGTGATGCATCTTATAAAGGTTTGGGTTGTTTCTTAATGTAGAAGGGAAAGGTAATAACTTAAGCATCCCAACAATTGAAACCACATGAGAAGAACTACCCAACACATGATTTGGAACTCGCTGTTGTGGTGTTTACATTGAAAATTTGGTGCCATTACCTTTATGGAGCAAAATGTGAGTTGTATACAGATCACAAGAGCTTGAAGTACTTTTTCACACAGAAAGAGTTGAACAAGCGACAAAGGAGGTGGCATGAACTGATTAAAGATTATGACTTACAAATCCAATACCATTTGGGTAAGGCCAGCATTGTAGCCGATGCACTTAGTAGAAAGAATGTAGGGACTTTAGCATGTTTTCTTATAGACCAAAGAGAACTTTTGCAAGATTTGGATAGACTTGAAATAAAACTTGTGTATCATGGGAAAGATAGTGTATTAGTTGGAATATCTGCACAACTGACAATCATTGAGGAAATCAAGCAAAAGCAAAAAGAGGATAAGTTTTTCAAGAAAGTGTGTGATGAGTTTCAGACCAAACCTAGACTAGGGTTCACCATTGAAGATTAAGTGTTGAAGTTTCAGGGAAGGCTTTGCATTCCTAATGATGCAGACTTGAAAAGAAGAATTTTGGAGGAATCCCACAAATCAATGTTCACTATATATCCTGGAAATACCAAGATGTACCAAGGCCTAAAACAAGTGTACTGGTGGCCGAACACGAAGAGAGAGATTGACGATTTCAATTCCAAATGCCTCCAGTGCCAACAAGTTAAGGCAGAACATTAGAAACTGATAGGTTTACTTCAATCCCTCCCTATTCGAGAATGAAAATGGGAGCATATAACCATGGACTTCATCATTAGTCTACCTTGGACATCTAGATGTATGAATGCTATTTGGGTTATTGCAGATAGATTGACAAAATTTGTCAACTTTCTTGCTGTGAAAACTTCATTCAACGCTTATAGACTGGATATTATCTATATTGATGAAATCATCCAATTACATGGAGGTCCAATATCTATTGTTTTGCATAGGGATTCTAAATTTGTTTCTAGATTTTGGCAAAGTCTTCAGAATGCAATGGGAACGAAGTTGAGATTCAGCACTACCTTTCATCCATAAACTAATGGGCAAACTGAGAGAACTATCCAAACTTTAGAAGATATGCTTCATATGTGTGTCTTAGAATTCCAAGGTCGTTGGGAAGCTTATTTACTGATGGCTGTGTTCGCATACAACAGCCGTTTCCAAGCTAGTATTAGCATGGCAGAATATGAGGCATTGTATGGTAGGAAGTGTAGGTCTCCGATTTGCTGGACAAAAGTTGGAGATGGAGCTTTGTATGGATCAGAACTTGTGCAAGTGACAATTCAAAAGATAAACATCATTCAACAACAACTTAAGATTACTCAAAGCCGACATAAAAGTTATGTGGATCATAGAAGAAGAGATTTAGAATATGAAGCAAATGATCATGTATTCATCCGAGTACCACCAATGAAAGGGCAAACTAGGTTTGGTAGAAAAGGGAAATTGGCTCCTCGCTACATCAGACCATTTCAAACTAGAGAGGCTTGGCCCCGTTGCCTACCGGATAGTCTTACCAATAGGAATGAAATAGATGCATAATGTGTTTCACGTGTCAATGCTTCGAGGTTATCTTCGAGATCCGTTTCACGTCATAGATTACCATCGAATATCTTTAGACGATGCTATGAAATACGAAGAATGGCCAGTACAAATTATTAATCGACTAGTGAAGCAATTAAATTATAGATTGATTCCAATGGTGAAAGTGGAGTGGAGAGAACATCACGGGAATGAGGCTACTTGGGAGAAAGAGGATGAGATGCGGCAACGGTATCCGCATCTATTTTCAAATGAAGGTAACTTAAGTTTGGAGGACCACACTTTCTAAGGGGGAGAGAGTGTGATGACCCCAACGTGCATATCATTTTTGCATAATATTTTATTGAGGATATTTGCAAGATTATGTGTTTTATCTTGTGTTTATTTGTTCATTTATGGAATATCTGTTTGAATGCTTACTTCGAATCTGAAATTGAAAGCCTTAGCGAATTCAGAAATTGAAATTGACTAGTTCGATAGGCTAATTAGAATATTTAGAATCATATGGTAACTTTGACTAAAATTTGATTCGGATTAGAATAATTAGAATAAATCAATTAGAATTGATTATGATTAATTAGACATGATCCTACTTAATTATCCTAAACTAATCTAGCCTATATATATGTTCTAAGCTTAATTAAACTCACTTTCCTCATCAAAAATTGGATGAAAATTGGAGGGGAATTAAGTGCTCAACTCCTAGAGAGAAAGGAAGAGGAATTGGAAAGATTTGAAGGTGAATTGAAGGAATTAGGCTAGCAACTCTCAAATTCAAGCTCTAGGTATGAATTACAACCATAATTCTTGAAGCTAATCTATGTAGATGTTGAATTCATGTTGTAGATAGGATTAATTGCTTGTAATTGAAAAGAAATGGTTAGAATCACTTTGAATTTAGTAAAAATGAGTTAATTGGGACATACATGCATATCTCATCATTCTTAAGCTTGATTTTTCTACAAATTTTTGCATGCATGAAGTTATACTTGTTATTTTGAAGATTTTTCATAATTTTACACTAACCATCTCACATATTCATGTTTTGAAAGGAAAATAATTGAATTCACTACATGCATGGTCAAGTAATGAAGTTTTAAAGTGTTGTTTTGAAAATTGAAAGAGATTTTGGGGCTATGGTTTGAAAATGACCATGTATCTAAGAGTTATGGAGTGTTTCTTTATGTTTTTACCAGCCATGCAAGCTTTTGGGTATGAAACTTGTGTTTGGGAACTCAAACTGAATTTTGGAAAACCCAAGAAATTGACCGTTTCGCTTGAGCGGTGAATTCGTTACTAGAACGCATTTTGCATGCTTTCAGTATTTTTGCAGTACTTTGTAGATGGCTCAAGCGATCAATTGTATGCTTGAGCAAACCTAACTTTGCATTACACTTGCCTCAAGTGACAAAGTTATGGCTCGAGCCCACTTTAGCTCCATCGAGTACTTTTGCAGTTAGACCACATCACTCGAGCGACCATGGGGGCGCTCGAGCGAACACTTTGTTTCTAGCTATTTTTGAAAACCACTCTCATGTGCATATTATCATTTCCATGTTCTTTTTAGCATCCTTAAACATTGTTTAGGTATCATTAATGAAGGAATAGTTTAGAAACACAATTAAGGAAATTGAATAAGATATGATGTTTGTTTAGTACAAGTATTTCAATGTGTGGCTTTGCTATGTGTTCTGTGTTGGTGGTCACCCGAAGCATAATACCTGTTCTAGCCCACTGCGAGTAGTGTCTTTATAAAGATATGAACACTTTATTATCTGCAAGATAATTGTATTGACCTATGATGAACAAATGGAACGTATGTGCAATGTGGAATTCTAATATCCTTATGTCTCTGGCATTGTTCAATCTGTTAATATCTGGGCCAAAGGCCAACCTGTAAAAGACGCTTTACGTATTGCTAATAATTATCATTGGCACTCTGTTACCCGTAAATTAACTATGTTAACTCATGTGGATGGTTGATAGAACTCATGTGCTTCTGTATAACTCTGAGACTAATCTGTTCAAATGATATCTGGGATTATTCTATTCTGTTTACTGCTCTGGTTATGCTATGAGGTGATATGAATTGTTTGGTCTTTACGACTTACTGCTTTCTGGTATGGAACAAAGTGCTGTACAGAACTAAGTGCTGCAATGCGAGTCACCTCTAGAATCCGTACAAGACACCTCTTGAATCCATACATACATGAACTGGGCTTAAAGCCAATCTGGGCCTATGGCCATTCTGTATGATCTGTTAGGCCTAAGGCCAATCTGTATTTTCTGGTATGAAACAAAGTGTTGTGCGGAACTAAGTGCTACAGTGTGAGTCACCTCTAGAATCCGTACGAGACACCTCTTGAATTCATACATGCATGAACAAGGCTGAGGCCGTTCTGCATTCTGGGCTTAATGCCACTCTGTTTAAGGGCTCAATGCCACTCTGATTAAGGGCTCAATGCCACTCTGTTCAAGGGCTTAAAGCCATTCTGTTTGAAAACTGGGCCCAAGGCCGTTCTGGAAACAACCACATGTATTTTGCATTATATACACATTGATGTGCATTGTAATTCAAGTTGTTCATTGAATTATTAAAGTACTAATATTCACTGAGATTGTCTCACTCTGTATTTTTGTCTGATTCTGTAGGTAGCAAATCTGGAGGTCAGCCTTAACCCTCTATGCTCGTCCCTCTCTTGTCAACCTCTGTGTGTCTAGGCATTCGGATGAAGCCTGCCTATTTTTGTGGAGTTTTGCTAAGCTTTTGACTTGTACGCTAATTGTCTATATTATATTTCCAATGTTTTTGTTATACGCCCAAGCAAGAGGCGGTACTTGTATATGTGTATGTAAATATTCACCACCTGATGCACTGTTTGTGATCCTGGCATGATAGTGGTCGCTCAATGGATGTAGTTTCTTTTTATTTCATGTTATTTTATAATATTTAATGCTTCCGTTCAGGCCCCATATCTTGTGTACATCAAGTTAAGTGTCCGTTTCTGAAGTAGTCATGCCCAAACTTTTAGGGGCGGGTTTGGGGCGTGACACTACCTCTTTCCTATTTCTCACATCTAGATCGCTTATTACTAGGGGCTTCTTGTTATACCTATTCGGGAGTGTTCTGTTCGCGAATAGGTCTAACAGGATCCATATTGGTCTATTAGCTTACATGATGGACATTGACCAGATCAGGGACTACAACTAGGGTGGCGCTGTTTTGGCCAGCATCTACGGTTATGTGAGTACTGTCTCGCATAACCGGGGTACTAGGTTAGGTAGATGTTGGCACCTATGGAAGGTACATTGCTCACTATCTGTTTTCTTCCATTGCTTTTGTACCTTTTATACCATCTATCTATTGTTTGTTTATCTAATTTTTATATTCTTTGTGCCTTCTTGCAGATGTGGTTCTTCGAGTATTTTCCCAAGGTGGGTCCTGGGATATGAGGTGTCTCCTCTGACGTCTTTACCCATGCCATCTGGTAGTAGAGGGCATACAGGGATCAATATCATTCTCTTATTCTTTCTACCGTTATGGAGTATCGGCAAATTGTTGACACCATCACCCACGACAACGTGAGTTTTACTACCCTGTCCATATCTGGACTATCTTGATTCTTCTTCCTCTAATATACTGATCATTGCACTGCCTTTTTTCAAACCATGTGGCGTCCTTGGGCTAGTGTTCCCCCTATTGGTAAGGATTTGTATCAGGTCCACTAGACGGTTACCTGCCAGCGACTCTTGTTGGTGGGTGTTAAGTCTGGTACTTGGCTGAACAGGTCTACGACCAGTCTCTAGGTATGATTGAGCAACAGATCACTATATCTCCCCTGACTAGCATGAGGGCAGGGACTCTTTCATCGAGGAAGAGCTCCTTCTTGTTCGTGGCGATACCGATGTTGAGAGGCTGCTAGTGGAGGGAAATTACATGGAGTACGTTCGGGCCCATCTGGGAGGACGATTAGTGGGAGTTGCCTTGGGTGTTGCCATCTTTCCAGTTGGACGAGGTTGAGGATGGGGCCATGTTCTTGCTCCGACTCCTGGTGTAGTACCGGCTGGAGGTGTGGATGCTGTAGAGGTGGAGGGCTTGCCACTGATGCCTTTTGTTGTATTGGTGATGGTGGGAGGGGGCACAATTACATTGGCCATCCGAGAGCCGGCCATAGTACCTTACCATCTCCCTCCTAGAGTTGAGCAGGTATCTCTTTGCCTTTTCAGTTTTTGTTTTCCTTGCCTTTGCCTTTCATTAGTACTGATCCTTTTTCCTCTTTTTGGTACAGGTTCCCCGAGCATATGTAAAGACTTGCTACCAAACGATTGCGGGCCTGCTGGAGATGGTCTAGGGATATGAGAGTGGCACTCATGTTCGGAGTCAGGAATCGTTCCTTTTAGTGATTCTAATTATTTTGAAAGTCTAGCACATTTCTTTACTATTCTAAGCCTTTTCTAATTCGTGGCAGGGTGCTGGCCCATCTGGGCATGCAGGGAGTACTACTTGAGAGAGTGATTCTGATGAGGATAACATCGATTTTGGCAGTGGCGATGATGATGCTTATGATGAGGAGGGTCCCTTTCAAGGTGTTTTGAAGCGGCCTTGAATGGGTTGACTAAGTCTGCACACCTTTTCTTTTCGCTTTTCTTTTTTTTTTTTTTTTTCTTTTTTATTTATTTATTTATTTATTTTTACATTTTGTATTTTCTTTTATTCATTTTAGAAACACTGTATACGATGTCCATGGGGGATGCCCCATATTTTTGTAAACTCCTTTGTATATTTCACATGATGATGCAATGGAATCCAATTCTTATTGTCAAAATTTTGAGTATTCTTTTTTTTTTTTTTTTCCTGAATGCTTGGCCTTTTCTGTTTATTCCATAGTTCTGGTAGAGACTCTTTTGAATAAAACTAAAAATAGAAATAACAAAACCAAGTTTACAACTCAAAAATGCTTGAACAAACAACCTAATCGACCTAAAATCATTCAAACATAGATATTAGAATTCCCCCACTACTTTCAGTACGCTATGCCCCTGAATAGGCCCAATTCATTCACTTGCGTGCTATGTGCGCATGCACACATACAAGCTATGCACGCATGCACAAATGGCCAGGGTATTCAGGCCCTAGGGTCTCGTCTCTTAGACCGCCGTCACTCTGTTTTAGCTTATAAATGCTCCACCTTGCATGAAGGTTTTTTCATTCTAGACCTTCTATTCAACCCCTGATCCTAATAATCATTTTTCGTCTCTAATTTAGAGCTATGTCTTCCCAAGATAGTCTATCGGCCTAGGTGAATCGTCTAGATGGCGCAGAGCTAGTTAACTTTCGCAGCTATGGTCTAAACTCCATGCTTTCGCTTAGCCAATTAGAGATTGACTTGCCTTTCCTCAATGTTGTAGTTCAGTTCTGGGATTCTCATGTCCATGTCTTTCGATTTGGACATCAGGAGTTTTGCCCTATCATCGAAGAATTTGAGGTCATAATGGAGTGTCCTTTAAGGGATGATTTGGTGCGACTGATTCTTCTGATGAGCTATCCCAAACTGCTTGGTGAAATTTACTGGTTCCTTTCCAGTGACGCTAAGGCTTGTATCTAGAATGGTGGGCTATCATTCAATATTTTGATTGATAGGTTTGCTAGAAGGGGGGATCCGGGGGACTCAAAGTTCCAATAGTGTGGACGAGCTGCTTTGTGCATCTGTCTACTTGTGCAATTCTTAGTGGTGCCAAGTAACTATCTTGGTCGATGTGGCCAACAAGTTAAGGATGGGAAAAGCTTGGTTGGGTTGGTCTTATCAGAAACCTTGATTGTTTTGGATATGGTTAGTATTGGTACGACCAGGGAGTTTGGTGAGAGTCCATTGTTTCTCCAGGTATCACCCATCTCGGTTGGTTTCTCATCTCACACCTCTCTATTCTTTTATCTCTTTTTTCTATTTTTAGCACACCCCATCTTAATTTTTCCACTCATCTCACAGCTCTCTATTCTTTTGTCTCTCTTTTCTTTTTCTCTTCTTTCCCCAGATATGGATGATGGACAAATTGAAGGTGCGAGCAACTTCTACCAATTGCTAGCTGATCTTATACCATACTTGGACCTGGTTGGTGGAAATGGACTCCGTTGAAGAGTGGTATGGCTAGATGATCTCCCAAACTCATGCCACTTGGTTAGTACTTTTGGTCATGACTCGGGAGATGCCCTCATTCCCAGGTGTAGAGGTGGTTGGCCTTACCCATGTGGTCTATTATTTTCCTGATCAAATTCTTCAGCAGTTTGGACATGAGCAAGTGGTTCATTTGGGTTCTCTTTCATATGCTCCTTAATTTGTTTTTTGAGCTTCTCTCTTGAAGGAAAATGCCATGGCTTGGCAACACAAAGTTCTCATGATTGCTAAGGAAGGCTTCACTTGCAGACTAGCGCAGACATTTGTTGAGTGTCTCGAGCACGAGATCCGCTGGGTCGAGATACACGAGAAGAGGCCATTTAAGAGGACAAGGACTGAGTGATTTTGACTTGGCCCACGGTGCCTTTAGTTTAGAGTTTAAATCCCATTTCTTTTTCCTTTTGTTTTTAACTTTTAAAGATCTTTTTTGAAAGAGAATTGGTTAGCTTTTGCTTTCATTTGTCTTGTTTGAAATCGTCATTAATAAAATAGCACAATGAAGTCCATTCTTTTTTTATTTTATTTTTAAATGTTTTTGTATTTGGTCTATCGGAAGGGAACACAAATCGCTTAATCTTCTCATTAAAAGACATCCAGATGATAACTCTCACAAGCTCACTAATTGGACAATTCTATAGTTAGATCCAATGGATTATGCAAGCAAATCCCTTTCTTCAAAAAATTAGGCATTCAGATGTTGACAAGTGTCGATGGATGATGAAATCTGAATGAGATGGGGCTGAACGTCAGGGTGAAGTTGCCTACGTATCTCAAGGGTGAGAATCAGGCCATTCAAAGTTTAGGATCAGGTATTCACACTCTCCTTTTATGCTCTTACTTTTGCCAAGATCGCTCTTTTCGAGTTTTCAATCTTTCGAGCCTTCTTTTATTTCTTTCATCATTTTTTCTCTTCCTTTTTTTTTTCCTTTTCTCTCTCTCTCTCATTTTTTTTTTGTCTTTTTCTGCTCTAAATTTTAAGTAGGTCGCCTTTTTTTTTGGGAGGGGGGGGGAGTGGGGTTCTCGACCTAAGGAGCTCTCATAGGGTCAATATATTGTGTGAACTTCATCCCATTTAGATTTGTTGGTACCGATGGTTCTTCGCTGTTTTGGTGGCTTAGCTTTTGCCTGACTTGAATGTCTTTCTTGAATGACATTTTTGAAATGGTGCTAACCTTGTGCTTTCACTTTTTATGATAGAAGAGCATCCTTTACTTTTGTACTGGAGAGTGGAAACTTGCCCCAGTTTGGTCAATGCATGGCATTTTAGCTATGGGTTTGGTTTTAGGGTCTAAGAGAGCCTTCGTGTTGCAAGGTCAATGGATTAATTCCAGGCATGCCTTCGTAGGATTATGAAAAAGATGTATCATTGAATTCTTTTTTAAAGGGCGATTAAGTGCTTATGTTTAGAAAAACTAGTATGAATTCATCCTAGACCACAGGAAGATTTTCTTTCATTACTCAAGTTTATTAATGTTATTGCATTCATTTCAAGTTTGGCTCATCATTCATTTTCTCATTTAATTAGATATTTTCAAAGCTTTGAACAATTGTCATCATTTCAAGTTTGGTTCATCATTCCTTCACTATTTTCTTCATTACTCAAGTTTTTTCTTTTGTAGAAATCTTGGGATTTAGCAAAATCAACCTTTGGCATGGTGAGGTATCCAGAATCCCTAGTTTATTATTGATTAGAACCCGGGGAGAGGAGAGAGGGGGGGGGGAATTCCCAATATCTGACTTTGACTCCAAAGAAAACAAACAAATAAAAAAAATTTAAAGAAGGAAAGACTCAACTTGAATACTCCAATAAGACTGACTCATCAGGATCCAACAGGCTAGGTCTTTGACTCACTCGACTCTCTTGACTTATTTTATTACTACCAGATTCCATGAGCAAAACAACTTTACAATAGGCAGATTCATTCATTTAGCATCTCATTGCATCCACTACGGGTCTCGTGGCATGCTCTTTTACAAGCACCTTTTCATCATTGTTTTATATTGTAAGTTCCCTCAAGCTATAGTGGTTATTCTTAGTACTCAAGTCATTTTCAAATTAGCCCATGTCACATTCTTCCTCGAATAAGGCCCCTATGAACCAGTCCTTGTCGATATCTGCTTGATTTCCCTTTTCTTGAGCCTTCCTATAGCACCGCATAGCTGTGAACCTAAGGGTGTAGTGAATTTCGGTCCTCCTGACATCTCTCCACTTCAATAGTTCCTTTGTTGTAGTCAATGGATGGGAATTTCTTTTCCCAACCAGTCCAAATGGATTCGTTGATATTGGCTATTTCCTAGTCTTCTATCTTTGAATAGCATACTGGATATATTTTAGCCTCATCTTCTTGTTTTTCATCTTATTCTTTCCATTCCGCAGCGTTGTCCTTTTCTTCTTCAAATTTGTTCCCCAACCTCGGTTTTCACATGTTTGGATTTATTGGAATTGGTGAGGTATCCCGAGAAGCCTTCCTTGACCGTATCCACTCCCAAGAAGTTGACGTCCATGAATTCTGGCAACTCTACTTCTGGCTTTGGTTCACTAGCAAATATAATAAACTTGCTAAGGTCGTATGCCTCCATGGATTGGCATCACCCCGCTATCATAGCTATTACAGACATTTCTCTAGTTGGTTTTGTTTTTCCAAACAAGAGTTCTTCCCATTTCTCTTTTGTAAGCCCATATTCCCCCTTTGGGAGCGCCATATGTTTTAATTCTTTCAATTATGCAATCAACCCCTATATTTGGGCCACGAAGACTGCTAGGAAATCAGGGTCATACTCTTGTTACCCTTGCTGAAGGGCATTTATTCCTATTTCGTTAGGTACAGGTACTAGTGGTTTGGGCAAGTTAGTGGAGACAATGTATTGGCTGGGATCAAAGATGGGGATTGTCATGACCTAAACCCGCCCCTAAAAGTTTGGATCATAATTGGCTAGTAACCACTTGATTACTTACGGCCTCATACAAATGACAACATATTTATAATTATGGGGCCAAAAGCAGAAGCAATTACTATAAATAATATCTATTGAGCGGTGTTTAAATGATCAAGATAAAATATTTAAATACCTTTCATGGTTTCCAAACATAACTTATATACATAGGAGTCATTAACATTAAGTTTACATATCCATAAACCCATTTTAACAAAAAACCAAACAATAGACTTAACATAAAACATAACACCTAATAGACAAAAGCTCCATCTTGGAGACTTGACCAATCAGGTTCACAAAATAACTCCGGGTCCAGACCCGACGGTTGGGCTCCATGCTGTTGGTCACCTACATATACATACATATATACGGAGTGAGCAAAGGTCAATGAGTAATAATAAGGTAAAGTGGTTTAAATGAATGAGCATGAGTTTACAAGACTATAGTAATTGAGGCAGAACTTTCCAAGATATAGCTTTCACATAACATCTATATTCACATTGCAGAATAGCCTCGGGCCTAACATAATACAAAATGGTCTCAGGCCCAACATAGAGACAGAATGGCCTTAGGCCCATCACATTATCAGAATGGCCTCAGGTCCATTAAACTTAATGGCCTCAGGCCCTTTACATCATCAAAATGGCCGCAGGCCCATTACACATAACGACCTCAGGCCCATTACATTATTAGAAAGGCCTCACGCCCATTAGGTCTAATCAAATCAAATCGAAACAAAATGGCCTTGGGGCCCAAACACATCGTAGTATAGTAGAACGACCTTGGGTTCACATTGCATATATCATATCACATTCATGAAACTCATTCATTTTGAACAAAATACAAGTTATCGATGGAACATCCTTTAAGAAGCAAAATAAGCACTCTAAAACATATCTTTACGATACTATTACTGACAGCGATATTGGCCTTGTGATGGTCATTCCGGCAGGTGACCTACACATCATAACACAGATACAAATTCGATAAACCATTAATTCATTTCTTAGTCTTTTCCTTTATTTAATCGTCTACAATTTGTTCACTTTATGTTTATCTTTAAACATTCTAGAGGGTCTAAACATGCTTGTGCACAATTTCAGAGGGTCAGATATGTTAGTAGAACTTGACAATTTTTTACCCTGTTTTCCGCACGTGTGGAAGTCCCTTATCGCACGAGCAGAAGGTGCCGCACCTGCAACCCGCACATGCAATTAAAGCATAAGTTGAGCCCCTATTTCACTCTATTTTCCGCACGTGCGAAACTCTTGGCCACACGTGCGGCTTTGGGCAATTCAGCTCAATTAAAAAATCATCCAAACTTTAATCTTCTAAACTTATATTCAAGCCCCAATTCATACAAATCCACTTCAAAACACATGACATATATACATAATCAAAGTGTATTTCAAACTCAATTGAATCAAACTTACTTAAATGCCAAGATCATGAATTTATGAGTTTCTTCATTATCTTCCAAATTCACTTAAATCTTCACTTTATATGTAACTCTTGAGTGAAAATCTTACAAATGCTAACGATTAGGGCTCAAGTTCTCACAAACAATCTTAAAACAAACAAATATGAAGATATACACTTGTAAATCAAACAAATCTAAGGGATCCAAGTTCATTCCCATAACTATAGTTCAATTAAGCTCTTAATTCCAAAACCCTAACTCTTTTGGGTGTGAAATCTCCATTTCAAGTCTTGATTTTAAACAAGTGAAGGGATATTTGAAGAGTTTAACTTATTTTGAACTTACCTTGAGCTAATTCTTTGATTTCCCCTTCAATCTTCCAAGCTTTCAAGCCTTACTTGATCTCACTCCTTCTCCTCTTGCTCTCCCTCTCTAGAACTCTCAACAAGATATTTTGAGCCTAGGTCTTAAGTTCTCTAAGGCTCTCTTATATATCTATCTTATGTTAAGTTAAAAGCATAGGTTAATTAGTCTAAGTTAACTCCCCAGCTTAATTAAACAAAATTAATTTATTACGGATCAAATTTTTACAAAACTCCGTATTAGGTTTTAAAAATCATACTGATCACAAATATCAAGTCAATTTTGGTTTCTGACATGTACATGACCTTTAATTTTCAGCTCAAAACTCTAATTTCAATAGATTTTCTGACACTTGGCATATAGAAATTCAAAATCATATCATTCACACAATTAAGCATGCAATTTCAGGTCAAACACATAATCACATAGATAATTAAAGAATGAAAGTATAATATGGAGTCGGGTTATCATAGGGATGGTTTGAATGAAGTTGATGCTGCAAGAAGTTGTAGCTTTGTCATGGTTGGCGATTTGTAATGGTTTGGGTTGAGATCCAAGTTTTCTATCAAAAATTGGACTTAGTCTAAAAATTTTCTAAGTGTAAAAAATTGGATTTTTCAAAACTTATGACTTTTAAAATAATTTTTGGCGGTAATTATTCCATATAAATTAAATAGTCTAATTTGATTTTATGAGATTTTTCTGCGAGGTACTTTAATTTGACGTCAAACACAGAAATTTCAATCAAAAAATTATTTTTGTACTAAAACTGGGGGACTCACTTTTTGATTTAATCGGATTTTGATTTTTTTATATTTTTCTTTGAATCCAAATGGGGGGTAATTTCTTATTTACATTGTAAACTTAAGTAAATGAAATATAAATTTAAGAGGCTAAATGAAAGCATTTAAATAAGGTTGATGTGTGGGTAGTGCCTTAGGAACTGTGTTGTGTGACTAGTTGTGTCTAGGGTGACCGCTCGAGCTGTCAAATAGTCGCTAAAGCAAAGATGCAAGGCTTCCAGTATTTTCATTGTACAACTGCAAAACTTCTGAGAGATTGCATTAATCGCTCGAGCAGTGAAATGTTCGCTCGAGCGGTCGGTTCGAGATCAGCGTCATTAAAAGTCATCTTCGAGTCACTTTTCTTCATTCTTATTTGATTCTTTTTCTCTCTTCTCTCTTCTTCCAGCCATTGTTGAGTTCCAAGATCACAAAAGCATGGATTTTATCTCCTTAAAGTAAGATTCTCACCATTTTCCTTATATAAAAACGACGGGCACGATGAGGGCTTCCTATCAATATGAGCGGATCGTGTTTTCATTGACGTTGGAATTTCAAGTTCTTTCTCTTTTTCCTAGAGGTAGGGATTTCTTTGCTTCTTTTCAACAATTGCTTATAGATAGATGAGTGGTATGTTGGTATTGCATAAAAAACCTCATGTTGAGAGGATTTTCTTAAAAGCATATAGATGAAGTAAGGGTTTCCAAATCAAGGGAGTTAACCTTCTGATTTATGGGACTTAAGGAAGTTTTTTGAACAATTGGAACATGATTTTGTGCCTTAAAGTAAAAAGCCCTAATTTTTTTGTCAAACCCTAGTTATGGATTTTATTTTTAAAATCATGAATTATTTCAATTGGCCTTAAATTCTTGAAATTAAGTTATGATTGGTTAAGATGAGTGTAAATGATGATAATTAATTGTTGGGAGAATGATTATGATATAGGAGGTTTGTGCGGGAGAAATTGATAATAGAAATTAAATTAATAAATTTTGGGAAGTGTATGATAACAATTGTATAGTATAATTGAATATAAGGAGTTGGTGTTAATGTTGAGAAGTAAAGAATGTCATGGGAAACATATTGTAATCATTTCTAAAGATGAACTTTTACCTTGTCACAGAATTATGTTGTTGAATTAATGGGTTGTGATGTTGGAATAAGGGTTCGTTTCCTTTTGGCTCGTGACCGATAAAGCGTGGCGCTTAATAAAGGTTCCTCATTCCTTTCGGAGTAGCTCCCAAAAAAGCATATGGCCTATTGAGATATGTGGAGGTTCCACGTTCCTTCCTGCTTGTGACCTGTAAAGCGCGGCGCTTGATAGATGTTCCGCCATCGTTCCGGAGTAGCGCCCGGAAAAGCGTGTGGTTTGTTGGTATGGCTTGTGAAGTCGGTTATTGGCATGTGGATGCTCATTGAGAATTTTGTGATAATCCCCGTTATGTAATTATGAAAACTGTTGGATGTAAATTTGAAGTGTGAAATGTGGAATACGTTGTTAATGAGTTGATTCTTATAGTCCAATTTTGCTAAATTTGTTATGGTGAGTATGTGTGTGATATTTTGTGTGTATTGGTAAGGTAATGAGTTGTGGCATAACTAATGAGTGTGAAATATGAATTAGAATTAGTACATGACTAGTCGACTTAAAAACTTTATCTAAGGAAATGAGGTTTAAGGAAATTATTCGAATGAATTTTGATGAGATAAAGAGTTAACAAATGAGGTCTCTATGAAATGTCAAGTGGGATTTTGTGAAAAGAGTATCTATATATGAAATCTATTTTGCATATAAAAGGACACATTATTTACATATGTATCATTTGATAGCATTCATGATCACAATTATGTATTGATTTTATTGTTGAGAATCACTATAGATCCCTGCTGGACCTCGTGTTCATCCCGTATTGTTTAACCATTTTTTAGGAACGGTGTTGGGGACAACAATTGGATGGTTAAGAAGTTACTTATTATATTATGAGTCTGTCTTATGTAAATTGTGAATGAAAGATTAATGGATAGTTATGTCAAGGTGGTTTTTTCTATGTAATTATTTATTTTGAAATCTTTTATGTAAGCCTTGTTGGCATGTACTGTGAATATTGTTGTGAACATTTTTAGTATCATTATATTTATGCAAGAGTGAACCTCTTTTATTCTATTTAACTTGTATTACTTCTATAACTATCTTTTGGAAATGGACTTTTATAAGGAAATTTGATAAATTATCCGAGTAATGAAATTGGGGACGTAACAACTTGGTATCAAAGTTAACCAGGTTTGAAAACCCTAAGCTTGTGGGAGGTGGTTTTTACCACAATGGATTTCAGTTTGTTTGGTGAGGACGTTCGCATGTAGATAGTATAAGGTGTAGGAAATTATATGTTGCAATTGTATGGGCATGGAGTTAAGATTTAGGTATAGTGCTTGTAGCTGGCGAACTTACTTTGAGATCTCATTGGAAACGGGCCTGATCAATGTGGTTTTTGGTGAGAGTTCCTTGGGAGTTCTGGGACAAGTGGTCATCCTTGTGGACTTAACTCGATTATGTGATTAAGTGCTTAAATTGTTTGTGTGCTATGTGACTATATGCTAGGAAAGTTTTGTAACTTAGTATGTGTTGAGGAAGTGTTTCGAAAAAGATTAGAGTTTTGTTCACCAAGCTTGAATTTGTCATTGATAGGATGTTAGACTGAGCTGGTAGAGGTCATGTTGGAACTAGAAGTGTTGATAGGGGCACGACAGTTACAGTGGTACTTGCACCTATAACACCGGTTGTGGTTAAGGAGATTGCATGCGAGATTGTAAGTGTCGTAAGGGAGGCTTTAACTCGCAATGAATGAGACAATTTTTGTGCCCTAAAGATCACTAAGGAGTTCTTTCGTTTTAACCCACCGGAGTTCACAGGAGGGCCTGAATTGTTAAAGGCAGAGAATTAGTTAGAGCAGATCACCAAGACTTTTGATATGCTCAAAGTCACGGATGAGGGGTTGACAGTGGCATTGACGAGTTTTCTATTGAAGGAAGATGCTGGGTATAGTGGAAGTATGTAAGTCGTACCATAGACACCACCTGGGCTGCATTCATTGAGGCCTTTTTGGCCAAATACTTTCCTTCTTCCGCTTGTGAAAAATTAAGGAAACAATTTGTGGACTTGCGCTAAGGTACTACTCCTTTGGCACAGTTTGAGGCGAGATTCACCAGTTTGTCTAGGTTTGCTCTAGAGTTGGTAGCAACAGAGGAGTGTCGTTGCATTGAGTTTGAAGAGAGGTTATGTGATGATATTCGATGGAAGGTTGTTGGGTGCATGCATAGCAATTATCAAACACTAGTAGAAGCGGCAGCTCACATGGAAGCCACCAATCTTGGCGTTGGCCCTGATGAAGGTGAAGAGGCCATATTGGCTAGTCCAATGGTTTACACTAGGCATAGTAGGAGGCAAAGGAAAGAAGAATCCCAATCACAAGCACAGTTTCATTCTTTGTCTTCTCTTGTTTCTTCGAATTCGTCCTTCGGGAGGTCTGATCAGACTCAGGTTTCCTCGAATCAGTTAACAAATAGAGGACCACCATTTTGCTCCAAGTGTAATCAGTTGGGTCATGTTAGACGTTGTTCCCTCAACGTGGTTAGAACCATTCTCGGTAGTGTAGATTTCAGGTTGTAATGTTGTTAAAGAATGGTGGAGTGTTTTGGGTTGTCTTGGTATTTTAATGCTATGTTATTAAATGTAAGACCTAATGATTGTTGATGTTGTATTCATGTATTTTGTTGGCTTAAATGTAGTAAACTTGACCTATGATGTTTGTGAATTTACTTGAATTGAGAAGTTATTGTTCAGACTGGTAAATATTAGTATCCTTGCTAATGTGTTAGTATTTCATAAGTTGATGTATGTAATGACTTGTGAGTTTTCTTTGATCGAGAGTTTTTATTAAGACTAATAATTCTGTATTGGTGTGAAGTAAGTTCAGGGCTTCGGGAACTGAGTTGCCTTAATGGAGGTGTAAGAGTCTTATGGAGGTAGTGAGAATTTCTTGGTTGGATATTGAGAGTGATGGTAGAGTTAGTCATGGAATGTGTGAGTTGATGTGAGTAGAGGTTTTGTTAGTGACCTCAACGGTCACTGGAAGCTGTGTGAAGTGTCTAATGTCATATAGGTATAAAGATTATTAGGGGTTGATTAGGAGAGAAGGTTGGGTGGTATAGTCTTCAAGAGAGAAATAAGCAGCGAGTTTGTCATGTTGTAAATAGTTTTTGGGAGTCCGACGTACACTTAAGTAATATGTAAGTATGTGGGTGTCGAACCCCAAGTAGGGGTAATTCGTGTTGGGAACTCATTGGTGCTTGAGTGCTAAGTGTCGAGAGTTAATGGTGTTAGTTGTCTTGTGTCAGAAAGAGGTTGACAAGTATTCACCTCGTAAGTTGTTTTCGTTTTGAGTAAGAAATAGTGTAGTTAAGAAATGTTTGGAAATACACTTAAAGTGTCAAAACTTGATTGTATGGATGCAATATTTAGTGCGGGTATGTGTGGAAATCCTTTGATTCAGATAGGAGATGAGATTTTGGAATGTGAAGTGTGACGTGATAACATGTGATTGTTAATTGGCGATAATGAATGTAATGAGAGGAAATTATAAAGATTTATAAATGTGCTTGTGCATTGTTGTCTTTCAATGTGATTGTTGCTTTTATGAACTGTTGTTTTGATTGATAGTAAGATTAATTGTTGAAATCACATGGATGGTGATTGGTGATCTTGGCTAACGGTTTGGAGTCATTGGTAGTGATGTCGAAAAGGGGTGCCGAGATGTAGTGTTTTGTTATTATGGCTTCGGTTGGCATTGGAATTGAGAACATTGTTGTGGTAATTTCACTCTTGGTTCTTAGAAAATGTTTAATAAACTAGTAAACTTTAAAACTGGAAAAAAATAAAATAAAATGAAATATGGTGTGGGTTGAAACAGTCTGTCTTATTTATTTATTTATTAACTTATTTTAATTACAATATGTAGTACTCAAGAAAGTGTTTTCAAAACAAACGTATAACCTTATAATGAGGCATAATTAAATTCTTTAATCTTGTAGAATTGGCTTGAGTAATACATTGAGCAAGGATGGATAATGGGTGATTAAACGTATTGTTTTGATGGGTTAGTATTGTTTACACATGTTGTGTTGTTTTACAGTTTGTGGGTCAAGTTTCTATGGCAAGTTCCCTTCTATTAGAAGAATTGAATAAGAGTTTCGTCGTGACTGAAAGTTTAGTTTTGAGTTTTGAAGTGTCAATTATTTAGAATGTTTTGTGCTTTGTTTTGAATGGGTTAACATTGTTAAAACTATTGAACCGGGTTTTCCTTGGTGAACTCCATTGTTTTTTGGGAGAGCTTCTCAATAGTAGCACATTATTGTTCTTGAACTCTAGGGTGTTAATTGTCCAGTGTTTATTACATATGGAGTATACTATTGAAGTGTGGGTGACCTGTCTTACGGGTGTGGACGTTCTTCTGATGGGTTTTAGTTCTGGGTGAGCTATTTGGTTTGTGGGGGTGATTGTAACCTTTGTTACAATTGGAGTTCCTAAAGTTGTGTATTGAGGGTGATTCCGTTTTTGTTTGACCAATTGCTCATTTCTCATAATTGGTGAGTTGGGAATGACTTATTTTCCTTAATTTGTGATCTATTCACTCGGGATCAAGAAGGTACCTTGTTATTGGTTTGGGAATATGGGAGGGTGGTTTGGGATTGGATTTAGGCTTTGGTTATAGGTGCAGCTCTTTTGTTTTATTCTCTTCGAAGTTGGGTATATCTTTAATTTCGAGGAGGAAAATTCTAAGAGGGAAAGATTGAAACGGTTTGTGTCGAGATCCAAGTTTTCTATAAAAAATTGGACTTAGTTTGAAAATTTTCTAAGTGTAAAAGAATTGGATTTTTTCAAACTTATGATTTTTGTAAATAATTTTTGGCGGTAATTATTCCATATACATTAAATAGTCTAATTTGATTTTATGATATTTTTCTATGAGGTATTAATCACTTTAGTTCGACGTCAAACTTAGAAATTTCAATCGGAAAATTATTTTTGTACTAAATTTGGGGGAGTCACTTTTTGATTTAATCGAATTTTGATTTTTTGTATTTTTCTTTGAATCCAAATGGAGGGTAATTCCTTATTTACATTGCAAACTTAAGTAAATGCTTTCATAGCATTTACTTAAATGGTTACATGGAAATAAGGTATATGTGCTGGTAGTGCCTTAGCAACTGTACTGTGTCTAAGGTGACCGCTCGAGAGGTTAAATGGTCGCTCGAGCGAAAATGTGAGGCTTCCAGTATTTTCATTGTACACCTGCAAAACTTCTGAGAGATTGTGTTCACCACTTGAGCAGTGAAATGTTCTCTTGAGCGGTCTATTCGGGACCAGCATCTTTAAAAGTCATCTTCGGGTCACTTTTCTTCATTCTTATCTAATTCTCTCTCTCTCTTTCCTCTCTTCTTCCAGCCATTGTTGAGTTCCAAGTTCACAAAAGCTTGGATTTCATCTCCTTAGAGTAAAATTCTCACTAATGTTCCTCGCATAAAAACGAAGAGCACGACGAGGGCTTCCTAACAATCTAAGCGGATCAGGTTTTCATCGGCGTTGGAATTTCCAGGTTCTTCCTCTTCTTGCTAGCGGATCGTGTTTTCATTGACGTTGGAATTTCAAGGATCTTTCTCTTTTTCCTAGAGGTAGGGATTTCTTTGCTTCTCTTCAACATTTGCTTATAGATAGATGAGTGGTATGTTGGTATTGCATAAAAAACCTCATGTTGAGGGGATTTTCTTAAAAACATATAGATGAAGTAAGGGTTTCCAAATTAAGGGAGTTAACCTCATGATTTATGGGACTTAAGGAAGTGTTGAACAATTGGAACATGATTTTGTGCCTTAAAGTAAAAAGCCCTAATTTTTAGTCAAACCCTAGTTATGGGTTTTATTTTTAAAGTCATGAATTATCTCAATTGGCCTTAAATTCTTGAAATTAAGTTTATGATTGGTTAAGATTAGTGTAAATGATGATAATTAATTGTTGGGAGAATGATTATGATATAAGAGGGTTATGTCAGAGGAATTGATAACATAAATTAATAAATTTTGGGAAGTGTATAATACCAACTGTGTAGTATAATTGAATATAAGGAGTTGGTGTTAATGTTGAGAAGTAAAGAATGTCGTGGGAAACAAATTGTATTTATTTCGAAAGATGAACTTTTACCCTTATCACGGAATTATGTTGTTAGTTTAATATATGAGTTGTAATAATGAGTGATATGATGAATTGATGGGTTGTGATGTTGGAATAAGGGTCCGTTTCCTTCCAACTTGTGACTGATAAAGTGTGGTGCTTAGTAGAGGTTCCGCATTCCTTCCGTAGTAGAGCTAGGAAAAACTTGTGGCCTGTTGAGATATATAGAGGTTTTGTATTCCTTCCGGCTCATGACCGATAAAGTGTGGTTGTAGACACCCCATTTTTTACCGTCCTCAAGACTTGGACGTCACTGATTGAACACTCAGTGATCACCCTTGTTCGTGTTCGTTTTGAGTTCCCGGAGGCCTCGGCTGCGCGCCTTGCCTCAGGATCTCTTAACTCGTTCGTTTACTGTTTGGTTTTGCACCAAACACTTGTGTTTTTGCCTTGGAAGGCAGGGAATGGCTTGTTGGTCATCCCCACACTCCACCGGCCCTCCCTTTACATCACCGGCCATTCCTTGTTGCTACCGGCCGTGGTTGCTTGGTATCAATGGCTGGTCGGCACTCTCTGTGGCCGGCCGGCACTTTATTTGGCCGGTGACCTATTTTTCCGGCCGGTGACCCTTCTGCACCCCTTCAGGCTTGGTGCATGCCAGCTGTGCCAGCTGGAATACACCAACACCACTCCCCATGCACGGGGATGGCTGTTTTGAGCCCTTGACCCCCTAGTTCCTTCTAGAAGGATGAACCCTTGGCCAAGCTTCTTGGGGAAGCTTGGCCAGCTGTCCCAGCTTCTTCAAGAAGCCATGAACCATTTGCACCCTTTGCCCCTTTTCATTTAGCTTCCTTGAGAAGCTTAGAGCCTTTTCTTTGCTTATATAAGAGCCCTTCTTCCTCCTTTGTCTAGGGTTAGAAGTTTTGAACAAAAAACCAGAGAATATATACATACACATCTGTCATATACTCTCTCTCTCTATATCCCCCTCTCTCTCATCCTTTGTGTGTGTTTTGTGGCCTAAAAGTGTAGTTTTACCTTAGTTTTGCACTAACACACACACTACCACACCTTACTTCGACCTTGAGGGACTTAGAGGGTTTATTCTTGAGTTTTTGGACTTGTTTTGACCAGAAGAGAGTGGCTGGACCTGCTGTTCTTGAGGTGTTCTTCAAGGGTAACTACTTTGCTTTAGTTTCCCCAATTTTGCAACAGCTTTTTACTTGTCTTGCATGATGATTTGAGCTTTGTGTATAACTAGAAAAAGTCTTATATTTGCATGCTTTAAATACTTCATTAAGGTCATTTTGTGGTTTGGGTCGAAATCACCCTCTTAGGCCTTATTTGGCCCTTTTGGTGCTTCCATTGCTAGGCTTTATTTGCTTGAGTGTTTTGTTCTTTTCACCACTGAAATCCAGTGAATTTTCAGTGGTAAAGAAGAGGGTTTGAAGTCTTGTATAGGGGAGGGACACCCCTCTCCCCTTTGTCCCTCTTTTATCCTTATTTTGGCTAAAAGGGCAACATGCATGCTTGGTTTGTTCTTGGCTCCATATCAAATGTTTTTGGTGCTATTTAGGTCACATGTTATCTCTGTTTTTGGTCGGATTTGTGGCCCTTTGCATGCTTAACATACTTGCTTTGTATTCCCTTGTTTGTGCCTAGAAATGCATCATGACTTTTGACTACCATGCTCTCATATCTTGGCTTTACTTTGTGAAGTTCTTGGCCATATTTTATCATGCTTAAGGTCTGTTGGCCACTAATTTGGTCTTGTTTAGCATGTTTGGTATAGTTGCTTCACATTTTGGCTTGTGAGCCTTGAATGTGTGAATCATAAACATGCATTGGTTAGGCTATTTCAATGATTTGGAATCATTTAACATGCTATTTCAGTCCCTATACCATGCTTACATGTCTCCATTTATCATCTCATTCATGCCTTGAAGAGTTGGCCTTTCATGACTAGGAATAGGTCATTGTGCATAGCCCTATGTTTGAGGCTTTGGGGCTGCCATATCAGGGGTATTTGGGGCTTATTTTGCATGTTAAAATTCTGTTTTTGGTTGTATGGTTCATGCCATGTTTGCTTGGGGTAGTGGTAGTAGAATGCCCCTTTGTTATGCCTTAGCTTTGGGCCTCTTTGACTTGCATGTTTGTTGTGCATTTTGTCCATCATTTGGGATGCTTTTGGCCACTGTTTTGGGGTGGGCTGAGGTCTGCCCCTTCATGGTTTAAGTCCACCATTGCTTACTTGTCACATGTTTTGTTGCATGTTTGATTCATGATGTGTTGTCACATGCTAGTTCTTTTGCATACTTGCCATGACATGTTGCATTGCATTTGGCATGCCTTGCATCTTAATCTTATGTTGCATCTTTGAGCCATGTTTGCATAACATGCATTACATTGCTTGGTTTGGGGTGTCAAGCCAAGTGTGAGGATTGAGAAGTGTTCATACTCCAAGTGATGTAACACGTCTCAACTCTCGGTCACCGAGGCCCTTGACTTTGACATGATAGGGTCTTGGTATTCATTTGTGTGTTGCATGCATTTTCATTGAATTGCAACCTTGGCCTCTTAGGCCATCATGCATCAAAATGCACAATTGATGGCCCGAGGATCGAGGGCCATGCTCCCTTGAGTCCACTGCATGATAGGGAGTGTGACCATGCTTACATTTGCTTGAAATTCCATGCCATACACTGTCTGTCCTTTGTTGCTGTCAAAAACCAGTTCTGCAGGAATTTTTGGCCGACCGGCCGTTTATAGTGCCGACCGGCCATGGATGAATGGCCGATAACATGAAGTCCAGCCGATGGACATTTTCCATGGCCGGTGGGTATTTCCTTTAGCCGATGGTGCTCTACAGTGTGCAGGGAATATGTCCCAAGACTTTGGCAGTTTTCAGAAAAGCAGGGCAGTGTAAACAGAGGCAGCGGTGGCATGGTACGGGTTTTCCGGGCGAAACGGACTCAAGCATGCATCATTCGCGCATTCCAAGGCGGGGCTGTGGCCTTTTCCCTTCTGCATTTATTTTGTTAATTAATTAGGAGTTCTGTAATATTTAATTTGTAATAATTAATTTAGTATTATTTATTCGGACTGTAATATTTATTTGGACCCTCCGAGTGAGGGCAATTGTGTAATAAGTGTGTGTGAGTGCGTGTATGTCTTCCAATCCCACGTCTTTCTTCCCTTTTATTTACCTGCTTATGATGGTAGACTAGGGCATGTTTAAATTAGCATACAGTATGATAGCATGTTTGCATTCATTCATCTGTTTTGCATGCATCGGGCTCGGCGCATCATTCTAACTGCATCTGTATTTCAATTCCAAATTGAATACGTGTTAGTTGCAGCATTTCACATGTCATTGTAGATTAGCCGAGCCTATCTAAGTTGCATTCTGCATGTGTTGCATTAGCCATCTTAACATGAACTAGGATCATGCACTTGATTACTAACTAGTTTCTGTTTTGGCTTGGAGTACTAGGTGAGCTTTTATGCTTTAGCATACCGCATGCGTGTGAGTGTTGCCATAATAGCATAATTACCATGAGGCTAGCTGCTTATGTGATATAACTGCTTGAATGCCTGTGGGTGGAGATTGAATCACCTAAATTGGAATAATGCATTAAAACTGTGAGTTTTAAGCCCACTAGATAGTGGCAAAACCACTTTTCTAAAGCCCACTTGAGGGTGGCAAAATCTGCATTTTAGCCTACTTGCGAGTAGCAAACCATTTTCAAAACAAACATGAAATGTTTTGTTCCAATTTAGGCAATTTGGTCTATACTTGTTTGTTGTGCGCATAACATAGTAATTCTAGGCTAATAACCGGAATAAGAACACATAACGTTTTCAAAATAGGATATCATGGTTAGTAGAGGCCGATCTTCGAATCGGGCGAGCGGGGGTGCTCATAGCTGACCTTCCCCAATCGTACCTAAGTTCCCGAGTCGAGGCAACTTTAGTGATGACAGACACGTGGCCTTTGGCACCAAGTCAGGGTTTCCTAAATTCCCCCATAAAAAATATTTAGGTGGCGACTCTGTATCTGGCAAAGCAGTCCATGTTTGGCCCTTCTTTACAAAAATCTGTTTTTCTTAAAACGATTTGCCGAATTTGGACTCGTTGGTTCAGATTGAGAACCGTGACAAATTGAGTCCGAACTGTAACCCATGAGGTCCCTCGCGGGCTTGTTACAGTTTCTGGCAACTCTGCTGGGATTTAGAGAACTTGACTCGAACTCATGATATCTGTTTTTGGCTACACTTATGTGTTTCTTTGCATTGCATTTGCATTGGTGTGCCTAGGACACCGTGTTTGCCATCTGCTATTCCTGAACGGTTTGCCGGAGGTTTGTCTTGTCAAGGCATGAATGTAACAGCGCCCGCGGGGGACCTCGCTACAGTTCGGACTCCCTTTTGTGTTGCGGTTCTAAATCTGAACCAAAGAGTCCAACTCTGGCAAATCGTTTTGAAGAAAAAACAGATTTTTTTGAAAAGTAGTGCCAAACATGGACTGCTTTGCCAGATTACAGAGTCGCCACCTAAATATATTTTTTATGGGGGAATTTAGGAAACCCTGACTCGGTGCCGAAGGCCACGTGTCCGTCATCACCAAAAGTCTTGGCTCGGGAGCTTGGGTACGATCGGGGAAGGTCAGCTATGAGCACCCCCTTTCGCCCGGTCCGAAGACCGGCCTCTACTAACCGTGATACCCAATTTTGAAAACGTTATGTGTTCTTATTCCGGTTATTAGCCTAGAATTACTATGTTATGCGCACAGCAAACAAGTATAGACCAAATCGCCTAAATTGGAACAAAACATTGTAAGTTTGTTTTGAAAGTGATTTGCTACTCGCAAGTAGGCTAAAATGCAGGTTTTGCCACCCTCAAGTGGGCTTTAGAACAAGATGGTTTTGCCACTATCTAGTGGGCTTAAAACTCACAGTTTTAATGCATTATCCAAATTTAAGTAATTTGACCTCCATAAGCAGGTAAATAAAAGGAAAGAAAGAAGTGGGGGTTGGAAGACATACACCGCACTCACCCACACTTATTACAGATATGCCTTCGCTCGGAGGGGCCAAAAGAATATACAGTCCCAAATAATACAGTCCAAATAATGAATAAAATTAATTATTACAAAACTTTCTAATTATCAAATTAATATTAATCATAAAAGAAAAGGGGCCCAGCCCTGCCTCGGGATGTGTGAATGATGCATGCTCGAGTCCGCTTTGCCCGGAAAGCCCACACCGTAGCACTGCTGCCTCTGTTTTCACTGCCCTGCCTTTCTGAAAATTGCCAAAGCCTCAGGACATGCTCCAAATGAACTTCAATACACCACCGGCTAGAGGAAATGACCACCGGCTGCTTAAATTGACCACCGGCTGCAATGGAGGCTATCGGCTGAAAATATAGTGCCGGCCGGCACATTATACTGCCGGTCGGCAGAAAGTTCCTGCAGGGGACAGTTTGACAGCAGCAGCAGACCAACAATGCATGGCATGGGCTTTTAGGCATATGTATGCACGGCCATTGCCTCCTATCATGTTTGGGGGATCAAGGAAGCATGACCCTTGGTTCTTGGGCCATCAATTATGCATCTCGATGCATGATGGCCTAAGAGGCCAAGTTAGCAACTTGATGTAAATGCATGCAAACAAACAAATGAGTACCAAGACCCTATCATGTCCAAAGTCAAGGGCCCCGGTGACATGAGAATTGGGGTGTGTTTTGTCACTTGAAGTACAAACACTCCTCATTTCTCACACTTGGTTTGACACCCCAAACCAAGTAATGCCATGCATGTTATGCTAACATAGCTCAACAATACAACATGATGCTAAAATGCAAGGCATTCCAAATGCTATTTAAGGCAAGTGTGCAATCCTAGGCATGCAAAATATTAGAACATGCAAGATGCAAATGTCATGCAAACATGCAACAAGCATATAATAAATATGCAATGATGGACTTAGCCACAATGGGGCAGCCCTCAAACCTCCCCAAAACAGTGGCAAAAAGTGCCCCAAAACATGAGCAAAATGCTATACAAGCATACAAGGAAATAGGCCTAAAACCAAGGGTACCAAAGAGAACATCTAACTGTCATTAATATGACCACTCATGGCACATGTTGGACAACCAAAAACAGTTTCTTAGCATGCAAAAATACACCTAAATCCCCTTATATGGCAGCCCGAAAATACCTCAAATACACAAACATACATGAGGCCTATTTCAAGGCACAAAAGAACAACCTTCCAAAACATGAAAGTGATGACCAATGTAAGTATATGAGTATGATTTAGGGACTGAAATATAGACTACAATGATGCCAAATCATGAGAGAAAAACTAAGTTAAGCATGCTAGTGATCTACATAATCAAGGCTTTCAAGCCAAAATGCAAAGCAACTATACCAAGCATGCCAAACACGGCAAAATCAGTGGCTCACAGCCCCTTAAACATGGGAAAATAATGCTAATACTTTCAATAAGCTAAGCTAAAACATGAGAGTATGCAAGGCTAAGCACATGTCACATTTTTTTAAGTAAAGTAGAGCATTACAAAGGAAGTGTAAGGAGCATGCTAAGGGCTACAAATCCAACCAAAGATAGAGATATAACATGATCTAAAACACCCAAAAAGACTTTGAAATGATGCCAAAAACAAGCAAGTATGCATGCTCCCTTTATGAGCCAAAGCAAAGGCAAAAGAGGAACAAAGGAGAGAGGGGTGTCCCTCCCCTATACAAGACTTCAAACCATCTCCTCACCACTGAAAATCCACTGGATTTCAGTGGTGAAAAGATCCAAACACATAAACAAATAAAGCCTTGCCAAAAAGGCACCAAAATGGCCAAAACAAGGCCTAAAAGGGTGAGCCTTTGCTCAAACCACAAAATGACCTTAATGAAGGTTTAAGAGCAAGTAAAAACAAGAGTTTTTTTTAGTTATAGACAAAGCTCAAAACACAAAGCAAGAGGGGTAGAAACTAGTTGCAAGAATGGGGAAACTAAAGTAAAGAGTTTACCCTTGAAGATCCTTTGAAGAACAGATGGTCCAGCCACTCTCTAGTGATCAAAGTCAGTCCAAAACCTCACAAAATAAACCTCTAAGTCTCTCAATCTCGAGCTAAGGTGTAAGGGTGTGTGTAATGGTGCAAAAGTAAGGTAAAACACACCTTTTAGGCCTAAAACACACACACAAGGATGAGAGAGAGGGAGATATAGATATATATGGATGTATATCAGAGATATAGAGATATATCTCTGGTTTTTTGCCTTCAAAGTCTCTAACCTAGCTCAAGGGAGATGAAATGAGCTTATATAGGCAAAATAAAGCCAAGACTTAATGGCTAAGCAAGACCAAAAGGTTCAAGGGGGGGGGGGGCAAAGGAGTCTTGGCTTCTTGGAGAAGCCAAGACAGCTGGCCATGCTTCTCCAAGAAGCTTGGCCAAAAGTGCAAGCTTCTAGAAGCTTAGAGGGTGCAAAGGGTACAAAGGGTGCAAAATGGCCACACCTGTGCACGGGGGAATGTGATGGTGCATTCCAGCTGGCACAGCTGGCATGCACCATGTCCCAGGGGTTCAAAGGGTGCAAGCCGGCCGGCCAAAACAGTCATCGGCACAAAAAAGTGCCGGTCGGCAACATAAAGTGTCGACCGGCCAAAATGTTTGAGAAAACAGTGCCGATGGCCAAAATGGAGTGCCGGTGTGGGTGGGGGCAGCCGGTGGGCTTCAGGGATGGCTAACAAGCCTCCCCCTACCCTCAAATGCAAAAACACACAAGTCTTGGTGTAAAACCAAGCACAGAACAAGCCGGTTGAGAGGTCCGAGGCATGACGCGCAGCCGGGACCTCCGGGAACTCAAAACGAACACAAACATGGATAATCACCAAGCGCTCCAACGGTGACGTCCAAGTCTTGAGGACGGTCAAAAATGGGGTGTCTACAGTTGCCCCTCTTTGACAGAACTCAGAAGTCATGACAATGACGGGAGTGAATGTCAAAGCCCAGAGATGACCCATTTTTGACCAGACCGAAGACTTAGACAAACATACAAGACCAACAAGATATGCGCCCGAAGGCAGGGGCAAAATGCAACCGAAAATGCAAGAAGCCAAGCATAACTTAAAATCATGCAAAGAAAGCTGTAATGAAGCACACATGCAACAGTTATAAGCTAGCATACAACAGACTACACTACAATGCAGAAAGGATGTAAGAGAATTATACAATTCTCTGTACGTCTCACACAGGGGATACAATACCTGTGTGGCTCGTCCGGTTTTACCGGCCTCAAATGAGCCGTACATACAATATCGTGCCTGCAAAGAAAACAAACTTTAACAGGTACGACGTTGTTAGCAACATGCATGACAAGGCAGTCGAAAGTGCGTGGCAATGCATACAATATGTACAGCAAGATAGTAGGATTGAACACATGTGAGTAAAGCGATGCACGTATGCACGCAATGTGTATGGAAAGAGAATTTGAACACATGTGAGTAAAGCAATGCACACATGCACGCAATGTGTATATAAAGGAACTTGAACACATATCAGTAAAGCAATGCACACATGCACGCAATGTGTATATAAAGGAACTTGAACACATATCAGTAAAGCAATGCACACATGCACGCAATGTGTATATAAAGGAACTTGAACACATATCAGTAAAGCAATGCACGCATGCAATGCAATGTGTATAAAAAGGGAACTTGAACACATATCAGTAAAGCAAAGCACGCATACAATGCAATGTGTATAAAAGGAAACTTGAACACATATCAGTAAAGCAAAGCACGCATACAATGCAATGTGTATAAAAAGGAGAACTTGAACACATATGAGTAAAGCAAAGCACGCATACAATGCAATGTGTATATAGGAACTTGAACACATATCAGTAAAGCAAAGTACGCATACTATGCAATATGTATAAAAAGGGAACTTGAACACATATCAGTAAAGCAAAGCACGCATACAATGCAATGTGTATAAAAGGAAACTTGAACACATATCAGTAAAGCAAAGCACGCATACAATGCAATGTGTATAAAAAGGAGAACTTGAACACATATGAGTAAAGCAAAGCACGCATACAATGCAATGTGTATATAGGAACTTGAACACATATCAGTAAAGCAAAGTACGCATACTATGCAATGTGTATAAAAAGGGAACTTGAACACATATCAGTAAAGCAAAGCACGCATACAATGCAATGTGTATAAAAGGAAACTTGAACACATATCAGTAAAGCAAAGCACGCATACAATGCAATGTGTATAAAAAGGAACTTGAAACTGATCATGGTAAACATGATGCTAGAATGCAACGTACTGCAACTCAGTATGATTGAAATGATTTAGCGAATTCACAAGATATAAAAGGATACGGGAAGGGACGTCCTTCGCATGTTCTGAGCATTGCTCACAAAAGTTGTGGTATGAGGTCAACTCGAAGCTTCACTTATGTTCTGAAGGCGTAGTTTCTCGGACTGCCTTAAGTGATTAAGGTGCCAAATCGCATGACTGACCCGAACATCGCATGACTGACCCGAACAAGGGCGCAAAAGGTACGACGACCGAGGGGGAGGTTACCGGTGTCAAACCCACACTCTGCTACCCTGCTATTCTTCTACTTTACTTTCCTTTTTACTAGGAGTTTAAGCACATTGCACTGCCTCGGGCAGGTTTTTATTCTCAAAAGCGTGTGTTTTTTTTGTTTTCAAAACATATGATGGAAATGAAACAGCGTTTGTTCAAAAGGTGTTACATTTGTATGTTCTATGCATCGCATCGCATCGCAAGGCATCACACAACAATGTACTGATATTGAAACTGCGTTTTGAAAACAAAGCATCACATCGTAATAATCAGGTAGCAAACCAATTACAACTCGATAAGCAAAAACAGGGGACTCAGCAAACTAGCCAAATGCGAGTACACCTTGATAAACATTACAAAGACTTAAAGAGAGTGAAATACAACTCAATAAGCAAATATGCAACAACTCGATAAGCAAATGGGCGCGCCCTCATAAGAATTGATCACTGGAGGGTATTGGAAGTGGTGGGATTTCCCAAATTCCTAGCATAAACAGCTCAGAGGGCAAGGGTGAGCACCACCGGCCTAGTAAAAAGTCTACCGGCTGTGTGTAAAGGCCATCGGCCGAAAGGGTGATCCATCGGCCAAAACATATGGCCGGTCGGCACTATAGTTGGCCAGTCGGCACTAAATTGTCAGCACCAGCAGAATGTTGACATTTGTCCTTCACTCAACCTTATCTTCTTCAAAAGGGTCTCAACTTCGTGGTTCTCTTCATTTCCACACTGATTTGCTCCAAATGGAAGAATTTCTTGCCCAAAATCTCGCAACTTGGATTAACAACTTGGATGGCTCGGAAAAGCTGAATTTCCGGGCTTTCGGCATAAATGCACTATTCACTTTGCGCCGTACCCCGCTGCATTTTCCATTCCTCCATGCCGCGGCAAGGTTTTGGAACCCGGTGACACATGTCTTTAGCTTTAGCGGGCAAGAGGTGTGTCCTACCTTCGAAGATTTCCAAGCTCTAATGGAGTGCGAACGTGACGAGGAAATTTTGCCTCAACTTAATTTCGGCCATGCCCAAGCCTTAGGACGGGTGTGTGGCCTTACCATGTACGATGCTCGATCCCTGATTCGTGACGGAATGCTGGATATTCCTAGCCTGGTTTATCGATTTTCTGACGCCGGTGACCGCAGTGACCATCATTGGCAAGGCTTTCGACGACATGCCCTCTGCTTGTGTGTATTAGCTCACTTCCTGTTTGCTTCAGGCTCTGGAGGGTCTAATGTTCGATTGATTGAGGTTGTCCAAGGTTTGAAGGAGGGCAAGAGCTGCATTGCCATGACTCTGGCTGAGACACTGATCGGCTTGGACGCCTTTTATCGTCGAGAGACAACTAGGTTTGCGGGGAGCCCGCTACTACTACAGGTAATGCTTCCCACCTCATCTCGCGTATATATGCTCACGTCACTCAACTCTCAAGCTCGGTTTTTCTCACAAAACCCTCTTCTCACTTTTTCCTCTCATCATACATCTCTCTATTCTTTATTCTCTTTTTTCATCCCTCCCCAGGTATGGTTGATGGATAAACTGCAGGTTGTGGACTCTTGCCGGCATATTCAGCTCGCGGCTATTTCTTTCGGCAACGCCTAGTTGATGCCCTTGATGAGGGTTGGTGGTTTCGAATGGATGTGCAGCTTGTCCGCAGACAATATTGCTTGGCGATGTCCTTGGCTCAATCTCCCGGCGATGAGTATAGCATGTCTCGGCAGACTGGAATTCGATTGATTGGCTTGAATCACTGCGTGTTCTATTTCCATTCCGTATCCGGCGCCAGTTTGGCCACGATCAGACTTGTCCGCCGGAGGGGATAGAGTATCCGGCTACATTTCCGGTCGGAGGTACGCAGCTTATCCGACAGGCCGCCGCGTGGAGGACTAGAGAACTCCTTGTCCCCGCTCCCACTTTTAATTACACTTTGTCTGACGAGTGCTGGGACTGGCTCAATGAGGAGGCACAGATTGGGCCCAGCTTGGTATCAGAGGCTTCAACTAGCTCTGGGAGGGGGCGCAGGGACATTTGACTCGACCATGCCCCGGATTTATTGCTTTATTAGTACTTTCAAGTTTTCTTTATGAATGTAATAAAAAAGCAATTCAATTGTATGCAAGAGCAAGAGAACTCTGTTTGAAATCAATGAAATTGAAGGTTGTGGTACTGAAAATTTTCCGTTTTGGTCCAAAATGGTCTTAGTTGTAAAAAGATTTATTTGAACAAAGTCATCTTCATTAAAACTTTCCAAAACTATTTTCGATATGGATCAGAACTGGACACGCCTGAGATCTGTCGCCGAGATGCACAACCCCGGATCCTAGCAACTGGAAAGTTGCCCCTTGTTTGAATGGTACCGCGGCACTGTACGGCAACGGAAAGTTGCCCCTAGTCTGAATAACATTGTACCGGAGATTACGATAAATGCCGATGGACAAAGATGATCAAGATGATCAAATGGACAAAGTTGATCGAGGAAAAATTTATGGCTGAACTTCGGGATGAACCTGCCTACGTATCCCAAAGATGGGAATCAAGCCTTACGTAGTTCTGGCTTGGGTTCACTCGAGTATTTTCACTCTCCTTTTGCGCTCTAACTTTTGCCAAGGCCGCCCTTTGCGGGTTTTCAACCTTGCGAGCTCAGTTTTTATACTTTCTAATTTTTTTTGTGCTCTGAATTTTGCCTAGGTCGCCCTTTCGGGTTTTCGGCCTAGCGAGCCTCTCAAGGGTAGTATTTCTTCAACTTGTCCATGTTGATCGGTTGGGAGAACTCTAGGCCATCTAGGTCCATCAGAACCACAGCTCCACCTGACCAAATAGACTTGATGATATAGGGACCAGTCCAATTGGGTCTGAACTTGCCCCTTGGGTCGTGGATGGGAGCTCGGTTGTCTTTGAGTACCAAATCTCCTTCCTTCAAATTCCTGGACTTAACCTTCTTGTTAAAAGCCCGGGCGATTCTGCGTTGATATCCTTGGACATGGTACAGTGCTTTTAATCTCCTTTCATCGAAAAGCATGAGTTCCTCGAATCTGCTCTGCTGCCAATCTGCCTCGGCTATCTGACACTCAGCCAATACTCGTAGGGACGGAACCTCAATCTCTATAGGTAGAACGGCCTCCATCCCATATACCAAGGAATACGGAGTCGCCCCGGTAGAAGTCCTAATTGAAGTTCGGTAGCCCCACAGAGCAAACGGCAACTTATCTGGCCAATCCCGGTAGGTTTCCACCATCTTCTGCAATATGTGTTTGATGTTCTTGTTGGCGGCCTCAACTGCTCCGTTGGTCTGCGGCCGATATGTGGATGACTTATGAAAAGCCACATTGTATTTCTCCAACAAATCAATCACCTCCTTTTTGAAGTGAGAACCATTGTCCGAAATGATCTCATTCGGGACTCCATAACGGCAGATAATGTTGTTTCTGATAAACTTTGCGACATGCGAAGCCTTCAACACGGCATAAGATTGGGCCTCGACCCACTTTGTAAAGTAATCTATTGCTACCAAGATAAACTCATGCCCATTCGACCCCTTGGGGTAACAGCTCCAATCATCGATCCCCCAAACTGAAAATGGCCATGGGACGTCATGTTTATACAGCTTTGATGGCGGGATGTTCATGCGGTTTGCGTGAATCTGGCATTTGTGGCATCGCCGAACAAAACCAATACAATCTTCCTCCATGGTAGACCAGTAGTAGCCTTGTCTGAGCATCTTCCATGCCAGCATTACCCCATTCATATGTGCCCCACATTCTCCTCCATGGATGGCCTCCATCAGGCGCTTCGACTCTTCGGCTTCCACACACAGCTTGTGCATCCCCTGATGACCTCTTTTGTACAACTTGCCCCCGCAGATGATAAACTGAGCAGCCATTCTTCTAATTGCCCTTTTGTCCTTGGCATTTGCCCCTGGTGGATATGCCTCATTCTCCAAGAAGTTCCATATGTCGTAATACCAAGGGTTGTCATCTTGCACTTCATCTATGGTAGAGATTGACTCGTAGGCAGGTGCAAATTTCTGGTCAATAATGACTGGACGCATCCGGACTCCAGATGGGATGTCTATCATGGAAGATAGAGTTGCTAACGAATCTGCAAACCTGTTGTTCTCTCTTACTAGGTGAGTGAAACTTAACTTTTCAAACCGAGGAATTAACAAATCCAAGGTCTGGTGGTAAATTATCATCTTTTCCTCTTTTACTTTCCAATCTCCTTTTGCTTGAGACACAACAAGTTTCGAATCCCCAATGACGTCCAATCGCCTTGCCCCTAGTTCTAGGGCAGCTCTAGACCGGCAATACATGCCTCATACTCTGCCTCATTGTTCGAGACTTTGAATCGAAGCTTGAATGCTAAAGGGATACGGGAATCGTCAGGCGCTATCAGCAACACCCCTATCCCATACCCGTATTGATTTGACGCTCCGTCAAAGTACATCGTCCAAGTTTCATCTTCGATGTGCAGAATGGCTTCATCTGGGAACAGGTACTCAACCGCTTCATCCCCTTCAACCGGGTGGTCGGCAAGGAACTCTGCTACCTGCTCTTCCTTTTACTGACTTGCGCGTCACATACTTGAGATCAAATTCGGAGAGCAACAGCAACCAACGAGCTAGCCTACCCGTAAGCGCTGGTTTCTCGAAAAGATATTTGATGGGATCAAGTCGTGAAACCAACATTACAGAGTGAGCTAACAGGTAGTGCCGCAGCTTCCTGGTAGCCCATACCAAGGCCAAACAAGCCTTCTCCAACGGAGTGTAGCGGGTCTCGTAATCCAACATCTTCTTGCTCAGATAGTAGATAGCCCTTTCCACTTTATCTTCCGACTCTTGTGCGAGCATGCAGCCCATTGTAGTTTCAGTCACTGACAGGTACAGTACAACGGTTTCCCTGGCTTTGGTGGCGACAACACGGGCGGGTTCTGTAGATATCTTTAATCTGTTCAAATGCAGCTTGGCATCGGCCGTCCCATTGGAACTTCTTTCCTTTCTTCAGAAGACCAAAAAGTGGTTCACAAGTTAAGGTTAGTTTTGAGATAAACCGTCTTATGAATTGCACTTTACCCAGAAAGCCTCGCACCTCCTTTTCAGTCATTGGTGGTGGCATTTCTAAGATGGCCTTGATTTTGGAAGGGTCGACTTCGATGCCCCTTTGTGTAATCAGAAATCCCAGCATTTTCCCCGCTGTAACACCGAATGTACACTTCTGAGGATTCAACCGCAGCCGAAATTCTCTGATCCTTTGGAAAAACTTTTGCAAGGGGTGTAGTGGCCCTCTCTTTCTTTGGACTTGACAATCATGTCGTCCACGTACACCTCGACCTCTTTATGGATCATGTCATGCAATATTGTTGTTGCAGCCTGTTGATATGTAGCCCCAGCGTTCTTCAACCCAAATGGCATTACTCTGTAGCAATATGTACCCCACGGGGTGGTAAAAGCAGTCTTCTCCCGGTCTTCGGGTGCCATTACTATCTGATTATAGCCTGAAAAGCCATCCATGAACGAAAGCAAAGCATGCCCCGCTGTGAAATCTACCAACTCGTCGATATGCGGCAAGGGAAAGTCATCCTTCGGACTGGCTCTGTTCAAATCCCTGAAATCCACACATACCCGGATTCTGCCATCCTTCTTCGGCACTGGAACAATGTTGGCCAACCAAGTCGGGTATTCGGATACCAGCAGGAAGCCTGCGTCAATCTGCTTGGTGACCTCTTCCTTGATCTTAATGGCCCAATCAGGGCGGATCCTTCTGAGCTTCTGTTTGACAGGTCGGGCCTCGGGGTCAAGAGGGATCCGGTGCTGTACAATCTCAGGATCGATTCCAGGCATGTCTTCGTAGGACCACGCGAAAACATCTTTGAAATCTTTTAATAAAGCGACTAAGCGCTCGCGTTCCTCCGAAGACAACGTGGACCCGATCTGGACCAGCCGCGGGTCCTTCTCAGTACCAATGTTCACGGTAGTGATTTCATCCATTAAGGGTTTAACAAACCTCTCCTGCTCTTGTTCAATTAGTCGTTGCAAAACCGGAGGAATTTCGTCCTCGTCGTTTTCATCAAAATTTTGAAAGTCCTGATTTAAACAATAAACCAAAGGCACAGAAAAGTACTCGGAAACCACAGTCACCTCATTCTCATTAGATACTTCCGAACCGTCCAATTCTTCTGTTACAACAGACTCAAAAGAGAAAGAAAAAGACGACCTGGACAGGACTGTGGCATCCGGGTTATCACCCCCAGGAATACCGAACTCAGACTCAGACGAGCTGGAACCTGATTCCGACTCACAAGACTCGGTGGAATCAGATTCCGGCTCACTACCTGACCCGGTGCTGCTAGATAAAAATCCCTCCTCGTACTGCCAGGTGAGGGAGGGTGCGATGGATGCATCCAAAATAGCTGATGGTAGGCCCGCAGCCGTTTCATCTCCGATCATGGACACCGAGGAGTTATCCCCCAAGCACAACTGGTCGATCGAAGGATCTGAAAGTAGACATGCCAGTGCTACCCCCATTTCAAACTCTGTGTCCGCAGACTCCGATTCCTTGCTATGCTCAGTCTCAACTGTTGGGTCTGTCTGCTTTTCAACAACATCATCCCCAGATAACTGTAGGTCAAAGAAAATTTCGAACCCCGGCACGCGTTTCTTCTTCTCTGCGTTCCACCACGGCTCCGGAAAACCACAGAATGGAAAATCCTCCCCCTCCCGGACGAAGCGTCCGTTCAGGGTACCTCGGATGGGCCGATGCATCAATTCAAAGGGTTTTCCCATCTGTTTTGCTTTGGCTCTTCAGCCATCTCTTTTCCTTTCCTTACCCAATCTTCCTTGGTGGGCGTATAACCCAGGCCAAAGGTATGGGGGTTGTGTGGCACTTCGGCCAATGCTGCAATGCCCTTACGGCCGCTCTTTCCTAATCCCATCCCGGGGATGTATTGGAGCTTGTTCATGAGATACACTGCTTGGGCACTGACATATATCCCTTCATTCGTAGCCATGATATTCTGTACGACCTGAGCCTCGGCCAAGGTAAAACCTGATATGAATACATCCTCCATGCCATGCTCAATTTCCAGAACAGGCGTGGATACCTCTGGTGGTGGGTGGATTGACGAATTCCCAAAGACAATGGCTACTCCCTTCCCGTAGGGGTATTTCACCATTTGATGCAAAGTAGATGACACTGCCTTCACCTGATGCAGCCACGGCCGCCTAAAAGCAAATTGAAGGTTGCAGGGACCTCTAAGACATGGAAATCTATCTCGTGCTGTCCCGGCCCAACCTTTGTCTGAACTTTAACTGTTCCCATTACTTCTCTACTTGTATTGTCATATGCCCGGATGACCTGGGCTGTTGGTACAAAATCCACGGTTTTCAAGCCGATCGCATATGCTGTTCTTGCTGGACAGACATTGAATGGCTGACCCGGTATCAACAAGTACCACCGGTATCCACTTATTCCTACACTCCACGGAGATGTAGAGGGGTTTATTGTGATTTATGCCCTCGGGCGGAAGTTCTTTGTCTGAAAAGGTCAATGTCGGGGAACCTCCTCCCGGAAAGACCAATCATCCACCAGCTGCTCTGGCGTGGTTTCTATTGAAAGCTTCGCTTTGTCCATGGCTGATAAAACAGCTTCTCTATGCACCCGTGATGCCATGAGCAGTCCCCAAATGGAGATGTCTGCTTGTATCTTTTTCAGCTGTTTGAGTACAGCTTCTTCCTCAAGTTGCTTCTCCTTTTGCTTCTCGGCTTCCCTATCCTTCCCTGAGGCCCCTGGTTGATCCAAGTGTGGGGGTTTGAAATACCGCCCACTCCTCGTCATGTGGTCGACCTCTCCAAGGTACCAAGTGTTATCAGGTTGGTTATTCCCCCCAATCTTCGTCCGTATGGGCAAGACACAAGTCTTCATCTTCCCACCACATTCCATCAGCAGCTGACAAACATCTGTCTGGCCCTGGTATGACTGTCTTTACGCTCGCAGCACCTTCCATCCACCTGCCTGTAGTATTCTCGTTCCTGTGCACACAACAATTTCAACTCCCACATGGGCCTTTGCTTTCCTGATTCTCTCGAATCTTTAAACTCTTGCTTGTTCTGCCATGACTGTCTGTTCGATCATCTCCGTACTCAAAATGTTCCAATCTCGGGCGAAATTCTTGACACCGGCGCCCTCCGGCGATGTGTTCTGCTCTTCGACCCTTCCGGCCGTCGCTGATAGTCTCATTCCCTGCTGAACTCTGCTCTGCCCTGAAATTTTCCTACCACATCGGGCTGATCGTCCAACCACCCTGTAGCTTCCGCTGAATCCTCATAATCGAACCATGTGACTGCCGCGTCCTCTGGGTATTGGTCATTGTAAAACTGGAGATCGGCAAGATCCTCCCCACAGCTGTTACATCATCTGTTCCCTGCCCCAGGCTATCTCCTTGGATCACACACAACTCTCCCCCTGTTGGCAATTCTACTCCGGGCCCATCTTGGCCTTTTGATGAAATATAGTCACTCGGACTATATGTCTTCCCAACGTAACTCCCAGATTCCGCAGACTCTGACTCAAACAACTGTCTTTCCTTTGGAATCCCCCTTCATTGTTCTTGGCGGTCACCGCCGCGGCTTAGATTGGGTCATGGAGATGTCCATCATGCACACGTCGGTGCAATCGGGGAGGAACACCTCTGGTTTAGGCAGTGGGTAGGGTGATATAGATACTAGGGTCGTAGGACACGGTCCCAGCATAGATGAAATTGAGTCTTTTGGGTGGTGGAGCTTGGTTATGTGCGGGGAGGGGATTTGTAGTAACATTGGGTTTTTCGGGAGGCAAAATCACCCCATTGTCGATGAGATCTTGGATCTCATGACGCAACCGGAAGCACAGATCGGTGTCGTGACCGTGCTGTTGTGAAATGCACAATATTTTGCCGGGTTATGGGTAGGAGGGAGTTTTTTTCTGGCAAGGGCCACGGCTCCAGGGGCTTCAGGTGCCCTTTTTTGATCAAAACCCCAGAGCTTTGGATAGGGGCATATATAGTGGGGCGAAGGTTCTGGTGTTTCTAGGTGGGTATTTGGTTGTTTGTGGGTTGCTTCCGGACGCGCCGGAGAATGGTGCAGCTGCCGTATTTCTTGGAGGGGGTTGGCGGTGACCATGCTTACTTCGGTGGCTCTCGTAGTAGTAGCGCCACTCGGGCCTGCATTGCTACCACGGTTGAAAGTTCGTCGGGGTTGCTCCCGGTCTTATCAATCAAGCCTTGCTTCAAGGCATCTTCAATCTGCACCCCCATTTCATGTAGGTCAGAAAAAGTAGGAAAGGGGAGAACTATCATCTTTTGCATCAACTTCGGCTGAAGATTGCGCACAATCATCCGAATCTGGTCTTTGTCCGTAGGCCTCAAGGTCATCATCGAAGCCTTGGCCCTCCATCTGGTTACAAACTCTGAAAAACTCTCCTTAGGCTCTTGCCTAGTCGTCTCGAGATCACGGGTCGTAATCTCAATCTGTGTATTATACGAATACTGTGCGATGAAGGCCTCAGCCATTTCGTCCCAATTCCTCTTGACATCATCTTCTAGCTTGGCATACCATATGGCCGCCACACCCGACAGGGTCCGGCCAAATAAAGACAACTTCTGAAGCCTACTGAGGCCCATCGGCCTTAGAACATCTGAAAACAGTCTTAAATGTACCATGGGGTCCCCGGACCCGTCAAATCGATCAATATGAGGCATTTTGAATCTGTCGGGCAGCGTCACGGCTGTATCGGTGTATCCATCTTCAATATCGGGGATAGTCTTGACCCCTTGGGATCTCTTGAACAGCTTTTCAAGCTTGCTCAGCTTTAGTGCGGTGGGATCAGTCTCGAACTCAAAGGGAGAGTCCGGTAGGTTGGTGGGTGTTTTTTGACAACTGAGGGTGAATTTGAGGTAGGTCGGAGGTGGGGGTGGTCCTGTAGGCAGTTCTGTATCAGTCTGAACATTGGCTGTCTCCCCGATGTTAGGAACTCCTGGTGGGGGAGGAATTTGATGCGAAGCAGATGCTCCGGTCTGCTACTCTAGCCTGGCTATTGTCTCTGCCTATTCCTTTACCAGTGTGGCCTGTTGCCTGGCGAAATCTGCCTGACGGACGGCATCTTGCTGCATTGTTTTCATGCTTTCTTGAAGGTGGCGCACCATCTCCTCCAAACTAGCCATGCTATCCTGCTCTGGTTGGATTACTGGTAAATATTCTCTCCTGTTGGTGACACGGAATCCTGATCCCTACTGAACACAGGTGGGGTAGATAAAGCCCTCTGAACTGACTGCTGCACTGATGTCCTCTGCCTGACTGACCTCCGCCTGATAACCGGGGGTAGTGAGCAGTACACTGGTTGTCCGTCTATCAGATCCTCAGATCGATGGAGTCGACATCCTCTAGTCCAGAGTGCTTGGGGAGTATCTACTGGGTCAGAAGCAATCGTGCTCAACTACCTAGTAAAAAGATAAATAAAGCGTATAAATAACAGAAAATCGGACAGCATAACGGCATAAAATAAACAACACACGGTTGGATAACATGCTAAACTTGATACACTGTTCCTCAAATGCTGATCACTGTTTCTGAATCATTGTCCCCAAGTCTGACTTTTATACCCACAGATAACTGACTTCCCAAAATATTGTTACTGATGCCCTCAGGCCGGATAAAACTCGCAAACTGACATGCGCATTCCCTGTAGAGATACACTCTAAAAGCACATAACATGTAAGAGAGAGCCAATACACCCCTATGTTGGGGTAGGGTTTCCCTGTCCTATTTTGTCAGGAGCTAGGGTTCCACTATGCACACAGCGGTTTCAAACAACCTATGTCGGGTAAGCAACCTGTCCTAGTTTGGAATGGTCACTATGGATTCCGATATGCACTAGGTCGAATGGTCAAAAAGGGTGCCCCGGTAAAACCGGGGTTTGTGTTCCCATGCTGTCAGAGCCCATAACCGGTCAGCCTTATGGTCGTGCCTTGACAAGACAAGCCTCCAGCAAACCGTTCAGGAATGGCAGATGGCAAACACGGTGTCCTAGGCGCACCAATGCAAATGCAATGCAAAGAGACACATATACGAAATCAAAACAGGATATCACGAGTTCGAGTCAAGCTCTCTAAACTCCCCAGCAGAGTCGCCAGAAACTGTAACAGCGCCCGCGGGGGACCTCGCTACAGTTCGGACTCCCTTTTGTGTTGCGGTTCTAAATCTGAACCAAAGAGTCCAACTCTGGCAAATCGTTTTGAAGAAAAAACAGATTTTTTGAAAAGTAGTGCCAAACATGGACTGCTTTGCCAGATTACAGAGTCGCCACCTAAATATATTTTTTATGGGGGAATTTAGGAAACCCTGACTCGGTGCCGAAGGCCACGTGTCCGTCATCACCAAATGTCTTGGCTCGGGAGCTTGGGTACGATCGGGGAAGGTCAGCTATGAGCACCCCCTTTCGCCCGGTCCGAAGATCGGCCTCTACTAACCGTGATATCCAATTTTGAAAACGTTATGTGTTCTTATTCCGGTTATTAGCCTAGAATTACTATGTCATGCGCACAGCAAACAAATATAGACCAAATCGCCTGGATTGGAATAAGACATTACAAGTTTGTTTTGAAAGTGATTTGCTACTCGTAAGTAGGCTAAAATGCAGGTTTTGCCACCCTCGAGTGGGCTCTAGAAAAGACGGTTTTGCCACTATCTAGTGGGCTTAAAACTCACAGTTTTAATGCATTATCCCAATTTAAGTAATTTGACCTCCACCCACAGGCATTCAAGCAGTTTATATCACATAAGCAGCTAGCCTCATGGTAGTCATGCTGTTATAGCAATACTCATACACGTGCAAGGATGCTAAAGCATAAAAACTCACGTAGTACTCCAAGCCAAAACAGAAGCTTATTAGAAATCCATGCATGGGCCTAAGCATACTGAAATGTCTAATGCAACACATGCAAAGATGTAATCTAGGCAGGCTCGGCTATCCTAGACATGGCATGTGAAATGCTACAACTATCACGTATTCAATTTGGAATTGAAAGTACGATGCAGTTTGTATGATGTGCCAAGCCTGATGTATGTCAACAAATGCATGGATGCACGCATGCATTGCATAAGGTATGCTAATTTTAAATATGCCCTAATCTACCATCATAAGCAGGTAAATAAAAGGGAAGAAAGAAGTGGGGGTTGGAAGACATACACCGCACTCACCCACACTTATTACAGATATGCCCTCGCTCAGAGGGGCCAAAAGAATATACAGTCCCAAATAATACAGTCCAAATAATGAATAAAATTAATTATTACAAAACTTTCTAATTATCAAATTAATATTAATCATAAAAAAAAGGGGCCCAGCCCTGCCTCGGGATGCATGAATGATGCATGCTCGAGTCCGCTTTGCCCGGAAAGCCCACACCGTAGCACTGCTGCCTCTGTTTTCACTGCCCTGCCTTTCTGAAAATTGCCAAAGCCTCAGGACATGCTCCAAATGAACTTCAGTACACCACCGGCTAGAGGAAATGACCACCGGCTGCTTAAATTGACCACCGGCTGCAATGGAGGCTATCGGCTGAAAATATAGTGCCGGCCGGCACATTATACTGCCGGTCGGCAGAAAGTTCCTGCAGGGGACAGTTTGACAGCAGCAGCAGACCAACAATGCATGGCATGGGCTTTTAGGCATATGTATGCACGGCCATTGCCTCCTATCATGTTTGGGGATCAAGGAAGCATGACCCTTGGTTCTTGGGCCATCAATTATGCATCTCGATGCATGATGGCCTAAGAGGCCAAGTTAGCAACTTGATGTAAATGCATGCAAACAAACAAATGAGTACCAAGACCCTATCATGTCCAAAGTCAAGGCCCCGGTGACATGAGAATTGGGGTGTGTTTTGTCACTTGAAGTACAAACACCCCTCATTTCTCACACTTGGTTTGACACCCCAAACCAAGTAATGCCATGCATGTTATGCTAACATAGCTCAACAATACAACATGATGCTAAAATGCAAGGCATTCCAAATGCTATTTAAGGCAAGTGTGCAATCCTAGGCATGCAAAATATTAGAACATGCAAGATGCAAATGTCATGCAAACATGCAACAAGCATATAATAAATATGCAATGATGGACTTAGCCACAATGGGGCAGCCCTCAAACCTCCCCAAAACAGTGGCAAAAAGTGCCCCAAAACATGAGCAAAATGCTATACAAGCATACAAGGAAATAGGCCTAAAACCAAGGGTACCAAAGAGAACATCTAACTGTCATTAACATGACCACTCATGGCACATGTTGGACAACCAAAAACAGTTTCTTAGCATGCAAAAATACACCTAAATCCCCTTATATGGCAGCCCCAAAATACCTCAAATACACAAACATACATAGGCCTATTTCAAGGCACAAAAGAACAACCTTCCAAAACATGAAAGTGATGACCAATGTAAGTATATGAGTATGATTTAGGGACTGAAATATAGCCTACAATGATGCCAAATCATGAGAGAAAACTAAGTTAAGCATGCTAGTGATCTACATAATCAAGGCTTTCAAGCCAAAATGCAAAGCAACTATACCAAGCATGCCAAACACGGCAAAATCAGTGGCTCACAGCCCTTAAACATGGCAAAATAATGCTAATACTTTCAATAAGCTAAGCTAAAACATGAGAGTATGCAAGGCTAAGCACATGTCACATTTTTTTAAGTAAAGTAGAGCATTACAAAGGAAGTGTAAGGAGCATGCTAAGGGCTACAAATCCAACCAAAGATAGAGATATAACATGATCTAAAACACCCAAAAAGACTTTGAAATGATGCCAAAAACAAGCAAGTATGCATGCTCCCTTTATGAGCCAAAGCAAAGGCAAAAGAGGAACAAAGGGGAGAGGGTGTCCCTCCCCTATACAAGACTTCAAACCATCTCCTCACCACTGAAAATCCACTGATTTCAGTGGTGAAAAGATCCAAACACATAAACAAATAAAGCCTTGCCAAAAAGGCACCAAAATGGCCAAAACAAGGCCTAAAAGGGTGAGCCTTTGCTCAAACCACAAAATGACCTTAATGAAGGTTTAAGAGCAAGTAAAAACAAGAGTTTTTTTAGTTATAGACAAAGCTCAAAACACAAAGCAAGAGGGGTAGAAACTAGTTGCAAGAATGGGGAAACTAAAGTAAAGAGTTTACCCTTGAAGATCCTTTGAAGAACAGATGGTCCAGCCACTCTCTAGTGATCAAAGTCAGTCCAAAACCTCACAAAATAAACCTCTAAGTCTCTCAATCTCGAGCTAAGGTGTAAGGGTGTGTGTAATGGTGCAAAAGTAAGGTAAAACACACCTTTTAGGCCTAAAACACACACACAATGATGAGAGAGAGAGGGAGATATAGATATATATGGATGTATATCAGAGATATAGAGATATATCTCTGGTTTTTGCCTTCAAAGTCTCTAACCTAGCTCAAGGGAGATGAAATGAGCTTATATAGGCAAATAAAGCCAAGACTTAATGGCTAAGCAAGACCAAAAGGTTCAAGGGGGGGGGGGCAAAGGAGTCTTGGCTTCTTGGAGAAGCCAAGACAGCTGGCCAAGCTTCTCCAAGAAGCTTGGCCAAAAGTGCAAGCTTCTAGAAGCTTAGAGGGTGCAAAGGGTACAAAGGGTGCAAAATGGCCACACCTGTGCACGGGGGAATGTGATGGTGCATTCCAGCTGGCACAGCTGGCATGCACCATGTCCCAGGGGTTCAAAGGGTGCAAGCCGGCCGGCCAAAACAGTCATCGGCACAAAAAAGTGCCGGTCGGCAACATAAAGTGCCGACCGGCCAAAATGTTTGAGAAAACAGTGCCGATGGCCAAAATGGAGTGCCGGTGTGGGTGGGGGCAGCCGGTGGGCTTCAGGGATGGCTAACAAGCCTCCCCCTACCCTCAAATGCAAAAACACACAAGTCTTGGTGTAAAACCAAGCACAGAACAAGCCGGTTGAGAGGTCCCGAGGCATGACGCGCAGCCGGGACCTCCGGGAACTCAAAACGAACACAAACATGGATAATCACCGAGCGCTCCAACGGTGACGTCCAAGTCTTGAGGACGGTCAAAAATGGGGTGTCGACAATGTCCATAAGGCTGACCGGTTGTGGGCTCGGCCTGTATGGGAACACGAACCCCGGTTTTACCGGGGCACCCTTTTGACCATTCGACCTATTGCATATTCGGAATCCATAGTGACCATTCCAAACTAGGATAGGTTGCTTACCCGATATAGGTTGTTTGAAACCGCTGCGTGCGTAGTGAAACCCTAGCTCCTGACAAAATAGGACAGGGAAACCCTACCCCAACATAGGGGTGTTTTGGCTCTCACTTGATTGCTATGTGCTTTTAGAGTGCGTCTCTACAGGAATGCATGTATCACTTTGCAAGTTTGGGCATCAGGCCTGCGGGCACCAGTTCAGAATTCTGGGATTCAGTTTACCTGAGGGTATCAGTTTACTGGCAGAATTTTGGGTAGAATTCAGTAGAGAGCACACTCATTCAACCATGCTCGTATCTATTCAGGTGAAATCAGGCTGAGATGCTGGTTGTTTTCTCTTTTGCTAGGTACTCTTGGAACCATAGCTTCAGAAGGCTCGAAAATTCCCCGAGGTTCATCGAACTTGTGCTGATAGACTTTGTCAGGTCAGAGATTCAGTTCAAAGGCAATCAGTGTTCCTTTGTCAGAGGTAGGGTAAAAGGGCCAGTCAGGCACAAATCACCAGTTCAGCAGTTCCCAGATCAGTGGCCCTTATCCACCCCACCAGTGAACAGTCAGGCTGAGGTCTCAGTTTCTACTGCAGGGATTGATACCAGTCAGTTAGATGGATCAGCAGAACACGTCAGAGATGGAGGCAATGATGCGTCAAATGCAGGAAAGTATGAAGCTTATGCAGGAGGACGCTGTCCGCCAAGCAGAGTTCTCTAAACAGCAGGCCACAATCATGGCCCAACAGGCGGAGCTAATTACCCGGCTCTAGCAGCAAGCCGGAGCATCGGCCTCACATCCAGTTCCTCCTCCACCAGGGGTCCCGTTACCTGAGCAGACACCAACTACCTAGAATATCCTGCCAAATGCCCATAACATTTTGCCGAATGTCCAGGCCGTTCAGGAGGACACAGACATTCCAACGGGGCTAGCTCTGCCCCCACTTCCACCTCAATTATCCAAGGCACATACACCTATCAACCACCCGGACTCTCCCTTCGAGTTCGAAGTAGACCCTACGGCACTGAAATTGAGCAAGCTTGAGAAGCTATTCAAAAAATCCCAGGGGTAAAGTCCATCCCGGACATCGAGGACGGATACACTGACTCAGCTGTGACACTGCCGGACAGGTTCAAGATGCCTCACATCGACCGTTTTGACGGGTCAGGAGATCCCATGGTCCACCTGAGTTTGTTTTCAGATGTTCTGCACCCCATGGGCTTGACAAGATTACAGAAATTCTCCCTTTTTGGCAGGACCCTGTCGGGTATCGCGGCCATCTGGTACGCCAAATTGGAGGATTCAGTGAAACGAAGCTGGGAGGAGATGGCCGAGGCCTTCGTCGCACAATATTCATACAATACCCAGATCGAGATCACAACCCGTGATCGTGAGACGACCAGGCAAGAGCCGAAAGAGGGCTTCTCTGACTTTGTGGCCCGCTGGAGGGCCAAGGCCTCAATAATGACCATTAGGCCAACGGATAAGGATCAAATACGGATGGTTGTGCGCAATCTCCAGCCCAAGCTTATGCAGAAAATGATCGTGCTCCCCTTCCCTACCTTTTCAGATTTGCATGAGATGGGAGTACAGATCGAGGATGCCATGAAGCAGGGCCTTATTGACCAGGAGAAGGAGCAGCCTAGGCGGGCGTTTTCCCGTAGTTCGAATGCGACCACCAGTGGTGATGCAGCTGCAAGATCTTCTGAAGTGGGCATGGTCACCACCACCACATCAAAAAAGGCTACCCCATTCACCGGTGCGTCCGGAAGTAGCTCACAGCAAACCAAATATCCACCTCGAGTGAAGAAGGTTTTTACCCCACTTTGTGTGCCTTTGTCAAAGGCTCTAGAGGTCTTAATCTGGGAAGGACATCTGAAAGCATTGGATCAACGGCCTTTACCTGATCCTATCCCTGCAAAGCATGACCATACTAGGTACTGTGCGTACCATCAACAAACTGGTCATGACACTGACAGTTGCTTTCGTCTGCGCCATGACGTACAAGATCTGTTTGACAATAGGGTCATCCCCGCGCCAGTCCAGCAAAGTCTATCGGCACTCGACCAGTGAACCCGTGGGGGATAATGTGACTATGTGATCAGGGGATGAACCACCTGCGGATGGCACTCGATTTACTCCAGATATGGCGTATGGTACGCACTGTTTTGAGCATTTGTGAATGTTGGTTTTTGTGCTTTCGGACTTGGGTATTGGGTCAGTCTTGTTGTTTTGAGTCTGTTTTGAGTCAGTCTTTTTGTTTCGGGTCTGTCTTGTTATATCGAGTCAGTCCTGCTGTATAGGAGTCGGGTGATTCCGGGGGTATTACCTCGGGCATCACCATTTTGTTTTGCGTTTGTCTTTTCATTTTGTTTTGAGTCTGTTTCTGCCAGGGAGCTAATTGTGCCAGCAGTTTTTGAATGAAACAACAGTTATTTTTACGCTCTCGCGTTTGCTTCTGCCTTGTGCTAGTTATGCCGGAAGTTCTGAAGGAGATGATAGTATTTGACTAAGGACTCTGTCTTTTCTGTGCCTTGAAGTCATTGTAATGACCTAAGTTTTTCAAAACTTTTTCAAACACTGTGGTGAAAACGAAGAGGAAGGAATTCCTCGGGATTTGCAAAAATTTGATCAATTAAGGGAAAGAGAGGCATGCTACGCCCTTAATGAATGAAATCATGCTTGTTAGTGTGAGTACTGAAAAGGACCCTAGCTTTGATCCAGATTGGTTCTACACTGTCTTCAGCGCGAGCGATTTGTCGCTTTCTTAAAAACTTTCAAAAAGTGTTTTGCGCGGTCCTGCGAAGGCCTGTGTGGAATCGCTCTTGAGATTGTGCAGCCTAGGATCGCTCTCAGCCTCGAGACTCAACCCCTCACTTTCAAACCTTGAACTTGAAATTCAGAGTGTTCAACGGTCAACTACAATGTGAGGCCTGTGTGGCCAGATTTGAAGTAGCCCATGAACTCAGGGCAAGGAGGTCAGAAATAATCAAAAGGAAGCTTGCAAAGCTAGATCAGAAGCACCCTTTGAACTAGGGGCAAAGATGTCAGATGTGCTCGAAGAGCCGAAGACGAGTCCTCTTGCAAATCAACAGCCACTCTCCTGGATACGGATGACTTCAAAACCCTACAACCATTTGGCATGGACCAAGCTACACTTTTACCCTTTGAGAGGCTCGCTGGGTCGAAAACCCAGAAGGGCGACCCAGGCAAAAGTTAGCGCGAGACAAAAAATATATACAAAAAAAAAATGCAAAAGGAAAAGAAAAAGAAAATTGCGAAAAAAGAAAAAGAAAAAGGAATGAAAAGAATATAAAAAAAAAGAAAGAAAGAAGAACAAAGCTCGCAAGGTCGAAAACCCGCGACGGGCGCCTTGGCAAAAGTTAGAGCCTAAAAAGGAGAGGTTAAATAACCGAGTGTACCTTAACCCTGAACTACGTAAGGCTTGATTCCCATCTTTGGGATACGTAGGCAACTTCATTCTGAAGTCCAGCCATAAAATACTTCAAATTCGATTGTGTCCATGTAATGGTTTTTGATCATCTTTGCCTTCTCTGTATCCGAGAGTTCGGTTGTAATCATCGCTCCAAGGACTGACTACAATGCGCTGCGGTGCCATTCAAACAAGGGGCAACTTTCCGTTGCCATTCAATGCGCCGCGGTGCCGTTCAAACAAGGGGCAACTTTCCGTTGCCACGCAGCTCCCTTTGAGCAAGGGGCAATTTTCCTTCGCATCTGAGGTTGCGCATCTGAGGTTGCGCATCTCAAGAGTAAGTTCCGCGCTCGTTGAGTAGTGGTCATTTGCAAAAACAGTTTTTGAGAATTTTTACTGAGGTTGACTAATTTTCTCGAAAAGTATTCCATTTTTCAAAACTGAACCATTTCATGGACCCAAAAAAAGGAAAATTTTCAGTGCTCATAGCCTGACTTGCATGATTTTAAAATCAGAAAATTGAACAAGCATGTTAATCTAACTCTCATTTTGGTCAAAATTGTCTTAGTAGAAAGCCAAAAACAAAAAATGGTCGAAATAATGAACTAGGGGTACAGTTGAGTCAGTTGTTCTGCCTTTCCCCATTGCCACAATACTTGCCAAGAAGGGCACTCTACCTGCCAGAAAAGGGCAAAACTGAAGTTAACAGCAAAAGGGCTAAAAGCTCTCTCACCCTCCGAGCAACGAGGTATCAAGCCAAGTGCGAAGCACGAACTGGAATGGGGCAAGATATTCCACTCCATCATCTAGACAGATCTTATCACGTCCAAACTCCCCAGCAAAGCATCATCAACTGATGTTAGCTGCAGATTTGCTACACACCCGGTTGTAGCGCAACCCTTCTATGGGAGGAATTCACTAGCTGTGAATGGAAGAAAGAAAATCTAGCAGCATGGTAGGGGCAAGAGCCCGTAACTTTCTGTTTATCCATCAACCACCCAGGGGAGGGATTGAAAAATGAGAGATTGAAGAATAGAGAGACGTGCGATGAGAGAAAAAGTGAGAAAATGACTTTTACAGAAAAACAGAGCTTGAGGGCCGAGTGATGTGAGAATCACAAATAAGAAAAGGGTGGGAAACAAGACCCGGTGAAACAGGCTCCCTGTGCACGTCTGCGTGTCGTGTCTTTTTGTTTTATCTCGTTTCTTGTTTTGAGTCATTTCGAGTGTTACTCGATGTGTCTAGGTTGTGTGCCTTTTATTTCCTTGTTGAGTCGTTTTGCTGTGTTCAGTCGTAGGCTCAATACCTGGTCGAAAACTCATCTCTCAATTTCAAAAATAAAATCGTTTTGTGCTCCGAGTGCCGTGCCGTTCTCCACATTTGTGCAAAACAGAATTTGTTCTTTCATAAAACCGCAGGGTTCAACCCAAGTCATGTGAGAACAGTGGAACCAGGACCTATCTGAAGCTATAATGGTTCCGGACTGCAAAGCAAAAGCAAAAGCAAAAGAGGAAAATTTTGGGCATCTGAGTTTGTTCCAACTTCAGTAAGCTCCGAGATCGCATTCTGTATGCACCTTGTCAGGCCTTGTCAATGCTCCGAAGTATGAGTGTGCCTCTACCTCAAGCTCAAGCTCAAGTCTGCTTCAAGCCAGAATGGCAATCAGAAATGCTCTCTCTGAGTACCAGTTCCTTGCCAGGGACATCTTGGCTGTGTTTGCAATGAGTTCCTAGGAGACCAACTGCGACGGTGGAAACTAGAGTTCGAATGACTAATGCCTAGAACGTAAAGGTTCGGGATTTCCGGGACTAAAGTCTGGTTTAAATACCCAGGGGCGTGTTCTCGGCTTGAAATCTGTATGGAAGCCCCATGGGTTGAGATAACGTGTATGCACCTCAATTCTGGATACTGAACCAACCCAGTCTGTCACCCCGTTGGAGAATAGGGAAAGTTGTGAATGTGATCAGGAAGAAAGGCAGCATCCAAAATGTTCTACATGAAGAACCCTTGTCAGTATTTCAGAGCCTTTGTACTGCGAGTTGAAGGTAAGTGTTCGAAGAGCACGAGGGGAGATCCCCGTCAGAGTAGAACAGTTCATCGCCACTCACCACATGAGGTGCTTTCTAAAGCGCCGCTATGCTTGTTTATTGCATCATGCATTGTATTGCATTGTACCTCTCAAGTTTCTTTCTCATTCATGCACGATATTGTATGTACGGTTCATTCAAAAAAGTTCCGTTTGAGATCATTTATTTTAGTGTATCAATCACACTTCATTCACTTAGTGTATCAATCACACATTCTCATTTTGTGTATCAATCACACATTCTCATTTTGTGTATCAATCACACATTTCTCATTTAGTATATCAATCATACTTTGTTCACTAACTGCATCTATCACACTTCGTGTTCACATTCAGTATATCAATCATACTTTGTTCACTAAGTGCATCTATCACACTTCGTGTTCTCATTTAGTATATCAATCATACTTTGTTCACTAAGTGCATCTATCACACTTCGTGTTCACATTCAGTATATCAATCATACTTTGTTCACTAAGTGCATCTATCACACTTCGTGTTCACATTCAGTATATCAATCATACTTTGTTCACTAAGTGCATCTATCACACTTTGTGCTCACATTCAGTATATCAATCATACTTTGTTCACTTTTGTGCATCTATCACACTTCGTGTTCATTCAGTATATCAATCATACTTTGTTCACTAAGTGCATCTATCACACTTCGTGTTCACATTTAGTATATCAATCATACTTTGTTCACTAAGTGCAGCTATCACACTTCGTGTTCATCTTTAGTATATCAATCATACTTTGTTCACTAAGTGCATCTATCACACATTGTGTTCACCTTTAGTGTATCCATCACACTTTGCTCACTTCACCCTTTGTATATCAATTACACATTGCTTGCGTAGACCGCATGCTTTACTTACATGTGTTCGAGTCTCTTTTTATACACATTGCCTGCGTAGACCGCATGCTTATATTCAATTTCATTGCTTGCGTAGACCGCATGTTTTGCTTGCGTGGACCGCATTCTTATGTTCAAATTCATTACTTGCGTAGACCGCATGTTTTGCTTGCGTGGACCGCATTCTTATGTTCAAATTCATTACTTGCGTAGACCGCATGTTTTGCTTGCGTGGACCGCATTCTTATGTTCAATTTCATTGCTTGCGTAGACTGCATGCTCGTGTTCAATTTCGTTGCCCACGTAGGTCGCATGCTCCACTTACATGTCTGTGCCTTCACAGCATTGTTCTGCTTCCCACTTGCTTTGCGTTGTCACACATTTTCAAGTACATTAATATGCATGTTGCTAATCACATTGTACCTGTTAAGTTTGTTTTCTTTGCAGGCACGATATTGTATGTACGGTTCATTTGCGACTGGTGGAACCAGACGAACCGGACAGGTATTGTATCCTCCGTGTGAGACGTATCGAGAATCGCATAATTCTCTTACATCCTTTCTGCATTGTAGTGTAGTTTGGTGTATGCTAGCTTAAAACTGTTGCATGTGTGCTTCGTTACAGCTTTCTTTGCATGATCATAAGTTATGCCCGGCTCTGTGCATCGTCTTGCATTTTGCCCCTGCCTTCGGGCGTATATCTTGTTTGTCTTGCATGTTTGTCTAAGTCTTCGGCCTTGTCAAAAATGGGTCGTCTCTGGGCTTTGACATTCACTCCCGTCATTGTTATGACTTTCGAGTTCTGTCAAAGAGGGGCAACTGTAGACACCCCATTTTTGACCGTCCTCAAGACTTGGACGTCACTGATTGAACACTCAGTGATCACCCTTGTTCGTGTTCGTTTTGAGTTCCCGGAGGCCTCGGCTGCGCGCCTTGCCTCAGGATCTCTTAACTCGTTCGCTTAGTGTTTGGTTTTGCACCAAACACTTGTGTTTTTGCCTTGGAAGGCAGGGAATGGCTTGTTGGTCATCCCCACACTCCACCGGCCCTCCCTTTACATCACCGGCCATTCCTTGTTGCTACCGGCCGTGGTTGCTTGGTATCAATGGTCGGTCGGCACTCTCTGTGGCCGGCCGGCACTTTATTTGGCCGGTGACCTATTTTTCCGGCCGGTGACCCTTCTGCACCCCTTCAGGCTTGGTGCATGCCAGCTGTGCCAGCTGGAATACACCAACACCACTCCCCATGCACGAGGATGGCTGTTTTGAGCCCTTGACCCCCTAGTTCCTTCTAGAAGGATGAACCCTTGGCCAAGCTTCTTGGGGAAGCTTGGCCAGCTGTCCCAGCTTCTTCAAGAAGCCATGAACCATTTGCACCCTTTGCCCCTTTTCATTTAGCTTCCTTGAGAAGCTTAGAGCCTTTTCTTTGCTTATATAAGAGCCCTTCTTCCTCCTTTGTCTAGGGTTAGAAGTTTTTAACAAAAAGCCAGAGAATATATACATACACATCTGTCATATACTCTCTCTCTATATATATCCCCCTCTCTATCATCCTTTGTGTGTGTTTTGTGGCCTAAAAGTGTAGTTTTACCTTAGTTTTGCACTAACACACACTACCACACCTTACTTCGACCTTGAGGGACTTAGAGGGTTTATTCTTGAGTTTTTGGACTTGTTTTGACCAGAAGAGAGTGGCTGGACCTGCTGTTCTTGAGGTGTTCTTCAAGGGTAACTACTTTGCTTTAGTTTCCCAATTTTGCAACAGCTTTTTACTTGTCTTGCATGATGATTTGAGCTTTGTGTATAACTAAAAAAGTCTTATATTTGCATGCTTTAAATACTTCATTAAGGTCATTTTGTGGTTTGGGTCGAAATCACCCTCTTAGGCCTTATTTGGCCCTTTTGGTGCTTCCATTGCTAGGCTTTATTTGCTTGAGTGTTTTGTTCTTTTCACCACTGAAATCCAGCGGATTTTCAGTGGTAAAGAAGAGGGTTTGAAGTCTTGTATAGGGGAGGGACACCCCTCTCCCCTTTGTCCCTCTTTTATCCTTGTTTTGGCTTAAAGGGCAACATGCATGCTTGGTTTGTTCTTGGCTCCATATCAGATGTTTTTTGTGCTATTTAGGTCACATGTTATCTCTGTTTTGGTCGGATTTGTGGCCCTTTGCATGCTTAACATACTTGCTTTGTATTCCCTTGTTTGTGCCTAGAAATGCATCATGACTTTTGACTACCATGCTCTCATATCTTGGCTTTACTTTGTGAAGTTCTTGGCCATATTTTATCATGCTTAAGGTCTGTTGGCCACTGATTTGGTCTTGTTTAGCATGTTTGGTATAGTTGCTTCACATTTTGGCTTGTGAGCCTTGAATGTGTGAATCATAAACATGCATTGGTTAGGCTATTTCAATGATTTGGAATCATTTAACATGCTATTTCAGTCCCTATACCATGCTTACATGTCTCCATTTATCATCTCATTCATGCCTTGAAGAGTTGGCCTTTCATGACTAGGAATAGGTCATTGTGCATAGCCCTATGTTTGAGGCTTTGGGGCTGCCATATCAGGGGTATTTGGGGCTTATTTTGCATGTTAAAATTCTGTTTTTGGTTGTATGGTTCATGCCATGTTTGCTTGGGGTAGTGGTAGTAGAATGCCCCTTTGTTATGCCTTAGCTTTGGGCCTCTTTGACTTGCATGTTTGTTGTGCATTTTGTCCATCATTTGGGATGCTTTTGGCCACTGTTTTGGGGTGGGCTGAGGTCTGCCCCTTCATGGTTTAAGTCCACCATTGCTTACTTGTCACATGTTTTGTTGCATGTTTGATTCATGATGTGTTGTCACATGCTAGTTCTTTTGCATACTTGCCATGACATGTTGCATTGCATTTGGCATGCCTTGCATCTTAATCTTATGTTGCATCTTTGAGCCATGTTTGCATAACATGCATTACATTGCTTGGTTTGGGGTGTCAAGCCAAGTGTGAGGATTGAGAAGTGTTCATACTCCAAGTGATGTAACACGTCTCAACTCTCGGTCACCGAGGCCCTTGACTTTGACATGATAGGGTCTTGGTATTCATTTGTGTGTTGCATGCATTTTCATTGAATTGCAACCTTGGCCTCTTAGGCCATCATGCATCAAAATGCACAATTGATGGCCCGAGGATCGAGGGCCATGCTCCCTTTAGTCCACTGCATGATAGGGAGTGTGACCATGCTTACATTTGCTTGAAATTCCATGCCATACACTGTCTGTCCTTTGTTGCTGTCAAAAACCAGTTCTGCAAGAATTTTTGGCCGACCGGCCGTTTATAGTGCCGACCGGCCATGGATGAATGGCCGATAACATGAAGTCCAGCCGACGGACATTTTCCATGGCCGGTGGGTATTTCCTTTAGCCGATGGCGCTCTACAGTGTGCAGGGAATATGTCCCAAGACTTTGGCAGTTTTCAGAAAAACAGGGCAGTGGTGGCATGGTACGGGTTTTCCGGGCGAAACGGACTCAAGCATGCATCATTCGCGCATTCCAAGGCGGGGCTGTGGCCTTTTCCCTTCTGCATTTATTTTGTTAATTAATTAGAGTTCTGTAATATTTAATTTGTAATAATTAATTTAGTATTATTTATTCGGACTGTAATATTTATTTGGACCCTCCGAGTGAGGGCAATTGTGTAATAAGTGTGTGTGAGTGCGTGTATGTCTTCCAATCCCACGTCTTTCTTCCCTTTTATTTACCTGCTTATGATGGTAGACTAGGGCATGTTTAAATTAGCATACAGTATGATAGCATGTTTGCATTCATTCATCTGTTTTGCATGCATCGGGCTCGGCGCATCATTCTAACTGCATCTGTATTTCAATTCCAAATTGAATACATGTTAGTTGCAGCATTTCACATGTCATTGTAGATTAGCCGAGCCTATCTAAGTTGCATTCTGCATGTGTTGCATTAGCCATCTTAACATGAACTAGGATCATGCACTTGATTACTAACTAGTTTTGTTTTGGCTTGGAGTACTAGGTGAGCTTTTATGCTTTAGCATACCGCATGCGTGTGAGTGTTGCCATAATAGCATGATTACCATGAGGCTAGCTGCTTATTGATATAACTGCTTGAATGCCTGTGGGTGGAGGTTGAATCACCTAAATTGGAATAATGCATTAAAACTGTGAGTTTTAAGCCCACTAGATAGTGGCAAAACCACCTTTTCTAAAGCCCACTTGAGGGTGGCAAAATCTGTATTTTAGCCTACTTGCGAGTAGCAAACCATTTTCAAAACAAACATGAAATGTTTTGTTCCAATTTAGGCGATTTGGTCTATACTTGTTTGCTGTGCGCATAACATAGTAATTCTAGGCTAATAACCGAAATAAGAACACATAACATTTTCAAAATAGGATATCATGGTTAGTAGAGGCCGATCTTCGGATCGGGCGAGAGGGGGTGCTCATAGCTGACCTTCCCCAATCGTACCCAAGTTCCCGAGCCAAGGCAACTTTGGTGATGACGGACACGTGGCCTTTGGCACTGAGTCAGGGTTTCCTAAATTCCCCCATAAAAAATATTTAGGTGGCGACTCTGTATTTGGCAAAGCAGTCCATGTTTGGCACTTCTATACAAAAATCTGTTTTTCTCAAAACGATTTGCCGGATTTGGACTCTTTGGTTCAGATTGAGAACCGTGACAAATTGAGTCCGAACTGTAACCCATGAGGTCCCTCGCGGGCTTGTTACAGTGGTCCTTGATAGTTGTTTTGCCTTCCTTCTGGAGTAGCGCCCAGAAAAGCGTATGGTTTGTTGGTATGGCATGTGAAGCTGGTTGTTGGCATGTGGACGCTCATTGAAAATTTTGTGATAATCCCATTATGTAATTATGAAAATTGTTGGATATAAATTTGATGTGTGAAATGTGGAATACATTGTTAATGAGTTAACTCTTGTAGTCCAATTTTGCTAAATTTGTTGTGGTGAGTATGTGTTTGATGTTTTGTGTGTATTGGTAAGGTGACGAGTTATGGCGTAACTAATGAGTGTGAAATATGAATTAGAATTAGTACATAATTAGTTGGCTTAAAAACTTTATCTAAGGAAATGAGGTTTAAGGAAATTATTTGAATGAATTTTGATGAGATAAAGAGTTAATAAATGAGGTCTCTATGAAATGTCAAGGGAGATTTTGTGAAAAGAGTATCTATATATGTATCATTTGATAGCATTCATGATCACAAATATCTATTGTTTATTATTCTTGAGAATCTCTGTAGATCCATGTTGGACCTCGTGTTTATCCCGTGTTGTTTAGCCATTTTTCAAGAACGGAGTCGGATACAACAGGTCAAAGATGAAGAAGTTACTTTTTATATTATGAGTTTGTCTTATGTAAATTGTGAATGAAAGATTAAAGGATAGTTTTGTCGAGGTGGTTCTTTCTATGTAATTATTTATTTTGAAACCTTTTATGTAAGCCTTGTTGGCATGTACAGTGAATATTGTTGTGAACATTTTTAGTATCATTGTATTTATGCGAGAGTGAACCTCTTTTATTCTATTTAATTTGTATTACGTCTATTACTATTTTTTGGAAATGGGCTTTTATATGGAAATTTGGTAAATTATCCGAGTAATGAAATTGGGGGCGTGAAATAGTTATACTTGGTTTTGGGGGTGGTATGATTTGGATGTCAATAAGGTCCAAGATTTTATGGCAGAGGTGGGAATACTGGTCAGCTTCATGGCCATTTTGTTGGTGAAAAGCACAATATGGGGTAAGGTCATAATTGGCTGGCAGAGGTTCGGGATCTAGGGGTCTCAAATACCCCTCCTCCTCGAGGATTTGTTGGGCGTTATTCCATGGAATCAATCAAGCAATCAATCCTTTTAGCCATATGCCTTATAGAAGAATTAGAATTTTGTTTAAAATCGAAGGCTTGGTCACAAGTTCCTTGCCTACCATTTTTTTCCCCGCACAAAACTAAGTAGCCCAAAGGTTTTTACTTGATGAAAAGAAATTTCCATAACTTCCGAACTGTACTCAAATTTTATTTTAAAATTTTTTCCAAGGAATTTCATATTTTAATCGTAGAATCAATCAAACAATCATCTTCTAGTCAAAAGGTTTTTTTTTTTTTTTTTTTTTAAGTTGTTTTTGATTACATATTTTCTTAGGGATTTAAACTTTAAAAAGGCAGTCATTCCTAATTAATCGATAAGGCATGAATTTAAAATTCAAACTCAAATCCTTTAATTCGAGAAACTATCCCCTAATTTTCCACAAAATCCTAATTAGAGTCCCAATTATTCCCTCAAATTTTGTAATTGAATCACTACTTCAAATAACTTAGAGTGCCCTAGAATCAAATCACTGCCATTTTCAACGCCTCAAATTTTGGAATGAAATTACTACCTTTTTGATTATTGATATCATAATCAAATCAAACCAAATCATTTCAAACAAGACAAGATACATATAAGCACATACTTTGCATTCATGCCTATTTAGGGGTAGGGTTATCCTGCCCTAATTTTGGAAATAGGGTCTATGATTCACTAAATCATACAAAAAGGAAACATTGCAATCCTAGAAGGGTGGGCATCCTATCCTAATTTGGAAGGTGCTAATGCTCTCTATATAGAAAAGATAGGTTTGGTCACAAAAGGTCATGTTTGATTCACAAGATTAATAGTGAAGTATTAATAATCCTATTAAATTAGTGTGGTATTCACTATCCAATTGGATTAATATCCATTGGATTAATAATCCCACCCCTACCCCATTACTAATAATCCTACAAATTTGTTGGATTAATTATCCATTAGATTAATAATCCTAAACCAAAATGTTAAAACAAACATAAGATAATTGGGCCCACGGATTAATAATCCCAATCCCATGCTCTAATCCACCCAATCAAACATGCCCAAAGGGTACACCAGTTATTACTGTCAATATACCTCTCATTCCGCAAGGAAATGATCAAACAGTACTAATAGCATAATCTGACACTTGCCTTATTAACATAACATAGACCGCGAATATTGTCCTGGATATTATGCAATAAAGCAGGTTTTTTAGTTCTAAAATGATGCAATGGAATTAACAATTAACCACTAATTTCATAAAATAGAAATTTTCAAGTCAAGCTACCTTAATTTCCGAATAGAGTTGCCATTTATGGGCGTCGTGCCTTTTCTGAGTCCAAGGCATGCATCCCACACCGAATTGCTTTATTGACATAGCGTCGCCGCTTAATTTTAAGGGAAAATTAAGAAACCTTTAACAATGAAAACTAAGGTAATGTCTATCCCGTCATAACCAAGGACATTTCGGGTTCTAGAGCTTAGGTACAAAAGGGGAAGGCCATTTACATGGAAGTACCCCCTTTTGCTCAATCCGAAGATTGGCATCTACTCACTCTCTATTTTATGATTTTAGTAGTTAAATGTTCACAAAATTTTATTTTAGACCTAAATCCCTTCACTAACCTAAAACTATGTGATTTGAAGAAATTGAACATCATATATTTTAGATTAAATGAATAAAGCCATACTTACATAAAATAAAAATAAAAATAAAAGAATTCCATTAGAAAAAGGGGATTTTGACAATCCATGGCCTTAAACACAAACTAAAATAAACAATATTCAAGAAACACTCAAAACAAGCAATTTTGCACATAAAGAGTATGCAGGCTTCGATTATTGAAAAACAATGTACAAGCACAAGCACATGCGATGAAGATTTAGAGGACTTACCCAGATGCCCAATTTACGTGTCTTACATGCAATACACAAAAGAAATATGACCTAATATGCAAGTAAACATACAGAATAAGATCCTAGGCCCGATTTGAGGCTACTAACTTGATGGCTATGTAAAATAAGCAACCAGCAACTAAGAAAGCAAAAAAGAACCTAAAACTACATGATGATCAAATCGGGCTTATGCATGCATACCACGTGATTTAAAACAAGCTTAAACATGATGTTCAACAAGAGAAAGGAAAGCATGCAAAGATAAGTGAGAAAAGAAGAGAAATAGACAAACTATATGATGAAACAATGGATAAGTGCCTAAACTATGATTTACCATTAAAATAAAGATCAAAAGAAGTATTGAATTACAAAAAGTGTCATAACCCCACCACGTAACATACTTATATTTATTTAATTTTGAGCGCACATTATGTGTTTGGTGTTTAATTTGCATGTATCTGTTTGATTTGTGAACTATCTGTTATGATTTCTGTTCTGAATTTGAAATTGAAAGCCTTAATGACTTCAGAAATTGAAATTGATGAGTTTAATTAGGATGTCAAAATTTGTAGAGACTTCTGGAAAGTTTGATTAAAATTTGATTCAGTTTAATAAATTAAGTTTTGTTTAATTAAACTTAAGTTTTAATTACTTAGCTTAATCCTTAATTAGCATCTTAAGCTAATCACATGTGTATATTTATGTTAAGACAAGAGAATTAGAAAAGAGTATAGTCATATTTGAGCTCAAAAATCTACAGTAAGAAGTTGTAGAGTGAGAGTGAGTTCATTTGAGAGAGAGACAGAGCTTGAGAACTTGAAGATTTGCTTGGAGAATTCAAGAATTGAGAAGAGGAACTCAAGATTTTGCTAAAACAAGCTAAATTCGAGACTCTAGGCAGAGTTTGATTCTTAATTCATGTAATTAAGTCACCTAGCTAATGAATTCAAGTATAATATAAGATTAATCACAAGAAGATAGCCTAAATATGAGTTAAATTGAAGATATACATACATGCATGCGTAATTTTGTAAAGTTCCATCATTTTGATTATGATTTTTGTTATTTATGTTGGAATTGAGAGTTTAATCATACATGCATCTATGGTTCTTAATGTTTTGAGGTTCAATTTCATGTTTTGGAAGTTATGAAAAAGAGTTTGTAAACAATTCGTACATGCGGGAAGATTTAAGTTTCATTTTTAAATAATTTATGAAGTATTAAGCTAAGGATTTGAAATTGGTCATATATTTATGTTTTTGGAAGTGTTTTCATTGTTTGGTGTGTGTCATGCAAAGGTTTTACACTTTGGACTATGTTTTGAAGCTCAAAATTATGTTTTGAAAACTCAGATTTTGATCACATCGCTCGAGCACATTTTGCAAGTCATCTAGTAGTTTCGCAAAATTTTTGTGACAACCCCATCACATAGTATATTTATATTCATTTAATTTTGAAAGTAATTATGTGTTTGAAGTGTATTTACGTGTATATCTGTTCATTGTTGGAATATCTGTTGTGATCTCTACTTAAAATTTGAAATTGAATGTCATAACGACTTTAGAAACTAAAATTGGTAAGTTTAATTAGAATGACATAATTTTTAGAGCCTATTGAGATGTTTAACAAAACTATGATTTAGTTTAGAAAAATTAAGTTTTAATTAATTTACCTTAATCCATGATTAGTGAACTTAATCCATGATTAGTGAACTAAACTAATCTAGCCTATATATATGTTAAGTTAGAAGCTTAACCCATGTTTGAACTCAAAAACTCTATTGCAGGAGAGCCTTAGAGAGAGAGTGACTTCATTCTAGAGTGAGAGAGTTAGAAAACTTAAAGAATTTGCTTGAAGGTTGAAGGTTTGAGAGGAGGAGCTCAAGTTCTTTCTAAATTGAAGATTTTAGGTAAGTGTTTGATCCTCAATTCATGAATTTAAGTCACCAAAAATGTGAATTCAAGAAGATAAGGAAGATAAACACAAGAATTAAGCTAAGCATGATGAAATTGAAGCTAATTCATACATGCATGCATAATTGTGTGAAGAATCATCATTTTGATCATGAGTTTTGTTACCTATACTTGAATTGAGACTTGAATCATACATGCATCCATGAATTATGTTGTTTTGAAGCCCAATTCCATGTTTTAAAGGTTATAGAAGAAAAAAATTTCAGCTAAGTTCATACACGCATGAAGTCTTAAGTTTCACTTTTACAGGATCATGAAGTTTTTGAGCTACGGGTTTAGAATTGGCTTTATACTCATATTTTAGAAGTGTTCCTATGGTTTGGGAGGCATCTTACAAGGATTTACACTTTGAATTTGTGTTTTTAAGCTCAAAATTCTATTTTGAAAACCCAGAATTCAACTACACTGCTCAAGCGAAGGAGTTATCGCTTGAGCGCACATTTCATGCATCCAGCATTTTTGCAAAACATTGCACATTGCTCAAGCGACCACGTGTCCGCTCGAGCGATCTCTATTGCATTTGGCTCGAGCGACCATCGAGCATAGATTTTGAGCAACCAGAAGTTTTGCAGACCGCTTGAGCGACCAAGAGTTCGCTCAAGTGACCTCAGTAGATTTTGGATATTGGCTCGAACAATCGTCGAGCCTACATTCTGATCATCCAGTACTTTTGCAGACATGTGGTCTGCTACAGCGAATAAAAGTGTTCTCGAGCAAACTGTCCTGTTTTTACATGTATTAAAAAGTTCTATTTTGTTTATATCTTCATTTTTATTCTTTTTTGAGCATCTGTAGGCATGAATTGAGTCTCCCAAATAAAGTAATAAGTTAGAATGAGACATAAAAGAATTGAATAAGTTAAGGATAATCCGATTAAGCAATGTGACCCAATGTGTATATGTTTATGAATTATGTAGGTTCATCCATGAAGCCATGTCAACAACTAAATCACTGTGAGTAATATCTTAGTACATATATTTTCATATATGTTATTTTCTAAATGTTTCCAATGTGGTAAACTTTTATGATCTTATGATTTTGTGATATGAATGAGCTTCTATCTGTTCGTACAAGATGGTATCTGTTAATGAAAATGAATAAGTACGAATATATGAAATGGACCCAAGGTCATTCTGTGCATCTAATAAGATGGACCCAAGGTCGTTTTGATTATCTGATAAGTCTGAAATATCTGTTATGTGTTGACCAAATGGTCATTATATAGCTATAATTGATTAGACCCATGGTCATTCCCCTAAGTGTGATATGTTCTATTCTGTACTTCTGTATATATTGGACCCGAGGTTGTTCTGTCAAGTTTTGGACCTGAGGTCATTCTACTATGACAAGAATTTGAGTATGAGATTAGTTATGTTAAATAATAGAACTCATTAATATAATCTTTTTACTCTGATGTTATTCACTGGGCTTTAGCTCACTTTGTTATATATATGTATGTAGGTGAGCAGCGAGATGTCCAGCCCTAGTTAACCTATGGAAGAGCATCGTGTTTTGAGAAGTGAACCAAAAGTGCCTCACAGATGAGGCTTTTGCTTTTGTCGATCATGCTGACCATCTTTTCTTCTTAAGAAATTTAAGTTTTGTAAGCATATGAATGTATAATCCGTATGTATTTGTACAAATGTGAGTTATTAACGTACGAGATGTTTTAGTTTTTGCCACGTATGCACAACTTGTTGGACATAATTTTATTATCATGCTTCTGTTTCTAGCCCCATATTTTAAATATGATTTGAATTCTATTTGAGGCCATAGGTGATCTCTTGATTACTTGCCTTCTATGATCCAAAACCTTTAGGGCCAAGTTCGGGTCATGATAGAGTGGTATCAGAGCACAAGTTAAAAACTCACACACTTGTCCAAATGAGCAATAATGTGTCAAGAAAAGACTAAGAATGCATTCATCTAGTAAGTATATGCTTGTGAGCATTAAGATTACATAAACATGTGAAATACGAACTGTTGTGCCTATATGCATATGTGCAAAATTTCTGTGTTTATTATAATACGACTTTACATAGGTCATGGTGAGAACAAGGAATGATGAGATAGAAGAGTCTTCTACTGCCGGATTGGATAGAATAGAAAGAGTAATTTAGGACATGGCTATGTCTCTAAGGCAACAACAACAACAACCATCCCTACCTCCACTAATTCTTGTACCATCTTTGGTACAAGACCATCAAGCAGATGACTGCGTAATTGCTTTGACCAAAGAGTTCAAAAAGATGAAGCTGCCATTGTTTTGGGGAGGAGTTTACCCTTTGAAAGCCGAGGCTTGGGTTCTTGGCTTTGAAAAACTATTCAAGCTGTTTCTGTACCCTAATACACAAAAAGTTCAGTTAGCAACCTTTACTTTGGAGGGCGAAGCCCGAAGATGGTGGATGTTAAAACGTGGGAGTTAGTTGGACACGATTTCCTGAGATCTTCTATGAGATGTGTTTCCCTCAATGCATCTGAGACCGAAAAGTAACCGAGTTTGAAAGGCTGAAGCAAGGCAACCAAACAGTAGCCAAGTACGAGGCATAGTTTACCAAGTTGGCCAGGTTGGCACCATACATGGTCGACACTGATGACAAGAAGGTGAGGAAATTTGAAGGTGGACTTTGAAGTGCAATCTGAGGAAAACTAAATATTCAGAAATTGTCAAAGTGTGTGGATGTTATAGATAGAGCATTGATGTCTGAATCAAATATTGTTTCACATAACCAACCATTTGAATGGAAAGGAAAGAGGCATGGCTCTTATTCAAATAAGGGATTAATGTGTTGAAAGAAGCAAAATTTGGGGACATCTAGTGCTTCCATTTCTACGAGAGATTCTGCATCGACGTGTAATGAATGTTGTAAGAGATACTAGGGAGTTTGCTACTGTACTTTAGGGGTATCCTTTAGATGTGGTATGATAGGGCATATGGTCAGAGATTATCCACAGATTGAACAAAGAAGCGGAAGACTAGCTGCTAGTTTAACTGGATCCATTCCCATGCCAGGAAACATTGAAAGAGCTACTGCTACAGGAGAAGCACTTAGGCAAGAGAGAGTTTTCGCACTCGTCTCAAGTGATACGCGGAATACCAAGGCCTTTGTCTTAGGTACTCTTTTTATTTGCAATTGAGATGCTTATGTGCTAATTGACTCGGGTTTGACACATTCTTTTGTTTACACTATGTTTGCACATAGACTGAATAAACCTATGGAATCATTGCCTTATGTGTTATGTGTATCTACTCCATCCAGGGAATCCGTTCTGTGTACTTCTATGTATCATGCTTGTGAAATCATTGTTGGGAATGCTATATTATATGTGGATTTATTGCCTCTTGACCGGAGACATTTTGATGCAATTTTGGGAATGGACTAGTTGTCTAAATATTGTGCCACCATTGATTGTATGACCAAACAAGTTTTGTTTAGACCACCGGGACAAGATGAATTTTTGTTTGAGGGTAATAGTATAGTACCTCCCCCGTATTTAATTTCAACAATGAAGGCATGTAAGCTGCATAAGAAGGATTATCAGGGTTGTCTATGTAGTATTTTGACTGTTCAATCTATGTATACTGTCTTAGATGATATCCCAATAGTTAGAGAATTCCCAAATGTGTTTCCGGAAGAATTTCTAGGGGAATTGGTGGACTGAGAAATTAAGTTCACTATTGAAGTTATGCCAAATACTCAACTCATCTTAAAGACTCCTTATAGAATGTCAACTATTGAAATGAAAGAATTGAAAGTTCAGTTGCAAGACTTGCTTGATAAGGGGTTTGTCCGACCTAGTACTTCTCCATGGGGTGTACCGATCCTATTTGTAAAGAAGAAAGACAGAAAACTATGCTTGTGAATTAATTATTGAGAATTGAATAAGATAACAATTAAAAATAACTACCCTTTGCTTCATATTGATGACTTACTTGATAAATTACAGGGTTTGCAAGTGCTTTCAAAGATTGATTTGAGATCCGGATACTATTAGTTAAAGATAAAAGCTAAAGACATTGAGAAAACCGCCTTCTGAACAAGGTACAATGACTATGAATTCTTAGTTATGCTGTTTGGGGTAACGAATGCACCCGCAACTTTTATGGATCTTATGAATCGAATTTTCAAATCCTACCTCGATGAATTTGTGGTTGTATTTCTTGATGATATCTTGATTTACTCGGAACGTAGAGAAGAACATGAACAACATTTGAGAATTATTCTTCAAACACTTAGAGAGAAGAAACTGTATGCAAAACTAAAGAAATGTGAATTATGGTTAGATGAAGTTGTGTTTCTAGGGCGTGTGATTAACTGGAACGAGATTTCAGGAGACCCGTAGAAAGTTGAGGCAATTGTGAATTGGCCTACACTGACAAATGTGACTAAAGTTTGAAGCTTCATGGGATTAGCTGGGTACTACAGAAGATTGGTGAAAGACTTTTGAAAAATAACCGTACCGCTTAGACAACTTACTCGAAAAGGGGTACCGTTTGAAAGAACCGATGAAAGGGAGTTTGCATTTCAAGAACTGAAAACGAGGCTAACTACATCACCGGCTTTGACATTGCCATTAGGTATGAAAGGCTTTGTTATTTATAGTGATGCTTCATATAAGGGTTTGCGTTGTGTTTTGATGCAGAACGCTAAAGTGATAGCTTATGCACCTTGGCAATTGAAGCCTTATGAAAAGAACTACCCGAGAATGCTAAAGTGATAGCTTATGCACCTTGGCAATTGAAGCCTTATGAAAAGAACTACCTGACTGATGACTTGGAATTGGCCGCTGTTATGTCTGCTTTAAAAATTTGGCGCCCCTACCTTTATGGAGCAACGTGTGAAGTTTACACCGATCATCAGAGTTTGGAATACCTCTGCAATCAAAAGGAGTTGAATATAAGACAAAGAAGATGGTTAGAACTGTAACGCCTCAAAAACAATTTCCAATGAACAATTAGAAGTACAAGCTCCATACATCCCAACTGTACAATTTCCATTCCAGCTCTCAGTTCAATAAGTTAGAGGAAGTTACATAATACTTTGTGCTTCGTAATACAAAAGACATAAGTTTCCAAAATAATAGTAATAAAGAAGTTCAATAATTATATTACAACTTCTGAGTTCAGGAATTTTTAATATTCAAAGAGATTGACATCTTCATCCTCATCGACGGGGTGGTGGCTCTTCATCTTCTAGTATATAGGAATGCGCAATTGCTCAGTAGAGAATATATTTAACCAAGTATATGAATATTTGATTTAAAATATGCATAATATCTATCAATACCCATGAATTTCATTGTTTCAAATTTTATAACACAACACAATTCCACATTCAATCTCCACAATTTTTCGTCCTCACACGAATGGTTAGTGGACACTTCACACTTTCCACTTTTGTCGTCCTTACACGACCGGCAAGTGGACACCTCATAACATGCCCACATTCGTCGTCCTCTCATGACCGGGGAAGTTGCCACCTCAATACCTTCCCACATTTGTCATCCTCACACGATTGGGCAAGCGGGCACCTCAAACACATTCCCTAAACACTAACATCTTAAACACATCACGAAGGATCACAAGGACCTTCTAATTTTACCCATCAATTATCCATTGAGTCAAAATCAAAGAACAACCTTTAGGGTTATGTAATGGCTCCATCACGTATAATGATTAATACTTGATTAATTAAGAGGATTTGAGATTTAATTGCTGAGTATTATAATTTATTTTGGATTTATGAGAATTGTGGAATCTGACTCGTATACGATTTTATTGAAGGTTTATTTTGGAATTAGAAATTAAGGGTCCAAATGGCTTAAGTAAGTAAAGTTAAGAAGTCGAATCAATTTAATCTTAATTATAGACCCATTTGGGAGTTTAATTAAATATTCGATTCAGTTTAGTAAAATTGGGACTTGATTAATTAGGTTCTAATTGGAGTTGATTAAGTCATGAGGATTGTGAATTGTGGTTATTATAAATTAAATTTAATTATGATGTGTCCAATTTGAAGATGTAATTTATGGTTGAAAATTTGAGTCTGATCAGAAATTGAAGGCCTGAATGATTTGGGAAATCGAAATTGATAATGATAATAAATTCAATTTAATATTTGGAGCCTTCTGGGAGTCGGACTAGAAATCTAATTCGGATTGATAAAATTAAACATAAATAATTGGGCCTTAGTGGAAGTCAAATTAAACCAATTAAATTATGAGGGATTTATGATTAGTCATAATTAATTTAATCATGTGCTAATTGAAATTTATTAAGACTAAGTATTGCTTAATTAAAATTTATCCTGAGCATAAATTGCCTTAAGGAAGAAACTAGAATTATGGGTGTATATGAAGTGTGGGTGTGCTGAGAAACCCAAGTGTGTGTGCAAAGAAATCTGTTTGTGTGTGCATGTGAGAGTGTTGTGCTGGAAATCAAAATAAGGGTGCACGTGTGTTGTGTTGTTGACTAAGAAATGAAATCAAAAAGGAAAGGAGATGCATGTGTGTTGAACTTAAGAAAAGAGAAGAGCCGAAAGAGAGAGTGCATGGTAGAGAGAGAGAGAGGGACAGCCGAGAGAGAGGGAGAGTGTGTAAAATTCTTGGAACTTATCTGCTGGAAATGGAGAAGAAAACTAAGGAAAAGGAGAGGAAGCAAGAGGTTGTGAAGGAATTCATGAAATTGAAAGTTTTGGGTAAGAAATTAATGCTCAATCTTGTAAATAAATTACCTACATGCTGAAATTAAGAGCTTAACGGGTTCAATTTCATATAATTAAAAGGAAATTAGCAAAAAGATGATGTAATTAAATTAGATTCTTGATTATGGAAATTAATTTAGAAATTAATTAGTTAGAGTTTGATTTTTATTATTCTTCACAAATTACTTGCATGCATGTCGAAATTTCAAGATTTTAGATTTAATTCATGTGTAAAAGATTGATAAGTTTAAATTTGGGTTAGATATAAAGGAAAATGGAATTAAGTTTATGAGCAATGAAATTGATTTAGAAATTCATCCTTTGAGAATAATTTTAATTATCTTTGATGAATTTGAGCTCTAATTTTACATGCATCATTATTTTCCAAAGGTTTGACACTTCAACTTCATATAATTAGAAAGAAATTACCAACAAAATTAAGGTGAGTTCATGTTTATGGAAATTAGTTAGTTTGAATTGGATTTTTATAACCTTGCATGAAATTAAATTCCATTGTTACATGCATGAAGGAATTCTATGAATATTGAGTCCATATTTTCGTGTATCTTGGATTTTGAAGGAATTGAGCCATTCAAATTCATGTTTTGAGGAATTGAAGGTAAACAATTTCATGTTTTGAAGAGAAGAAGGAAGAAATTTTATAAGAAAAATCAAGTTTATGAAAAATTAAACATTGATGTAATTTTGAATATATAAAATTAATTAGTTTTAATCTTGATGTCATACATGCAAATATTTCCCTAAGAGTCTTATAACTTCAATTTCGTGTACATTAAAAGGAATTAGTAAAATGGTGTAGGAGTTGAATTAGATTCAAAATTATAGAAGTTAAATTGAAAATAACCATTTTGGGTTTGAATTTATTTGCCTTATATGAAATTGAGTTTTAATCACACATGCATCATGTAATTTCAAGAATTAGAAAGCCTAATTTATATTTTAGAATTGTGGGTTGATATTGATAAGATGAATTAAAACTAAATTTGGGCAATTAGAACATGATTTTGAATGAATGTTTTCTAATTGAAAGTGTTTACTAAATCATACAATGGTTCTCCATTTTTGTGTACCTGTAACATGACCACGAGGGACCTCAACGGGTTACAGTTCGGACTCGATTTGTCACGGTTCTTAATCTTGAACCGAAGAGTCCAAATCCGGCAAATCGTTTTGAGAAAACAGATTTTGAAAGAAGTGCCAAACATGGACTGCTTCGCCAGATACAGAGTCGCCACCTAAATATTTTTTATGGGGGAATTTAGGAAACCCTGACTCGGTGCCAAAGGCCACGTGTCCGTCATCACCAAAGTTGCCTTGGCTCGGGAACTTGGGTACGATTGGGAAGGTCAGCTATGAGCACCCCCTTTCGCCCGATCCGAAGATCGGCCTCTACTAACCATGATATCCAATTTTGAAAACACATGCATTCTTATTCCGGTTATTAACCTAGAATTACTATGTGATGCGCACAGCATACAAGTATAGACTAGATCGCTTAATTTGGAACAAAGCATTGCATATCCGTTTGTTTGGAAAACGTTTTGGAATTTGCTACTCGCAAGTAGGCTAAAACACGGATTTCAGTGAGTTATTCCGACTCAAACAATCCAACCTTCACCCACAGGCATTCAGGCAGTTTATATCATATGAACATCTAGCCACATGGTAAGCATGCTGTCATGTTATCATCCACACTCACTACAACAAAAAAGGCTTTTGGTGACAGATTGATTTTGTCTCCAAACATCAAAATTTCGTCACTAAAGTGATCTGTGACGAAAAAAATTTGTCACCACGTTCGTGGCCTATAGGTCGTCACAAAAAGTACCTGGTGACGAAAAACAGTTTCGTCACCTATTTTCATTTTTGGCGACGAAATGTTTCGTCTCCAATTGTTGAATTTTTCGTCCTCTAAAACACCAATTTCGTCACCAAACCTAAATAATATTTTATTTTAATTGTTTTTTGCGACGAAATATTTCGTCACCAAATATATTTTAGTGACGAAAGTTTTCCTCACTAATGATATGGATTAAGGTGACAAAAAAATTCGTCACTAAAATGAGAAAAAAAGAAAATTATTCAATGACAAAAAACATTTTGTCACCAAATATTTCAATTTAGCGACGAAATTATTTGTTTCGTACTATATCATTAGTGACAAAATTATTCGTCATGTTTTTTGAAAACTAATAGCGACATTTTTTATTTCGTCACTAATAAAAATAAAAAATTTTGAAAATGAGGGTACTATTTTCTTCCGAAATTTTTTCTTTTCAGTAACAATTCCCTGCGCATTTCAATAACCTGTTCAATAAAATATCTATTACAAATCAATACAAAAATCTGTTCATTTTCATAAACATCACATTCGAATTTTAGCACTATCCACAAAAATATAATATGAACTGCATGTGGATTATAAACATGTCTCCTAGTATCTACAAAAAAACGTCTACTAATTTCCACAAAAATATAATATCAACCGTATGCAGATTACCAAACACATCTCCTAATATTCAACAAAAAACATGTCTACTAATATTAACAAAAATAAAATATCAAGGGCGGATTAAACACGTCCATATTCCACCATCGGCCCTCCAAATTACCAAACACGTCCATATCAAATCTCGAATCTGCAAAAAAATGAAACACAAAAAAAAAAAAAAAAAGCCAATTAGACAATTATTATCTTATCCATAACATATATAATTTAACATGCATTTTTGGACTTAGTTTTCAAACTGAGAGTCCCGTGCTAGTTCCGTAAGTTTCCACAACTCACATTGGTCCATCCCGAGGTGTTTGAGGTGTTTCCCAGGCCATGTCGTGACTGTTGCACGATTTTGGCCCTTCGAAGGCCTATTTTCAAGCTTCAGTGTGAAAAAGTACATTTTTGGACTTAGTTTTCAAACCGGGAGTCCCGTGCTAGTTCCGTAAGTTTCACAACTCACATTGGTCCATCCTGAGGTGTTTGAGGTGTTTCCCGGGCCGTCTCGTGGCTGTTGCATGATTTTGGCCCTTGAACGCCTATTTTCAAGCTTAAGTGTAAAAAAGTACATGTTTGGACTTAGTTTTCAAACCGGGAGTCCCGTGCTAGTTCCGTTAGTTTCCACAACTCACATTAGTCCCTCTCGAGGTGTTTGAGGTGTTCCCCGGGCCGTCTCGTGGCTGTTGCACGATTTTGGCACCCGAAGGCCTATTTTCAAGCTTAAGTGTGGAAAAGTGCATTTTTGGACTTAGTTTTCAAACAGGGAGTCCCGTGCTAGTTCCGTAAGTTTTCACAACTCACATTGGTCTGTCCCAAGGTGTTTGAGGTGTTTCCTGGGCCGTCTCGTAGCTGTTGCACGATTTTGGCTCCCGAAGGCCTATTTTCAAGCTTAAGTGTGGAAAAGTACATTTTTGGACTTAGTTTTCAAACCGGGAGTCCCGTGCTAGTTCCATAAGTTTCCACAACTCACATTGGTCCGTCCCGAGGTGTTTGAGGTATTTCCCGGGCCGTCTCGTGGCTGTTGCACGATTTTGGCCCTCGAATGCCTATTTTCAAGCTTAAGTGTGGAAAAGTGCATTTTTTGACTTAATTTTCAAACCGGGAGTCCCGTGCTAGTTCCGTAAGTTTCCACAACTCACATTGGTCCTTCCCGAGGTGTTTGAGGTGTTTCCCGAGCCGTCTCGTGGCTGTTGCATGATTTTGGCTCCCGAAGGCCTATTTTCAAGCTTAAGTGTGGAAAAATGCATTTTTGGACTTAGTTTCAAACCAGGAGTCCCGTGCTAGTTCCGTAAGTTTCCACAACTCACATTGGTCCGTACCGAGGTGTTTGAGGTGTTTCCCGGTCCGTCTCGTGGCTGTTGCACGATTTTGGCCCCCGAAGGCCTATTTTGAAGCTTAAGTCTGAAAAAGTGCATTTTTGACTTAGTTTTCAAACCGAGATTCCCGTGTTAGTTTCGTAAGTTTCCACAACTCACATTTGTCCGTCCCGAGGTGTTTGAGATGTTTCCCGGGCCGTCTCGTGGCTGTTGCACGATTTTGGCCCCCGAAGTCCTATTTTTGAAGCTTAAGTATGAAAAAGTACATTTTTAGACTTAGTTTTCAAACCGGGAGTCCCGTGCTAGTTTCGTAAGTTTCCACAACTCACATTGGTCCCTCCCAAGGTGTTTGAGGTGTTTCTCGGGCCATCTCGTGGCTGTTGCACGATTTTGGCCCCCGAAGGCCTATTTTCAAGCTTAAGTGTGAAAAAATGCATTTTTGGACTTAGTTTTCAAACCGGGAGTCCCGTGCTAGTTCCGTAAGTTTTCAAAACTCACATTGGTCCATCCCGAGGTGTTTGAGGTGTTTCCCGGGCCGTCTCGTGGCTGTTGCACGATTTTGGCTCCCGAAGGCCTATTTTCAAGCTTAAGTGTTAGAAAAGTGTATTTTTTAACTTAGTTTTCAAACTGGGAGTCTCATGCTACTTCCGTAAGTTTTCACAAATTACATTGGTCCCTCTCGAGGTGTTGGAAGTGTTCCCCACGTCTTCTGGTAACTGTTATACGATTTTGGCCCCCGATGGCCTATTTTCAATCTTAAGTGTGAGAAAAGTGCATTTTTTGAGTTAGTTTTCAAACCGGGAGTCCCGTGCTAGTTCTGTAAGTTTCCGCAACTTACATTCGTCTCTCCCGAGGTGTTTGAGGTGTTCCTCAGTCCTCCTAATGACTATTACACTATTTTAGCCCCCGATGGCCTATTTTCAAGCTTAAGTGTGAAAAGAGTGCCTTTTTCGACTTAGTTTTCAAACCGGAAGTCACGTGCTACCAATTGATCTCTTTCAAGTATTTAAATTGATACTCACATCACTAATTGAACTCACAAAAAAAGCTAAGTAGAGTTTACAAGAAAAACATTCGTTTAATAAGCTAAGAGAGAGGACATGCTGAATAAAAAGATAAGTGCAGTACATACCTGCACGGCTCTTTGTCTCCTCTTGAACTTTATCAATAACCTAGAAAACCGACGAATAACAACGCATTAGGTCAATTCAAACATTTTAAAATGGATAACAATAAAATGGTGATAGCTAGAGTTAAAACTAAGAGGAGCACGCCAAAAAGATAATAAATTATGACAATCAAGCAAATGCCTTGTAAGCAGATTTACTCCAAGTTTAACTGTCCTGCATCATCTTCTTTTATGCAATAAATTTTGCTGCCGCTCAACTTACCAACATATATTGAAAACTTCTACAAAAACATGAAAAATCTCCAGCCAGCCAGCCATCACTCTGATGACAACCATAAAGTATTCCTCAACTAAAGATCCAACTGCCCCACTTTGACATGGATTGCTAAAAGGCCACCAATAAAACTATGTAATTTGCTCTAGATTTGCTTCCACGTTCGTGTTTGTACTTGGCTAATCACATTGCTGGCTAAGCATTTGCAAATGGCTTGCTGAGTGAAACCTAGCTACCGTTATTGGCCTAATGCATAATATTACACATCTATAATAATAGTTAAATAAGTTCCTCACACTGAAGCAAAAGCTCTACACCATGTATGAGTATTATGAGGACAAAAGGCAGAATTGAAACAACCATATTGAAATTTTATACTGACCGCTATTCTCCTTGGTTGTGTGCATATAATGTTACAGTGTCCACCACGTCCTGCTTCAATCATGTCATCCAATAAATATTGGTGGACCTACATAAACTGCTAGTCAGAATAAAACATATACTGCTGTTCAGAGAAAAGGAGAATATCAGAGAATGTTGCACTAGCAAGCTAGGGAAAGCTTATGTTGGGGTACAAGAATGCATGTTAAAAAGATAAACCAACTATGAGTATATTAACAGGAAAAATAAATCAAATTTGGACCTGAGTTGTCTTTCCAGAACCTGTTTCCCCACAAACAACAAGAACATTATTCTCTTTCAGCAATCGCAATATATCACCCTTCAGCTCAGCAATTGGCAGTGCAGCTCTAGAATCTAACATGTGCTACAAACATGAACCATAATACATTATACAAGTTAAAGCGTAACAGAAATGACCAAACAGGGCATGGACATGTTGACACGTAAATGCAAAAAAATGTTGAACGCGACAGGTGGAGGACACACTCAAAATATATAAGTTTACATATTTATTATATATCATATATAGAGATAAGCAATTATTATATGCCATGTATATAAATGTTTAATTCAAAGATAATAACAAACTGCAATATAATACTAATTTCTAGAGTCTAAAGACTAATTTTAAAGTTTAAAAAGGATGATAGGTATAGATTTACATTATTTTTCTTTTATCATTGGATTTTTAAAAAATAATATTCAAATTGGTTATGTTTTGTTTTTCATGTGTGTCGAAGCGACAAGCACGTGTTTCCAAAGTGTTTAAAGTGTGTCTAAGTCTAGAAAAATTTTAAAAATAGTATGACATGCTTGGAAGTGTGTCCGACAGGAATAGGTATTGAAAAGTGTCCGATGAGTATCGCAACATGTCCATGTCTGACATGGTGTCCAACATGGTGTCTGACAATACATGACACCTCAGACACCTTAGAATGTACATGCTTCTTAATTGATGGTTGACCCCTTTTTCATAAAGTGATTGTAATGGGTCATAAGGCCCTTATTGAAGTACTCCATGTATTTTTTTCATGAATTTAAGTAATTTGGAAAGAAGAGAAATAGTGCCAAGACTACAAGTATTCTTCATCTCCATTGGCTTAATTTATCCAAAAAAAAAAAAAAAGGATTTGAGAATTAAATATTAAATTTCTTGATGTCACTTAACCATATGTTATAAATTCCATGTAATGGTACAGTTACAAACTTTTGTTACAGTACTACACCCTAAACCAAGTAATTTATATAGTTATACTTAATAAAAAGGAACAACGGGAAAAACATTTAGGATCCAGACTTGTGTTTCTTTCTAAAATACAGAATGAGAACAAACATATCCAAGGCTTCCAGTTCATACATGCCATAGTCAACATGCTTGTGTGCCAATATACCCTCACAGCATAATTGATTTCCAATGGCAACTACTAATTAAAAAAATGCATTGCTAGTGCTGTAGATAGCTGCAATATACTGTATCATTGTGAAAGATCAATAGTACATGAGTGCAGGAGTTGCTAGGACATGAAGTCAAGTGGGATAGGAAAAACAGTATAATGTGAAAGGGCATGTTAGGTACAACTAGAAACTTACTGAAGTCTCTCCACCGCATCACTTTCCAAAAGGAGAAGTAAAAGAGGAAGATACTAACCCTGTATCTTTGCATTTTCTTTTTATTCTCTAGCTCCTGTCTCAGACAAGAACTCTCTGGAAGCCCCTAATTAATATCTTAAAGGCCTCATCAATTTAGCCACCGAAGCCCTGACTAATAGTCGATTGTCTCCATTGTTATTTTCCAAGTCACACTTCCAATGATAAAAGGAATAAAAATTACTTTAGACAAGAAAAGGCCCATGGAGAAGCCCATGAACATACTTTCAGCTTTTAGACTAGCTGGAGCAGCAGTTGAGTCGATGTTTTCTTGCATAAGTGGTTTTTGAAACTTTTCTTCAAAAGAACCACTCAAGGCATCAACAGAAGCAATTGATTCAGGGCCATCAGCATTTAACAATGAATCCACAAAACCAGCCATTCGATCTTCCTCACTGTCTCCTATCTTGGTTGATAATTCCCCTGTAAAATTTCAAGCAATAGAGAAATTGTCTACAGGTCCAAAAACATCATATCATACTTCCAGTATGAATGGAAATTAAAAGGATATTTAAATAGGAAACTACAAGACTGCAAAATGAAAATAAGTCATTCATTCTATCATATTTATGATTTAATTAATAGTGATTTGCAAAACTTGACCCATGCTACAAGCAACCAAAATTTGAAACTTAAAAGGTTTTTCAAATTTATAATTGAACTTTTTTACTTCCAATATATTAGTTTCAATGGTTAAAACTTGGGAAAACAATTTGTATTTGAAAATGTTGACTTCTCGATTACATTCTTTCTATTATCTACATAGCATTCATTCAAAATTAAGCTTCCTTAAGTTTTCCCTGTTTTCTCAGCAGCCAAACAAGGGATGCATTTACAGGTTTTTCAGTTCCAAAATCAACTAAGTACTTAAGTTTGATAGAACAGTTCCACTTATAATCAAGTTCTCTTTTCATATTTCAGCCCATTTTCTCATAACCCAAACAAAGGTATATATATATATATTACTACTATAATAAGCATAATTCAAAAGAATTTGGCCAATTTTCTGAGCAACCAAACATGGGTAAACCCTTATCAAATACTATGCCTTTTCTTTTCTTTTTTGAATTTCAACACCAAATATTGCATCAAATGGTGAGATGCGAATTCCAGCATTACTCACACTAAATTAGCAGCTTGTCTGCCAAACCAACCCTCTTTGGTCTCAATAATAAGACACATTGGTTCCTTTTAGGTATCAATTCCAATAATAAGACACATTGCCTCTACTTTAGAACACCAGTGAATGGTCTCACCAATTAAAGCACTAACACAACAAAAATAGCTTCAAACAAATGCACACACAAGTAATAAAATTCATAGCTGCTTTAAACTATATGAACTAAACCCATTAAGTTGAAACCAAAAAAAGGAATATACCTCAACTCCTTTATAGTTGAATCCTCACCGAGTTTCAGTGTATCAACTAAAACTTTAGGAGGTGGAGATAGCCAATCATCCTCTTCCTTATCTTCACAATCAACAACCTCTATGAATTTCTCATTCTTATCTACATTCTAACCTAAATTCAAATTAATACCAACACTCAATCAATTTCAAACAAAGACTCACATTCTAGGTTGCTAAATCATTCAAATTCAATAAAATCTACAAAAATTAGAGATCTTTACAGCGGTACACGAATGCTTCCTTCGTTTGGGAAAGAAAGCTGGGGATGAATCTGAACAATCATCTGCAAATTCCAAAAATTAAAATGTTTAAGATGTACACACACACACACACACATATATATATATATATAGAGAGAGAGAGAGAGGATAGACCGTTGAGGCAGACAACATCGAAGGGTTGAGCACGGTGGTAATCGAAGAGAGGTTTGAGTTGTTCTTCGGTTGATTTGGCCTGTAAAATAGAGAAATCAAAAATCAAGTTCAGAAACACTAGAAGAAAAAAAAAACAAAACAAAACAAAATAAAAACAGTACTTGGAAGATTAGGGGGCTACAACTTGAAGTTTCACACCATTAGGGTAGAAGAAATTGGGACCAAAGTCGCAGTAATCGTCGAGGGAGAAGCAGAGATCGGAGTTGGGATAGTGTAGGGTTTGAAGGACGCGGTTCTGATTAAAGAGTTGTTGGGAGGGTTTGAGAGTGTTGGTGTAGCGTAGTGATTGGAGTAGGAGGGGGTCGAGATTGAGAGGGGGGAAAGGGGAAGAAGGGCATTGGAGGGAGTGGCAGAAGAGGGATTCCGATGGAAGGCGGTGGAGGAAATTGAAAGGACAGGGGCAGAGGGCGGTGGTGGTGGTGGCGGTGGTGGGGAGAAGAGTGGAGGTGGAGTGGTGGGTGGTTTCGGAGAGATGGATGAGGTGTTTGAGTGTTGAGAGAGCGGTTGGGAGTGAAGGAAGAAAGGTCAGGTATGGTGATGGAGATGGAGGATTCATCACAGTCTCTTCTCTTCTCCTTTTCTTCGTCGCCCTCCTCAGTAGACTAAATTATTTCCCCCCTAAAATATTTAGTGACTAAATTATGTTTTGGTGACAAAATTATTTCTTCACCAAAAATAATAATATTGGCCACAAAAATAATTTTGTCATTAAATGATATTAAAATATTAAAAATTATTGGTGATAGAAATATATTCGTCATTAATAATTTTATAATTGGTGACCAATTTTTTCGTCACCAAAAGTCTATTAATTTTGGCGCCCTCCGAAAATGTTAGCGGGAAAATATTTGGTGACAAAAAAAATATAAATAATGACAAAATATAATTTCGTCACCTATTTTTTTTGTTATGATTTAGATTGGTGACGAAATTTTATTTTTGTCTCAAAAAATGGTACATTTGGAGACGAAATATGATTTTCGTCATTAAAAGATACGTATTTCGTGACAAAAAAAAATTTCGTCATTAGTTTTCGTGGCTAAAGACTATTTTTGTTGTAGTGACTCATGTGAGATGCTAAAGCATAAAGAGCTCACCTAGTACTCCTTGCCAAAACAAGAACATGTTAGCAATCATGCATGATCCAAGTCCATGTTTAAATGCCTAATGTAACGCATACGGAATGTTATTAGAGTAGGCTCGGCTAGTCTATAAATGACATGTGAAAATGCACAAGTAGCATATATTCAAGTTAAATTTGAAATACTTTATGCAGTTAGCATGATGCGCCGAGCCCGGTGCATGCAATACTGATGAATGATGCACGCATGCATAGCATAAGGTATGCTAAAGTAAATATGCCCTAATACTAACCATCAAAGGCAGGTAAGTAAAAGGGAGAAAGAAGTGGGGGTTGGAAGACATGCACACACGCACCCACACTTATTACAAATTCGCCCTCGCTCGGAGGGACCGAAAGAATAATACAATTTAACTAACCAACTATCTAATTAAATATTACAAATCAATTAAATTGGCTAAGAAAATTAACTAATTTATTTCAGCAATAAACAACGGCCTCGGGAAGAGGGTCCAATGCATGCGCGCTCGGCTCCGCTCGGAAAGCCACTGCCATGCACAAGCTGCCTCTGTTTTGACTGTTATCCTTCTCTGAAGACTTCACAAATCTCAGAACTGCTTCTCTGCACACTGTGGAACACCACCGGCTGAAGGGATTGGTCACCGGCCATGTGTGATGGTCACCGGCCACAAAATGATCCATCGGCCAACAATGGATGGCCGGTCGGCACTGAAGATGGCCGGCCGGCCAAATCTTCTTGCAGAATCCTGTTTGACAGCAGCAGAGGGCAAAGCAAAGCATGGCAGTGCATTTCAAGCTATGTATGCACCAACCACACCCCTTATCATGTGAATGACTCAAAGGAGGATGGACCTCGATTCTCGGGCCACCAATCACGCATTTCCATGCATGATGGCCCAAAGAATCAAGTGTGCATCTTTATATGGAATGCAATGCACATAAACAAACCAATGGAACTCAACCTCTATCACAAGCATTTCAAGAGGCCAAGCATGCGTGCAAATGGAATGCAACCTAGACATGGAGGCTAAGTATGCGAGATGAGCATGCAAGGCATGTAACAACCATGCTAGTGACAAACATGTAACAACATGTAAAGTGGACTAAGCATAGGAGCAATGCAAAGCAACTTAACCAATGAAATGCATGCCAAATGCATCATGATTTCAAGCAAGCAATAACATGTAATAGGCCAAGTATGCAACAATGTACAAGACAAGCATGCTATAACACATGAAGGATGGACTTAGACTAATTTAGGCGGCCCTCAAACAAGCCTAAAACAGTGGCCAATTCTATGGAAGTGAGGTCCAACACACACACATACATGCACATGTTAATAGGCCAACACTTAAGCACATAAGAGCAACTTTTAAGCACACTTAAAAGAGACTAAACATGGACAATTAGCATGCACTGAAAGCTCTGAATATGCATAAAATAGAGGTGCCAAACCTATCAATTAACGCAAGCAAAGCATGCTAGCGTGGTCCAAGATTCAAGGCAAGCTAAAAGGGCATGGGATCACATTTAGCAAGACCAAACATGGCATGAATTAAATGACTAAAAACAGAGTTTTAGCATATTAAAAGAAAGCCTAAAGATCACTTAGATGACATCTAAATGACTTAAATTCAAGAGCATGCACAATGACCAAACATGGAGCATAGGGCATAACCTCATAAGGCATCAAAGGAGCATCAAAGGCAAGCATACAAGCATGTCATAGGGACTGAAATGATGCCATAAGTGATGCCAAACCACTAAAATAAATCAAACAATGCATGCTCAACACTCCACATACTTAAAGCCTACAAGCTAACAATGCAAAGGAGCTATGCAATACATGTTATGGTTGACCAAAACAACCAAAAACAGACCTTAAACCTGGCAAAACAAGTACACAAGCTTCACAAAGCTAGGCCAAACGCATGCTTGAACAAGGGTTAAAACCTAGATGCATGTTAAGGCTACAATATGGCATTACATGACATGTATGCTAAACAAGCAAGGTGTGTCCAAACCAACTAAACACAATGCTATATTATGACATAATAAGCATGAAAATCAGTCAAGGCATGGCCAACATGAACCTAAACATGGTGCTCACTAAAGAGGCAAAAATGGCCCTTTTCAAGGACAACAAGGAGAGGGGGTGGCCCTCTCCTTCCTAGGACCTCAAGGCACCATCCTCACCTCTGAAATCCCTCAAGATTTCAGTGGTGAGGAGGCCCAAACACAATGGTCCCGGAGCTCAACCAAAATGGCACAAAATGGAGCCTTTCAAGGCTTAAGAGGGGTCAAACAACCCCAAAGATTAAAAAACCCTTAACAAACTATTTAGAGCAGACAAAAACAAGACTTTTATATGTTATATGCTAAGCTCAGAAACAGATGCAAGATAGGCTAAAAAGCTTTCCAAAAATGGGGTAAAAAGAGCAAGTTTGTTACCCTTGAAAACCTCCTTCACAAATGGTGGTCCAACTGCCTTTCCAAGCTCAAAACCAGCTCCAAAACTTCAAAACAACCCTCAAGGGCCTTAGCTCCTAAGAAAAGGTGTGATGGTGGGTGTTTGTGCACAAAAATGGGACTAAACACACACTAAACACAAGAAAGAGAGAGATATAGAGACAAAGGATATATGCAAACCCTAACCCTAAAACTCAAGCTCTGAAAATGTTGTCTAAAATGTCTAACCCCCAAACAAGAGAGAAGACCCTCTCTTTTATAGACAATGTGTCTTGTAAAGCTTCCAAAGGAAGCTAACAAGAGGGCAATCCCTCCATACACATGTATGGAGGGGGTGACAATGTATGCCAACTGCCCAAAAATATCTGCAAAAGCAGATGCACAGTAGTCGGCCGGCCAAAAATGCAATTGACTAAAGAAATATAGCCGGCCGGCCATCTAGAGTGCCGGCCAGCCAAACATTTGGCCGGTGGCAACAAAACACAGCCGGTGGCCTCAAGCCATGGCCGGTCATGGGTGGGGATGGTCAACAAGCTCTACCCTGCCCCTCAAAGGCAAAACACAAGTGTTTGGTGCAAAACCAGACACTAAACAGTCGAGTCGAGAGATCCTGAGGCAAGGCGCATAGCCGAGACCTCCGGGAACTCAAGACGAACACAAACATGGATGATCACCGAGTGTTCAAGTGGTGACGTCCAAGTCTTGAAGACGGTCAAAAATGGGGTGTCTACATTACCAAAAATACATGTTTTGAAGCTTTGAATACCAAATTTGAACTTTAATTACAATTTTAGAATTTCAGAATTTTCGTTGTCCGCTCGAGCGAGGGAAGTCCCGCTTGAGCGTGAAAATCGACCTCCCAGTAGTTTTTCAAATTTTACAGTCCGCTCGAGCGACCAAAGTGGCGCTCGAGCGGAGACCCATTTTCAGCACATTTTGGAAAGTTGCATTTAGTTCATATTTTTATCCTCATCTCTTTCCAATGCATTCTAGACATGATTTATGACTCAATAAAGATTAATAGGCTACTAATCAACATAGATTAGCTAGTTAAAGAATGAATCATTGATCTTGTGGTAATTGTTTAAGTAGCCAAGTAAAGGATCAATCTATTTGGAAAAGAAGGACTTAGTAATGAAAGAATATGTGAAATAAGAACCCGGTTTAATTAAAAGAGAAAGAATAAGCGTAGTAAAACTTCGGACTATAAAGACTAGAAAGGACAAGTTTAATCAAGGGAGTAATATTGTATTTCAATGTGTATATGTTATGTGCTTGTATAGGTCACGCGCCATTGTCTGCCTGATTTTCCTGATATGTCCAGTTTGTCTGATTTGCTTCTGCAGCCAACTGTGAGTAATAACATAGTAAAGATATGTTCAACTGTACTTATTTTTTGTGTAGCAAAATGAGAACTATTTTCGGTAATGATATGTTCTGTACAATGAATGATTGTTCAATTTCTGACATGTATTCGTGACATCCTTAGTATCATGTGATATCTACAGTCGTTACCCAGTATCGGAGGTTCCTTTATGGAACTGGTTATTCGTAACCTCACGCGTATGCGTTCTGTCTGTGCTCTGTTACCCGTATCGGAGGCCTGCCATGGGGGCTTAGCTGTTATGTTCTGTTACCCGGATCCGGAGGTTCCTTCTTGGAACTAGGTTATTCATAACCTTACGCTTATGCGTTCTATCCTGTTATGCTAATGGATGTATCACGTAAATGTAACCATGACTTATGATTTCTGTCAGAATATGATCTGAACAAGTATGATTTTGATACAATATGAATTGATTTCTGAAATCTATACGAACTCATTCATTGAAACCCCTTTACTCTGTTATTATTCACTGGGCTTTAGCTCACTGTATTATTTATGTATGTAGGTGATCAGGCGCGTGACCAGGCTTAGAGGCATCTGTCTAGAATCTGTTTTGCCAGCCAACCTATGTGCCTCCCGTGGAGGTTTCGGATATGTTAAGTGTTATTATTATGTGATTTAAAGTTTAAGTTATATTCTCTTGTTTGGTTCAGCAAGTCATGTGTATTTTGAAAAAGGGACTAAGTCCCTTTCTGCCTAATCTGTATATATATTATGACGTGAGGATGATGTGTATATATGTACATGAAAAGTTTAAAAATTTTCTGTCTCATATAAGTCTGCATAGCTCAATGGACGTTGTATATTGTTATTTGCTTCCGCTAGCCCCTAATATTATGTTAATCTGTCTCAGAGGCCTTCGGTAATCTCAGGATTACTGGCCGGTTACGATGCTAAACCTATAGGGGCTGGTTTGGGTCGTGATAGGTTACACATTAAATTTTGAGGCTTTTCCTTCCAAGTATTAATGTCCTTTAATTCATGTATATTTACTCAATTTTCCATAATTGGTTACCCAACCCATCATCAATTTCACCCAAATCACATCATCAAAACAAAATCCATATATATATATATATACATCTACATTATCCATCTCAATAATCACATCCACCTTAAGATTCACACACATTTAAACCAAAATATAAATATACAAGGGCAAAGATATTCCTACCTCAAGAGTTACAAGAAGAGAGATGGATATCCACACAATGAACTTCCGAAATAACACGATCTAATTGGTTCAAAACGTAGCTCTTAGCTTGAACAACAACTTTAATGAAGGCTCGAAGATTGATTTTCCCTATCACTAGATGAAATCTAGGGTTTCTAAGCTAGGGTTTGTGGAGAAAAGGCTGTTAGAGGGAGAAGGAGTGTGAAAAAGTGAGCCAGAAATGTGTTTGGATCACATTATAACTATGTTTCCCTGAACAGACCACTCGAGTGAACTTTTCATCACTCGAGTGAAGTGCCAAAATACAAAGAGACCACTCGAGTGAACCTTCCACCGATCGAGAGTGGTAAACGCATGGTCTCAAAAGTTTTGCAGAGCCACAGTGAAAATACTGGGAGCTCAAATTTTATGCTTGAGCGACCTTTCCTTCACTCGAACGATCTTGCTTGCAAACATGCGAGATACTCAGAGCTGCAATTCTATGCTTGAGTGACCAACCAAATTTAGTTGTTGCAAGAATTGATTAAAGATTATGACCTTCAGATTTAGTATCATTTTGGGCAAAGCCAACACTGTAGCTGATGCTCTTAGTAGAAAGTCAATGGGGAAGTTGGCATGTTTGATTACCCAAAAAAACAAATTGCTGAAGGACTTGGAAAGATTAGAGATAGAAGTTGTGTTTCATGAACAAGGTGGAATACTAGCTGCCATTTCAGCTCAATCGGCAATCATTGAAGAAATCAAACAAAAGCAAATGGAAAAGATATATGATGAGATTGAATTGAATCCAAGACCAGGGTTTAGTGTTGAGAACTAGGTGTTGAAGTTTTAGGAAAGGCTTTGTATCCCAAATATTTTCGAATTGAAGAAAAGAATCCTAGAAGAGGCTCATAAATCGAAGTTTGCAATGCATCCGGGCAACAATAAAATGTTTCAAGACTTGAAGCAAAGTTATTGGTGGCCTAATATGATGAAATAAATTACAAAATATGTATCCAGATGCCTTCAATGCTAGCAAGTCAAAATTGAACATCAAAGACTAGCAGGACTACTTCAACCTCGCCCTATTTTGGAAGGGAAATGAGAGTACGTAACCATGGATTTCATTGTTGGTCTACCTCAGACGCCTAGAGGTATGAACTCTATTTACGTTATTGTGGATAGGCTAACTAAATCTGCTCATTTTCTACCTGTAAAAACTATCTACGATGCTTATAGACTTGCCACTACTTATATCGATGAGAATGTTCATCTGCATGGAATTTCGATATCCATCATTTCAGATAGGCATCCAAAGTTTGTGTCCAGATTCTGGAAGTCTTCAAAGAGCAATGGGAACATAATTGAGATTTAATATTGCTTTTCATCCGCAAACCGATGGACAGTCTGAATGAACTATTCAAACCTTGGAAGATATGCTTCTGATGTGTGCTCTAGACTTCCAAGGAAGTTGGGAAACCTATTTGCCATTAGCAGAATTTGCATACAACAAAAATTTCCATTCTAGCATTTGCATGGCACCGTATGAAGCCTTGTATGGTAGCAAATGTAGATCTTCAGTGTGTTGGACAGAAGTTGGGGATAGGGTTTTGCTTGGGCCCGAAATAGTGCAAACAACGACTGGAAAGATTAAGATCATTTAGCAAAGACTCAGGACCGCACAAAGTTGACAGAAGAGTTATGTGAACCAGAGAAGAAGGGCCTTAGAATATGATGTTGGTGATCATGTGTTCACTAGAGTGATTCCGATGAAGGGTCATTCGAGATTTGGGAAAAAAAGGTAAGTTATCGCCTCGATATATTGGGCCGTTTTAGATTTTGGAAAACCTGGGTTTAGTTGCATACCGAATTGCTTTACCGCTAGGAATGGAGCAAATGCATAGTATGACAACTCCGTTCCGTACTATACTGTTAATCCTTAGTTATATTTATGATTATGTGCTTAATGTGAATCTAGATGCTAATCATGTGATTTTTTGAATTAATAGTTGTCCATTGTAGAGATATATGTCCTATATTCTATTATAATTTAAAATTGAGGGTCGTAGAGGCGACAAAAATCAAAATTGACTGTACCATTGTGATTAGCATAATTTTTAGAGCCTATGGTGAAATTTAATTAAAAATTGATTCAAACTGAATTAATTAGCTTTAAATTAATTAATATAGACTATAATTGGTTAGGCTAATCAAGCTTAATTAGTGAAGCTAATGTTCTTATATATATAGGTGTGCTTAGCTGTCTAATTAAGACACTTTGAGCTCAAACATGCTAGATGAGAGCATATACAGAGAGAAGAGTGAGTTCCAGAGAGAGATATTCAATTTTGGAAAGAATTGGCTAGAGAATTGAAAATCAATGAGAAGAAGTTTAGATTTTGCAAAATCAAGCCATAAAAAAGACTCTAGGTGACTTTTTGAAACATTATTTGTGAGTTTAAGTTCATAACTATATGAATTCAAGAATATAATGAAATGAGTTGCTTACGATGAAAAATTTGTTGCTACATCATATATGCATGCATGATTTTGTAATGTTTCATGATTTTAAACAACATTCAAGTCATTTGAAATAAAATTAGAAGCTATATTTCACATGCATGCATAATTCATAAAGTTCAGGAACTCAATTGTATGTGTTTGAAGTCATGGGAAGGAATTTGAATTCAATTGGGACATGCATGGTGAATTCCCCGAGTTTGTGCTTTGATTTTGTAAACTGAGCTAATATTTGTGATTATAAATGAGTCTATGAAGTCAAGAGTATGTTGTGGTTGAATTTGGCACTTTAGATGTGTGTTTGAAGATCAAAATAAAATTCTAGAAATTCTAAAATTCGACCAGTTTGCTCAAGCACACATTTGAAGCTCCTAGTACTTTTATAGACATTCGAGGTTCACTCCAGCGACCAAAAGACCGCTTGAGCGACCACCCTTTATTTTTCGTTTTGGCTCGAGTGACCAAGAAGTTGGCTCGAGTGTAAAATGAGAGCATCCAATACTTTTGCAGACTGAGGGGTTCGCTCGAGCGACCAATGTTGCACTCGAGCGAAGTACCCTGTTTCAGGAAACTTTGAAAAGTTGTTTTATGTTTTGATATCCGTTCTTTTTCGTTTCTGAGCATTCTTCGGCATTCATTGAGCATCCTAAATGAACTAAAGAGTTAGAAAGAAGCCTGAGAAAGATAAACAAATTTGAGAACGGATTGAATTCTATTGTAACCTGATTTCTATATGTGTTATGAATTGTGCAGGGTCAGCTTTGATGACGAATCAGCCACCTGAACACTGTGAGTAATATCTTAGTGAAGATATTTTCTCCTTTACTATTTTCTAATTGTACAATGTGGTAAGCTTTTCTACACCTACGGATTTGAAAGTATGAATGAGTATTCTATTCATCTATTTTGCAAACGAATTTGTAAAGTGATTGGTAAGTATGAATACAAAATGGGCCCAAAGCTGTTTGGTATATTCGATGAGAATATTGAGCCCAAGGCCGTTTGGTATATTTGACAAGGACACGGAATAGGCCTAAGGCCATTTAGAATGTTTGACAAGATAGACCCAAGGTCATCTTACATATGATTAGACCGAAGGTCATTTTGTATGTTTGCTAAATGGACCAAAGGTTATTTTGAATGTGAATATGAATACGAATGTGAAATTGATCATGATTATGAATGCGCATGTGAATATGAATTTGGAAATAATGGCCCAAGGCCGTTTTGTACATGTGATGTGAAGGACCAGATGGTCATTTGTGTATGGATCCATTAAATGTGAAGATGATCTTGAATTTGAATATGCACATGAACAAGAATATGGAAATGTTGGACCCGTGGTCATTTAGTACATATGTTACGATCAGTTATGAAAAGTGTTTGGACCTAAGGTTGTTTTTTCCCTTTTGATATGCCTTGAGCATATGGAATGGACCTGAGGTCGTTTTGTTTTAATAATGATCAATATGTGTTGCTCATGAGTATGATTCATTCATATAACCTCTTTACTCTAGTATTATTCATTGGGCATTAGCTCACTCTTTATCTATATGTATGTAGGTGAGCAGAGGGATGTCCAGCCCAGCCCTAGTGAAATTGTGAAAGAGTACTGAGATTTTGAAGTCCGCCAAGGTTGCCTCACGTATGAGGCTTTTGTTTTTGAACTTTTGTTTTCTCTCTTGGTCCCTTGGACCGATAGCTATAAATGATCCTTGGTTTATTATGTGATAGTTTTTGAATGATCCTGGACATGTATAATTTGATTATGTATGTGTTGTGTGAGTTAAAATATATATATATATATATATATGTCTGTGTGAGTGTGTGTGAAAGATTTTTATTTTTCCGTGTATGCACAGCTCATTGGACAATGTTTTACATTCTGCTTTCGCTTTTGGCCCCCTATTATTAATCATGATTTGATTTCTGTCTGAGACCATAGGTAATCTGATGATTATTGGCCAGTTATGATCCTAATCTATAAGGGCATGTTCGGGTCATGACACATAATATGTTTCATGTGTCAATGTTAAGGGGCTATCTCCGAGATCCATTCCACATTATTGATTATCACCAGATAGCTCTTGATGATAATATGGGGTATGAAGAGAAACCAATCCAAATCATCAACCGCCAAGTGAAACAATTGAGGAATAGAGAAATTCCTATGGTTAAAGTAGAATGGAATGAACAGTATAGCAAAGAAGCCATGTGGGAAAGACAGGATGAAAGGAGGCAAAGGTATCTTGAGCTATTTCCGGCACAAGGTAACGCAAGTTTGGAGGACCAAACTTCGTAAGAGGAGAAGACTATGATAAATCCATCATCTAGTATATTTATATTCATTCCTAATTAGTAAGCTTAATCCATGATTAGTGAACTAAGCTAGTCTAGCCTATATAGATGTTAAGTTGGAAGCTTTACCCATGTTTGAACTCAAAAATTCTGTTGGACGAGAGCCTTAGAGAGAGAGAGTGACTTCATTCTAGAGTGAGAGAGTTAGAAAACTTGAAGAATTTGCTTGAAGGTTGAAGATTTGAGAGGAAGAGCTCTAAATTGAGCTAAATTGAAGACTCTAGGTAAGTATTTGATCCTCAATTCATGAATATAAGTCACCAGAAATGTGAATTCAAGAACATATGGAAGATAAACAAAAGAATTAAGCTAACGATGATGAAATTGAATCTAATTCATGCATGTACGCATGATTATGTGAAGAATCAACATTTTGACCATGAGTTTTGTTACCTATACTTGAATGGAGACTTGAATCATACATGCATCCATGAATTATGTTGTTTTGAAACTCAATTCCATGATTTGGAGGTTATAAAAGAAAAAGATTTGAGCTAAGTTCATACATGCATGAAGCGTTAGGCTTCAATTTTGCAAAATCATGAAGTTTTTTACTCATGTTTTAGAAGTGTTCCTATGGTTTGGGATGCATCATGCAAGGATTTACACTTTGATTTTGTGTTTTGAAGCTCAATATTCTGTTTTGAAAACCCAAAATTTGGCCACACCGCTTGATCGAAGGAGTTACTGTTAGAGCGCACATTTCATGCATCTAGCATTTTTGTAGACCATTGACATCGCTTGAGCGACCAAGTGACCACTCAAGCGATCTCCATTGCATTTGGTTAGAATGACCATCGAGCCTAGATTTTGAGGATCCAAAAGTTTTGCAGACCGCTCGAGCGACCAAGAGTTCAGTCAAGCGACCTCAGTACATTTTGCATATTGGTTCGAACGACCGTCGATCCTATATTTTGACCATCCAGTACTTTTGCGGACATGTGGTCCGCTTGAGCGAATAAAAGTGTGCTCAAGCGAACTATCCTATTTTAGCATGTTTTGAAAAGTCATATTCTGTCCATATCTTCATTTTCATTCTTTTCTGAGTATCTGTAGGCATGAATTGAGCCTCCCTCATAAAGTAATAAGTTAGAATGAGGCTTAAAAGAATCGAATAAGTTAAGGATAATCCGATTAAGCAATGTGACCAAATGTGTATATGTTTATAAATTGTGTAGGTTCATCCACAGAGCCATGTCAACAACCAAATCACTATGAGTAATATCTTCGTAAGGATATTTTCGTATATGTTATTTTCTAGATGTTTCCAGTATGGTAAACTTTTCTGATCTTATGATTTTGTGAAATGAATAAGCTTTTATCTGTTCATATAAGATGGTATTTGTTAATGAAAATGAATAAGTACGAATACATGAAATGGACCCAAGGTCATTATGTGCATCTAATAAGATAGACTTAAGGTCGTTCCAATTATCTAATAAGTCTGAAATATCTATTATGTGTTGACAAAATGGTCATTATACAACTGTAATTGATTGGGCCCAAGGTCATTCTGCTAAGTGTGATTTGTTCTGTTCCGTACTTCTATATATGTTAGACCACAGGTCGTTCTGTCAAGTTTTGGACCTAAGGTTATTTGCTATGATAATAATTTGAGTATGAGATTAATTATGTTAAATAATAGAACTCATTCATATAACCTCTTTACTCTAATATTATTCACTGGGTTTTAGCTCACTCTGTTATATATATTTACTTAGGTGAGTAGGTGTGATAATCCTGTCCTGTATTATGCTAATTAATCTTAATTATGATTGTGATTATGTGTTTGATAGGATTTTGTGTGCTTTTGAATTTCTATCTGTTCACCGTAGGAATATCTGTTCAACTTACTGTTATAAATTGAAAATTGAAGGCCTTGACGGCCACAGAAACCGAAATTGACTATGCCATTGTGATTAGCATAATTTTTAGAGTCTACGGTAAAATTTAATTGAAAATTGATTCGGATCAAATTAAATAGATTAAATTGATGAGTTAGTGCTCAATTAATTAGTGTTAATGAAATGTGATTAAGAGAGCCTATAAAAAGGCTCATTCTCACTCAATTCCTCTCTTTTAAACTCATTTGGCTGAAATCACACCTTAGAGAGAGAGAGAGAGAGAGAGAGAACTAGATTTAGAGAGAGAGAAGGGCCAATCTTGAAGATCTTGTTAAGAAGCTCAAGCTTTGAAAGGCTAGGCTCAAGAATTTGCTATAATTTGGAAGAATTGAAGCTTATAGGTGAGTAGTTGAGCAAAGATTTATGAGTTAAGTTTGTAATATTGTGAATTCAAGGTTTGATGGTGGTCAAGTACATAAATTGAAATGAATTTGTTGAATTGAAAGCTTATATGTACATGCATGCATAGAATTGCTATGAAACTACATATTTGAGCATGGTTCATGTTAAACAAGAAGAATTAGGCACCAAAATCTCACATGCATGTATAATCTCCATGAGTTTCATGATTATAGCGATCTTGGCTTTTCCTCTCCTTCTTTATTGTATTCCGGACTCAGTTCCGTGGATGTGTTGTTGTCTCATTCTCATTTCCATTCTTTACTCTTTGTATTTAAGTCTTAGGTTGTGTTGGGCAGGTTTGAAACAAGTTGGTTGTGCTTTGAAACCAAAAGTTGATGCCCAGAATTTGGCCTTCATGCTCGAGCGGGGCTTTTGACGCTCGAGCGGGCCCTTTGTTGTTGCTTCTCCGCTCGAGCGGGCGTTTTGACGCTCGAGCGTGAATTTCCTTCTCCCAGTATTTTTCTCTGCAGGTCTTCGTATGCTTGAGCGGGAGTTTTGACGCTCGAGCGTGACCCATTGATTTTGTTCCTCCGCTCGAGCGGGGAGTTTGACGCTCGAGCGGGGACCATCGCTTGCAAAACTTCTGTGAGTGTGCATCCGATGCTAGAGCGGACGTTTTAACACTCGAGCGTGAGTCTGTGTCTGATGCTCGAGCGGGGGTTTCCACGCCCGAGCGAGGTGACTTTTATATCACTTCGAGATTTCACTTTTTGGATCACTTTTCAACATCCTTTCTCTCTCTTACATTTTGAAAACCACCATTGGAGAGCACCTCACTCTAAAACTCTAACTTCTCTCTAGGGTTTGATCTAGTAGGAGTGACCTTCTGCCCTTGGGCCTTTGTAAAAAGTGTGGAGTCGGTCTTGCTCTCCATTTTGATCCGAAAATTTTGGTGTTTGGAGCACTTTGAGTTTTCATCATCTTCTCCATGGAGCTCTGAATTTGAGGTAGGGATAACTACTCATTTATATGATCTTTGACATAAATTTTTAGTCATTTTGATTTAATGTTGATGTTGGGTGATTTTGGGTGTTAGGCTTTCTAAATGTATAAAGAGGGGTTTTGTCATTTTGACTCATAAATATGTATTTTGGGTCTTAAAGTGATGGTATTATTGTTGGTTGTTGATATTGGTGCCTTTGGGTCAAAGTTGAGAAAGAGGGAGGAAAGCCTTAATTTTTGTTATGAATTAATTGATATAATTAATTTGGGAATGTTATGGAAATACGAAATTGTGGTCGAAATGATCAAATTTGCATAATATGAGATAGAATGGTGGAGTTGGATTTATTAATCGCTCACTTTGAAAATGTTGAATATATATCTGTTGAGGCATTTATTATCTGTTTAGAAATAACTGCTTTGGGCTATCGGTGGAGGATAGTCTTGATTGTTGTAGACAATGCATGATGATTAGGCGAACTAAAACTAATCAATTGAATATGTCATTGAATATGACGGTTGGAATAATACATCAAATTTATGTATTGATTGATTATGTATATGATATGTGTTTTATATTCATTGTATTGTGTGGAAGGAGATAGGGGATGTACTCCACGGTTTAGGGGAAGATAGGAGATGGACTCCTAAACCGGATATTGTTTGGGAGGAGATAGGGGATGGACTCCATCGATACAGCGAATATGTGTATCTATTGAAGTATTGGTACAACAAATCTGTGTATCATATATGAAGTACAGAAGTGTTTCATTTGAGATTGATACAGCAATTATGTGTATCTATTGTGAAGTATGAAATGTTTAATTTGAGTTGTTATCTCAATTGAAATGGAAGTATTGTTGATATGAGATGTAATCTCATTTAAGTTGTTTGGCCAGGTTCTGAGCCTCAGTTATGAATTGAGAAATTGGATAAGAAATGGAAAATGGAATGAAACATGGACACATTTGTCATGTAATTGAAATGGGTTATGAATTGACTTATGTGAGTTAAACATTTATCAAATGCTAATTTTTAGTTATTGCTCATATTATGTTTAGCATATCTCTACTGGGCGTTGGCTCACCCTATATGGGACATCATTTTCAGGTATAGGTATTATGCCACCTCCAAGGACGTAGCTTGGAAGGCTTGAGGCTGTTGGACTCTTTTTGTTGTTTTTGTTGTATTACATGTATATCAAGCCAAGGGCTTATTTTGTGTAGAGTTAGTACTCTCTTTTTGTAACCAAGTGTTGACTTGGAAAGTTGTAAGCCCGTAGGGCATTTACTTTGTTGTCAACATGTAATACTTTTGGACTAGATACTCTGATGAATAGAAATATGTTTATTTCTCTTATGTTTATGGATGTCGCGAATGCATGATTTATGGGTTTATTTTGAGGGCGTTACAACTTGGTATCAGAGCATACCGGGTTTGAATACTTTGGGTACGTGGGAAGTGATTAGTATCACAATGGGTTTGTCTCGCTTGTTAGAGACTTAGATGAAATGTTATGCATTTAAATGATAACATGCTTATGTGACTACTTGGGTATGGGATTTAGTTTCTAGGATGTTGATTGGATCCTTGGGTTTCTGTGAGTGTTGTTGGAAAAGCACTTGATCAATGCTGTTTCTAACTGGAACTCTAGTAACGCCGTGAGACTATCATTATCCGGAAATGAAATTCATAAGTGCTTATGTGATTATGTGCTTACGTGGAGTGAATTACTATTGTCCATGCATTAGGACGCGAGTGTTATAGCTTCGGCACATTTGTGAATGTGCTAATATTCTTCGTTACCTTTATTAGGATGTCAGGACGAGGACATGGTGGTAGGCGAGGTAGGCCTAGGAGGCAGGAGATGCCTATACCGGATGAGATTCTGGAGCAGCAGGAGGGTGTTGGTCAGGCCAATATGGCCGAGCTAGTAGGTCAGCAGGCCATGAGCGCCTTAGCCCGCGAGATGGCAGGAGCTTTGAGGGAATCCTTGGGCATTCTTAGAGCTGAGAATCAGGTCCGGGCCCATGTTGCCGAGGCAGGACCTTCATTCCTGAAGAGGGAATTCTTCCGGTCTAATCCGGATGAGTTTGTTAGGGATCCGAAGGAGCCACTTAAGGCGGATGAATGGCTCGAACAGATGACGAAGATGTTTGAGATGCTTGGCATCGAGGACGGGGCTTTGAAGGTGACCTTGGCATCTTTCCAGTTAAAGGGGGATGCCGGTCAGTGGTGGAAGTTCATGAGAGGTCGTGTTGGGGGGACTTGGGAGGCCTTTGTAGATGCTTTCCAGGAGAAGTTCTTGTCTCCAGCTGTCAGGGAGAAGTTGAGGGATTAGTTCTACCAGCTTAAGCAGCTGAGTTCTTCAGTGGCCGAGTTTGAGGTCGCATTTACTAGTTTATCCAGGTTTGCACCTGAGCTTGTGGCGTCTGAAGAACGCCGTTGCCTAGAATTTGAGAAGAAGTTGAGGCACGGGCTCAAGATGAGAGTGTGGGGGTCTATGACCTGGGATTATGGGCGCCTTGTACATGTTGCGGCCCATATGGAGATTATGATGCAGGAGGAGGAGGAGGAGAGGCAGAGAGGCTCCAAGAGAAGTCAGGATGGTCAGGGAGACGGTAGGAGGCAGAGGGGTTCTAACCCGCAGCAGTCCCAGGGTGCATTTGCTAGATCGACCTTTCCAGTGCCGAGTGCAGGCTCTGGGAGAGGAAGTTAGGGAGACGTGACTTGTTACAAGTGTAGTCAGCTGGGCCACAAGTCTCCAGCTTGCCCGCAGAGGGGAGGGGGTTAGAGAGCAGCTTCATTTTTAACTTGACCTCAGAGCTAGAGTCAGGGCAGAGGCCAGCTGCTCTCTTGTTACCAGTGTGGTTAGGCAGGGCACCTGAAGAGGTTTTGCCCGCAGTTGAGTGGCACATCTGGTGCATCTGGGTCGAGTTAGAGTTTTCAGCCAGCTCAGTCAGTTCAGGCTTCGAGGGCCAATCAGGGGGCTTCATCGTCCCAGTCTATTCAGCAGTCTTTTGCTCCTAGAGGTGAGCAGGTAGATCAGGGGCCTATAGGGCGTGTGTATGCTGTTACCGCGTAGGATCTTGTACCGGCTCCATTTGTTGTGAGAGGTACCTTTTTGTTTTGCAACTCGGTTGCCAATGTGTTGATTGATATGGGTGCGTCCCATTCTTTTATATCTGCTGCATTTGCATCTGTTTTGGGGTTGGAGTTGGCACAGTTAGCATCTCCTATTTGTGTTGTATCACCTGTTGGGGGTGAGTTGATTTTGAAACAAGGGTGTCGGGGCTGTGATATAGAGGTCGCCGACCGCCGACTTCCATTTTCTTTTGTAGTTATGGCTATGTCGGGTTTTGATGTGATTTTGGATATGGACTGGCTATCGTCATACTGGGCTGTTATTGATTGTTACCACCAGAGGGTCATAGTATGTACCTTGAGCGGGGATTGTTTCCATTTCTTGGGGGATCAGGTTGGTAGTGTGTTGCCATCGGTGTATGGTCCGCGAGGGCAGAGTGAGCTTAGTGGTCTTCTCGCTAGCCTTTTGAGTAGTGAGTGTGATGAGACCCAGATTGTATTGCCGAGAGTGGTTTGTGAGTATTCGGAGATTTTTCCGGAGGATCTCGTTAGTTTGCCACCGCACCGAGAGATTGAGTTCTCTATCGATTTAGTGCCTGGCACGGCGCCGATTTCTATGACACCTTACCGTTTTGCCCCAGCTGAGTTGAGTGAATTGAAGGTTCAACTCCAGGAATTGCTAGATAAGGGCTTTATCCGCCCTAGTGTTTCGCCGTGGGGAGCACCGACCCACTTTGCTAAAAAGAAAGATGGTGCCTTGAGACTTTGCATCGATTATCGAAAATTGAATCGAGCTACGGTTAAAAATAAATACCCTATGCCTCGTATAGATGATTTGTTTGACCAGTTGAAGGGGTCCTGTTGTTTCTCTAAGATAGATTTGAGATCGAGTTACCACCAGTTGAGGGTCAGAGAGGAGGATATTCCGAACACGGCATTCCGTACGTGGTATGGCCACTATGAGTTTTTGGTGATGCCTTTTGGGCTCACTAATGCATCGGCAGTATTTATGGACTTGATGAACCGGATATTTCAAGAATTCTTAGATCGCTTTGTAGTCGTTTTCGTGGATGACATTCTGATTTATTCACCTTCTGAGGAGGAGCACGAGGAACACTTGAGAGTGGTGCTTGAGTTGCTTAGAGCCCATAGGCTGTATGCCAAGTTTGGGAAGTGTGAGTTCTGGCTAAGAGATGTTAAGTTCTTAGGCTATGTGGTTTCCAAGGAAGGGGTGTCTGTTGATACATCCAAGATAGAGGCAGTGCAGGATTGGGCACAACCTAAGAGCGTTTTTGAGATCTGCAGTTTTCTGGGATTAGCTGGGTATTACCGCTGGTTTGTGAAAGATTTCTCCAGGCTAGCTTCACCGTTGACTAGATTGATGCAGAAAGGGGTCAAATTTGTATGGAGTGAGACTTGTGAAAAGTCGTTTCAAGAGTTGAAAGTTAGATTGACCACTGCTCCGGTTTTGATTATCCCGGAGAGAGGTTTGGGTTATGCGGTTTATTGTGATGCCTCACGAGAGGGTTTGGGTTGTGTGTTGATGCAAGAGGGGAAAGTGGTTGCCTATGGCTCACGTCAGTTGAAAATACACGAGAGGAATTACCCTACACATGACTTAGAACTAGCAGCAGTGATCTTTGCCTTGAAGATTTGGAGGCACTATCTTTATGGTGAAAGATTCAAGGTATTCTCGGATCATAAGAGTCTGAAGTATCTGTTTACACAGAGGGATTTGAATTTGAGGCAGAGAAGATGGATGGAATTCATTGAGGATTACGACTTCGAGTTGCACTATCACCTGGGTAAGGCCAATGTTGTGGCCGATGCCCTTAGCAGGAAATCCATTAGTGATGTAGCTTGTGTAGCCATCCGGGAGTGGGAGATGTTGGGTGCACTTGGGGAGTTTGATTTGCTTCTGGGCGAATCCGTTGAGGCTGCGGCCTTGTTTTCTGTTGTTGCACAGTCTACACTTGTGACTCGAGTGTTAGAGGCACAGAGAGGTGACCTTGAGATAGAATCCCTTTGAGAGAAGATCTCTAGTGGGAAGGTTGAGAAGGGTTTGGCTGTGTATCCCGACCTGAGTGTGAGGTACCGAGACCGTTTGTTTGTGCCGGAGTCTTGCCGAGAGGAGGTACTCCGAGAGTTTCACCATTCACGCCTTGCGGTGCACCCGGGAGGCACCAAGATGTATCGGGATTTGGGTCGCCAGTTTTGGTGGCGGGGTATGAAGAAGGATGTGGCAGTGTTCGTGTCTAAGTGCCTTACTTGTCAGCAAGTGAAGGCCGACCATCAGAGGCCAGCGAGTTTGTTGCAACCCTTGCCTATTGCCGAGTGGAAGTGAGAGCACGTCAGAGCACGTCACTATGGACTTCGTTGTAGGTCTTCCGAGGACTCAGCGGGGTAGTGATGCTATTTGGGTGGTTGTAGACTGGTTGACTAAGTCGGCGCACTTTATCCTTATGTGCGTGAGAGATTCGGTAGATCATCTTGCCGACTTGTATATTCGGGACATAGTGAGGTTGCACGGGGTCCCACTGTCGATTGTCTCAGATAGAGATCCTCGTTTTACTGCTAGGTTGTGGCAGAGTTTGCAGAGTGCCTTGGGCACTAGATTGACCTTTAGCACAGCTTATTATCCTCAGACTGACGGGCAGTCCGAGCACACTATTCAAATCCTTGAGGATATGCTTCGAGGTTGCATCCTTGACTTTAGTGAGTCGTGGGAGAGGCACTTGCCCTCGATGGAGTTTGCCTACAACAATAGTTTTCAGTCGAGTATCGGTATGGCACCGTTTGACGCTTATATGGCCGACCTTGTAGGTCTCCGGTTTGTTCGGCCGAGGTGGGTGATGCACCTTTGTTGGGCCCGGAGTTGGTGAGGGAAACGACAGAGAAGGTTGAGCTTATTCGTAGGAGGCTTGCTACAGCCCAGAGTCGCCAAAAGAGTTATGCCGACCATAGAAAGAGGCCTTTGGCATTTGAGGCAGGTGATCATGTATTTCTGAAAAAATCACCCAGGCGGGGTTTGATGAGGTTTGGGAAGAGTGGGAAGTTGTCCCCTCGGTTTATTGGTCCCTTTGAGATCCTTGAGAAGATTGGGGAGGTTGTATACCGTATAGCTTTGCCGCCACAGTTGTCCGGGGTGCATGACGTGTTTCATGTTAGTATGCTTCAGAAGTATGAGCCGGATCCATCGCATGTATTAGATTGGACCGACTTAGAGGTAGATGAGAAAGCCTCATATAAGGAGAGACCGGTTTGGGTCTTGGATAGGCGGGAATAAGTCTTGCGAGGCAAGACCATTCCCTTAGTAAAGGTTTTGTGGAAACATCACGGAGTGGAAGAGGCCACTTGGGAACGTGAGTTGGAGGTCTGTGAGAAATATCCGGACTAGTTTGTTAATGTGTAATCATGTTCTGGAAATTTTGTAATATTAATGAACCTTAAGAGCATTGAATATGTCTTAAGTTGTAAAACATTGTATATGTTTTGATTTATAGAAGTATTATGGAACTTGCCATGAAATGGAAGTTTATTTTAACTTTGCATATGTTAATACTGTTTTAGAAATGCAAATATATTGATTGGCATTGGATACGTTATAGAATTGTGGAAAATATGTTGAAATTGGTAAATTTCAAGAGAAAGCATGTTGATAATGCATATTGAGTTATATATTGTGATTTGCCTCTTGAAAAGAGATGGGATGACCGGTATTGGGTCAAATTGATGAATGTTGAGTTGTAATACTGCTGAGAATTGAGAAAAACATGTTTTTGAAAACTTGTACTTAATTTCGGGGACGAAATTCCTTAAGGGGGGGAGGTTATAGTGATCCTAGCTTTTCTTCTCTTTATTTATTGTATTCCGAACTCGGTTCCGTAGATGTGTTGTTGTCTTATTCTCATTTCCATCCTTTACTCTTTGTATTTGAGTCTTGGGTTGTGTTGGGTAGGTCTGAAACAGGTTGGTTGTGCTTTGAAACCAAAAGTTGATGCCCAGAATTTGGCCTTGACGCTCGAGCGGGGCTTTTGACGCTCGAGCGGGCCCTTTGTTGTTGCTTCTCCGCTCGAGCGGGCGTTTTGATGCTCGAGCGTGAATTTCCTTCTCCCAGTATTTTTCTCTACAAGTCTTCGTACGCTCGACCGGGAGTTTTGACGCTCGAGCGGGGACCATCGCCTGCAAAACTTTTGTGAGTTTGCATCCGACGCTCGAGCGGGCGTTTTGACGCCCGAGCGTGAGTCTGTGTCTGACGCTCGAGCAGGGGTTTCCACGCTCGAGCGGGGCGACTTTTATATCACTTCGGGATTTCACTTTTTGGATCACTTTTCAACATCCTTTCTCTCTCTTACTTTTCGAAAACCATCATTGGAGAGCACCTCACTCTAAAACTCTAACTTCTCTCTAGGGTTTGATCTAGTAGGAGTGACCTTCTACCCTTGGGCCTTTGTAAAAAGTGTGGAGTCGGTCTTGCTCTCCATTTTGATCCGAAAATTTTGGTGTTTGGAGCACTTTGAGTTTTCATCATCTTCTCCTTTGAGCTCCGAATTTGAAGAAGGGATAACTACTCATTTATATGATCTTTGACATAAATTTTTAGTCATTTTGATTTAATGTTGATGTTGGGTGATTTTGGGTGGTAGGGTTTCTACATGTATAAAGAGGGGTTTTGTCATTTTGACTCATAAATATGTATTTTGGGTCGTAAAGTGATGGTATTGTTGTTGGTTGTTGATATTGGTGCCTTTTGGTCAAAGTTGAGAAAGAGGGAGGAAAGCCTTAATTTTTGTTATGAATTAATTGATATAATTAATTTGGGAATGTTATGGAAATACGAAATTGAGGTGGAAATGATCAAATTTGCATAATATGAGATAGAATGGTGGAGTTGGATTTATTAATCGCTCACTTTGAAAATGTTGAATATATATCTGTTGAGGCATTTATTATCTGTTTAGAAATAACTGCTTTGGGCTATCGGTGGAGGATGGTCTTGATTGTTGTAGACAATGCATGATGATTAGGCGAACTAAAACTAATCAATTGAATATGTCATTGAATATGACGGTTGGAATAATACATCAAATTTATGTATTGATTGATTATGTATATGATATGTGTTTTATATACATTGTATTGCGTGGGAGGAGATAGGAGATGTACTCCACGGTTTAGGGGACGATAGGGGATGGACTCCTAAATCGGATATTGTTTGGGAGGAGATAGGGGATGGACTCCATCGATACAGTAAATATGTGTATCTATTGAAGTATTGATACAGCAAATCTGTGTATCATATATGAAGTACGAAAGTGTTTTATTTGAGATTGATACAGCAATTATGTGTATCTATTGTGAAGTATGAAATGTTTAATTTGAGTTGTTATCTCAATTGAAATGGAAGTGTTGTTGATATGAGATGTAATCTCATTTAAGTTGTTTGGCCAGGTTCTGAGCCTCAGTTATGAATTGAGAAATTAGATAAGAAATGGAAAATGGAATGAAATATGGACACATTTGTCATGTAATTGAAATGGGTTATGAATTGACTTATGTGAGTTAAACATTTATCAAATGCTAATTTTTAGTTATTGCTCATATTATGTTTAGCATATCTCTACTGGGCGTTGGCTCACCCTATATGGGACATCATTTTCAAGTATAGGTATTATGCCACCTCCAAGGACGTAGCTTGGAAGGCTTGAGGCTGTTGGACTCTTTTTGTTGTTTTTGTAGTATTACATGTATATGAAGCCAATGGCTTATTTTGTGTAGAGTTAGTACTCTCTTTTTGTAACCAAGTGTTGACTTCGAAAGTTGTAAGCCCGTAGGGCATTTACTTTTGTTGTCAACATGTAATACTTTTGGACTAGATACTCTGATGAATAGAAATATGTTTATTTCTCTTATGTTTATGGATGTCGCGAATGCATGATTTATGGGTTTATTTTGAGGGCGTTACAATGATTATAAGTGTTATTTGTACTAGAATTGGAGTCAAAATTGACATGCATGTTTGATTAATGGGAATATGAAGATTATATGAAGTTTGAATGCATGGGTTTCAACCATACACGAGAAATGTTGATTAATTTGAGAGTATGATTATGGATTTTGAATAATTGGCCTCATATTGCTTACATCCTTATACTATATTGTGTTTCCAAATTTTTGGACCAAAAACATGAATGTTGGACCTTTGAATATCAAGGTTGCACTTGAAGAACAATTATGGAAAACCCAAAAATTGGCATGTCCGCTCGAGCAGGGAAAGCGTCGCTCGAGCATGAAATGCTAGTTCCCAGAACTTTTGTAGACATGGATGTCTGCTCGAGCGGGGAGCCATGTAGTGTGACTTTCAGCTCGAGCGCCCGAATTCACGCTCGAGTGTAAAAATAAGGCAACCAATATTTTTTTGCAGACAATAGGGGTCCGCTCGAGCGGCCAAAGCCACGCTCGAGCGGGGAGCCCTGTTTCAGAAATTTGGTAAAATTAATTTTGTGTTTTAATTTCCGTTCTCTTCCATTTCTGTGCACTTTTAGGCATACATTTAGCTTTGTAAATGAGTTAAAAGGATAAGAAAGAAGCCTAAGAGGGATGTATGAATGAAGAACGGATTGAATCGTTTGTGACCCATTATGTTCATGAAATGTGTAGGGTCAAGCACGAGAGCAAATCCAGCGGCAGATCACTGTGAGTAATATTTTAATAAAGATATTTGAAGTATGTTATTTGTCCAATTACCTACTTTTATGTAAGTCTTATAAGTTTGTTAAAATTGAATTGGGGACAAATATTTGTGATGCCATATGGTTGGGCCAAAGGCCGTTTGATATACATGAATGAATTGGGCTCGAGGCCATTTGTTAAGGAACGAAGTGGGCCAAAGGCCGTTCGATACGTTCGGGCTTGAATCGCCTAATGTACCAAAATAATGCACTAAATAGAATTCTACATGGGCCCAAGGCTGTTCGATATATGTGATTCTCATTTGCGTACCTTCTTTATTTGATATTATTCACTGGGCTTTTCCTCACACTCATTCATGTATATGTAGGTGAGCAAAGAGATGTCCAAACCCAGCCCCGGTGAAGTCTGTGAGAAAGGTCAAGTTTTGGAGAGTTAGCCCAAACGTCTCACGCACGAGACTTGTCTTCGCCTCTTTTGTCCTTTTGTTATAATTTGTTATGATGGCGAAAACACTGGATCACTTTTGTATATAAACTTTGGGTCTGACTGACTTAGACTTCAATGATCCTGCATGTACAAAACTTTCTATTATTATCCATTTGATGTGAATTATTAATAGGTATATATATGGACTTTTATGATGTGCCATGTAAGCACAACTATATGGACAAAATTTTTAAATTTGCTTCCTTTTGGCCCCTTTACTCTGATGAGATATGTCTTGTTTGGTTTGAGGCTGTAGGTAATCCCTTGATTACTGGACGATTATGTCCTTAACCCATAGGGGCGGGTTCGGGTCATGACAGTAGGGGGATGTCTAGCCCTATTGAACCTGTGGAAGATCACCGTGTCTTGAGAAGTGAACCAAGAGTGCCTTAGGGACGAGGCTTTTGATTTTGTTCTGTTTTTGTCGGTCATGTTGACCATCTTTTGTTCTTAAAAAGTTTAAGTTTTGTAAGCTTATGAATGTATAATCTGTATATATTTTTACAAATGTGAGTTATTAATGTACAAGATGTTTTTTGTTTTTGCCATGTATGCACAGCTCATTAGACATAATTTTATTTTCCAGCTTTCGTTTTCTAGCCGCATATTTTAAGTATGATTTGAATTTTGTCTGAGACCGTTTGATTAATGGCCGGTTATGATACTAAATTTTAGGGGCGGGTTTGGGTCATGACAGTTTATAGACTGCTCAAGCGACCAAGAGTCCACTCAAGCAACCTTAGTGTACTCTACACTTGGCTCGAGTGACCATCGAGCCTAGATTTTGTGCATCCAATACTTTTGTAGGTCATGTAGTTTGCTCGAGCGACCAATCATGTGCTCGAGCGAATTGCCATGTTCCAGCACAATTTTGAAAGTTGAATTTTGCTCATAATTGCATTCTTATTTCTTTCTGAGCATTCTTAGGCATGAATTAAGCCTCATGAATGAATTAATAAGCCGAAAATAGATTTAAAGGAATTGATAAAGAAAGGAATAATTCGATTAAGCAATGTGTTCCAATGTATGGATATGTCTATGTGTTGTGTAGGTTGATCCATGAAGACTTGAAAACAATCTAATCACTGTGAGTAATATCTTAGTAAAAATATTTTCATATATTCTATTTGCTAAATGTTTTAATGTGGTAAGCTTTTTTGAACTTATGATTTCATAAATATGATTGAGCTTTCTATCTGTCCGATCAACACAATATCTATAACTATGATTGATGAATTACGAATGTATATGATGGACCCAAAGTCATTCTAAATATCTAATAAACCAGAGATATCTGTTATATGTTGACCAAATGGTCGTTATAGTAATTTGATACAACTGTAATGAATTGGACCCAAGTTCGTTCTATCAAGCTATGATCTGTTATGTTCTGTCCATCTACCATGTCCATTATATAATGTACCTAAGGTCGTTCTATCATGTACTGGACCAGAAGTTGTTCCGCTATGTAATGAATTTGATATGGAAATGATTATGATTAGAATTTGGAACTCATTCATGAAACCCTTTACTTGGATGTTATTCACTGGGCTATAGGTCACTCTTAAATATGTGTGTGTAGGTGAGCAGTAGGATGTCTAGCCTTAGATATGTTTGATGATCACCCGAGTTTTTGTAAAGTCAGCCAAGGAGTTTCTCTCAGATGAGGCTTGTGCCTTCTGTTTTTGTTGGTCATGTTTGGCCACCTCTTATTGACAAGAGTTTAAGTTTTGTAAGTTGATGAATTGTATTCTTATGTGTAAGTCTTTGAATATGCAATCAAGAATGTTTGTACAAATGTATTTTGAATGTGGGTTATTAGCTTTTCGATATGCCATATATGCACAGCTTAATGAACAATTTTTTATATATCATTATCTGCTTCCGCTTTTGGCTCCATATACTTAATTACGTTTTGAATTTTTGTCCGAGGCCATAGGTAATCTCAAGATTATTGGCCCGTTCTGATCCAAACTTTTACGGGTGGGTTCGGGTCGCGACAAAAAGAATGAGAGTTTACCTTCTGGTTTGATTAAACCAAAGAGCAAATGAAGAAAAGCACGAAGAAACTCAAGTTTCTTGCTTATAAGCCTCCCTCAAACATAGGTTTCTGATTGTCTTCGAGTTCTCCAAGCTTTAAAGTGATTTTTGGTGTTTAGAATTATTGTAGGTAGGGTATTTTCGGAGCTAGGGCAAGAGAGGGAGAGAAGAAGAGTGTTTGTTTCTTAAACTTGCAAAAAAAATTTCGATTTCTTAACCCCTCCAAAGAGAGGGAAAGGGGGCCTATTTATAGAGTTGGGGGAAGCCTCTGGAACCCTTCTAGGGTTTCATCACTTCCCCTTCTGTTGTTCCCACCAAAATTGCACCAAAATTGAGTTACCAAAAATAACTCTGCGATGCTTTAATGTGCGCATGTATGGACCATGTGCACATGTACAGACAATGTGTGCACTCACATATAATGTGTGCACGCGCATTTTGCCTTGGAAAATGTGCCATGCATGCATGACAAGTACATGGTCCTATGTTATTGGCTTGTTCGTGGCACAAGTAAGCCCGAATTGCATTCTGATTAATGTTTTCGATAAAATGGGTCACTAATTTTGAAAGATATGATTAATCAAAGCACAATCGGGCTTTCCGGGTTAAGAAGCTAGTTTTTGGCTAAAAACGGGTCCAGAGGCAAGATGGTTATGTAGACACCCCATTTTTAACCGTCCTCAAGACTTGGACGTCACCGTTTGAACACTCGGTGATCATCCATGTTCGTGTTCGTTTTGAGTTCTCGGAGGTCTCCGCTGCGCGCCCTACCTTAGGATCTCTCAACTTGTTTATTTTTTGTGTTTGGTTTTGCACCAAACACTTGTTGTTTTGCTCCTGAGGGTGGGAAATAGCTTGTTGGCCATCCCCACAGCTCGCCGACCATGGCTTGAGGCCACCGGCCATGTTTTCTTGCCACCGGCCATTGGTGATGGCCGGTCAGCACTCTTGGTGGTCGGCCGGCCACCTTTGTTGGTCAAATGGCCATTTTTGTTGGTCGACCACTATTCATCTGCTTTTGGCAGATATTTTGTGCCAGCTGGCACAACTGGCACCCACTTTGCACCCCCTCCATACACGTGTATGGAGGGATTTCCCTCTTGCTTAGCTTGTCTTGTAAGCTTTGCAAGAGTTGGAATTTTATAAGAGGAAGGCTTCTCCTCCCTCCTCAAGGGTTCCAAGAAATTCCAGAGCTCTGAGATTAGGGTTAAAGGATTGTGTATCTATTCTATCTCTATATCTCCATCTCTTCCATATTTTGTGTGTATTAAGGTGTTTTGTTCATAGTTTTGCATACAAATACCTAGTATTACACTTTCCTTTGGCTACTGAGGTGCTAAGGAGTGATTTTCAGAATTCTTGAGTTGATCTAAGCTTGGAGAGGCTGCTGGAGTGGTCCTTGTGAAGAAGGTCTTCAAGGGTAAGAACTTTACCCCTTTATTCCCCATTTTTGCTTAGGCTTTTAACCTATCTCGCATCTATTTTGAGCTTAGTGTATAACATATAAAAGTTCTGATTTTGTTAGTTTTAGAACTTTGTTTAAGGTTGCTTTGAGGTTTGGGGTTGTTCCCCCCCCCAAGGCCTTGTTAGGACTTGTTTAAGGCCATCTATTTTGGCCCTCTCTTTGAGCTTTGCATGACCTTTCTACCACTGAAATCCAGAGGATTTTCAGTGGTGGAGAGGTGGTTTTGAGGTCCTAAATAGGAGAGGGTCATCCCCTCTCCACATTGCCTTTGATGCTCACACAAATGGCTTGTGTTATAGCTTGTATGCTTAGCTTTGCTTAGCTTCTTTTCAATGCATATTTGTGCTTATTTTTCCATGATATAGCATTGTTTTTAGTTTGTTTAGACACACCATGCATGCCTTGCATACTTGTCTTGTAATGCCATGAAATTGCCTTAACATGCTTTGTGCTTTGAGCCTTGTTTCTAGTATGATTTTGGCCTAGCTTTGTGAAGCTTTTATGCATGTTTTAGTATGCTTAAGGTCTGTTTTTGGTTGTTTGGGTCATCTATGACTTGCTTTGTATAGCTACCATGCAATCTCCCTTGTAGGCCTTGAGTGTTGGCCCCTCTAGCATGCCCTCCTTGCATCATTTAAGTGGTTTGGCACCACTTATCATGTCATTTCAGTCCATATAGCATGCTTGTATACTTGCATTTGTGGCTCCTTTGATGCTTCAAAAGGTTTGTGTTTTGTGCTCCATGTTTGGACCTTTATGCATGCCTTTAGATTTAGGCCATTTAGATGCCATCTAGGTGTGTCTTTGGTCTTGTTCAGACCTGCATTGGGACTGTTTTAGGTCTCCATGGCCCTTCGGGGCTTGCTTCATATAGCCTTGGTTTGAGTCCCGTGGCTAGTTTTCAAGTTTGGACTTGGTTGCATGCCTTGATTACTTTGTTTAGTTGGTTTGGCACCATCCTTAACATGATTTTCAAAGCTTATAATGTATGCCATTTGTCCATTTTTTGTCCCTTTTAAGTGTGCTTAAAAGTTGCTCTTCGATGCCCAAGTGATGGACCATGTTTGCATGCATATTTGTATGTGCATTTGCCTTCATTTCCTGTGCATTTGGCCACTGTTTTGGGCCTATTTGAGAGCTACCCAAATTGGTATAATTCCATTGTTCGCATGTTGTTGCATGCTCACCTTGCGTGTTGTTGCATGCTTGGCCTATCGCATGTTGTTGCATGCTTGAAACACATTGCATTTGGCATGCACTTCCTTGATTAAGCTGCTTAACATGTTACATGTCTTGCATACTTACATGTTTACATTGCATCTTGCATGCTTGATTAACTCGCATACTTGGTACATGCTTGTTCGCTTAGGTTGCGTGCCTAGTATACATTGCTTGTTCACATGTTTGATAGGTTGTCACATGCTTGCATGTTTGCATGTTTGTCCCCATGCTCATGTTGCATACTTAGCTTTCATGCTTAGGTTGCATTTTGCATGCATGCCTTGCCTCTTGAATCACCATGATTGAGGTTGGGTTCATTGTGTGTTTATGTGCATTACATTTGACATCAAAATGCACAACTCGACACCTTGGACCATCACGCATTGAAATGCGCGATTGGTGGTCCGAGGGTCGAAGACCAAATTCCCTTGAGTCCATAACATGATGGGGAGGTTGGTGATGCAAACATTGCTTTGAAATGCATTGCCATGCCTTGTCTTGTCCTCTGCTGCTGTCAAAAAGGATTCTGCAGGCATAAATGGCCGACCGACCACATTGAGTGCCGGCCGACCACAAACTTCTGGCCGAGAGCCACATTTATAGTCGATGACCATTCCTCCATGGTCGGTGATCATTCCTCATGGCCGGTGGCACCCCACAGTGTTCAGGGAGTGTTCCTTGGGACTTGTGCAATTTTCAGAGGCATAAAACAGTGAAAACAGAGGCAGCTTGTGCATGGTGGTGGATTTCCGAGCGGAGTAGAGCACGCATGCATTGGACCCTCTTGCCGAGGCTGTTTTATCGCTTTATTAGCTTAGTTAATTTGCTTAACTAGTTAATTAGTTTGTAACTATTTAATTAGCTTGTTAGTTGATTAAATTGTATTATTCTTTCGATCCCTCCGAGCGAGGGCGAATTTGTAATAAGCGTGCGTTCGTGTGATGCATGTCTTCCAATCCTCACTTCTTTCTCCCTTTTACTTACCTGCTTTTGATGGTTAGTATTAGGGCATATTTCAATTAGTATCCTTATGCTATGCATGTATGCATCATTCATCAGTATTGCATGCACCGGGCTCGGCGCATCATACTAATTGCATAGTATTTCAAATCTAACTTGAATACATGTTATCTGTTGCATTTCACATGCCATCTATAGATTAGCCGAGCCTACTCTAGCTGCATTTTGCCTGCGATGCATTAGCCATCTTAACATGGACTTGGATCATACATTTGATTACTAACATATTCCTTGTTTTTGGCTTGGAGTACTAGGTGAGTGTTTATGCTTTAGCATCTCGCATGAGTGTGAATGTTAACATGAAAGCATGCTTACCATCAGGCTAACTGCTTAGTTGATTTACTGCCTGAATGCCTGTGGGTGAAGGTTGGATTGCTTGAGTTGGAACAACTCGTTGAAATTCGTGTTTTAGCCTACTTGCGAGTAGCAAATTTCAAATTGTCTTTCAAACAAGCGGATATGCAATGCTTTGTTCCAAATTAGGCGATCTAGTCTATACTTTTGTGTTGTGCGCATCACATAGTAAGATTAGCCAATTAACCGGAATAAGAATGCACAATGTTTTCAAAACTAGATATCATGGTTAGTAGAGGCCGATCTTTGATCGGGCGAGCGGGGGTGCTCATAGCTGACCTTCCCCAATCGTATCCAAGTTCCCAAGCCGAGACAACTTTGGTGATGACGGACACGTGGCCTTAGGCAACGAGTCAGGGTTTTCTAAATTCCCCCATAAAAAATATTTAGGTGGCGACTCTGTATCTGGCAAAGCAGTCTATGTTTGGCACTTCTTTCAAAAAAATCTGTTTTCAAAAATGATTTGCCGGATTTGGACTCTTTGATGATTCATCGGTCTTGCATTGCACTCTGCGAGATTAGATACAGGAGCATGACATTGAGTCTTGAACTGTAGTGAGCCCAATGAACAAAACGGGGGATTCCCTCCCGGGACGTTCGGGGACGTCTACAGGTTATTTTTGGAAAAAGTTGATTTTTGTCCAAAACGAGTTTATACAGCAACTCCAAACAACCTTCAAACATTCCAAGGATGAAGTAAATACCATTTCATCATCAGGAGGCTTGCAAGAGCCTAAAGTCTTAGGGTCAATCAAAATGGGGTGTCTACAACATCTACTATGTATTTGGTAACATCCACTTCCAAAGCTCCATTTTCCAGCATCATCACGGAATTAAAATCCCCCAAACCAATGTAACTAGTCTTAGTACTAAAGCCAGTCTCAATATTAGCCCCAGTTAGATTACCCATCCAGTCTTCACTCTCATCACCGAAATTGTTGTATCTATCCTGCCCCATGTCTATGTCTAGGCCTATGTATTTTTCATCATTATTTGTGAATTCTTGATGAAAGAAGATTTTGAATCCTAGATACCTTTCCCTTGTTGTATGGTCAACCTAAGGTTCGAGGAAGCCACAAAATGGTAAATCCTCTTATCTCCTAACAAAACACCCATTTAGTGTTCCTTGGAAAGGTTTGTACTTCAACTCGTACTATCTGCCTTCCCTTTTTGCTATTGCTTTGTCTCGTGCTTCGGTTGCCTTTACCATCGAATCTTCATTTGTCGATTGGTATACTAGTCAAAAAGTGAATAAATGATTGTTGACTTCTGCCACCCTTGTGACTCCTTGTTTACTACTATTTCCTAGACCAAAACTAGGAGTGTACCCTTGTTCTTTCATTACTAGAATAGATGGTATGTCGACATATTCATGTGCAATGTAGTTTGTACTAACCGAGCTTCTACCAAGGTGAAGCTTGAAAGGAAGACATCGTCATCCCTATGGTGAATCTCAAGTAGTAGAGTGGTCACATTGAAAGGTGGATACACTGAAATATCTCCAACCAAAGTGAGCACATAGTCTCCTCTAGCATGCTTGATTCTTAAGTGAGCAGTCGAGGGCACAGCTTGGAGTTGGTACATCCATGGTCTACTTAGCAACATGTTAAATGTGGTCGGAGCACCTGTAGACACCCCATTTTTGACCGACCTTAAGACTCAGACGTCACCGATTGAGTGCTCGGTGATGTTGCATATTGTGCTCGTTCAGAAGTCTCAGAGTCGCGGCCGTGCGCCCTGCCTCCGGACTTCCGAACCCTCTTCTGTGCCTTGCCTTGGTTTGCGAACCAGACTCGGTTTTCTCTGTTTTTGTTCCTGAGGGGAGGGAGAGGTCCTGTAGACCATCTCTCAGTGGCCGTGGGCTACATTTCGTGGCCGTAGGCCATTTTGCCCATTTCGGAGCCCGGTTCCCAGTTTTTGGAGCCGTCAGGCCGTGTGCCTCGGTTCGGGACCACCCAACCATCTCCGATTCCTCTGGTTTTTGGCATGCATCTCATTTACTCCCTTTCGAGGGACACTGGGGTCTTAGATACCCACTTCGTGGCCGAATGCCACTTTCGGTGCTTAACGGCCTATTTTCGGGATCCCGAACTGTGTATTTTGGTCCCCGAGCATTCGTTTTGCATCGGTTTTTGTTCATTTTTGGCAGGTACCTCTGTTTTATCACCAGGAAGATCACTGGAGGGTGGGAGGCCAGCAATTGTCTCAGCGACCAGTTATGCTCTTCCGGCACCCCCCGGCACCCGTTTTTCTCACTTCCGGGCTAATGTTGAACACCCTAGGGCCATTTTCTTCGAGCCAAAACCACATATTTGTGTTGTACACACATGGGAGGACCCTAAAAACACATGGCCGGCCAGTAATTGTTATTGACCCTTTTGAACCCCTCTTTAAATTGGCCTATTCTCTCTCCTGTTTTAGAGTTGCCAAATTTGAACCACAGGGTCTTGTTCAGCACACCTGGGAGGACACCAATCTTTGGTGGCCGGCTACTAAATCAAATTGGCCTTTTTGACCCTTGGCCGGCCGGCCATAGGGGGTGGCCGGCCGGCCACCTGCAGCAAAAGTAATTGGCCGGCCATGATCCCCATGTTGTGTACTTTACAGCTGTGCACCTTTTTCTTCCAAAAGATCTGTATCCGGGGGGGACAGCTGGTGGAGGGAAGCTTGATTCACCTTTTTCCCTCCCTTTCTCCCCCCTTTTGGTCTATATAACCAAGCTCCAAAACCTGATTTGAGGGTTGACAAAAAACCCTTGAAGCTCTTGCATTGCCTCTCCCAATCTCTCTCATTTTCAAGCTCCAAACTCCAAGTTCCAACTCCATTTCTTCATCATCATCAAGCACCACCACCACCATTCCATTTCCAGCAGCAAGGGGGGCTTTCCATCAGCTAGAAGGCATCCATTCTTCAAGCAAAAGGCAGCCAAGAACTTGTCTTCAAGGGTAAGACTCTATTTCCCTCTTTTGTAGTACTTTCTTGCCTCTTTTCTTAAGCCTATTTGCTTATTGTTTTAGACTCCGACCTTAACTAAAACTAGGTCTATTTTGAGCTATTCTTCATGTTTGTTCAAGGGCTCAACCCTGTTTGAGCCCTCCATCTTGTACTTGCTTCAATAACATCTTGTATGTCAATATTTTGCATGCTTTTTCTAGCCTATGAGTGATCTGTTTTCGAGCATAATGTAAACTGTGAGTGGGCATATTTTGAGCCACTCTTCAACATTGAAGAAGGACTCAACCCTTTTTGGCCTCTCTATCATGCACTTGCTTCATAATCTCTCATATTTACCGTAAATTTGCATGATTTGTTTGACCTACATGTAGTCTGTTTTGGAGCATGTCATGAACTGTGAGTAAGCTTATTTTGTGTCCCTCTACAATATTTTAGAAGGGATAAACCTTGTTGGGGGTCTCCATGTTATACTTGTCATTATACCCCTCTTTGACCCCCATTTTTGCATGCTTTTTTAAGCTTATCTAGCTTCTGTTTTCGGCCATCATCAGAACTGGAAAGAGTCATATTTTGATCTTATTGACATATTTAATTAAGGATCTTTGCTGGTTTGATGAATGTTTGGGGTACCTCATGTTATAGCCTTATGTATCCTAGTTCTTGCATGATATTTTTAGCATGTTTTCATACTGATTTGGGGGATGTCATCTACTGTAAATGTTCATATTTTTAGCCCCTCTTCAGTGTTTTAGAAGGGTACTTTTCCATTTGGGCATTTCATGTATCACTTGCTTCAATACCCCTCTCTTGGCCCGTATTTTTGCATGCTATTGTTGCCCTATCTATGCTTGCTGTTTGGCCTTGTTCTAGACTGAAAAATGCTTGTCTTGGGGCTGTCTCGCTACTGTATTTTCATTCCATGTCCATATCGTGCATGCATTGCATAGCTATAGGCCATTTCGGGCGCCTAATATCGCATTTCGGGATCATTCCATGCTTTGTGTGCACTTTGGCCTTGTTTCGGGACTGTTTTCCCCCACATTTCAGTGTTGAAATTCTATTTGCATGTTTACATATCATTTCCATGTCATTTCATGCCTTACGGCCCTCACCTCGGTTTGCGCGCCCGTGTGCACGCATTTCGAGGCACTTCATTCTCATCCGACGGCCTCTTATGTGAGTGTAGCTGAGGCTCTCTCATGTTAGTGTAAGTCCATTTTGCATTCTGTATGCCATTTTAGCATCATTGCATTCCGTATGCCACTGCCTCGGTTCGCGTGCCCGTCTGCACGCATCTCGAGGCATCTCATTTTCATCTATCGGCCTCCTGTATGAGTGTGGCTGAGGCTCTCTCATGTTGGTGTAAGCCCATATTGCATCGCATATCTCATTTTAGTCCTGTTGCATTTCGTATGTCATTTTCTCGGTTTGCGTGCCCGTGGACACGCATTTCGAGACATCTCATTTTAGTCTCATTGTATATCATATTTCATGCCATTTCATGCCTTAGGGCCATCGCCTCGGTTTGCGCGCCCGTGTGCATGCATTTCGAGGCGCTTCATTTTCATCCATCGGCTTCTTATGTGAGTGTGGCTGAGGTCCACTCGTGTTAGTGTAAGTCCAATTTGCATTGCGTATGCCATTTCATGCCTTAGGATCATCGCCTCAGTTTGCGTGCCCGTGTGCACGCATTTTGAGGCATCTCATTTTCATAGCATCGTGCATGCTAGGATTGTATTTTAGTTGCATTCATGCATATCATGCATATTGCATCGTGTTCAGGATAGGAGTTAGCCCGGGCACGGGAAACGAGGCACATTTCGTACTCTGAGTGACGGAACGAGTCTCAATTCCCAAGTCACCGACACTCCGGATTACCCATGATGGAGTTAGGTTTTGTTGTAGCATTCATCTGCATTCATCCTATATTGAGTTGTGCAATCCGACTCCTCGGCCATCATGCATCGAGATGCGTGATTAGTGGTACGAGGATCGAGGCATGCATATATTTGTGAAATACATTGCTATGCCCCTTTCCTGCTCTCTGTTGCAGCATATCAAGAATCAGCAGTCTTCCGAGGCCTGGCACGCATTGCGAGAAATATTGCAAACAGAGGCTAATTGGGGCATCCCAGTGGATTTCCGAAAAAGCAGCCCAGCATACATCATTCAGCGGAAGTGAAGCAGCCCCTGGCTTGCATGCCAGTTTACAGTTTTTCTTAGTTAATTTGTTAAATTAATTAGGAATCTGTATTATTTCGGACTGTATATTTCGGACTGTAATATTCTTTTATTCGGACTGTATTATTTATTCGGACCCTCTGCGCGAGGGCATAATTGTAATAAGTGTGGGTGAGTGTGATGTATGTCTTCCAACCCCACGTCTTTCTTCCCTTTTATTTACCCGATTATGATGGTTAGATATAGGGCATATTTCAATTAGCATACAGTATGACAGCATGTTTGCATCATTCATCTGTTTTGCACGCACCGGGCTCGGCGCATCATACAAACTGCATTTGTATTTCAATTCCAAATTGAATACGTGATTAGCTGTAGCATTTCATATGCCATGTTTAGAATAGCCGAGCCTGCTATAGTTGCATTATTGCATGTGTTGCATTAGGCATCCTTGTATATTTAGGATCATGCATGATTTCTAATCGGTTTTCTGTTTTTGGCTCGGAGTACTCGGTAAGTTTTATGCTTTAGGATCCTTGCATGCGTGCGAGTGTTGCCATGATAGCATGCTTACCATGAGGCTATGTGCTTATGTGATATAACTGCCTTGAATGCCTGTGGGTGGAGGTTGTGTTACTTGAATTGGGACAATTCATCAAATGTTTGTTTTAAGCCCACTAGATAGTGGCAAAACCATTGTTTTCTAAGCCCACCTGAGGGTGGCAAATCCACGTCTTAGCCTACTTGCGGGTAGCACCATCAAACCATTTTCAAACAAACAAACATGAAATGTTTTGTTCCAATTCAGGCGACTCAGTCTATACTTGTTTGCTGCGAGCATCACATAATAACCTAGGCTAATAACCGGAATAAGAACATACATTGTTTTCAAAATAAGATATCATGGTTAGTAGAGGCCGGTCTTTGACCGGGCGAGCGGGGGTGCTCACGAAGTGACCTTCCCCAATCGTACCCAAGTTCCCGAGCCGAGGCAACTTTGGTGATGACGGACACGTGGCCTTTGGCGCCGAGTCAGGGTTTCCTAAATTTCCCAAAAATAAAATATTTAGGTGGCGACTCTGTATCTGGCGAAGCAGTCCATGTTTGGCACTTCTTTCAAAAAATCTGTTTTCAAAACGATTTGCCGGATTTGGACTCTTTGGTTCAAGATTAAGAACCGTGAGACAAATCGAGTCCGAGCTGTAGCGAGGTCCCCCGCGGGCTTGTCTACAGCACCCATGTGTGAAATTCCACGTCGTACTCGTCTGGCCCAAGCTCAATCCTTAATTTTACGGTTCCCAAAACTTCTTGCTGCTGTTGTCATGTGCTCTGATAGCCTATGTGGTTGTAGTGTAATCTTTGGGCCTTAACCTTAATACATGTGTTGTCTTATCCGAGCACACATTTATGGAAAATTCATTGTCAACTAGTACTACTGGCACCCATTTCTCTTGACACTTCAATAACATGTAAAAGGGTTTGTTCTGAGTTTCCCCTTCAGGTGGCAAATCTTTGTCAGAGAAAGTGATGGCCGGGTTCTTCTTTTCGGGTGCGAGTAATGCCACTAACTGTTCTGGAGTGGTGTCTATAGACAATTTGGCTTTATTCAGTGCAGTCAACATGGCCTAGCGATGTTTAGAGGAGGCCATGAGGAGATCCCAAATGGAGATATTTGCTTGAATCTTTTTTAGTTAGCTGCTAAAGCATAAGATCTTCCTCATGCTCTTCTCCTTTCCCTCTAACATTTCCTAAACTTCACCTTGCTCAAGGAATGTGGGTTTGAAATGTCGTTCACTACGTGTGAGGTGATCTACTTCCTCCACATACCAATTGTCATCTAACTTAACATTCCCCCATGTGTCATTAATGTAAGCTAGGTGAAGGTCTTTTTCTTCGTACCACTTGCCTTCTTCCGTTTGGGTTACCTCCTTTGTTTGAACCAAACAATTGTTAACCATTGGAGTGTCTGTTTGCCCTTCACCATCCAACGACATTTTTGAAGCAGCATGATTAGATCCCCTAGTTCATTCTGTTGAGACATGGTTGATAGCTGATGAGATTGGTAGAGCTTGCTTGAGTATGAGACATAGTAAATTTACTCAAAAAATTACCTTTCTAGGAGTGGTAGTTGTGAACACAGTCCTGAAAAGTATGCAGATGAACCTAGTCAGACTCTATTCAAACTTTACCATAGGATCTCAAAATCATCATTGCCATTAATTAGGTTGTGGAATTCTTTAGAAATCTTACCGGAGTGATCAATCAAACAATTGCCTTTCCATTGTTTGTTGCTTATCAAACAAGAATGCCCCACTATATTTTAAAAGCATATGATCAAATTACAACTTCTTCTTTTTTTTTTTAACAAATAATTTTTCAAAATAAAGTTCTTTTTTTGGTCAAAATTTTGGAGGTAAGATTTTATTCCAAGTATTCAATGAAATAATTACCCTTTAGCTAAATATCTCACAGAGGAATCATAATTTTATTCAAAATGGCAGACTTGGTCACCACTTCCTTACCTATCATTTTTCCAATAAAATTAAGTTTCTTCCAAAGTGAGTAGCCCAAAGATTTTCATTTTATTGTCAACACTCTTCCATAATTTATGAACTCTACTAAAATTTTATTTGAAAATTTTCCAAGGAATTTTGGATTTTATTCGAATAACTCAATCAAACAATTGTTTTCTAGTCAAATGCCTTTTAAAGAAATTCAAAATTTTATTTCAAAGTGAAAGATTCAGTCATCACCTCCTTATCTATCACTTTTCCATAAAATCAAAATTCCTTCTAAAGTTAGTAACTTAAAGATTTTTGTCATGTAAACACTTACTCGAAATCTCACTTATCATATTCCATTAATTTCCAAAATTCTACTCAGATATTTTTCTTTTCCCCCATAATTCTTTCCTCCCAAGGAGCTTTGGATTTTACTTCATGTATCTAATAAAAAAATTATCTTCTAGTCAAATATCTTTTAGAGGAATTTGGAATTTCATTCAAATTAGAAGACCTAATCACCACTTCATTACCTATGATTTTTCCACAAAATTTGAAATTCTCCTAAAGTCAATAACTTCAGGATTCTTATTTAATCAAACATCTTCCATAATCTCCAAGGCACTACTTAAGTTTGAAATTCATTTTTGTTTTTTTTTTTTTTTTAAGAAGTTATTCTTTAATCATATATTTTCTTGGGGTTTTTCTTTTCTTTTCTTTTTCCCACTTAAATTTTGGAAAGGAAATAATTTTCAATTGATCATTAAGGTAGGAATTCAAATTCAAACTCAAATATTTTAAATTGGGAAACTACCCCCTAATTTACCACTGATTACTCAAATCAAAATCAAGATTGAATCACTGCCTAAATAACCTTTCAAATTTTGGAATTGAATCACTGTCTAGAATATCTAAGATGGCCCCAGAATCAAATCACTTCTCAATCAAATCCCCAGATTTTATAACCAAATCCCTATCTTTCTGACTGATCCTCAGAATCAAATCAAATTGTTTCCATATAAGACAAAATACTACGTAAGCACATAATTTGCACTCATGCATATTTGAGGGTAGGGTTGTCCTATCCTAATTTGAAAAGAAGATCTAGGTTTCACTAACTGACACAAAAAGGCAACAATATAATCCTGACAAAAAGGAGTATTCTATTTTTAATTCGGAATGTGCTAAAGCTTTCTATATGTAAAGGGTAGGTTTCGTCATGAAGGTACATCATTTATGGCTATCAATACACCTCTCATACCACCTTGGAGTGTAAGGGGATGATCAAATAGTACTACTAGCATTGTCTAACGCTTGCTTTGTTGACATAATGTAACCCGCAAATAGTGTCTGGGATATTATGCAAGAAGTTGGATTTTTTCGAGCTCACAATGATGCAATGCAATTAATAATTAACCACTAATCTCATAAAACAGAAAATTTCAAGTCAAGCTAACTTAATTCCCCAGTAGAGTTGCCCACTGTGGGTGCCATGTGTGGACATCCCATTTTGACCGGCCTTATGACTTAGCCGCTCTTTTCTGAATACCAGTGATGAAAACTGAGATCTACTAATCTTATGAGTTCCTCAACAGGAAACCCCAAGAAGTTAAACTTTGCACCCAACCTTACGACGTTTTGACCAAAATATTTTTCAATCAATTAAAAACCTTTTTCAAAGTATCTTTAGTTGCACAGTACTAGACATTTCCACCATGTCCCGAGGCTTACCTTTTCAAAACTCAAAGTGTTGTCTTCTTTCAAAAAGACCAAGTAAAGGATATGGTGGGAATGAATGGAATGCATGGAATCCTTTGAAATACCTGATTCTCCTTTCAAATCATGCTAACTTTACTTTATTGATCCAACGATATATGTTTCATCTGGCCAGACAACAATTCCTTGCCAGTTGAAAATATAGTCAGCCGAATACATAATGGTACGACCGGCTGAATTATTTGAGAACGGAGCATTTTCAGGAATTTTGGTATTTTCTGTGAGGTTTCCACAAATATCTTAGATATTTATGTCTAAAACTCTATAAATAAGGGATGAGAGCCCATTTCTGGAAGGTTAGAAATTTTTGCCCAAGGCTTAGGAGGGGATTTGAGAGTTCCGTTCCCATGCATCATTTTCAACCTTCACTTTCCAAACTTTGATCATCAAAACTCCATTGAAGCTTCACTCTAAGCTTCTTGCTGTGGATCTTCAACACTCTAAGCTATATCTAATGGACCTTGAGCGTACCAAGAAAGAGTTTGGGAACCAAGAAGTTCATCCTCTTTAAGAGGTGAAACTTTTGAACTTTTTTTTTTTATCACTCTCTCTCTCTCTCTCTCTCTCTCTCTCATTCTTCATTTCTAAGCTCTATTTTTCATTGTTTGCTTGTTCTAATCATGTGATAAGTCCTCACCGATCTAGATGGAGGTAGAAAGTAGCCACCCATCCGTTGAGTTAATAGTTTTTATTACTTTTCTATAGTTTTGCTCTCTTTTCTTGCTTTCTAGAGATATAATCTGTTGTTGTTGTATATATGGAAACCTTGTGGATGTGGATGGAAGTAGAAAGTAGCCTCTCATCCACAAGTTTGATTACATAGAGTAAATTCTCTCATTTTTCACACTTTCTCATCACATATCTTATCATTCTAGCATAATGGTCCATATGTTTTAACCCATGCTCAATTTAAATGAGTAGATGTGGTTGTTTCATGGGGCCGGGTGGGTGATCTTTGAGTTTTGATGTTGTGCAAATTGTTGTTTTTCATATTCATTGATTTTTCTTGGAAGTAAAGTAAAAGGTTTTGGTTTAAAGATGTCGAAAACTCTATTCTAAATCATTTGTGAACATAGAAAGGGGTGGAAACATCCTTGTTTCATGAATAGAAGAGGAATCTTCAATAGCCTTCGATGAATCTCTTGCTTTAGAAGCAAAGCTTCCACTAAGAAATGGTGGGCATTAACCTACTCTCTCCAATTAATTGCATGGATCTCGATACTAACCTGCCGTTATTCACATAGAGATGATTGTAGGTTCCTGTCTATTTCTTAGGCTTGAATTTTTTTTTTTTTTTGGTTTAATTCATTTAATTTGACGAATTGTTGTAAAATATCTATTATATATTGCCATTTGTGTGATTATTACGAGTTGAGACGTATCAACTTCCTTCTTAAGTGTTCTCTGCAAGAGGGAGAGGTAGAAGGGATGAGCACCCCATAGAAGGTGTACTTTGTTTCTGTTCTAGACCTTCTACACCAAACAGAGTTTTTTCCCAAAGGATATGTTCGGCCATACATCTTTCTAGTCACATGGATATATGTGTATGGCCAGATGGTTTTCCTGGAGCAGAACATGATAGTTTCTGGAGAGTGTTCTCCTAGGCACTTTGGTGCTGCTGTGTTAAATTCATTATTTATTTAGTATGATTTGTTAGATTCGACATTAATGTGGCAGAATCAATTCATTTGTTGTAAACAACTTTCAACCCCACGTCTTATTCATTCAATTATTGTAATAATCTCTTCCTCTCATCTTTCTTCCTTTTCATTCGAATTGTTGTAATAACTTCTAATTCCACATCTTTCTATTCCTTTTATTTATATGCATTATGTATAGCATCATGTTTCAATTATCATATTCATGACTTGCATACATTTTTCATGCATTTGGGTTCAGTTCATCTGCATTCGTGGAATTTATCAATTAACTTGATTATGTGCGCTATTTTATGTCTTGAGATGATAAACATGTCATATGTTAGCAGCTGAACATCTAATTCCATTTTGTGTGTGTATTGCATTAGTTATTTGTATATAGGATCATGCATATATTTCTAACACATTCTTTTTGGTTCACCATGGAGTAGTAGGTGAGCATTTTTGGTTTTAGCATAGCGCATGTCCACGTTATCTATCATATCCAGTGTCATACCTTGAGGCTAGATGCTGAAGTGAAATATCTTTGTGAATGTCAGTGGATGGATGTTGTGTTGCTTGTGTTGGAATGCAGTTGATTATTGTGCTCCTGAATCCTTTTTTATTCTGAGTTGTACAAAAGGCATTTCAAAAATGCATGAAATCAAAGCAGAACCAGAACAAGCTGCGCAATATATATTTGTAAGCCTCAAATAGTAATGTTAGCATTATTAAAACCAGAACATAGATATATGGAGACCAGAAAAAACACATCATGACTTATTAGAGGCTGATCTTTTGATTGGATGAGTGGCGGTGCTCAATTCATGACCTTCCTCCCTCATACCTAACTTCTCGAGCTAAACACTTTGGTTATGACGGACAGTGGCCTTTGGCATGAGTCACGGGTTTCCTAGTTTTCTCAAAAGATTAGTTGATGACTCTGAAATTTGGTGATACAGTCCATTCTTGAACACAGATGTCGGAATAAAATAGATTTTCTGTACAAATTGTCAGATTTGGACTCTCATTTACGTTTCTAGTTGCACTTGTGAAACTAGATCAAGAGATTGGGAGTCCGAACTGTTTTGCGCGCTTGGTAACTTCGAAAGGCATCCCACAGTTTATGGAGACTTTGCTATGGAAAACTAAGAGAACTTGACTTGAATTTCATGGTGTGAGTTTTTATTTTCTTTATATATTAATTGCAGTTGTATATATGGTGTGCTTAACTCACTGTATTTGCTACCTAATATCTTGGACGGCTTGTTGAACATAGGCTCTGTCATGGTGGAAATACAAGGCTCGAATCTGGATCACCAACGTACTGCTTGATCCTGATTTCACTTATAGGTGTTGGGAAGGGTAGGTATATAGGTGTCTTGCTAAGGTGCCCTTTTTGACCAGACGACCTAGTGTATATACGAAGCTGTAGCACCTTTCAAACTTAGGATAGGATACCCTTCCATGTCTAGTGAAGCTCTATATCATTCCAAACTCTAGGACATGGTAACCTTAACCCCTCACAGGGTTGTTTTGCTAGCTTTACCTTCTATGTGCTATGTGTTGGATCCGTACAAGAACTTTTAGATTCAGATCAATGGTTCAAACATATTTTGTGGGGAAAAATTTAGTTTATCAGTGTGGGATACAATGTTTTTCATAGCCAGTTGTACAGTTGATTGATTTCATCCAAAATGCGATTAGTTTCTGTGTTTGATTGTGTTATTTTGCTTTGTTTTCTTTTTTTTTTTTTTTTGCTAGGTTGTTATTACATCATAGCTTCAGAAAGTTTTGACATCCTTCAAATTCTATGGACTCACGCTAGTAGACTCTGTAAGACTTCAGATCTAGTTCAAGGTTAGCTAGTGTTTGTGTCGCTCCCATTAGTACTTAGAAGAAGAACAGTCAAGGAATTATAGCCCGTTTAAGACCCACATTAATCACCTTTCAGATTACCCCCATTTAGCTCCCAAGTTGCCAACTCACCAACTTCCATGATGGCAGAGAATTCCAACAGATTTGGTAGATATGCTTACTACTCTTTTGTGGACTATGGATGCTCACAACCACACGGTCGCCGCACAGGCTAATACTCTTGCCGAGTTAGAACAACCATCTGGGCATCAACTGCTCATCCACCTCTGACCAGCGATCCAATTCTAGATGTACCTCTACTAGCAAAAGACTTTTAGGGTTTCAACTTGAAAGAAGGGCCAAGTCACACTGCTAGCTAGAGCTCCAGCACCGCCAATTGAGGGACTTTTCCCCTCGACCTTACTAAGTTTGACTCGATGATATTGAAGATAGCCATGTTGGAGTAGTTGTTCAAGAAATCAAAGGGCATTAATTCTATTCTAGACATTGAGGAAGGATATACAGAAACTATTGTGAGATTACCGGAGAGATTTAAATGCTACATGCAGACAGGTTCGATGGGTTCGGAGACCCATTGGTCCATATCTGTCTCTTTTGGATATCTTAAAACCTATAGGCCTAACACATTCCTAGGAGAAGTCTCTATTTGGAAGAACTCTATCGAGTGTAGTTGCTAGTTTGTCTGCTAAATTGGAAGATTCAGTGACGCAGAGTTGCGAGGAATTAGTTGAGGCATTTATTGTTCAGTACTCCTATAACACGTAAATCGAGGTGACCACCCGAGAGTTGGAGGCTACCCACTAGGAGTGCAAGAGAGTTTCATGGGATTCATAACCAGGTGGAGAGCCAATGTGGCCATGATGACCAATAGGCCCCTTCAGGAGGACCAGATTCGCATGGTAGTAAAAACCTGCATGGAAAGATGGTGCAGAAGATGATGGTCCTTCAACTTTTCACCATCAAAGAGTTACATGAAATGGGAGTTCAAATTGAGGATGCCATTAAGCAGGGTATTATCATAGATGAGAAGGAGCCTGTAAGGAAGACCTTTGTTCGCAGTTCCAATGCTACTACCAATGGTAGTACAATTGCGAAGGTCCTAGAAGTCAATGCCATTACCACCACCATAAAAATCATCGACCCGTTTGCCAACACAATTTCACAAGAACCGAACTCAGTCCAACCTCAAACCCAAAGTTTTCACTCTCTTAACATGGCCCCATTTTGAGCCGTGAAAGTTCTATTTGAAAAAGGGCATCTTAAGCTCCTTGACCCGCAACCCCTTTCTAGCCCACTTTTTCCCAGACATGACTCCTCCAAATATTGTACCTTCCTTCAACAACATAGTCACCAAAGTAATCGTTGCATGCACCTCCGTTATGAGACCCAGAATCATAGCTCCAACCCAAAGGCCCAATGTTACCACCAACCCTCTGCCAACCCATGATCAAGTATCACCACCTCCCCGCCTCAACCTAATCCATACACTATTGCCCACCTTCAACCCTAATATATATATATATATATATATCACACCCTCCCATTTACCTTAACGCAAGGTGATTATTCCAGAAAGCATTGATTAGTGCATAACGGATACACTCGAATCCCAGCTACAATCCAAGGAAGGAGAGACAGTAGTGGAAAAAGAAGAGAAAGTGATCATGAAGGAGAACGAATGAAGGTCTGGGAAAGCCGAGGTACCTATGATAGAGAAAGGAAGGTTGCCAGGAGAAAGGTAGGACCTAAGTAAATATATCGCGCCAGTCGGTCAACCGAAACCAAAGGTTTTTTTGTCTAATTCTTTTAGCATCAACGTCATTAAGGAAGATCGGCCTGAAAAAGGCTTGGATGACTTGGTAGATCTAGAAGAGGACTTGAGCAATCTCTATTTCTTCTAAGAGCATGATTTGGGAAATGTATAGATTAAATGGTGGGATTCAAACAACTTGGAAACCAGCTATAGTTGGATAAGTAGTGAGCAAGAGTCTGAAATAGAGGAGGGTGAGGAAAAGATGGAAAAGGCTTAGAAAGCCGAGGGAAAAATGAAAATGGGTGAAAGTAGCAAAACCAAGGAAAGTAACAAGGAGTTTGAGGGGGGAAAATCAAAAACGGCTTTTGGTGATAGAACAGTACTAACAAGAGAGAGAAGAGGAACTGCAAAGAGCAAGCCAAGTATAGGAGCAAATTACAAGCGCAAAGATTTCCTCCAAAATTCGGTCGACATCACCTCATCTACCACAAGGTGATAATCATAGCATTAGAATGATCCATGATGAACCGGATAACAGCCTATCAAACCCATTTGTCCAGGAGAAGAAATTATGTTAATGGACTTGGATGTCTTAGAACTTTCTCAACCGATCAAAAGGGAAAAATTAAAGAAATACTATCCTTGAGAAGCTTGTTGGGCCGAAAACCCAAGAGGGCGACCCAGGAAAAATTTAGAGTGTGTAAAAAGAAAAGAAAAGAAAGAGAAATAAAGGTAGGTCGCAAGGTCAAAAACCCGAAATGGTGGCTTTGGCAAAAGGAGAGAGTAAACACCTTAGTGTACCCTAACCGTGAACTACGTAAGGCCTGATTCCCATCTTTGGGATAAATAGCCAACTTCATCCTGAGGTTTGGCCCCAATTTATTAAACTTGGTTGTCTAGTCCATGTTTGATTGGTTCATTTTAACACAAGTTTGTTCTTTCTACCTCCTTCTCTATGATGGTTTCAGTTGCAAAGAAAATCAAGTGGTGATACAGTGTTGAGGATAAAGGTTGCATGTCTATTCCGAGGTGTTTGATTCGAGGTAGGGCATCATGAGGGTTGATTTCAGGTATGTTAGGTAGCGACCGTTTGTGAAAATTTGTTTTAATTGTTTAGAAAAAGTGGCCGATTTTCTAAAATAGTTTTGCAAATCGAGCCATTCTTTTTGACTCAAAAGAAAGCTTTTCAATACCCACATCTTTAATTACATAATTTCAAACAAAAGTGGAACAAACATGCTAATCTAAACTTCCATATTAATCATGAGTTTTTATGTCGAAATGCAAAAAAGAAAAGGTTAGACGCCATGAACTAGAGGCATAGTCGAGTCAAGTCCATGGTCTCCTCCCTACTATATCAGAAGACTCCGCCACTATCGTTGCACCCACTTAGGCCTATTCCTGAAGAAAAAACAAGCACTCGCTAGAAAGGGCATGGCTGAAGCTATTAGTAGGAGCTAGGAGCTCTCTCATCCTCCAAGCAGTCATGTAAGGGGAGAGATGTTTGACCCAAAATAGAAATGATGCCAAATACTTGACCCCATCAGCCGAACGAGTCTGGTCATGCCTGAACTGTCGCATAAATCTTAAGGGGGAGCCAATCAGTTGTACACCCGATTGGCGGAACATTCAAAATGTCATCGAAGGCAAGTCAAGCCAGGGGCATCTCTAGGAAATATCAGTCGCAGACCAGCTGTACATCCAATCACACCATACTCCTTCCCAAGGCAAGTTCACTACTTAAGGGCGAAGAAGTAATTCCTAGTCGTATACCGAGCACATGGAGCCGCTACTTTCAACTTTATCCATCAACCACACCTAGGGAGGGATGAAAAGTAAGAGAGATTAAAGAATAGAGAGATGTGCGATGAGTGGAAAAAGTGAGAATAAATAGAATTGAAGAGAGAAATCAAGTGTTGAGAACAAGTGTAGTGTAAGAATTACAAATGAGAAGAGGGATGGGAAATAGTACCTAGAGAAGTAGTGGGCTCCTTGCGAATTGGGAGGTCTCCGGTTGGCAAAATGCATCCAAACCCATCAAGGTCTTGGCCAATACTAGATTAGTACAACTTTGACCTTCTGTGCCAATCCATTCCAGAAGACCGCTCGAGTGGTGAAAAGACCGTTCAAGCAGAGATGAGGTGCTCCCAGTAGTTTGTTTTGGAGGACAAGAGATCGCTTGAGCGATCAAGTGGTCGCTTGAGCAATCAAGAGGTCACTCGAGCGAAGAAGAGGGGGTTTCCAATATCTCATTTTGTAGGCAGAGATACTGAGAGGTTTCATTCACCACTCAAGCGGTGAAAAAACCACTCGAGCAGTCTACACAACATCAGCCACTTAAAAAGTGACTTTTAGAGCATTTTCTTAACTTTTTCTTTCCTCTATTCTTTCCTCTCTCTCTAGCATCGAAATCTCTAGCCACCTCTCTAGAAATCTTCCTTTTCCACTTAGATTCACAACCCCATTGCTTGCAAAAGTTGGAGTTTGGGTAAGGATCAAGCTTTTCTACCGATTGGATTAGGATTTCAGAAAGAGTTCGTTAATAATCTCACTTTTTGGTCTTGAATCTTGAGGTAGGACAACTTTTAACCTCGTATGCCTTTAATTCGAAGATGATTATGTGGTGTTGTCATGACATTGATGAGTTGATGAATGTTTGAGCTATAAATTGATGTTTTCTTAAGAGAATATAATTTTTCCTACAATTTTCTTAAGATTTCTACTTTTATCCATGGATTATGGAAGTTTTTGATGAAAATTAATATTATATATGTTGCAGAGGAAAAGCCCCAAATTTCATAAAACCACTAATTTTGATATTTTAGAAATAATGTAGTGAAATGAAATTGATCCTTAATTCTTAAAATTTGTAATTGAAATTATGATACTTAAGAAGTATTGAATGGAGAATTGTGAATTTGGAATGTTCCTGAGATGTTGGATATTGTCACTTTACATTTGTCAAAATTGCTTGGAGCATGAAAGATTACTTTTATTCTAATGAAGGTATGAATACTCGAAAACATTAGAAAGATTATTAAAGGGGAGGTAAATATCATGTGAGTCAGGGTAGAGAGTTGGTTTTGGGAAAGTGTTGTGTATGGTTGGCACCCGTGCAGGGAAGTCTAGGTACCCAATCGCCCTGCCTTGAGCTTATCATCGGACGAATGTGAGGAAATCTTTTTGGGTGTCCACTAGTCTTGCCATATTGTAGTCGGTAAAAGTGAAAAAACCAATAATTTTGGGTGCACATTTCCTACCGTATTAATAGCCAACAAATGTAGGAATATTTTTTTTGATATAAACCTATGTATACGTATGTATTGGGACTCTCCTTAGGGACTTCGTGGCGTATTTATCCCTGGTGTTGAATTTATCAATTTTGTGGCAACTATGGATTCTTGCATTCTCTTTTAAAGTAATATTATGAGTTGAATTAAATATGTTTTGGGTTGTGATGATGCCATATGGATCTTTGAATAACTAGATACTTTGTTAAAAGTTTTTCTACTAGGCATATAACTTATTCCTATTTAACATTTCAGAACTTACTAATGTGCCACCACCCTAGTGAGAAGGGAGGTGGAAATTTTGTGTTGGTTGGACCATGAAAGCTCGTGGATATATTTTATGGAAGCTCGAAGCACACGTGTTTTGGGACCGCGAGTCCATTTTGTCATAACAAGGCATGGCCTTGATATTTGTAAGCCAATAGGGCATTTTTGTATCATCTTCTCTAATTTCTTGAACTATCCAGATGTTGATGTAACTAAAAGTTGAATATGAAATTTTGTATTTTTTAGATTATAGTTCAATGAGAAAGAGGGTGTTGGATTAATGTTGTTGGCTGGTGATGAATGGTTTAGAATTAATTATGTTATGAGTCATGTTTTATGATTAATAATTTCGGGGCATTACACATTCTTAGAGGCGCTGGGTCACCTTAATGAGCCCAATGCTAGCCCTAAGACCACTAGGGGCAAGCAAGTAGCGTGCCAAAAGACACATACGAAGAGCATGCTAGCGACGACCCCGCCAAATAGGATCACTCCCATCTCCAACAAGGGAAAATCATTGAATCAAGCTGAATACACTTAACTCTATGCTATGAGCTCAGGACCGAGCCTCACTCAAAGTTAGACTACACATTTGTGCAAGGGCCCGTGCAAGGCCAAAAGTAGGTTGGGACATAATTTCCTTATCTCGGGAAAGCTCCATTAAAGCCCAGAACTCCTCAATGGTTGGGCACATCTGCTGCATACCAAAGTGCAATATGTGTGTAATTGAATCCCAACAACGAACAACTATCTGAAGAAAAAGAAAATGAAGTAGAGTGTGGCTCAGGGTGAAAAGGGTGTTCAAGCCAAATACCATGAAGTTTACTTTATCGGCACCATCCAAAGTCGTCATCGAATCCTTGAGCCTATAATGTGTGAAACCTCCATTTCTAGAGCAAAACTCCAAGTTTTTCCACTTTTAGTCACGAAAGCAATAGGAGAAACACCTTTTGAAGGAGATAAGGATGTATATTTCCCCTTTCAAATCATCCTAATTTTACCTTACTGATCCAACAATGTATGTTTCATCTGGCCAAACAATAATTTCTGGCCGGATCAAAATATAGACCGGTTAAATTGTCCAGGAACAAAATATTTTGAAAAATTTTGGTCTTTTATGCAAGGTTTCCACAAATATCTTAGATATTTATGTTTGAAACTCTATAAATAATGGACAAAAGCCCATTTCCGCAACATTAGAAATTTTGCCCAAGGCTTAGAGAAAGATTTGAGAGCTCTCTTTCCACACTTTATCTTCAACGTTCACTTTCCAAACTTCAATCATCAAAACACCATTGGCGCTTCACTCTAAGCTTCTTGCTGAGGATCTTAAACACTCTAAGATACATCTAAAGGACCTTGAGGGTACCAAGAAAGAGTTTAGGAACCAAAAAGTTCATCCTCTTTACAAGGTGAAACTTTTGAACTTTTTATCACTATCTCTCTTTCTTCATTTCTAAGCTCTATTTTTCATTGGTTGCTTGCTGTAATCATGTGAGTTGATAGTTTTTATTACTTCTCTAAAGTGTTGTTCTCTTTTCTAGCTTTCTAGAGATATAATCCATTGTTGTTGTATATATGGAAACCTTGTGGATATGGATGAAAGTAGAAAGTAGCCTCTCATCCACAAGTTTGATTACGTAGAGTAAATTCTTTCATTTTTCACACTTTCTCATCACATATCTCATTATTCTAGCATATTGGTCCATATGTTTTAGCCTGTGCTCAATCTAAATGAGTAGAGGTGGTTGTTTCATGAGGCTAGGTGGGTGACCATTGAGTTTTGATGTTGAGCAAATTGTTGTTTTTCATATTCATTGATTTTTCTTGGAAGTAAAGTAAGATTTTGGGTCAAAATGTCAAAAACTCTCTTCTCAATCATTTATTAAATGGAAATGGGCGGACACATCCTTTTCCATGAATAGAAAAAGTGTCTTCAATAGCCTTTGATGAATCTCTTTCTTTAGAAGCAAAGCTTCCATTAAGAAATGGTGGGCATTAACTTACTCGCTCCAATTAATAGCATGGATATGGGTACTAACTTGCCCTTATTCACAAATAGATGATTGTAGGTTCCTATCTATTTCTTAGGCTTGAATTTCCTTTTGTTTAATTCAATTAATTTGATGAATTGTTGTATATAGCTGTAGACGCGCCCGTGGGCCTCATGCTACAGCTCGGACTCGATTTGTGTCACGGTTCTTAATCTTGAACCAAAGAGTCCAAATCCGGCAAATCATTTTGAGAAAACAGATTTTTAGAAAAGAAGTGCCAAACATGGACTGCTTTGCCAGATACAGAGTCGCCACCTAAATATTTTATTTTGGGGGAATTTAGGAAACCCTGACTCGGTGCCAAAGGCCACGTGTCCGTCATCACCAAAGTGGTCTTGGCTCGGGAGCTTGGGTACAATCGGGGAAGGTCAGCTATGAGCACCCCCTTTCGCCCGGTCCGAAGACCGGCCTCTACTAACCATGATATCCGATTTTGAAAACGTTACATGTTCTTATTCCAATGATTAGCCTAGAATTACTATGTTATGCGTGCAGCAAACAAGTATAGACTAGATTGCCTAATTTAGAAATAAACATTGCATATCCATTCGTTTTGAAAATGCTTCGGAATTTGCTACTTGCAAGTAGGCTAAAACACGGATTTCAACGAATTTTTCCAACTCAAGCAATCCAACCTCCACCCACAGGCATTCAAACAGTTTATCTCATATAAGCATTTAGCCTCATGGTAATCATACTATCATGGCAACATTCACACGCGTGCGATATGCTAAAGCATAAATACTTACATCGTACTCCGTGCCAAAACAATAAACTAGTTAGCAAACGTGCTTGTCCTAGTTCATGTTAAATGGCTAATGCAACACACACAGAGATGCAGTTTAGGACAGGCTCGGCTAACCCTAAAATGGCATGTGCAATGCAATCATTCGGTGCACGTATTCAAGTTAGATTTGGAGATACAATGCAGTTTGTATGATGTACCGAGCCCCGTGCATGTCAACAAATGTATGGATGCACGCATGCATTGCATAAGGTAAGCTAAAATAAACGTGCCCTAATCTACCATCGTAAGCGGGTAGATAAAAGGGAAGAAAGAAATGGGGGATTGGAAGACATACACACACTCACGCACACTTATTACAGAATTGCCCTCGCTCGGAGGGACCAAAATAATAATACAAATTAATTAACTACGCAAGCTAATTAAATATTACAAATTGATTAAATTAACGAAATTAATTAATCTAAGAAAAACAGTAAACCGCCTCGAGGCGAGGGCTCAATGCATGCGCGTTCAGATTCCGTTCGGAATTGCACTACCATGCCTAGCCTGCCTCTGTTTTCCCTGCTTGTTCCTCTGAAAATTGCCAAAGTCTCAAGGATACCTCTCTGGACATTGGAGAATCCCACCGGCTAGAGGAAATGACCACCGGCACTAGGATGTGGTCGTCGGCACAAAATAGATCCACCGGCCATTGATTGACTGCCGGCCGGCACTAAACACTGCCGGCCGGCAATGAGTTCCTGCAGGACCTGCAACTCACAGCAGCAGAGGGCAAAATCTTGCATGGCAGCTCAATTCAAGCAATGTATGCACCCAACACATTCCTTATCATGTTTGTGACTCAAAGGAGGATGTGCCTCGATTCTCGGGCCACCAATCACGCATTTCCATGCATGATGGCCCAAAGGATCAAGTGTGCAATTTTCATGTCAAATGAAATGCAAACTACACAATCAAAGAGCCCAATCCCCATCACCAAATCAAGGGACAAGGCATGCATGCAAGATGCATTGCAACCTAATCATGTTAGCTAGGGATGCAACATGAGCATGTGAACACACAATGCAAGCATACAAGCAAACATGAGGTAAGCATGCAAGCAAGCAAATGATGGTCTTAAACGTGACTTAGGCAACTCCAAATGGGCCTAAAATCAGTGGCCAAAATGCCCAAAAATGAGGGCTAAACACACATGCACACATGTAAGTAAGTTGGACCAACACTTTAAGCCTTAAACAAGCAACTTCCAAACACATTTGAAAGGGGATATCATGGACAACTAGCATGCAATATAAGCTCTGAAATTCATGCTAGAATATGGTGCCAAACCAAGCCAAATGAAGCAAACATAAGCATGCAAGCATAGTCCAAGCACTTGAGGCAAGTCATGAAGCTTTGAAGCACATTTAATCACAACAAACATGGCATGCACTAAACAACTAAAAATAGATTTTTAGCATGTTAAAGCAAGGCCAAAGGACTACTTAGATGGCATCTAAGTGGCTCAAATTCAAAGGCGTGCATAATGGCCAAAACAAAGGGCATACAACACATGTTATCAAAGCAATAAAGAGGCGACTAAGGCAAGCATATGGGCATGCCAAAGGGACTGATATTACATATTAGGTGGTTCCAAACCACCAAAATGATGCAAGCAACACATACTACACATTCACATACTTGAGGCATACAAGCCCGACAAGCCGCAAATGCAAAGGAGCTATACTAAACATGCCAAAATCAATCCAAACGACTATGGACAGACCTAAAGCATGGCAAAATAAGCACAAAACATTCATAAGTCTAAGCCTAAATCATGCTCGAACAAAGGCTAACAACCTAAGACATGTTAAGGGAATTACAAGGCATTACATGGCAACTACACTAAACATGAATGGAGCACCAAAACCAACACACAGCATGATTATATTATGGCATAATAAGCATGAAATGCAGCCTAGACATGATCAACACACACTTGAACAAAAGGCTCCTTAAGAGACCAAAAATGGTCCCTTTCAAGGACAACAAGGAGAGGGGGTGGCCCTCCCCTTTTGGAGACTTTAAGGCACCATCTCCACCACTGAAATCCCTCAAGATTTCAGTGGTGAAGAGGCCCAAACACCAAAGTCTCGAAACTAGCACAAAATGGCACAAAATGAGGCCTTACAAGGCCTAAGAGGGGTCAAACTTCCCCAAACCACAAAACACTCTTAATAAACTATCAAGAGGGCCTAAAAACAGAACTTTTTTATGTTATACACTAAACACAAAAACAGCTTTAAGATAGGTAAAAAAAGGATGCAAAAATGGAGAATAAAAGGCAAGATTCTCACCCTTGTTGACCACCTTCACAAGTGTTGATGTTGTTGCTTCCTTGGGCTCAAATCCAGCCAAGAACACCAAGAACAACCTCTTGGGACCTCAGAAACCAAGGAAATGTGAAACACTAGGTGTTGATGTGCAATAGTAAGACACAAACACCTAGTCACACAAACAAGAGAGAAATATAGCTATAGGATATGTGTTGAACCCTAACCCTAAAACCAGAGCTCCCTCTCACCTCTCTAACCAAAACTTTCTAACCCTAGAACAAGGGAGAGAAGGCCTCTTCTTATAGGAGAGGCAATCTTGTAATGCTTAACTAGTAAGCAAACAAGAGGGGTATCCCTCCATACACGTGTATGGAGGGGAAGAAAATGCCAAACAGCTGTCCTAAAATATCTGAAAAAGCAGATGAATAGTAGTCGGCTAGCCGAAAATGTCATTTTGACAAAAAAGACTGCCGACCGGCAATAAAGAGTGCCGGCCGGCAATATATATTGCCGGTGGCAACAAAAACCAGCCGGTGGCATCTAGCTAGTGCCGGGGGTGTGTGGGGATGCCACACAAGGCATTCCTTGCCCCTCCAAGGCAAAACACAAGTGTTTGGTGCAAAACCAGACACAAAACAGTCGAGTTCGGAGATCCTGAGGCAAGGAGCGTAGCCGAGAACTCCGGGAACTCCAAACGAACACAAACATGGATAATCACCGAGTGTTCAAACGGTGACGTCCAAGTCTTGAGGACGGTCAAAAATGGGGTGTCTACAATAGCCATTTCTGTTATTGTTACAAATTGAGGCATATCTACCTTCTTCTGAAGTGTTCTCTGCAAGAGGGAGAGATTGAAGGGATGGGCACCTCTTAGATAGTGTACTTTGTTTATGTTCCAAACCTTTTGAACCAAACAGAGTTTTTCCTGGAGGATATGTTCAGCTAGACATCTTCCTAGTCGGCCAGATATATTTTTGTATTGCCAGATGGTTTTCCTATAACACAACAGGACAGTTTCTGGGGAATGTTCTCCTGGGCACTTTGGAGCTGTTGTGTTAAATTCATTATTTATTTAGTATGATTTGTTAGATTTAGCATTAATGTTGTTGAATCAATTCATTTATTGTAAATAACTTCCAATCGCACTTCTTATTCATTCAATTGTTGTAATAATCTTTTCCTCCCATCTCTCTTTCTTTTCATTTGAATTGTTGTAATAACTTCCAACCCCACGTCTTTCTATCTCTTTTATTCACATGCTTTCTGTATAGAGCATCACATCTTATTTGTCATATTCTTGATTTACATACATTTTTTCATGCATTCTAGTGCGACTCATTTGCGTTCGTGGGATTTATTATTTCTAACCTGATGATGTGAGCTACGTCATGCTTAAGATGATAAACATGTCATATATTAGTAGCCGAACATGTAGGTGCATTTTGTGTGTGCATTGCATTAGCTATCTGTATATAGGATCATGCGTATATTTCTAAAACATTCTTTTTAGCTCATCATGAAGTACTTGGTGAGCATTTTTTGTTTTAGCATGCTGTATGTATGACAATTCGTTTCAGGTGACCGCTCGAGCGGAGATGAAGTGATCCTAGTAGTTTGGTTTGCAGGTCAAGGAATTGCTCGAACGAAGATGAGGGGTTCCTAATATCTCATTTTGCAGGCAGAGATACTGAAAGGTTTCATTCACCGCTGGAGCGGTCTGAGCAACAATTTAAAAGTCACTTTTCAGATCATTTCTTTCACTTTTCCTTTTCTCTCTTCTCTCTCTCTCTCTCTCTCTCTCTCTCTTTCTAATTTCGAAAACCCTAGGTTTCTCTCTCTATATATATCTTTCATTTCACTAAGATTTAAGCCTAAATCGCTTACAAGAAGTGGAGCATACATAAAGATCTTACTTTTTATTGATTGATTTTTGATTTTACAAAAAATTCTTTTTAAAGTCTAGCTTTCTTGCTCTTTGCTTTAGGTAGGGTTACTTTTAACTTAGTATATCTTTATTTTCTGGATGAGTATGTGGTATTGTTGTGACCATGACACTTTATATTGATGATTAAGTATAAATTGAGCTTTATGTTTAACAAAAAGGGGTTTTACCCAAATTATAACAAGATTTCAAATAAACTCTTATGGATTATGAGTATTGATGTTGAGAACTACCACATATATGAAGAGGGTGTAAAAGCCCCAAATTTATTTAAAACCCTAATTTTGATTTTGATGACAAATGATGTTTGGACGGAATTGACTTTCAAATCTTGAAATTTAATAGACATTAGACATAAATAAGTGAATAACTAGATTTTGGAGTACATTATTAATGCAAGTTGTATTGGGATTTTTGGAATTGGAAATTGTTAATCCATGTACTATATATTTCACTATACATCTCATTTATGTATGATGCTTGGTTATTTGGAAGGAGGTAAAAAGGGGGAGGTAAATAGTGTTTGAGTTCGGTTGGGGAGTTAGTTTTTGGGAATAATGCGTTGTGTTGGTATTTGCGCGCGAAGTTTAGGTACCCAAATGCCCTATCTTGAACTTCTTGTCGAACGAATGTGGGAAAATATTTTTGGGTATCCCTGGTCCTGCTATTTAATAGTCGGCGAAAGTGGAAAAACGGATGGTTTTGGGTGCCTACCAGCCGCCGTATTAATAACCGGAAAATGTGGTGATAACTTTGGTTATAAATATATTTATATGTAGTATGGGCTCTTTCGAGGGATTCATGGCATATTTATCACCCCAGTGTCGAGAAAGGTTCACTAGTGGAACAATGATGTATTTGTTTTTCTTGTTCTCTTTATTTTTGTACTAAATATTAATTTTGTTTTGGGTTATGATAATGCCATGTAAATGTTCAAAATATTAGATACTAAATGTACCTCTACTGGGCCACCACCACAGTGAGAAGAAGTAGACTCTTTTGTTTTGATTGGAGCATCGAGGCTCATGGATGTTTGATGTGAAAGCTCTGAGCTTGTTTGTTGAGGACCATGAGTCCATTTTTGTTTTAACAAGGCCACGCCTTGAATTTGTGTAAGCCATTAAGGTATTGTGTTTGTATCCTCTAACTAGTTGAACTATGTCATATGAAAGTGTAATTAATTTGTTGAACACAGAACTGTAAATGGAAACCTTAGTTCAATGAGAAAGAGGACCTCTTGGGTTAATGATATTATGATGATGATAAGATTTTGGTTCAACCATGTTTTAATTAATGTTTTACATTTAAATTATTTGGGGGTGTTACAGTATGTCCATGTTATCTATCATATTCGATGTCATACCCTGAGGCTAGATTATTAAGTGAAATATCTGTGTGAATGTTAGTGGATGGACGTTGTTGTAGACACCCCATTTTTGACCGTCCTCATGTCTTGGACGTCACCGTTTGAACACTCAGTGATCATCCATGTTTGTGTTCGTCTTGAGTTCTCGGAGGTTTCGGTCGCGCGCCTTGCCTCAAGACCTCTCGACTTGTTTGCTTTGTGTTTGGTTATGCACCAAACACTTGTGTTTTTTGCTTGTGAGGGCAGGGAATGGCTTGTTGACCATCCCCACAACTCACCGGCCATGGCTTGAGGCCACCGGCCCTGTTTTCTTGCTATCGGCCAAGAGTTTTGGCCGGTCAGCACTATGTTTGGTCGACCGGCCCCTTCTGTTGGTCAATCGGCCATTTCTGCTGGTCGACCCCTTTCCATCTGCTTTTGGCAGATATTTTATGCCAGCTGTAACAGCTGGCATCCACAATAGGCCCCCTCCATACACGTGTATGGAGGGATTTGCCTCTTGTTTAGCTTGCTTTGGAAGCTTTGCAATTTTGGAATTCTATAAAGAGGGAGCTTCTCCTCCCTCCTCAAGGGTTCCAGAGGTTCTGAAATTAGGGTTAGAAAGAGTTGTATCTATCTATCTCTATATCTCCCTCTCTTTGCATATTTGTGTGTGTATAAGGTTGTTTTGTTTATACTTTTGCACTTGGACACCTAGCATTACACCACCCTTGGGTTGCTGAGGCATTAGGGGGTTGTTGTTAAGGTTCTTGAGCTAATTTTGATAAGAGAAACCTGCTGGAGCTTGGTTCTTAAAGAGGTTCTACAAGGGTGAGTTCCTTGCTGTAGATTCCCCTTTTTTGCACAAGCTTTTAGCCTATCTTGCATCTATTTTTAAGCTTAACTTATAACTGATAAAAGTTCTGATTTTAAGTACTTAAAATAGTTGTTTAAGATCACTTTGGTGTTTGGGGTTGTTTACCTCCCTCTTAGGCCTTGTTTGGCCTCTTTTTTGTGCCTTTATTGTGAGCTCCGGGACCACCTTGTATTGGCCTTCTCACCACTGAAATCCAGAGGGATTTCAGTGGTGGGGATCTTGTTTTGAGGTCCTAAGAAGGAGAGGGCCATCCTCTCTCCTTGTTGTCTTCAATACTTGTCATATTTGCCTCATATGTGAGCACCCTTTTTAAGTTCATGGTGGCCATATCTTAGCTGGTATTTGTGGTTGTTTTGCCATGGTATACCTCTGTTTGAAGTTGGTTTATACATGCCATGTATCCTTCACACACTTGTCCTGTAATCCCATGTTTTGGCCTTAATATGCATCATGTTGTAACATGTGTTTTTAGCATGATTTTGGCTCAACTTCATGAAGCTTTTAGGCTTGCTGTAGCATGCTTAAGCTCTATTTTTCATTGATTTGGCCATGCTTGCATTGTTTTGTATAGCCACCATGTAATCTAGCATGTTAGCTTTGAGTGTCCAAGTCATGAGCATGCTTTATTTGGATCATTTTAGTGGTTTGGCATCACTTAGAATGTTATTTCAGTCCATGTTTCATGCTCAAACACTTGCACTTATGACTCCTTTAATGCCTTGGATAGTTTGTGTTTTATGCCTCATAAACATGACATTGTGTATGCCATTGTGTCTAGGCATTTGGGATGCCATCTAAGTGGTTTTTCGGCTCATTTTAGCATGACATATCTCTGATTTTGGTTGCTTAATTCATGCCATGTTTGGTTGCATTAGGTGTAGTGTAACACCTCTTTGATGGCCTTGCATGTTTCATGTTTTTGCCCCTTTGTTTTGGCTTGTTTGGCCTTGGTCATCGCATGTTTGGGTTCATTTTGGCATGATCTAGGACCGTTTTAGGTCATACTTGCCATATGCTTCATGTTTCGTGTGACCATAGTTTGAGCCCTTTGGTTAGTCTTAGGCCTTGAACCGTCTTGCATGCTTGGATTGCTTTACTTGGTCGATTTGGCATCATTCCTAGCATGTTTTCATAGCTTAACATGCTTGTCATTTGGTCCATGTTTATCCTCTTTTAAGTGTGCTTAAAAGTTGCCCCTTTATGCTTGAGTGTTGGACCATTATACATGCATGTTTGTATGTGGGTTTGTCTTTCATTCCATAGCATTACGGCCACTGTTTTGGACCTATTTGAGAGCTGTCCATCTTGATGTAAGCCCATCCTTTGCGTGTTGTTGCATGCTTGCCTTGTATGTTGTTGCATACTTGGTCCATTGCATATTGTTGTATGCTTAAGTTGCATTTTGCATGCTTGTTGGCTTGCATTTTGTCATGTGTTTGATATGTTGTCATATGTTTGCATGTTTGCATGCTTGTTCACATGCTCATATTGCATTAGTTTGCTTGCATGTCTAGGTTGCATAGCATTGTGTACGTTTGCAACCCTTGCTTCTTGATAAACCATGATAGAGGTTGGAGGTCCTTCATTTGTTTTGTGTGCATCTCATTTGACATTAAAATGCACACTTGGCGCCTTTGGCCATCATGCATTGAAATGCGTGATTGGTGGCCCGAGGGTCGAGAACCAAACACCCTTGAGTTCATAACATGAGAGGGAGGGTGGTCGTGCATACATTGCTTTGAAAATGCATTGTCATGCCTTGTCTGTCCTCTGCTGCAGCAAAACAGGTTTCTGCAGGAATAGATGGTCGGTTGACCTTCTTTATTGCCGGTCGGCTGCAAATGTTTGGCCGAGGGCATCATTTTTGGTCGATGACCAGTCTCCCATGGCCGGCGGTGTTTCCTCTTGGTCGGTGACCTCCCACAGTGTTCAGGGAGCAGTTCAGAATCAACCTTAGGACTTGTGTGCAGTCTTCAGAGATTGTAGAGGAGTGTAAACAGAGGCGACATGTGGCATGGCGATGGATTTTCCGAGCGAAGCCGAGGATGCATGCATTCGTCCCTCTTTCCGAGGCTGTTTTACGGCTTTCAGTAGTTTAATTAATTTGTTTAATTAATTAAGGGTATGTAATATTTAATTAGCTTGTTAGTTAATTAATTTGTATTATTCTTTCGGTCCCCCCACGAGAGGGCGAGTTTTGTAATAAGCGTGCGTGTGTGTGATGCATGTCTTCCAACCCCCATTTCTTTCTCCCTTTTACTTAACCGCTTACGATAGTTAGTTTTAGGGCATATTTGGTTTAGCATACCTTATGCTATGCATGTTTGCATTCATTCATTCGTATTGCATGCACCGGGCTCGGCGCATCATACTAATTGCATCGTATTTCAATTCCAAGTTGAATACGTGTATCAAGTTGTCGCATTTCGCATGCCATTCTTAGGATTAGCCGAGCCTATTCTAGTTGCATTTTGCTTGCGATGCATTAGCCATTTTAACATGAACTAGGATCATTCATGATTCCTAACTAGTTTCTTATTTTGGCTCGGAGTACTAGGTAAGCTTTTTATGCTTTGGCATCTTGCATGAGTGTGACTGTTGCCATGATAGCATGCTTGCCATGAGACTATGTGCTTATGTGTTATAACTGCCTGAATGCCTGTGGGTGAAGGTTGGGTTGTTTGAATTGGAATAATTCATCGAAATCCATGTTTTAGCCTACTTGCGAGTAGCAAAATTCGAAACCATTTCCAAACAAATGGATATGCGAAGCTTTGTTCCAAGTTAGGCGATCTAGTCTATACTTGTGTGGTGTGTGTATCACATAGTAATTCTAGGCCAATAACTGGAATAAGAACACATAATGTTTTCAGAACCCGATATCATGGTTAGTAGAGGCCGATCTTTGATCGGGCAAGTGGGGGTGCTCATAGATGACCTTCCCCAATCGTACCCAAGTTCCCGAGCCGAGGCAACTTTGGTGATGACGGACACGTGGCCTTAGGCAACGAGTCAGGGTTTCCTAAATTTCCCAAAAACAAAATATTTAGGTGGCGACTCTGTATCTGGCAAAGCAGTCCATGTTTGGCACTTCTTTCTAAAAATCAATTTTTCAAAACGATTTGCCGGATTTGGACTCTTTGGTGATTTATCGGTCTCGCATTGCACTTTGCGGGATTAGATTCAGAACCGTGACATTTGAGTCCGAACTGTAGTAAGCCCAATGAACAAAACGGGATTTTCCCTCCCGGGACGTTCGGGGACGTCTACAGTTTCTGGCGACTTTGCTGGGGAGTTAGAGAGCTTGACTCGAACTCATGATATCTTGTTTTGACTACACTTATGTGTCTCTTTGCATTGCATTTGCATTGGTGCGCCTAGGACACCGTGTTTGCCATCTGCTATTCCTGAACAGTTTGCCGGAGGTTGCGTACTATAAGGCTGACCGGTTACGGGCTCTGCCATGATGGGAACACAAACCCTGGTTTTTACCGGGGCACCCTTTTTGACCAATCGACCTAGTGCACATTTGGAATCCATGGTGACCATTCCAAACTAGGACAGGTTACTTACCCGATTGTAGGTTGTTTGAAACCACTGCGTGCATAGTGAAACCCTAGCTCCCGACAAAATAGAACAGGGAAACCCTATCCCAACGTAGGGGTGTTTTGGCCCTCGTTTGCTTGCTACGTGTTGTTAGAATGTATTTCTACGGGGTTGTCCATATCAGTTTGCAAGTCCGGGTGTTAGACCTGCGGGTATCAGTATCAGTATCAGTATGTTTGAGAATCAGTTATATATGTGGGTATCAGATTCAGTGTTGAGGCAGTAATTTGGGGAACAGTAATTCAGTTATATCTGCGGGTATCTGTCTTGGTAAAATTGAGCTGAGATGTTGCCTACTTTCTCTTTCAGTTCAGAGATTCAGTTTGGAGCAGCCAGAATTCTCCTTTGTTAAGGCAAGACCAGTCAAGGCTTACTAGTTCACCTGCTCCATCAGTCACCAGTTATACCATCTCCGTTCAGTTTAACGGACTTATGATGACACAAGATTCAGAGGAAATTGTGGTTATGGCAGCCGCATTGGATCAAGGAATCATCTTGCACAATGAGACCAATGTTAAAATACCACATCCACCTAGGTCGCCTGTCGCGCACCTGGTCTGGACGTCCCAGTTGTTTCAAGCTCGTGAGCCCACCGCGTTTGAATTGATGGGAATGATTGGTGATCTTCAGCGATCTGTGTCTGATCTCGCCTACGGAATGTCAGCTTCGCCACCGACCACATCCTACGTCGGGAATTTTGTACCGCAGGAGCCCCCGCTACTGGGGCGAATTGTAATTGTGCTCAGCCAACCTGAGGCTGTCTCAAGCTATGGCCATGACATGTCAACAACAATCGGGTTCCACTCTGATGTAGCAACCCAAACCCTCGATCAAGCTGAGGCTAGAGGTAAGAACAAAGTGGGAACAGATGCTGATCCCGTTGAACAATTGCTATGGGCAGTCGAGGCTTCGAAAGCCGGAGGATTGAGTAAACAGCAAATATTTGCAGTTGTGGCTAAAACTATGGATGACGCTTTCCCCGCTCCGACCGAGGGCAGATCGAGCCAGGCAGAAAATCGGGATAGGAACCGTCATACCAGAACCGTTCCCTCCAACCCTAACTCTGCACTTGGAAAGGATCAGAAAGCCAAGGCAGCACCTGCCGATGCTTTTGCTAGTGCGTCCGGCAAAAGTCAGCAAACTTCGAAGTATCTACCCCGAGGTCGCAGGGTATTCCACGCCCTTTATATGCCTTTGTCTAAGGCACTCCAGATCCTTACCGAAAAGGGCCATCTTAGACCCCTTGAGCCTCGGCCTCTCCCGAAGAATCTCCCTTCCTCACATGATGCTACCTTGTACTGCGCGTACCACCAACAAACCGGTCATAGCACCGACAACCGTTTCTGTCTTCGTCATGAAGTACAGGATTTGATCAACAGTGAGGTCATCCTCCCACCTACCTCAGCGAAGTCTGTCACTGTTGAGTTGTTAGATTTCGATTATACTACAAGTATGTGATCAGAAGTTGGTCCACCTGCGGGCGACGCTCAGTTTACTTCAGATGTGGCGTATGGCACGCACTTTGGAGCATTTGCGAATGCTAGTTTTGCACTTTCTGGCTTGGGTATTCAGTCAGTCTTGTTATCTTGTATATAAACAGTCTTTTTTGTACTATGTCGGTCGGGTCTGTCTTGTTGTGTCGAGTCAGTCCTGTTGTACAAAAGTTCGGTGATTTCAGGGGTGTTACCTCGGATATCACTATTTTATTTTGTGTTTATCTTTTGGCTTTCTCTTGAGTCTGTTTCTACTATGGAGCCAGTTGCAACCTAGAAATCTGAATGAAACAGTTGTGGCTATCATGTTTTTGTGCCTATTGCTACTTTGAGCTTGTTATGCCAGCAAGTTTAGAATGAAACAGCAGCGCATTTCACCTGCTCTTTTGTGCCTATAAGTCATTGTATTGACCTAAGTTTTTCAAAACTTTTTGAACATTGAGATGAAAACGAAGAGGAAGGAATTCCTCGGGATTTGCAAAAAATTTGAGAAAAAGAGAGGCGTGCTAAGCCCTTAATGAATGAGATCATGCTTGTTAGTGTGAGTACTAAGAAGGATCCTAGCTTGATCCAGATTGGTTTCGCATTGTCTTCAGCGCGAGCGATTTGTCGCTTTCTTAAAAAATGTTTTGCACTGTCCTGCGAAGACCTGTGCGGAATCGCTCTTGGGATTATGCAGCTTAGGATCGCTCTCAGCCTCGAGACTCGATCCCTCTTGATTTCAAACCTTGAACTTGGATTCAGAATGTTCCAAGGCCAATCATCATGTGAGGCCCGTGTGGCCGGATCAGAAGCAGCCCTTGAGCTAGGGGTAAAAAAAAAAATGTCAGATGCACTCGAAGAGTCAAAGATGATGACTGGCAAGAATGCCAAATCCCAGAAGGGAAGACAGAAGAAATTTTTGCTGAAGGACAACCGAGTTCCTATCCACAACACTAGGGGCAAATTCAGCCCCCCATTGGATGGACTCTTGCATCGTCAGCGAACAGCAGTCATTCTCTTGGATTCAGATGGCTCCGAGATCTCAAACCATTCAACATGGACAAAGCTACGCTTTTACCCTTGAGAGGCTCGCTGGGCCAAAAACTCGAAAGGGCGACCCAGGCAAAAGTTAGAGCAAGAAAAAAAGAAAAGAATGAAAAAAGAAAAAAAAGAAAAGAAGAAAAATGAAGAAAATGAAAGGAAAAGATGAAAAAGAAATGAGAAGAATTGAAAAGAAAAGAAGAACAAAGCTCGCAAGGTTGAAAACCCAGAAAGGGTGGCCTTGGAAAATGTTAGAGCGCAAAAGGAAAGGTTAAATACCTGAGTGTACTTTAACCGGAACTACGTAAGGCTTGATTCCCATGTTTGGGATACGTAGGCAACTTCATTCTGAAGTCCAGCCATAAACACTTCCAAATCGATTGTGTCCATATATGGGTTTTTGACCATCTTCGTTTTCTCTGTATCCGAGAGTTCGGTTGTGATCATCGCTGTGAGGACTAATTACAGTTTGCTGCGGTGCCATCCAGACAAGGGGCAACTTTTCGTTGCCACGAGTTGCTGTTCAAACAAGGGGCAACTTTTCGTTGCCATGCAGTGTCCTTTAGATAAGGAGCAGTTTTCCATTGTTCTGAATCCGAGGTTGTGCATCTCAAGAGTAGGTTCTATGCTCGTTGAGCAGTGGCCGTTTGCAAAAACAGTTTTGAGATTATTTTACTGAGGTTGACTAATTTCTCGAAAATTATTCCATTTTTCAAAATTGGACCTTTTCTTGGACATAAAAAGGGAAAATTTTAGTGCTCATAGCCTAACTTGCATGATTTCAAATCAGAAAATTGAACAAACATGCTAATCTAACTCTCATATTGATTAAAATTGTTTTAGTAGAAAGCAAAAACAAAAAATGGTCAAAATGATGAATTAAGGGCACAGTTGAGTCAGGCTTCCTGTCTTTTCCCCACTGTCGATGTACCTGCCAAGAAGGGCACTCTACTCACCACAAAGGGCACAACTGAAGCTAACAAGCAAAGGGCTGAAAGCTCTCAACATCCTCCAAGAAACGAGATATCAAGCCAAGTGCGAAGCACGAATTCGAGTGGATCAGGATACTCCACTCCCTTATCCAGGGCATCGACTAAATGTCACCGGAGGAGTAGCCGCGAGCTGATAATGTTGGGCATGAACCCACAACTTCTCGTTTAGAGAGGTGCGAACCCAGGGGAGGGATTGAAAAATGAGAGATTGAAGAATAGAGAGATGCGCGATGAGAGAAAAAGTGAGAAAAGGGCTTTTTCAAAAAAATAGAGATTGAGTGCTAGAGTGATGTGAGAATCAGAAATGAGAAAGGATGGGAAACAATACCCGAACAAACTGGATCCTCGTCACCAGAAGGTCTCTTCTCTTTGTAACATGTCTGTGTGTCGTATGTCCTGCTGTTTTGTTCATCTCTTGTTTTGAGTCGTCTCGAGTGTTTCTCGATGCGTTTAGGTTGTTTGCCTTTTTTTTTGAGTCGTAGTGCGCCGTGGTCAGTCGTAGGCTCAATACCCGGTTAAAAAACTCGATTTCAAAACAAAGCCATTTTGTGCTCAGAGTGCTATGCCATTCTCCACATTTGTACAAAACAAGATTTATTCTTTCATAAAACCGCAGGGTCCAACCCAGGTCATATGAGAACAGTGAATATTTGTGTTCTGGATTGCGAAGCAAAAAAAATGGGAAAATTTGGAGCATCTGAGTATGTTTTAGCTTCTGCCGATTCCACTTTGCATCCCGTCTTTTCAGATTGGATTGTTTGTCCAGGATTAGCCGTATACACGATAAACCAAGTGCTGTGTTATGGGCTGAATGTTCAGAATGAGCAGTGTGTTGTATGAGCTGTGTGCCGAAGGAACCAAGCGTTGTGTTACGGGCTGTGTTCAGAATGGACAGTCTATGTGTTGAACATGTTGGGAACTTGTGATTGGTTCCACTTCCAGTGCCTTCCGGTGTTGATTCTGCAAAGTCACACCTGGTGTTACTTCCATTTGCGTATCGAGTTGTTGCTCATTTGCTTATCGAGTTGTTGCTCATTTGCTTATTGAGTTGATTGCTCATTTGCTTATCAAGTTGTTACCCATTTGCTTATCGAGTTGTTACTCATTTGCTTATCGAGTTGTTGCTCATTTGTTGACCAAGTTATCGCAATTTTGTTTATCGAGTTGTTGCTCTTTGCTTATCGAGTTGTAAACTTGTCAAGGTTTTATTATTGCCTGTTGAGCCAATTTATTACGTTGGTTCACTACCTGACCTGGTAACACATGCATGTTCAATTACCATTCGATTACATTGTTATGTAATATGATACGATGCAATGGAATACGATGCGTGAAATGGTAAATGCGACACCTTTTTTTTAGCAAAAAAAACTTGTTTCATTCCATCATCTTTGCAAAGTATATAGTTTTGAGAAAGTAAAATCTGCTTGAAGCAGTACAGTGTGGTCAAAGAAAAACAAAGCAAGAAAAAGAAAAAAGGGCAACGAAAGTCTGAATCAGCATCAATCATCTCAGGCATGAGAGTCTGGCCTCGTCATCTTCCTGGACAAAGGTCCAGGAGCATCGTCGTCAGCTCCACTATCTGAGCCCGAGCCCGAGTCATCTCCAGTCTCATCCTCATACGACTCTGCCTCTACCTCTGTCTCGGACTCATCATCGTCCGGAATTGGTGCCCACGAGCTACTCCCAACTTGAGTACGCCCCGCTTTGGTGCAGGGGTGTACTGCGGTCCCTCGCTCTGCTCTTCTTCCTCCTCGGGCAGGCGCAGATGGTCCTGCTGGAGCATCTCCTGCAGCCGACATCTGGAATGGGGCCTGAAAAGGACAAATGATAAATGCATCAGTTATGCTACGCAAGGCAGGGTACGAATACAAAATGCAGTGTATGAGTACAGTGTATGAAAGCCGTGAGCAATATATCAGTGCAGAATGCAGTGTATGAGTACAATGAATGAATGCTGTGAGCAGTGTGTCAGTACAGAATACAGTGCAGTGTATGAATGCTGTGAGCAATGCTGTGAACAATCTGCGGGTTATAGTGTGTCAAATGCCGTGAGGGCCGTGTATTAAGTGTTGTGTTGATAATGCGATACGTCAGATTATGCACAGTTTGAGATTGTGGTTGAAAGAGCTTACCGAGATGCCGTAAATGGCCAGCAGGTCGAGGCTCTGCTGTAACATCCCCATCACAGAGGTAGTCAACTCTGGAGACTGGCGAGTGTACTCAGCAGAAGCCTGTAAAAGTGTTAGAAGCATCAGTGTTCTGCAGAATATCAAGAGAAACGAAATGAAATAACTATACAGGATGCAAGTGCAGTAATACATACCGAAGGCAAACCGTGGAATCCGACTAGCTCGTGATCAGCCGGAGGGGGAGCAATAGGGATCTGATAAGTCTCCCTACTCTACCCTCGGCATGTCATCATCGTAGGTAACGCTGGCCACTCGCCTCTCTGCTCTCTTTGAGATCTACTCCTGCCACGGGCCCGAGCCGCCCTCCGTGCTCCTACTCCGACCGTTGGTGCCGCAAGCCTCTCCCTTTTAGATCAGTGAGGACCGGTCAAAGGTGGCATCAGATAAGCCTGAATGTACTCAGCGTAGTCACCCTTCTCCCTGAAAGGCTCGGAATCCCAGCCGATCATGTAGTCTATCATCTGCTCGAGAGTGTACCTCTCGGTATGCCTCATATGAGTAGGAGGTGGCTGTGGAACTGTCTGCTCTGGCACGCCTAAGGTCTGCCGCAAGAAGAGCTCCCCCAAGTACCAGGCGTGGCAGACGGGGCCCTCTAGTAGAACTCTGAATCGGGCCGTCTCTCGGGCACCAGCATACCGATCCCGAACTGCATCAGGCAATGAGGCCCAAGGCTGCCAGGTAATCTGCAAATAAAACACAGCTTGTTACCTACTGATATTGAAAGAACAATGTAAAGCGAACCTTAAATGAACTGTAATGTTTGACATACCTCGGCTGTGGTGATGGTGTCAAAATAGCGGCGAAAGAAGATGAAGGACTCCCGTGGCCTCCACTCACACCTCACGTCGAAGCGGTGAGAGAATGGAACATCGAGGGGAATCTCCTCATCTGGCACTAGGGCAAGCCTCGGGAAGTAGGCATACACCCACAGCTGTACAGTGTGACAGAACAAACATGAGCAGGCTTATCAGATAAAGCAATATACAGATAAAGGCAGAAATCAGAGAACAATATGCAGTGTATTGTGCAATGTGTGCAGTGTGTTGTGCAGTGTGTGCAATGTACAGTCAGTGTAAAACAGATTGCGTGTGCGCAGTGTGTATGGTGTACAGATAATGAAAGACAGAATTGAAAAAGCAGAAAAGGGAATATGTACCTCCCAGGCTCGCCAGTAGCCTCCAAGCAGCTGCCCGCTGAGGCGGTAGGATGAGCTCATATATCCATGAAGTGTGGCCAGGCCAGCGCCACCCCAGTCATAGCCGTGGATCCTGGTCACGTCAACCAGTGCACTCAACAAACAAAGTGGCACGGTGTTCGCCCGATCGGCGAAGAGAGTGGTCCCCAGCAGGAACATAATAAAGCCATGAGCATACTGCTCCTCCTCCTCCCGGGTAGTAGGCACCTGGATCCGGAAATGATCCCCGGACCATGAGTATCGCACAAACCCTGCTCGAGCGAGAGGTGGCTGAGTACCGAGCAAGTAGAGCTGAGTGGCATTCCACTCGTCCATGTCTGTATCAAAGGGGATCGGATCACCCCCCACTCTAATGCCTATGAGCATGGAGAAGTCGAAGGGAGTCATCATCATCTCCCCGGTGGCGGAAAGATGGAAGGAATCGATGGTGTCCCACCACCTCTCCACCAAGGCAGCAAGAAGAGGCCTGCTCGCAGTGAGGCGCGAGAGCGCCATGCAAAAACGCCCAAAGCCGGCCTTGTCAACGATTCGACGAACTGCGTCAGGTAGCTCCATGTACCATCCACGAGCGACGGTATTCCCATACCCTCGGAAGGCATGGGAATCTCCCTGTTTTCAGAACAAACGGTTGCAAAGCAGTGTTACAAATACAGTGTTGAATGCACTCAGAATGAGTAAAAATACAGTCTGTGCGCATGTGTTTAGATTCAAACAGATATCGGGTGTGGGTGTGCTCGCAGAAAACTACAACATATGATGTATCAGTGTGTTTGAGTGATTCAGTAAAAATACAGTGTGTGTGCACGTGTTTAGATTCAAACAGATATCGGGTGCGGGTGTGCTCGCAGTGAACTACAGCATATGATGTATCAGTGTGTTTGACTGGTTCAGTAAAAATTACAGTGTGTGTGCACGTATTCAGATTCAAACAAATATCGGGTACGGGTGTGCTCGCAGTGAATTACAACGTATGATGTGTTAGTGTATCTGGTTTAAGCAATTAAAGAACAAGTTTGACTATTGCAGTTATATGTTCTACATTGTAGAAAATGAAATAGAGGAAGAGTGTACCTCGGAAGCGCCATAAGACAGGTGTGACTCTGGCTCGCGCAATAAAAGCTCTGGTGCCACGCCCCTCGCAAAGCTGCTGAAGTGGCGGATGCCGTCAGGAGGCAATACGTGTATCGCCAGCCTGTAGGTCGCCGGATCAAACGGCCGAATGTGAAGAGGCAGGAGCTTGGCCTCGGGGTCCACGTCCATCGCTGGAGGACTCCCACTGAATGGAATGTCGTCTGCCATCTTAAGAATAGTGTGGAAAGGGCCGAAAACGCGGAAAACGAGCAAGAATGCGAAAAGTCAACTGAAAAGTCAACCCCGAGAGGGTGAAAAATGGGCAGAAAGGTCGGAGTCTGAAAAGGGCCTAGAGATCAAGGTAAACTTGGGGGAAACAAACCCCAAGCGGTGGAAATCGAGAAAAGTGTACCGAAACGGAGATTTGTTCGGTTCAAAACGTGCGAAACGCGAAGGATTTCGCGAATCAAACGACGAAAAGGGCTCTAAAACCAAGGAAAAACCCGGATTGAAGGTGGGAAAATCACCTAGAGAGAAGGGGCGAGGGTTTTCGAGTTTGGTCAAGTAAAGAAATAAGGGCTAGAAGCCCTATATTTAAAGACCCGTGGCCAATTGACAAAACTGCCCCGATACAGGCATTTTTGGCAGGTCGGCCACATTGTTGGCCGGTCGGCCAAATATTTGGCCGATTACCTTGTTTTGTGGCCGGTGGATGGCCGATGATCTTCCCTAGTGGCCGGTGCACCTCCTACACCCTTGTTTGGGTCATATATGTGGTTTGGGACCTTCTTTACTCAACATAGTGCAAGAAAATGCACTTCTAAAGCTTAACCGGCCTTCGTGTTGACCTCGAACCATGTCTTCTGTGTGCGATGCCCAGTGCGTACAAGGTGTATCCTCTCTCGTATCCTTTTTGTATCCTTTTGTCTCTTGCGAGATTCGAAATTTGCTTTACAATGTTTTGTCGACAGCGCATGTTGGTTATACGTCGTTTCACTCACATCGTTATGCACATGTTTTATGCGTTGTTACGCATGCCATACTTGCATTGTTATGCACATTCTTTAGGTCGCATTGTCATGTGCACCTCACATGCATTGTCATGCATTTTCCATACCGTGCACTGTCATGCACACCTCATCGTGCATTGTCATGTGTGCCTCGTTTGCATTGCCATGCATTTCTCTATCTTGCATTGTCATGCATGTCTCATTTGCATTGTCATGCATTTCTCTTATCTTGCATTGTCATGCATCTCTCTACTACATCATCTAGTACGCCTATTGCATTGTACATAGCATACATTACATGCATTCATTGCATATAGAATATATATTGCATTGTAGTGCACTTCCACCTGCATTGTCGTGCACTCTTCACTTACGTCGACACGCATGTTTCGCTTCCACCTGCATTGTCATGCACTCTTCACTTGCGTCGACACGCATGTTTCGCTTCCACCTGCATTGTCGTGCACTCTTCACTTGCGTCGACACGCATGTTTTGCCTCCACCTACATTTTCATGCATCTCGCTGCATGCATTTACTGCATTATCCATCTATGGCTTGCGCCTTTCCATGTTGAGCTTGGTCTGGTATGTGCCCATACTTTTCACGTTGACGCACGGTTATGATATTATGTGTACGCACCTTGTGTTGAGGGTGACGGCACCATTTCCGTGTTAGATGTGGTTTGTTTGCGTCCATGCCTTTCCTAGGCAAGATATGTTTTGGCCGCGCGCCTTAGCTATTACATCCATTGCATATAGAATATACATTGCATTGTAGTTTGCATGCATTTACTGCATTATCCATCTATGGCCTGCGCCTTTCCATGTTGAGCTTGGTCTGGTATGTGCCCATACTTTTCACGTTGACGCACGGTTATGATATTATGTGTACGCACCTAGTGTTGAGGGTGACGGCACCATTTCTGTGTTAGACGTGGTTTGTTTGCGTCCATGCCTTTCCTAGGCAAGATACGGTTTGGCCGCGCGCCCTATCCATTACATTCATTGCATTGAAGTGCAGTGTGTTGCATCCAGCATTTAGGATCACGATCTTTCCTCAGCGGGTCATTCCTCACTTGTATTATGCCACCCAATTACTTGTATTTTGTGTTCCGTCTACACACACATAGTTCTGCATGTGTACGTGCCTATTCCACTGATGGGATTGTGGTTTGAGGGTGTCGGCACCTTTTCTATGGTAGACGGATTTTGCATCTCCATCCCTTTATGATATTTGTGAGGTTTTTGTACTGCTTTGGTTTGATCATCTCAAATACACTGCATATCACTTGCATTGTTTATTACATTGTTTTGTAAATATTGCATATCGTTTTGCATCATACCCGCATTGTTATGCGTCACACTTAGGTTGCATTGTTTTGCATCATTTCCGCATTGTTATGCGTTGTCCTTAGGTTGCATTGTTTTGCATCCCTCCACTCGCGTTGTCACGCACTTTTAAATTGCATTGTTATGCATATTTCTAACGATATTGTACGTATTAAGTTTCTTTCTTTTACAGGCACGATATTGTATGCACAGTTCATTTAAAGCTGGCACGACCAGACGAGCCGGACAGGTATTGTATTCTCCGTGTGAGACGTAGCGAGAATTGAATAAATTCTCTTACATCCTCTCTGCATTGTAATGTAGTTTGGTTTATGCTAGCTTAAAACTGTTGCATGTTATGCTTCGTTACTGCTTTCTTTGCATGATCATAAGTTATGCTCGGCTTGGTGCATTGTCTTGCATTTTGCCCCTGCCTTCGGGCGCATATCTTTGTTTGTAATTTGTATTCTTTGTCTAAGTCTTCGGCCTTGTCAAAAATGGGTCGTCTCAGGGCTTTGACATTCACTCCCGTCATTGTTATGACTTTCGAGTTCTGTCAAAGAGGGGCAACTGTAGACACCCCATTTTTGATCGTCCTCAAGACTTGGACGTCACCGTTTGAACACTCGGTGATCATCCATGTTTTTGTTCGTCTTGAGTTCTCGGAGGTTTCGGTCGCGCGCCTTGCCTCAAGACCTCTCGACTTGTTTGCTTTGTGTTTGGTTATGCACCAAACACTTGTGTTTTGTTATGCACCAAACACTTGTGTTTTTTGCTTCTGAGGGCAGGGAATGGCTTGTTGACCATCCCCACAACTCACCGGCCATGGCTTGAGGCCACCGGCCCTGTTTTCTTGCTATTGGCCAAGAGTTTTGGCCGGTCGGCACTATGTTTGGTCGACCGGCCCCTTCTGTTGGTCAATTGGCCATTTCTGCTGGTCAACCCCTTTCCATCTGCTTTTGGCAGATATTTTATGCCAGCTGTAATAGTTGGCATCCACAATAGACCCCCTCCATACACGTGTATGGAGGGATTTGCCTCTTGTTTAGCTTGCTTTGGAAGCTTTGCAATTTCGGAATTCTATAAAGAGGGAGCTTCTCCTCCCTCCTCAAGGGTTCCAGAGGTTCTGAAATTAGGGTTAGAAAGAGTTGTATCTATCTATCTCTATATCTCCCTCTCTTTGCATATTTGTGTGTGTATAAGGTTGTTTTGTTTATACTTTTGCACTTGGACACCTAGCATTACACCACCCTTGGGTTGCTGAGGCATTAGGGGTTGTTGTTAAGGTTCTTGAGCTGATTTTGATCAGAGAAACCTGCTGGAGCTTGGTTCTTGAAGAGGTTCTACAAGGGTGAGTTCCTTGCTTTAGATTTCCCTTTTTTGCACAAGCTTTTAGCCTATCTTGCATCTATTTTTAAGCTTAACTTATAACTGATAAAAGCTCTGATTTTAAGTACTTAAAATAGTTGTTTAAGATCACTTTGGTGTTTGGGGTTGTTTACCACCCTCTTAGGCCTTGTTTGGCCTCTTTTTTGTGCCTTTTTTGTGAGCTCCGGGACCACCTTGTATTGGCCTTCTCACCACTGAAATCCAGAGGGATTTCAGTGGTGGGGATGGTGTTTTGAGGTCCTAAGAAGGGGAGGGCCATCCCCTTTCCTTGTTGTCTTCAATACTTGTCATAGTTGCCTCATATGTGAGCACCCTTTTTAAGTTCATGGTGGCCATGTCTTAGCTGGTATTTGTGGTTGTTTTTCCATGGTATACCTCTGTTTCAAGTTGGTTTAGACATGCCATGTATGCTTCATACACTTGTCTTGTAATCCCATGTTTTGGCCTTAATATGCATCATGTTGTAACATGTGTTTTTAGCATGATTTTGGCTCAACTTCATGAAGCTTTTAGGCTTGTTGTAGCATGCTTAAGCTCTGTTTTTTTGTTGATTTGGCCAAGCTTGCATTGTTTTGTATAGCTACCATGTAATCTAGCTTGTTAGCTCTGAGTGTCCAAGTCATGAGCATGCTTTATTTGGATCATTTTAGTGGTTTGGCATCACTTAGAATGTTATTTCAGTCCATGTTTCATGCTCAAACACTTGCACTTATCACTCCTTTAATGCCTTGGATAGTTTGTGTTTTATGCCTCATAAACATGACATTGTGTATGCCATTGTGTCTAGGCATTTGGGATGCTATCTAAGTGGGTTTTTGGGCTCATTTTAGCATGACATATCTTTGATTTTGGTTGCTTAATTCATGCCATGTTTGGTTGCATTAGGTGTAGTGTAACACCTCTTTGATGGCCTTGCATGTTTCATGTTTTTGCCCCTTTGTTTTGGCTTGTGTGGCCTTGGTCATCGCATGTTTAGGGTCATTTTGGCATGATCTAGGACTATTTTAGGTCATACTTGCCATATGCTTCATGTTTCATGTGACCATAGTTTGAGCCCTTTGGTTAGTCTTAGTCCTTGAACCGTCTTGCATGCTTGGATTGCTTTACTTGGTCGATTTGGCATCATTCCTAGCATGTTTTCAGAGCTTAACATGCTTGTCATTGGTCCATGTTTATCCTCTTTTAAGTGTGCTTAAAAGTTGCCCCTTTATGCTTGAGTGTTGGACCATTATACATTCATGTTTGTATGTGGGTTTGTCTTTCATTCCATAGCATTACGGCCACTGTTTTGGACCTATTTGAGAGCTGTCCATCTTGGTGTAAGCCCATCCTTTGCGTGTTGTTGCATGCTTGCCTTGTATGTTGTTGCATACTTGGTCCATTGCATATTGTTGTATGCTTAAGTTGCATTTTGCATGCTTGTTAGCTTGCATTTTGTCATGTGTTTGATATGTTGTCATATGTTGCATGTTTGCATGCTTGTTCACATGCTCATATTGCATTAGTTTGCTTGCATGTCTAGGTTGCATAGCATTGTGTACGTTTGCATCCCTTGCTTCTTGATAAACCATGATAGAGGTTGGAGGTCCTTCATTTGTTTTGTGTGCATCTTATTTGACATTAAAATGCACACTTGGCGCCTTTGGCCATCATGCATTGAAATGCGTGATTGGTGGCTCGAGGGTTGAGAACCAAACCCCCTTGAGTTCATAACATGAGAGGGAGGGTGGTCGTGCATACATTGCTTTGAAAATGCATTGCCATGCCTTGTCTGTCCTCTGCTGCAGCAAAACAGGTTTCTGCAGGAATAGATGGTCGGTCGACCATCTTTATTGCCGGTCGGCTACAAATGTTTGGCCGAGGGCATCATTTTTGGTCGATGACCAGTTTCCCATGGCCGGTGGTGTTTCCTCTTGGTCGGTGACCTCCCACAGTGTTCAGGGAGCAGTTCAGAATCAACCTTGGGACTTGTGCAGTCTTCAAAGATTGCAGAGGAGTGTAAACAGAGGCGACATGTGGCATGGCGATGGATTTTCCGAGCGAAGCCGAGGATGCATGCATTCGTCCCTCTTCCCGAGGTTGTTTTACTGCTTTCAATAGTTTAATTAATTTGTTTACTTAATTAAGGGTATGTAATATTTAATTAGCATGTTAGTTAATTAATTTGTATTATTCTTTCGGTCCCCCCGCGAGAGGGCGAGTTTTGTAATAAGCGTGCTTGTGTGTGATGCATGTCTTCCAACCCCCATTTCTTTCTCCCTTTTACTTAACCGCTTATGATGGTTAGTTTTAGGGCATATTTGGTTTAGCATACCTTATGCTATGCATGTTTGCATTCATTCATTCGTATTGCATGCACCAGGCTCGGCGCATCATACTAATTGCATCGTATTTCAATTCTAAGTTGAATACGTGTATCAAGTTGTCGCATTTCACGTGTCATTCTTAGGATTAGCCGAGCCTATTCTAGTTGCATTTTGCTTGCGATGCATTAGCCATTTTAACATGAACTAGGATCATGCATGATTCCTAACTAGTTTCTTATTTTGGCTCGGAGTACTAGGTAAGCTTTTTATGCTTTGGCATCTTGCATGAGTGTGACTGTTGCCATGATAGCATGCTTGCCATGAGGCTATGTGGTTATGTGTTATAACTGCCTGAATGCCTGTGGGTGAAGGTTGGGTTGTTTGAATTGGAATAATTCATCGAAATCCATGTTTTAGCCTACTTACGAGTAGCAAAATTCGAAACCATTTCCAAACAAATGGATATGCGAAGCTTTGTTCCAAGTTAGGCGATCTAGTCTATACTTGTGTGGTGTGTGTATCACATAGTAATTTTAGGCCAATAACCAGAACAAGAACACATAATGTTTTCAAAACCCGATATCATGGTTAGTAGAGGCCGATCTTTGATCGGGCGAGCGGGGGTGCTCATAGATGACCTTCCCCAATCATACCCAAATTCCCGAGCCGAGGCAACTTTGGTGATGACGGACACGTGGCCTTAGGCAACGAGTCAGGGTTTTCTAAATTTTCCAAAAACAAAATATTTAGGTGGCGACTCTGTATCTGGCAAAACAGTCCATGTTTGGCACTTCTTTCTAAAAATCAAATTTTCAAAACGATTTGCCGGATTTGGACTCTTTGGTGATTTATCGGTCTCGCATTGCACTTTGCGGGATTAGATTCAGAACCGTGACATTTCAGTCCGAACTGTAGTAAGCCCAATTAACAAAATGGGATTTTCCCTCACGGGACGTTCGGGGACGTCTACAGTTGTCTTGATTATGTTGGAATGCAGTTGATTCTTGTGCTCCTTAATTCTTTTTTTATTTCTGAGTTACACAAAAGGCTTTTCAAAATGCACGAAATAATAGCATAACCAAAACGACGGACACAATCTATAATTATTTGTCTCAGATAGTAATGTTAGCACATTGAAACAGGAACATGGACATATGGAGACTAGAAAAATCACATCATGACTTAGCAGAGGCCGATCTTTTGATCGAGTGGGTGGGGGTGCTCAATTCATGACTTTCCACCCTCATACCTAAGTACCTGAGCTGAAACAATTTGGTTATGACAGACAGTGGCCTTTGGCATAAGTCACCTGTTCCCTAGTTTTCTCAAAAGACTAGGTGGCAATTCTGAGATCTAGTGATGTAATCCATTTTCAGGCAAAGATTTTGCAACAAAATGGATTTTCTATATAAATTGATGTGTATAGACTCTCATTTATGTTACACATTGTACTTGTGAAATTAGATCAGAAGATAAGGAGTCCAAACTACCACACGTGCTCGAAAACCCTAAAAGGCATCCCACACGGGCCTCACTCTCTTTCTCGAGGTTAAAAAGTTGGTTTGTGGCTAAAAATGGGTCTAGGGGTAAAATGGTCATTTTTGCAAAAAGTTGATTTTTGGCCAAAATATATTTATACCACAACTCTAAACAACTTTAAATATTCTAAGGATGAAGTAATTATCATTTCATCATCAAGAGGCTTGCAAGCGCCCAAAGTCTTAAGATTAGTCAAAATGGGGTGTCTACAATTTCCATCCTAGTTAGAAGGGTTATAGATGTTTAGAGCCTCAATCTGGTACTGTCTATGTATCCAGACATGTTGTGTTTAATAAATATTCTTTCCTATTTACTTGTTATACTTCTTCTTCACTCCATCTTTTTTATACTAAACCTGCTATTAAACCCTTCTTTTAGGGATCTTGTGCTCATTCTTCTTCCTCTATGTCTTAGAATTTTTCTCCTTCTATGGTTCCTACTCATTCTTTTCCTCATTTTACCTCATTTGTTTCCTGCTTACTACCTACTCTACCTACATCTAGTATTGGTTTTGATTCTTCCTCTACTACTTCTCCTAGTCCTAGGTTTATTTCTTCTCATCTTTCCTATTCTCCACCTACTATTAATCTTACTACTTCTATCCTCTCCGCTCCCGCTTTCCTCAATACTCATTCCATGGCCACTAGAAGTAAGGCAGCTACCTCATCTGATGTTTGTCTTGCTACTTCTTTGCTTACCTCTGCGCCTAAGTCTTACAAGGATGCCTTTCAGTGTTTTCATTGGTTTTAATCTGTGCTAGATGAATTCCAATCTCTTCAAGCTTAGAAGACTTGGTCTCTTGTTCCTACTACTGCTCATCAATGTGTGGTTGGATGTAAATAGTTGTTTAGGAATAAAACGGATTTCGATGGCTCCATTGCTAGATATAAATATAAGTCTAGGCTTGTAGCTATGGGGTATCTTTAAGAGGCATGTGTTAATTTTTTTAAGATACTTTTAGTCCAGTAGCAAAACAACCAACAATAAAAGTTTTTCTTTGTATTGCTCTTCGTTATAATTGGTCTATTCAGAAATTAAATGTGCCCAATGCCTTCCTTCATGGCAAGCTTAAAGTGCATGTTCTCATGGCTCAACCACTTGGTTTTAAGGATGCTCAATTTCCTTCTTATGTATGTAGATTTCACAAGGCCCTTTTGCAGCTCGACCTTTTGTGCCCCTTTTCGGAAGACGAATAGCCCTACAATATCAGACTCTCGCGGTTCTGAATCTAATTCCACAAGTGCAATGTAAAATAGACAAACACCAAAGAGTCCAATTCCATCAAATCTTTTGGAAAAAATTGATTTTGAATCAAATTGCCAAAAATGGACTGCTTTTCCAAATACAGAGTCACCACCTAAATATTTTTTTTGGGAAAACTTAGGAAACCCATGACTCGTGCCAAAGGCCACATGTTCGTCATCACCAAGATTGTCTTGGCTCGAGAACTTAGGTACGAGGGGGGAAGGTAATGAATTGAGCACCCCTGCTCGCCCGATCGAAGATCGGCCTTTACTAATCATGATATGATTCTTATTTCATTATATGCTCTTGTTTCGATTATTAGGCTAGCATTACTATGTGATGCGCACACAAGTATAGACTAATTTACAAGAATTGGAACACTTGATTTTATGTTTGTTTTGAAAATTGTTTTCAAATATGTACCACTTGAAAAAGTGATCACATATAAACATTACTCAAATTATTCCAATTCAAGCACTTAGCCTTTATCCATAGGCATTCAAACAGTTTATCAATTAAGCAATTAAACTCATGGTAGGCATGCTAGACATGGCAACACTCACACTCATGCAATATGGTAAAGCACAAAAAGCTCACCTAGTACTCCAAGCCAAAAGAGAAACTAGTTAGAAAAAATGCATGATTCCTAACTATGCAATATGACTAATGCAACACATATGATATGCAATTTACTAGGCTTGGCTACTAATATGGCATATGAAGCAATTTGATAGCACGCGGTCTAAGCATGTATTCAAAGAAACATTAACATAACAATGCGAGTTAGAATGATAAATTGAGCTTCAATGCATGCAATACAAGTGGATGCAAACATGGAGAATGCTAAATAAAACATGATGCTCTAAACTAACCAACATAAGCTAGTAAATAAAAGAGAGAAAGACGTGGGGTTGGAAGACATACGCATTATTACAACATTTGCTTGCCCTCATGAAGGAGAGTCCGAATAAACTAACTAATTAACTAATTAAAGCTAAGCTAATTAATTAACTGTTACAAACCCAAATGAATAATTTAGCTAAACTACTTAACTAATTATTACAAGACAAAATTAACTAGCTACAACTTATAAATTACAACAAATAACTAAGCTAAATAATTAAACTAAACAACCCTGGGAAGCAAGGAGTGCTCATGTATGTGCCTGGATTTCCACCCGAAAAAAGCCACTGTCCTGCTGCCAGATGCCTCTATTGCACAGTAGAACACTTACACTAATTTCCAGCTCAAGACCAATTCTGTTCTGCTTCAAAAGTACACTGCTGGATTTTGCATAGGTGGCCGACAGGCTAGAAGTGATGGCCTGCCGTCCATAGATGGTGGCCTACCGGCTACCAATAGTGGCTTGCTGGCCACTGATGACTAGATTTTCCTGCTGCAACAGAGAGCAAACAGAGTAGGAGCTGGGTATTCTCTAGGGTTGTTTGCATAACTTACCCATCCTTATCATCTAACAGCTCAAAGGAGTGGTAAAATTTGATTCATAAGCCATCAACGGATGCAATTTCATTGCATGAAGGCTCATGAACCAAGTGTGCAAGTTTAATAAATGCAACAAAACAAGACACTCAAAACCACCTCCCTATCATGAATGATCAAGGAAAGTAGTTGACAATGAATCTTGAACCGTTTTTATCACTAATTAGTATGAAACGACTCAAGACTCAAGTGTTCAGTTAATGTCCAATTAAACCCAAACCAAATTTTTATCTTGCATCATTTTTAATTACCAATTTTACTACTCCATTTTAATTACCTTTCAATTCTTTAATCAGTTAAGTCCAAAGGTGAGTTTAAGTCCTCTAAAGGAGAGAAGTGTCAAACCAAGAGTTGGCTTAAGGCATGAGAGAGATGTCATGCTGTTGATAATGAACCCCTAAAAGGGATTAAACCATTAAGCATGATAACATCAATCTCAAGCTTAAAAGAACAATAGGTTTGAAACAACTTTCAAAGCAAAGCAAAAGCCAAGAAAGGAGGGAGGTTGCAGAGATGATTAAAGGTGATCACAAGTATGAAAAGCCATAAATAAACTCTATCAACTAAAATAGGATTGTGGCTAAGGCCTAAACCACCAAACCTATGAGGACAATTGCGCTATAAGCATGCAATACAAAGCTCAAATGCAACAAACAACTAAAAACAATCCTAAAACACTATTAAATAAGTCATAAAACATGCTGGAATTAAGCTAAACATAGCTAGAACAATAAGCTAAAATATGAAGCATGCTAGGCTAGTAAACAAAATACAAGGAGGGGAGGCTAACCCCTTCAATTTTGGACTTCAGAACATGATTTCAGCCATTGAAATTACTCAAAAAATCAGTGTTTAAAAGCTCAAAAAAAGATAGTGTGAAGGTGGGAAACACAAGGGCAAAGGCCTTGAAAGCAAGGTATAAAGAAGGGTGAACCACCCCTCAACCCTTATTGGCCTTAAACCACAAGTTTCAGCCCAAAAATGCAAAGTTTATACAGCCCCAAAACAGTAGGAAAACAGTAAGAAAAAGAGTGATTAAAGCAAGTAGAGAAGCAAAGCTTTATACCTCTTTAAGAGAAGAACCAATCTAGGCAACAAAATAAGGCAAACACACCCTCAAGAGCTTAAGATAGGCTCAAAGATACCTCAGCTCAAAGATGGAGAGGTTTGGTTTAGAGTGTATAGGCAAAAGCTTGCAAAAGGCTAAGAAATTGTGTGTGTGTGAGAGAGAGAGAGAGAGAGAGAGGGAGAGAGAGAGAGAGAATTGTAGAGAGAGTGAGAGAATTTTTGCTCTAAAAATTCCAACCTTAAAAATGGAATGGTAGGCCTCCTATATATAGAAAACCATGCAACTTCCTCAGAAATATCAATACATACATGTGTAAGAAGGTGGAAGCATTTGTCCTATAGCTGGCACAACTGGCAGAAAAAATATCTGCGAAACACACCTGTGGCCGGCAGGCCACAAAATGTTGCAGGCTTAAAGATCACTAGGTTTGGTCCAAAAACAAGACAACAAGGGTGTAGGGTTTGAAAGGCTCAAAGTTGTGGCATTCCGCTGAGGACTCCGAGCATTTGCAAGCATGTACACTCATCATTGGGTGTGCAAATGATGAAGTCCAAGTCATAAGGGCGGTCAAAAATGGGGTGTCTACAATTGCCCCTCTTTGATAGAACTCGAGTCATGAAATGACATAAGTGAATGTCAAAAGCTCGAAGACAACCCATTTTGACAAGGCCGTAAGACTTGGACAAACAATCAAGACAAAAATAAATGGTTGCGCGTGTTGGCTGTCTATGTATCCCTTTGCAAGGAATCAAACCAGGGTAGTTCCGAGGCAAGATGCAAATGATATGCACAAAGAAACTTTGAAAGCTGGACTCACACGCTTCGCGTGGTCGGCTATTTAGAAAACTTATGATCATGCAAGATGATGCAATAAGCAATAACAACATAACAACATATGAATGAGTAGTTTCAAGCTTAAAACCAACACAGATTCCATGCAAAAAGATGTAAAACACACTCTAACCATGCCAAAACATGAGAGGAGGAAAGAAAACACCGCTCAGGGTTGCGTTTCACACATCTAGAGAAATTGAGAAGCGAAAACCGCTCAGGGTCGCGTTTCATGCATCCCGAGATACAAGAGAAACCACTCGGGGTCGCGTTTCGCGTGTCCTGGGATAAAAACGAAACCACTCAGGGTCGCGTTTCACGTGCCCTGAGATAGGAGAAAAACCACTTGGGGTCACGTTTCATGCATCCTGAGATATAAGAAAATCGCTCGGGCTCGCGCTTCACTCATCCCTAGATAAACATGCCTAGGGCTGCTCTTCACGCGTCCTGAGATATAAGAAAATCACTCGAGCTTGCGCTTCACGCGTCGTGAGATATAAGAAAATTGCTTGAGCTCACGGTTCACGCGCCTCGAGATAAAACAACAAAAGATGCAAAGTGGAATGAGCGCGTGCGATAGATGCACAAAATAAACAAGTGCAATAGATGCACAAAGTAAACAAGTGCGATAGAAGCACAACCGTTGTATGATGTTAATTGAAAGCATGTTCTATGTAAGAAACAAGAGCATATTCTATGCAAAATTGAAAGCATATACGAGTACAAATTCTATGCATGAATCATGAGTGATGCAAGGCACAGATGTGATATAAGTGTATATGAAAAAGCATGTTCAATCCAACAGAAGAGAACAAAGATGTAATTTGACCAAACAAATAAAAAATGATAATCAGTGGCAACCTTTGATTTACCTCTTAGAGGCATTGTAATATGCTTAAAAAGGATACACCCCGTTCATATTGGCAAGTAGGGCACACTCACGCATTAGAACGCGGTTTCAAGCTCCCTTAGAAACTATCTGGACTTAACAGTGAACCTTTCATACACTTCTCGGGAATCAAAAGCACAAAACAGAATCAGGACACAGAGGAGGGCCACTGGCCACTCATCGGCCACCATAAGAAGCCGCTGGCCACCTTCTAGCCCCAGTCTAGGCCTACCATCCACGAATGTGGCTTGCCGGCTACCCGTGGCAGTTTTGGGGCAAACTAGTCTTTTGGCTCGGGTCTTTAAGTATAGATAAACTCACTTCATTTTGCTCACACCCACAAGGCCGAAACCATATCTCCTTCCTCTCTAGGTACTTTCTCTCCCTAGATTCGTGCTTTGTACGCGTTTTCCAACACCCCACTATAGACACCCCATTTTTGACCATCCTTAAGACTTGGACGTCATCACTTGTGCATATGGCGATTGTGATTGCATGTGTTCGTTTTGAGTGCCTGAAGTCCTCAGCGGAACGCCCTGTCTTTGAGCCTTTGAACCTTGTCTTTTCTATGCCTTGTTTTGGGCTAAAACTTGGTGTCTGGACCTCTTGGTGACCTGTCGGCCACCACCATGGGATGTCAGCCATGGCTGATGGTTGTCGGCCATTGGTGTGGCCAGTCGGCCACCAGTGTCTTTTTCTAGATATTTGTTGACAGTTATGACAGCTGTTAGCACATTGAGCTGCATCTCCCTACACGCGTATGGTAGGATGTTTCTAAGCTCAATGCATGTTTTTCTATCTATAGGGGGGTTCCTCCCTCATTTTTGAGGGTTAGAAATTTTGGAACAAAAAATATCTCTCTCTAGATTTCTCTCTCTCTCTCTCTCTCTCTCTCTTGCAATTTCGTGCTTACTTGCCTAGTTTCTCTACACTTTTGCATACACATCCTAAACCAAATCCTCTCACCTTTGAGCTGAGGTTCCTTAGGACTTGTTTTGAGCTCTTGAATGTGGTTTTAGCTTGGTTTGGTGCCTAAACTTGAGCTTTGCTTCGAAGGTATAACACTTGCCTTGTTTACTTTGTTTCAATATACTTGTTTTACCATCCTTGCTTACTATTTTGGTGATGGTTTTAAATTGTAAAAAGTTATATTTTTGTGGCTTAAAAGTGGTGGCTTGAGCCCTTTTTTAGTTAGGGGGTGGTTCACCCTTCTGGCTTTTTAGTTTGTCAAGTTTTTGTGCCTTTGTTGATCACTTTCAAACCAACTTTTTCTAGCCTTTTAACCACTGAATTTTAGACGTTTTTCAGTGGTAAAAAACTCATTTTGAAGTCTAAAATTTGGGGGGTTAGCCTCCCCTTCTTGTGTCTTATTTGCATGCCTAGTTAGCCCCATGTATTAGTTTAATGTTTTAGCTTTTTGTGGCTCAAGTCCAGCATGTTTTACACTGTGTTTTGAACTGTTTTGCAACTATTTTGGCTGTTTGGTACCATTTGAGCCTTGTATGGCATGGTTGTAGTCTAAATTCCTTCACTAGCTTAATGTTTTAAGGCTTTAACTACCATTGGTTTGAGTTGGTTGCATGTTTTAGTGCCTTTATCATTCATTTCCAGCACTTAATTATCTCTGTAACCTCCCTCCTTTCTTGATTTTATTTTTTCTTTGAAAGTGGTTCAAACCATTTGTTTGTTTAAAGCATGAAATTGAGGTGTTTATGCTTAATGGTTTAATCCCTTTTGGGGTTCATTACCAATGGCATGAGGTCTCTTTCATGCCTAAAAAAACCTTGTGGTTTGAGCCTTCTTTCCATTAGAGGATATTCACCAATGGACTTAATGGATTAAGGAATGATTTGGTAATTAAAATAAGTAAACAAAATTGGCAAGTAAAAGAGGCAATATAAGCATTCTTTGTGTTGCATTGAATGTGTTCAAATTAGATGTTAATTTGAACACAAGGAAAATGAGACATTTCATACTCAAAAGTGATGAAATGTGTCACTTTCCTTAGTCTCCATTGCCCTTGATCATGCACGATAAGGTGATGGTCATTTGAGTCTTGTTTTGCATTTGTTAAACTTGCACAATTGGTTTCACAAGCCATCATGTAATGAAATTGCTTGACTGATGGTTTGTGAACCAAATTTTGTCCCGCCTTTGATTTCCTCATGAAAATGAGAGGCAAAGTTTGCAAATAACCCTTGAGAAATGCACTGTTTTGCTCTGTTTTTCTCCCTATTGAAGTAAGGAAGTTTAGGACAGCAGTGGCCGACCGACCACCACTAGTAGCCGACCAGCCACTGTGGTAGCAGATTAGCCCCCTGTCGGCCACCAATGAAATTTGCACAGTGTGTTGGTAAGATGGAGTAGAGGTGTTTTGGAAGTGGACAGCATTTTCAATGCTCAAATGTGCAAACAGAGGCTTGCAGCAGCAAAACAGTGGCTTTTCGGGTGGGAACCGAGCACGTGCATGAACTTCCCTTGCATTTTCAAGCTTATTTAACGTTTAAATATCTAGCTTAAATATATGTTGTAATTAATTAGTTGTAGCTAATTAAGTGTTGTAAATAATTAGTTAGTTTAACTAGTTATTCAATTTCGTTTTGTAATTAGTTCACTAGAATAGTTAATTAATTTTGAGTTTTGTAATAATTAGTTAGGTTAATTAACGTAGCTAGTTAGCATATTCATTCGGACCCTCATTCACGAGGGCTTAATGTTGTAATAAGTGTGCGTGCATGTGTGTATGTCTTCCAACCCCACGTCTTTCTCCATTTTATTTAATTGCTTTCGATGGTTAGATTAGGGACATGTTTTAATTAGCATATCACATGCTTACATACATTCATCTTGTCTTGCATGCACCGAGGCTCGGCGCATTATTCAAATTGCATTGTCATGTCAATACTTCTTTGAATATGTGTTTAACCGTATGTTATCAAATCGAATCATATGCCATATTAGTAGCCGAGCCTATTAAATTGCATATTGCATGTGTTGCATTAGTCATCTTGTATAGTTAGGAATCATGCATAATTTACTAACTCATATCTTCCTAGCTTGGAGTACTAGGTGAGTTTTACACTTTAGCATACTTGCATAAGTGTGAATGTTGCCATGATTAGCATGCTTGCCATGAGGCTATGTGCTTAAATGCTAAACTGCATGAATGCCTGTGGATGAAGGCTTGTTGTTTGGATTGGAACGATTCAATGAATGTGCATTTTAAGCCCACTTTGTTGAGTGGCAAATCATGTTTTAAGCCCACTATGTTTGGTGGCAAATTCGCAAATTTTAATCTCACTTGAGGTGCCAAATTCAAACCATTTTCGTAAACAAACGTGAGTTGAATTGTTCCAAATTGAGCAAACTAGTCTATACTTGCTTGTGCGCATCACATAGTAAAGCTAGCCTAATAACCGGAACAAGAACATATAATGTATATAAAAAATCATATCATGATTAGTAGATGCCGATCTTTGATCGGGCAAGTGGGGGTGCTCAATTCATGACCTTCCCCTCTCGTACCCAAGTTCCCAAGCCGAGGCAACTTTGGTGATGACGGACGCGTGGCCTTTGGCACGAGTCAGGGTTTCCTAAATTTTCCAAAAAAAAAATTATTTATGTGGTGACTCTATATCTGGCGAAGCAGTCCAATTTTGGCACTTTTTGATTCAAAATCAATTTTCCAAAACAATTTGCCAAATTTGAACTCTTAGATGTTTATCAGTTTCACATTGCACTTGTGAGATTAGATTCAGAACCACGGGAGTTCGAACTCTGAGGCCTGTCATTTCAAACCTTCCGAAAGGGGGAGCGAAAAAGGCAAGCCACAGTTTCTGGCGACTCTACTGGGGATTTAGAGAACTTGACTCGAACACATGATATGATATTTTATCTACCCTTATGTGTTTCTTTGCATTTGCATTTGCATTGGTGCGCCTAAGTCACCGTGTTTGCCATCTGCTATTCTTGAACGATTTGATGGAGGCTCGCTTGGAAAATCTTGCTAAAAGGCTGACCGGTTGCGGGCTTTGCCACGATGGGAACACAACCCTTGGATCTGGAATACCGTTGTACTGTTTGATCCTCCTTTAGTTCTCGATGTTAGGTGCGAGAGGTATATTAGGTAGTTTTGCTGAGGTACCCTTTTTTGACCAATCGACCTAGTTGCATATCGGAAACCATAGAGACTATTCCAAAACTAGGAAAGGTTGCTTATCTGAATGCAGGAATTGTGTGAAACCACTTGTTTTGTGTAGTGAACCCCTAGCTCCTAACAAAACTGGGACAAGGTAACCCTACCCCATCATAGGGGTGTTTTGGCTCTCACTTGCTTAATATGCGCTTTTAGAGTGAAACTCTGTAAGAATGCATGTATCAGTCGCAAGTCTGGGTATCAATTTTTGGGAGGCAGAATTCAGTGTTGAACATGGTTCTATAGCTTTGATTACATTAGTGCATTGATTAGAATCCAAGCTGAGGTGTTGTACGGTTTTTGATTTTTGTTTTTCTTTTTTATTTATTTCCTTTTGCAAGGTAGTTTTTCATCATTACTTCAAACGATTCTGTTACCCCCTAAGCACTTTGGACCCGAGTGAAATGGATTTGTAGATCCGGGGATCTAGTCAGGGGGCATCTAGTGTTTGTTTCACTCCCACCGGTTACCAGACGGAGGAGGATTAGGCATAATTCACCAATCCAGCAGTCCGCTTTTGCTTCGCCTACACTCAGTCAGGCCTAGTCTTCTACTTCTACTCCAGAGAGAGAGTATTCGCCAGTTTTGATAGCTTAACATCCCCCTATCAACATGGAAGATATGCTTCATCAGCTCCAGCAGACCATTGAGACTATGTGGCTAGATGCTGCCTACCAAGTTGAGACCACAGCCCGCCAAGTTGAGGTCGTAGCCCGCCAAGAAGAAGTGATAGAAAGGCTTCAGCAACAACAACCACAACCGACAGTAGCCTCTGCATCCCATGCACTCCCAGCGGGAATTCTGGCACCCTGGGTTATAGTCAATGTCCAAGAGAATATGGGCATCATGGCAAATCTGATCTCGCCTCAGACCTCCAAGGCACCAGTTTACCAAATAGAGGTGCCGTTTGAATTTGAGGTTGACCCCACAGCATTGAAGGTTAACAAGCTAGAAAAGCACTTCAAATGGGCGCAGGGCGTGAATTCAATCCTTGATATTGAGGATGGATACACTGACTCGGCAGTGACTCTACCAAACCGATTCAAAATGCCACACATAGACTGGTTTGACGGCTCCAGGGATCCTATGGTCCATCTACGACTATTCTCTAAGATCCTACGACCAATGGGTCTCACCAGACTACATAAGTTGTCACTTTTTGGCCGGACCCTGTCAGGCATAGCGGCCATCTAGTATGCAAAGTTGGAAGACTTTGTGAAGAGAAAATTGGGAGGAAATGGCCGAGGCCTTCATCGCGCAGTACTCCTACAATACCCAGATCGAGGTCACTACTCGTGATCTTGAAGCGACCAATCAGGAGCCAAAGGAGGGCTTCTTGGATTTTGTGACTTGATGGAGGGCCAAGGCCTCTATGATGACTATCCGGTCGTCTGAAAAAGACCAAATCAAAATGATGGTCCGTAACTTGCAAGGAAGATTATTACAGAAGATGATAGTTTTGCCTTTGTTTACATTTGCTGAGCTCTATGAAATAGGGGTTCAAATTGAGGACGCAATGAAGTAGGGGCTGATAGACCATGAGAAGGAATAGCCCAAAAGGCCCTTTATACACAGCTCCAATGCAGCCACGACTAGTTGCACCTCTACACGGCCTTCGGATGCAAGCATGGTCACCACCACACCCAAAATTGCCACCCCTTTTCCCGGTACATCCAATACAACTTCACAAACCTCCAGCCATCAAGCCCAAAAGCAAAGGGTCTTCACCCCTCTATACATGACTTTTGTCCAAAGCCTTAGGGGTCCTAATCAAAAAAGGGCATCTTAAGCCGTTGGAACAACGCCCACTACCCGATCATCTCTCTCCGAAACACAACCCGGCCAAATACTGCTCTTTTCACCAATAGCATGGTCATGATACTAATTAGTGCTTCAGACTGTGTCATGAGATTCAAGATCTTATTGACAATAAGGTGATAGCGCCACCCCAAAAGCCAAACGTCACTACAAATCCTCTCTCACAACATAACCAAGTCCCTCCACCTTAGCATATAAACCTCATATATACGCTGGCCGTCCCTTATGACCCTGGTATATATAACACCCCTTCCTACCTACCTAAGCCGGCGTTGTTCATCCTTGAGAGCACGGACTTGTGAATGATGAACACGCCTACACTCCAACCCGAACCAGTAGTAGTAACAGTGGAAGATGAAGGGAGGTCAGCCTCAACAGAGAATGTCAGTCCACTGCCTGTGGGCTCAGGGGACTCATCTGATGGCGTGTACAACCTGAGCTGCTATATTGTGCCAATCAACCAAGATAAGTCGGAAGTGGTGTTGTCGACTGGGATGGAGGTCGATGTAGTCCGAGAAGATAGACCAAGTCATGGATTAGATGATCTAGCTGACCTGGAAGAGGATATAGACAATTTGCAATTCTTTGATGAGCAAGATCAATGGGATGGGCATATTGATTGGTTTGATCTGGACGGGTCAATAGACTCCTCTCCCTATCATTTCATGAGCTCAAGGGAGTGTGGTTCTCGACCCTCGGGCCACCAATCACGCATCTCGATGCATGATGGCCGAGAAGCCAAATTGCACAATTCAATGTAAAATGAATGCACACATAAACACATAAAGCCTTGACCTTTATCATGATTGATCAAGAGGGTCGGCGACCAAGAATTAAGGCACGTTTCATCACTTCAAGTATGAAACGTCCCTCGTTTCTCATGTTTGGACTAACACCTAATCCAAACAAAATGCAACAATATGCAATCATGGAAATGCAATGCAATTTAAGCATGCAAACATGCAATACATCTCAAGCATGCAAACATGCAATGCAAGGGACAAGTATGCAACAACATGCAATGCAACATGGCATACTCAATGCAATGAATAACATGGCATACTCAATGCAATGTGATTATGGCATACACAATGCGAACAAGAGCATAGCATGCACAATGCAAAGAACAACATAGCATGCACAATGCGATGTAACATGGCATACACAATGCTCAATGGACTTAAACCGAAAGTGGGCAGACCTCAGTCATGCCCAAAACAGTGGCCACAATGATGAAACTAAGGCATGAAGATCAAGACAAGCATGCTCAATGCAAAGGCCCATCAACTAGGCCTAAGAGCACAACCCTCAAGAGTGCTCAAGGAGTGATAAACAAGGAAGTGAACAATACTAAAGGCTCTGAAATCAAGTGTGAAATGATGCCAAATCATTCAGACAACACAAGTAAAGCATGCAAGAGGGCCTAAGGCACAAAGCCATTAAAGGGACTACAGAAGGGGCATGCAATACATGGCACAAATGATTGAACCAATCATGGACAGAGCTCAAATAGGTCTAAACAAAGACCAAAACATGCTAAGATGAGGGCTCAAGAACCTAGGCAAGATGGCATACATGCTAGGCCACAAACAAGGCAACAATGCATAACACTCAAAGGCACTCAAAGGGTGAATGAAGTGGGAACATGGCAATGCTACATGCTCTGAAATGTCATTGTAAATGATGCCAAATCATGTACATGATGGAAATGAAGCATGCTATGGTTCTCAAATCTTGAAGCAAGCATAGGCACTTGCACTACAACTATGCAAAACATGGAGCATATGACAAAGGCAACCCAAAACAGTCCTAGAGAATGTCAAAATGATGCTAAAACATGTATGGAAGGAAGCCAAAATAAGCTAGCATGGTAAGCATGAAGCATGGAATATGCAAGGCAAATAAGGTGGATTACACTACACGTACCAAGACCAAGCATGAGATGGCTTAGCCAACAAAATCAGAGTTATATCATGGAAAAATAACCCCAACAATACATTGAAATGATACCTCGCAAGCTTAGGCATGAAGGCATACACAATGATTCATGTTTAAGGCATAAAGGGAAAACCCTCCAACGCATTGAAAGAGTGACAAATGCAAGTGTATGCCAACATTACAAGTACTGAAATCACATTTCAAATGATGCCAAATCATTCAAATAGACCAAGCAATGCATGCTAGTGGACTTGATAGACAAAGCTAACAAGCTAGAATGCATTATAGCTATACGAAGCATGGCATGCATGACCAAAATAACACAAATCAGAGCTAGAGCATGCTAAAACATGGACAAAAACTTCTTAGAGTTAAGCCAAAATCATGCTAGAATGACATGTTAAAGCATGATACACATTAGGCTAATTCATGGAATTGCACTACAAGTGCATGGAGCATCCAAGAGCCAACCAAACCAAACCTTAATAGAGGTCTATCATAGCAAAGCAACACCAAGAACATGCTAAGATGGACTCAAAACAAGCTAGAAAGACATGCTCACACATGAGGCATACAAAGCTAGTTTATGAGGATTACACTACAAGTGTACTAAGCATGCATGAGGTGACAAAACCAAGTCAAAATAGTGGTATGACATGCTAAAATAATCCCAAATACATGCTAAGATATGGCCAGCATAAGCTTAACAAATATGCTAAAACATGAGGCTAATATGGCGAGTATACAAAACACAAGGAGAGGGGATGACCCTCTCCTATTTGTGACCTCAAAACACCATTTCCACCACTAAAATTCCTCTGAGTTTCAGTGGTGAGAAGGCCAACACAAGGTGGTACCAATAGCTTAAAAGGAAGGCACAAGAACAAGACCAAGCAAGGACTAAGAGGGGGTAGACTACCCCCAACACAAAAGTGACCTTAAACAAACATGTTAAGGACTGAAAAAAAGAACTTTTTATAGTAGAAAGTCAAGCTTAAATCAGCATGCAAATAGGTCCAAAAGCTTAAACCAAAGCAAGGGTTTAAAGGCTAGTTGACTCACCCTTGAAGAACACCTTCAAAGCTGCAACTCCAGCACACTTTTTGAACCAAAACCAGTCCAACAACTTCAAAAACAACTTCAAGGGACCTCAGCTCCAAGTGTATGGTGTTTGAGTGTATGTTTGTGTGTTGAAGTATGATGAAAATGCACTTTTGAACACAAGAATGAAGAGAAGATGCAAGATAGATATAAATGTGTATGTATAGCCTCACAACTTTCTGAACCTGGATGAGGAGGGAGGAGGTTCTCTCTTATAGAGAACAAAAGTGTAAGCTTGTTGGACACGCTTAGGGTTTAAGGCTATCCCTCCATACTATGGAGGATGGTTTTAGTGCCTTCCAGCTATGACAGCTGGATAGAAAATATCTCCAGGACTGAGCTGGAAAGCTGTCGACCACTTAAAGTGGTCAGCCAGCTACTTCTACTGGTCGGCCGACCAGTGGAAGTGGTCGGCCAGGGCAAAAAGTGGTCGGCCACAGGGGAGAGGTGGTCTACAACATGAAACCAAGGTGGTGGTGGGGTGGCCGACCAGAAAAGGTGGCCCAAAGACCAGGAAAACCAGTTGCCCGACCAGAAAACTGGCTGGCGGGAAGGAAAGTGGTCTCCAAGGGGAAGAACTGATCTTCCACCCTTGTACCACCTTCCAAACAAGAAAAACAAGGTTTGTACCAAAAATGAACCAAAAGGGATGCAAGACAAGAGTCCGGGAGGCAAGGCGCGTAGCCGAAAGCCTCGAAAACTAGTCTACCGGCACCAAAAGTGGTCTACGACCACAAAAATGGTCTCCCGGACCACAGTGTCCCTCTAGGCAGAGGCAACAAGGTGTGGTTCAAAAACCACGCCAAACGGAGAACGTTAAGCGGTCCCGAGTCAAGCTGCGCGGCCAAAGGCTCTGAAAATCTGAAACTAGTCTCCAAACGAGGAAAGTGGTCTACGACCACGAAAAGTGGTCTTTGACCACAAAATGATAGTCTACAAGACCTCTCCCTCCTTCCAGGGAAGAGAAAACAAGGTCGGTCCACAAACCGAGCCAAAGCACAAAGAGTTCAGAGGCCCAGAGGCAAGGCACTCAGCCAAAAACTCCGGAAACTCGAAACAAGCACAAACATGCATAATCACCGAGCGCTCAATCGATGACGTCTAAGTCTCAAGGTCAGTCAAAAATGGGGTGTCTACAGAGTGGTGTAAACAGCGGGCATACCCGAATGTTTCTAACCAAAAAGGAGTGGTATAAGCATCAGGAACACGTCCAAATACTTCTAACCAAAGCAAGGTGTGGCATAAACACCAGGTGTACGTGAATGTTTCTAACCAACAAGGAGTGGTGTAAACACCGGGCATACCCGAATGTTTCTAACCAAAAAGGAGTGGTATAAGCATCGGGAACACGTCTAAATACTTCTAACCAAAGCAAGGTGTGGTGTAAAAACCGGGCGTACCCGAATGTTTCTAACCAACAAAGAGTCGGATCAAAGGATAGAAGCGGTCTCACCTAGAACTCCTCTGAATGAACCATACATACAATATCGTCTGATCGCATCGGCTTTGAATGAACCGTACATACGATATCGTGCCTGCATAAGAAAGAAGCTTAACAAGCATGATATAGCAAGAGTGCATGTTCTACACAAGATAAGCATGACAAAATGTTAGAAACATGTTGTAAACACAACATGCAATATTCTACGCGGCATGAGCCAGGGCATGTTCTATGCCACATTAGGATGCATGATTCTATGCAACAGTATAGGATGCATGATCTATGCAACGACCAATAGCACAAAATGCACATCCTATATAACATCGGGATGCATGTTCTATGCAATAGCAAAATGCATATTCCATGTGAACGTAGCAAATGCAAATTCTAGGCATAATTGAAAAATGCACATTTTATGCGATAACGGAAACATAATCGTTAAACCCAATTGCAAGAACAACTTCCGACTTAACCCCCGAAAAAAGTTGCAACAAATTTAAAGGATACACCTCATTCGTGTTGAACATCATACACCGAAGACATGGCCCGGAGCTTCCACAGAGGCGTTTGAGCTTAAAAGTGAACCTTTCTTGGACTTTCATGAGAACTAAAGGCACAAAAGAGCATAAAGACCCAATGTAGGAGCACTGGGAACCTGTTGCCCATCAGGGAAGGTGATCGGCCACCCATCGGCCACCAAAAAAAGTTGTCGGCCACTAATGGCAGTTTCAGGGCAAAATGGCCATTTCACCTCTGGTGTTTAAGTATAGGGTTCCAAACCTTATTTCCCCACTTCTCCATTGCCGAAAATCATCCTCCTCTCTTTGTAGACCATTTTCCTCCTTAGATCTGAGCATTATACGCGTTTTCCAACGCTCCACAAACATTATCTGCGCTAAACCCTTGTAGTTTACTCAATTTTGAACCGATTGAAAGTCGATTTCGGTGCTTCTTTCTTCATTTCCACCACTTGAGGCTTGTTTCCCTCGAGTTACCCTTGAGTTTGGTGCCCTTTCCCAGGCTTTGACTTTTTCTGCCATTTTCCCTCTCGGAATTGACTTTCGTTGACTCTTGGCATTCTTTACCCATTTTTTCCATTTTTGACCACTTTCTCATCTTTTCTCGAGATGGCGGACGACATCCCACATGACGGAGCTTTCCCAGAGATGGAAGTGGATCCAGAGCTTGAGCCATTGCCACTTAGCATTCGACCTTTTGACCCAGCGATGTACCATCCTGAGATACATGTGCTACCGCCCGATGGCATTCGTCAGTTTAGAGGGTTTGCACGAGGCGCACCAGAGGACGTCTTACTGCGCGAGCCAGAGTCTCATTTATCTCATTGCACCTTTGAGGTATACACTGTATTTTTGCATTTTCCCAATATATCTTCCATTGTTGGCATAAACCACACAATTGTACTGTATTACTTACGTTACATTTCATCTGCTTGTCCTGATCATAGGGGATTCACACGCCATCAGAGGGTATGGGACCACCTCTGCAAGGGAGTGGTACATAGAGCTCCCCGACAATGTTCGCCACATCATCGATGAGGCCAGCTTTGGCTCATTCTGCATGGTTCTCTCATGCCTCATAGGGAGTAGGCCTACTGGGTGCCTTGGTAGAGAGGTGGTGGGATACCACCGATTCCTTTCACTTCTCTACCGTAGGGGAGATGACAATGACTCCCTTCGACTTCTCTACGCTCACCGGCATAGAGGTGGGGGGTCATTCGATTCCTTATGATATGGATATGCGTGAGTGAGAGGTCGCCCAGATTTATCTGCTCGGGACTCGCGCACCTATCTCCCGATCAGGGATGGTCTGATACACTTGGTTTGCAAACCACTTCAGAGGGACAGCACCAGGGACACGAGAGGAGACCGAGCAGTATGCCCGAGGTTTCTTGATGTTCTTGTTTTGCACTACATTGTTTGCCGACCGGGCAAACACCATCGGGCTATACCTCATGAGCGCCCTAGGGGACTTGTCTCGTGTCTGACTCTATGATTAGGATGGCACTGGCTTGGCCACCTTATATGGGTACATGAGTTCGACCTCCAATAGGAGCAGACATCTGATCGAAGGCTACTGGAGGGCTTGGGAGGTATGCTTTAGTTTTCTGTTTTGCATTTCCCGTTGTGCTTTCTACTTGGCATTCTCTGTACACTGGACACACTGTATACTGTACACACACAATCTGCTTTCTGCTTTGCATACTCTATATCCCTCATACACACAGTCTGCCTTCTTCTTTACATACTCTGTATCCCCGCACACACAGAGTTTGCCTTCTACTTTACATGTATTTATCTGTTGTATACTCACTGTTGCCCTTTCGCTTTCTATAGCTATGGGTGTACGCCTACTTTCTAAGACTTGTCCCAGAGCCAGAGGTGGAGATGCCGCCTGTCATGCCATACTCTCACTGGTATGACGGGAGATGCCAATGAAGGTCTGTAGGCACCCCATTTTTGACCGTCCTCAAGACTTGGACGTCATCGTTTGAACACTCGATGATTATCCATGCTCGTGTTCGTTTTGAGTTTCTAAAGGTCTCGGCTGTGTGCCTTGCCGTGTAGCCTCTCAACTTGTCTATTTTGTGCTTGGTTGCGGACTAAGAGCTTGTGACTCTATTTCTGAGAGAAGAGGGTGGCCTGCTGGCCATCCCTATAACCCATCGGCCAGGCCCCATGCCCTCTTTCCATTAGCCATCAGTGGTGGCCGGTCGGCTTCACTAATGGCCGGTCGGCACCTTTCATGGCCGGTCGGCCATACTTTTTGGCCGAGGCCCTTTTTCTTACTTTTATAGATATTTTTATTGCCAGTTGTGCCAGCTGGTGAGCATAGAACTCATCCTCCATACACGTGTATGGAGGGATTGATACAAGCCTCTAGCTTGTCCAACAAGCTTGAGACTTGGATTTCTATAAGAGGGGAGGTCCCTCTCCCTTTCCAGAGGTTCAGAAATTTGGAGATACAAAACATATCCCTCTCTCTATATATTTCTCTCTCTCTCTCTATCTATATTTGCACTTGTTTGTGCCCTAAAGTGGTTTTTCTTCACACTTTTGCACTAAAGCACCTAGTGAAACACCTTCACTCTTGGGCTGAGGTTCTTGGAGGTTTCATTTGAGTGGTTTTTGCTTGGTTTTTGCCTCTGAACTTGCTGTTATTGTTGTGCTTCAAGGGTGAGTCCCATATCTTCTTTTAAGCTTTGTTTTTGCCTAAGTATTTAGCCACCTTTGCATGCTACTTTTGGCTTAACTTTCAACTACAAAAAGCTTCTTTTTTAAGTATTAAAAATGCTTGTTTGAGGCTTGGTTTGAGTTAGGGGTGGTCTACCTCCTTTGGTGGCTTGTTATTCTTTGTTTTGTGCCATCTCTTTGGGTCTTTGTGATCACCTTCTCTTGGCCTCTTAACCACTGAATTCTAGAGGAATTTTAGTGGTGGAAAGTGTGTTTTGAGACCTCAAATAGGATGGGGTTGTCCCCCCCTCCTCTTCTTTTGCTTGCTTGTGTTGGTGGCTCACCAAAAGAGCATGTATTTCTATCTTCGTGAGGCTTTGTTTGAGCACTTTTTTGTGATTTTTCAGACCTTACATGACTCTATTTTTGGCTATCTTGGTCACCTCTTGCATGCTTCTTGTACTTGTAGTATAATCTTACTTGTAGCTTTGCAAAGTAGCATGTCTTTCTAGCATGTTTTGGCTCTATCTTAGCATGTTTTTGTGACTTTTCTAACATGTTATAACTCTGTTTCGGGTTGTTTTGATTACTTGTTGCGTTCTTCATGTACATGTAGGGCAATCCTCCCGATAGCCTTAACATGCGTCATGCTTTGGACCATCATGTTAGCATACTTTTGGCTCCACTCCAGGAAGCTTTTACTCATGTTTTGCCATGCTTAAGCTTTGTCTTAAGTTGTTTTGGTCATGCATGCCTTGCTTTGTATAGCCATAGTGCAATCTTGCTCACTAGCTTTGAGTTTCATAGTCTCTAGCATGGCTTACTTGAGTTGTTTGCATGCCTTGGCCTCTTTTCTACCATGATTTTAGTGTATGAAGTGTGGTCATACTCTCTTATGTTTCACTCTTTCAATGCTTTTGGCGAGTTATGATTTATGCCTCAATCATGAGCCAATTGGCATGCATGCTTGCCTAAGCTTTTTTGACTACCATCTCAGTGTGTTTTTGGTCTTATTTTGCCATGATGCAACACTAATTTTTGTTGGTAAAGTCATCTCATGCTTGGTTTTGGTACGTGTAGTGTAATCCTCCTCATTGGCCTTGCATGCATCATGCTTTATGCCTCCCATTCTAGCATGTGTTAGCTCTACTTCATGCATTTTTTGGCCTTGTTTTGACCTACCTTGGGACTTTTTTGAGTCACCTTGGCCTTTTGGGGCTTGCTTGATATAGCTATGGTGCAAGTACCTTTGCTAGCTTTAAGCTTTGAGCCTCCTAGCATGCCTCATTTGTCATATGTGCATGTTTTGGCATCATTTGGAATGATATTTAAGAGCATATAGTGTTGTCACACTTCCATGTTTTTCACTCTTTAAGTGCTCCTAAGAGTTGCACCTTTATGCCCTATTCATGGGTCAATGCATGAGCATGCATTTTATTGCTTTCAATGCTAGCATTTCAGAGCATTTTGGCCATTATTTTGGCATGCATGAGGACTGTTTAGGGGTGGGTTAGTCCATTGAGCATTGTATTGCATGCCTCTTGTATAATGCTCTTTACTTGCTTTGATGCTTTAGCCTTCAAACATGCCATGCATGCATTGTTCACGTGATAAAATCTTGTGCATGCCATTAGCATTGATAGGATGATCATGTTGTATGTGTTGCATTGTATTTGGATCGAGCATTGATCCAAACACAAGGAATGTGGCATGTCTGGTACTTGAAGTGATGAAACGTGTTGCGTTTCTTGGTCGCTGACCTTCTTGATCGGTCATGATAGAGGTTAAGGCCCTTATGTGTTGTTTGTGCATTCATCAACATTGTGCAAGCTTGACTCTTTGGCCATCATGCATTGAGATGCGTGATTGATGGCTCAAGAGCCGAGCACTACATTCCTTTCAGCTTGAGATATGATAAGGAGTGTGGTTGCACACACATTTCCTTGCAAATACACTGCCATGCCTCTGTTTGTGCTCTATTGCAGCAAAAGGAGAAATTGCAAGAAGCAGTTGCCGACCGGCCATCAAAGCTGCTGACTGGCCACCAAGTCTGCCGATCGGCTATCAAAAGTGGCCGATGGCTATCAACCTTGGCTGATGGCCATCCCTCTCGGCCGACCATCCCTCAGTATGTTCCTAAGGTGGGTCGGAAGCATCTTGGAAGTTGGCACAATTTTCAGAGGATCAAAAGAGTGTAAACAGAGGCATCATGAGGCACGGTAGTGGATTTCCGGGCGAGGCAATCGAACATGCATATCTCCCTCCCTTCAAGGCCATTTTAACTGCTTTGTTTAGATAGTTAATTTGCTGATTCTGTAATTAATTAGTTAATGTATTTAGCTAATTTATTTCATCTTTGTAATATTCTAATTAGCTTAGTATAGCTAGTTTCAATTCGGTTTGTAATTAATTAGCTTAGCGTAGCTAGTTAGTCGATTTATTCGGACCCTCCGTCGAGAGGGAAATGTTGTAATAAGTGTGCATGCGTGTGTGAATGTCTTCCAACCCCACGTCTTTCTTCCTTTTGTTTACCCGCTTTCAGTGGTTAGATTAGGGCATATTTCAATTAGCATACTTATGCTTTGCATGTGTGCATCATTCATCTGTCTTGCATCGCATCATTCAAACTACATTATATTTCAATTCCTATTTGAATACATGTATCAAGTGTTGCATTCATATGCAATCTTAGAATAGCTGAGCCAATTTAATTGCATTTTGCATGTGTTGCATTAGGCATCTTAACATAGCTAGGATCATGCATTGGTTACTAACTAGCTTCTGTTTTGGCTTGGAGTAAACTGTAAGTGTTTATGCTTTAGCATCCTTGCATGAGTGTGAGTGTTGCCATGACAGCATGCTTGCCATGAGGCTATGTGCTTATTTGATATAACTGCATGAATGCCTATGGATGAAGGCTTCATTGCTTGAATTGGAACAATTCATCAAACTGTGTGTTTTAAGCCCACTTGAGAGTGGCAAATCATGTTTTCTAAGCCCACTTGAGGGTGGCAAATCCGCGTCTTAGCCTACTTGCGAGTAGCAACATCAAACCATTTTCGAAAAACAAACATGAGATGTTTTATTCCAACTTGAGTGATTGAGTCTATACTTGTATGCTGTGCGCATCACATAGTAAGCTAGCTAATAAACCGGAATAAGAACACATGTGTTTTCAAAAACAACATATCATGTTTAGTAGAGGCCGATCATTGATCGGGCAAGCGGGAATGCTCATTTCAGGACCTTCCCCTCTCGTACCCAAGTTCCCAAGCCGAGGCAACTTTGGTGATGACAGACATGTGGCCTTAGGCACGAGTCAGGGTTTCCTAAATTTCCCAAAACAAAATATTTAGGTGGCGACTCTGAAATCTGGCAAAGTAGTCCATGTTTGGCGCTTTTTGATTAAAATCGATTTTCCAAAACGATTTGCCGGATTTGGACTCTTTGGTGATTTATCAGTCATACATTGCACTTTGTGAGATTAGATTCAGAACCGTGATAGGAGTCTGAACTGTAGTAGCTAGAACTACGATTCGCGCCCTCGTGCAAGGAGCGGAGTTCAGGCGGTCTACAGTTTCTGGCGACTCTGCTAGGGATTTAGAGGACTTGACTCAAACTCATGATATGTTGTTTTGATTACACTTATGTGATTCTTTGCATTGCATGTTCATTGGTGCACCTAGGACACCATGTTTGCTGTCTGCTATTCCTGAACGATTTGCTGGAGTCTTGCTTGGAAAAACGTGCCATAAGGCTGACCGGTTACGGGCTCTGCCATGATGAGAACGCAAACCTCGATTTTTACCAAGGCACACTTTTGACCATTCGACCTAGTTGCATATCGGAAGCCCTAGTGACCATTCCAAACTAGGATAGGTTGCTTACCCGGTTGTAGGTTGTTTGAAACCGCTGCGTGCGTAGTGAAATCCTAGCTCCTGACAAGATTGGACCAGGAAACCCTATCCCTCCATAGGGGTGTTTTGGCTCTTACTTGCTTGATATGTGCTGTCAGAGTGTGTCTCTACAGGTTGTATGTATCAGTTTGCAAGTCTGGGTATCAGGCCTACGGGCATCAGTATTTGGGGGAATCAGTTTACCTGAGGGTATCAGATTTGAGGCAGTGATTTAGGGGCAACGATCAGTGTTTGAGATCAGTCCTTTCAGCTTGTGATTATCAACTGTGTGTTGTGTCTATTTTAAGCCGAAATGCTGTCCGTTTTTCTGGTTGTCAGTTTCCTTATTATGCTTTATTTATCTTTTTGCAAGGTAGTTTAGCACAATTGTTTCCGAAAAGGCAGATAACCCCCGAGCACTCTGGACCAGAGGTCAAAGACTTCATCGATCTGAGGATCTAGTTGACGGACAAGCAGTGTTCTGTTCATTACTCCCGGTTACTAGACGGAGGTCAGTTAGGCGCAATTCATCAATACAGCGATTACCAAATCAGCGGTCCTTATCCACCCCACCAGTAAGTAGTCGGGCTGAGGTTTCCATTTCTACCGCAGAGAGAGATATACATGTTGTTCAGTCAGATCAGCACCTTATGGCAAGTTTGGAGGACATGATGCGTTAGCTCTAAGAGACCATGCAAGCCATGCAGCGGGATGCTGCCCGCCAGGCAGAGGTTGTCGCGCGTCAGGCAGAGATTATAGCTCAATAGACAGAGCTGATTGCCAGACTCCAACAATAGCAGCAACCACAACAAGCCGGAGCATCTGGTTCGCATCCACCCCCGTCCCCACCTAGAATTCCAACACTCGGGGAAACTGCAAATGTCCAGGAGAATACGGACATCCCAACGGGGCCAGTTCCATCACCAATCCTACCTCAGCTGTCTAAAGCACTGGCTAACCTAGTGGATACACCGTTTGAATTTGAGGTGGATCCAACAGCGCTGAAAGTGAGCAAGTTAGAAAAGCTGTTCAAAAAAGCTCAAGGCGTTAATTCCATTCCGGACATAGAGGATGGATACACCGATTCGGCAGTGACTTTGCTGGACTGGTTCAAGATGCCACATATAAACCGTTTTGACGGTTCTGGGGACCCCATGGTACATCTGCGATTGTTCTCGGATATCCTAAGGCCAATGGGCCTCTCCAGATTGCAAAATCTTTCCCTCTTCGGTTGGACGCTGTCGGGTGTTGTGGCTATTTAGTACGCAAAGTTGGAGGACTCTGTCAAGAGAAGCTGGGAGGAGATGGCTGAGGCCTTTATAGCTCAATACTCCTACAACACGCAGATCGAGATCACAACTCATGATCTCGATACAACCAGACAGGAGCCGAAAGAGGGCTTCTTTGACTTTGTAACCCATTTGAGGGCCAAAGCTTCTATGATGACCACCAGGCTGATCGAGAAGGATCAGATACGGATGGTTGTGCGCAACCTCCAACCCAAGCTGATGCAAAAGATGATCATCTTATCCCTTCCCACCTTTGCGGATTTACACGAGATTGGGGTACAGATTGAGGACGCCATGAATCAGGGTCTAATTGACCACGAGAGAGAGCAGCCCAAGAGGGCATTTACCCGCAGTTTGAATGCAGGCACGAGTAGTGCTACAGCTACCAGAACCTCCGATGTGGGCATGGGCACTACCACCACTCCAAAAACAGCTAATCCCTTCGCTGGTACTTCCACTTCAAACCCCCAAACTCTGAATTATCCACCTTGAGGCAAGAGGGTTTTCACCCAGCTATATATGCCTTTGTCCAAAGCTCTGGGAGTTTCACTCAAGAAAGGACATCTAAAACCGTTAGAACAACGGCCTCTACCCGATCCTCTCCCTCCAAAGCATGACTCGACTAAATACTGTGTCTTCCATCAACAGCATGGTCATGACACCGACCAGTGCTTCAGGCTGCGTCATGAGATCTAGGATCTCATTGACAATAAGGTAATTGCACCACCACAAAAGCCAAATGTCACAACCAATCATCTCCCGCCACATAATCAAAACCCTTCCCTTAGGCAGGTAAACTTCATCCAGTCAACGGCTATTCCATATGACCCAAACATATATATCACACCCTCCCACCTACCCAAGCCCGAGGTGTTCATTCCAAACAGTACAGACTTGTGCATGTTGAGCACCTCCCTAACCCAACCCGAACCGGTGGTGGTAACTGTCAAAGACAGAACTGGGATGACTTTGGGAGCAGATGGGAATGTTGATTCAGAGCCCGAGGCGTCTTGAAGACTTGTGTACAACCCGAGTGGTTATATCACATCAACAGATCAGGTTAAGCTGAGGGTAGAGTTATCGGTTGGGGCAGAGATTAGTGTGGTTTGGGAGGATGGACCGAGTCAGGGGTTAGATGAGCTAGCAGAGCTGGAAGAGGATATTGCCAACCTTCAGTTCTTCAATGAACAAGATCCGGGGGACGTGACTGTCAACTGGTTTGATCTGGATGGATCGACAGAAAATACAGGGTGGCTTAGTGACGAGCTAGATGTTGTTAAGCAGCCTTAGCCAGAACGGGGATCGTCAGGAATGAGAACATCAGCAGTGGCCACAATGGCAGAGAATTAGGAGGGATCGCCGGAGAGCACTGGTGATAAGAATTTTGCTCGGGATCTGGGCAGTTTGAGTACAGTAGACACTGAATAGGAGGCTACATTAAAGTGGCTTGAGCAAGAAAAGATCGAGGATCTTGAGAGGGCTAGGAAGGCCAAAGCCCCTGCGGGGATGAAATGTGTTGTGGGCACAGAAACAGTTGCAACGGAATTGGATAGCTGTCTGTCGGTTGCCGACGACATGTGGTGGGAAGACGACGACTTACATCTTGCCCACACTGACGAGGATTGGGGGCAAAAACAACCAGATGACACCTGGTATGTTGAGGAGGTTGACCATATGACCTGGAGTGGGCGGTATTTCAAGCCCCCACACTTGGACCAGCCAGAGGCGTCCAGGAAGGACAAAGAAGCAGAGAGGCAGAAGGAAAAACTGCAAGAGGAGGAAACTGCGCTGAAGCAGCTTAAGAAAATCTAAGCAGACATCTCCATCTGGGGACTGCTTACGGCATCAAGAGTTCACAGGCAAGCTGTCCTTTCTGCAATAGACAGGGTCAGACTTTCAATCGATACAACTCCGGAGCAGTTGGTAGGGCTGGTTTTCCCGAGAGGAGCTTCCCCGACCTTGACCTTCACTGACAAGGAACTGCCGCCTAAGGGCTCAGATCATAACAAACCGCTCTATATCTCTGTCAAGTGTAGAGAGTAATGGATACCGGTAGTCCTTGTTGACACAGGATCTGCTATCAGTGTGTGTCCGTCCAGAACGACATATGCTATCGGGTTGAAGCCTGCGGATTTTGTGCCTACTGCCCAGGTGATACGGGCCTATGATAATACCAGCCGAGAGGTGATAGGGACTATACAGATTCGGACTCAGGTTGGTCCAAGGAAACAGGACATTGATTTTCATGTCTTGGATGTGCCCGTAACCTTCAATCTACTCCTAGGGCGGCCATGGCTGCACCAGGTAAAGGCTGTCTCTTCCACCCTGCACCAAATGCTGAAGTACCCCACGGGAAGGGGGTGGCAATCATTTTTGGGAATTCTTTGATACATCCGCCGCCAAAGGTTTCTACACCAGTTTTGGAGATTGAGCATGGCACGAGGGATGTATTCTTGTTAGGATTTACCCCAGCTGAGGCTCGGGTTGTACAGAATATTCTAGCCGTTGATGAGTGGCTATATGTCAGTACACAGTCTATCTACCTTATGAACAAGCTTTAGCACATCCCCGGGATAGGATTGGGGCGAAGTGACTGGAAAGGTGTTGCAGCATCGACCGAAGTGCCACATAACCCACATACCTTTGGTTTAGGTTATCTGCCTACCAAGGAGGATTGGGTGAGAAAAGGAAGAGAGATGGCCGGAAGAGCCAAGGCGAAGCAAGCCGAGAAGCATTACGAGTTGATGCACCGACCTATCCATGGGACCCTGAACGGACGCTTTGTCCAGGAGGGGGAAGACTTCCCGTTCTGCGGCTTTCTGGAGCCATGGCTAAATACAGAGAGGCGGCGCTTGCCGGGATTTGAGATTTTCTTTGACTTGCAATTGTCCGAGGATGAAGTTGCCGAAGAGCAGACAGACCCACCAGCTGAGGCTGAGCAGTGCAAGGAGGAGGATTCCGAGAGCACAGAAATTGAGATGGGGGTAGCGCTGGGTTGTCTCCTCGCAGATCCCTTGATCGTATCGGAGTGCTTGGGGGATAACTTCTCAGTTTCCATGATCGGGGATGAAGCGACTGTGGGCCCATCTTCAGGCATTCTCAATGCATCCATCGCACCGTCCCTCATCTGGCAATACAAGGAGGGCTTTTTATCGAGCAGCACTTGGTCAAGTAGTGAGCCAGAATCTGATTCCACTGAGTCTATGGAGTCGGAATCAGGTTCCAGCTCGTCTGAGTCTGAGTCCGGTATTCTTGGAGGTGATAACCTGGATGCCACTATCCTGTCCAGGTCATCTTTTTCTTTTTCCTTTGAGTCTGTTGTAACAGAGGAATCAGGCGGACTGGATGTTATTAATGAGAATGGTACGATTGTGGCTTCCGAATACTTTTCTGTGCCTTTAATTTATTGCATTAATCAAGACTTTCTAAATTTTGATGAAAACGACGAGGAAGAAATTCCTCTGGTTTTACAACGTTTGATTGATCAAGAGCAGGAGAGGTTTGTAAAACCTTTAGTTGATGAAATCACCACAATTAATGTTGGTACTAAGAAGGATCTGCGGCTGGTCCAGATCGGGTCCACGTTGTCTTCAGAGGAGCGTGAGCGCTTAGTCACTTTATTAAAAGATTTCAAAGATGTTTTCGCGTGGTCCTATGAAGACATGCTTGGAATCGATCCTAAGATTGTACAGCACCGAATCCCTCTTGACCCAGAGGCCCGACCTGTTAAGCAGAAGCTCCAAAGGATCCGCCCGGACTGGGCTCTGAAAATCAAAGAAGTGGTCACCAAGCAGATTGACACAGGGTTCCTGTTGGTATCTGAATACCCTACTTGGTTGGCCAATATAGTTCCGGTGCCGAAGAAGGATGGCAGAATTTGGGTATGTGTGGACTTTAGGGATTTGAACAAAGCCAGTCCGAAGGACGACTTTCCTCTACCTCATATCGACGAATTAGTGGACTTCACTGCTGGGCATGCGCTGCTCTCGTTCATGGATGGGTCTTCAGGCTACAATCAGATTTTGATGGCACCCGAAGACAGGGAGAAGACTGCTTTCACCACCCCGTGGGGAACCTGTTGTTATAGGCTGATGCCATTTGGGCTAAAGAACGCTGGGGCTACGTATCAACGGGCTGCGACCACGATTTTGCACGATATGATCTACAAGGAAGTTGAGGTGTACGTGGACAACATGATTGTCAAGTCCAAGGAAAGAGAGGGCCACTACACGGCCTTGCATAAATTCTTCCAACGGATCAGAGAGTATCGGTTGCTGCTGAATCCTCAAAAATGTACATTTGGTGTTACAGCAGGGAAAATGTTGGGGTTGTTGATCACACAAAGGGGTATAGAGATCGATCCTTCTAAAATCAACGCCATCTTAGAAATGCCACCACCGAGGACTGAAAAGGAGGTGCGAGGCTTTCTGGGTAAAGTGCAATTCATAAGACGGTTTATTACAAAATTAACCTTGACTTGTGAGCCATTGTTTGGTCTCCTGAAGAAAGGAAAGAAGTTCCAATGGGACGACCGATGCCAAGTTACTTTCGAGCAGATTAAGCAATATTTACAGAACCCACCTGTGTTGTCACCGCCTGAGCCAGGAAATCGTTGATTCTGTACCTATCAGTGACCGAAACGACAATGGGCTGCATGCTTGCGCAGGAGTCTAAGGACAAAGTGGAGAAGGCTATCTACTACATGAGCAAGAAAATGCTGGATTACGAGACCCACTACACTCCGCTAGAGAAGGCTTGTCTGGCCTTGGTATGGGCTACCAGGAAGTTGAGGCACTACCTGTTAGCTCACTCTGTAATACTAGTTTCAAGATTAGATCCCATCAAATATCTCTTCGAGAAACTAGCACTTACGAGTAGGCTAGCCCGTTGGTTGCTTTTGCTTTCCGAATTTGATCTGAAGTACATGACGCGCAAGTTAGTGAAAGGAAGAGCGGTAGCGGAGTTCCCAGCTGACCACCCAGTTGAAGGGGATGAAGCATTTGAGTATCTGTTCCCAGACGAGGCCATTCTGTATGTCAAAGAAAAGGCTTGGACGATGTACTTTGATGGAGTGTCAAACCAAGACGGGCATGGGATAGGGGTGTCGCTGATAGCACCCAACAATTCCCGCATACCCTTAGCATTCAAACTCTGGTTCAAAGTGTCGAACAATGAGGCAGAATATGAGGCATGTATTGCTGGATTAGAAGCCGCCCTGGAACTAGGAGCAAAACGGTTGGATGTCATCGGGGACTCGAACCTTGTTGTATCTCAAGCTAAAGGAGATTGGAAAGTTAAAAAAGAAAAAATGAGAATCTATCACCAAACCTTGGACGTTCTGATTCCTCGGTTTGCAAAACTGAACTTCGCTCATCTGTTAAGAGAGAACAACAGGTTCGCTGATTCATTAGCAACTCTATCTTCTATGATAGACATCCCTTTCGGAGTCCGGATGCGTCCGATCATCATTGAAAAGAAATTCGTGCCGGCCTACGAGCTGATTGCTGCCATAGATGACGTACAAGATGAGAACCCCTGGTATTACGACATCTGGAACTTCTTAGAAAAGGAAGCGTATCCACTAGGGGCAAATGCCAAAGACAAGAGGGCAATTCGAAGAATGGCTGCTCAGTTCATCGCCTGCGGGGTAAACTATACAAGAGGGGTCATCTTGGGATGCATAAGCTATGCGTTCATGCTGAAGAATCCAAGCGCCTGATGGAGGCCATCCATGGAGGAGAGTGCGGAGCGCACATGAGCGGGGTGATGCTAGCCCGGAAGATCCTTAGACAGGGTTATTACTGGTCACCGAACGTCCCGGGAGGGAATCCCGTTTTGTTCATTGGGGCTCACTACAGTTCAGGACTCAATGTCACGGTCCTATATCTAATCTCGCAGAGTGCAATGTAAGACCGATGAATCATCAAAGAGTCCAAATCCGGCAAATCGTTTTGGAAAACAGATTTTTAGAAAGAAATGCCAAACATGGACTTCTTTGCCAGATACAGAGTCGCCACCTAAATATTTTGTTTTTGGAAAATTTAGGAAACCCTGACTCGTTGCCTAAGGCCACGTGTCCGTCATCACCAAAGTTGTCTCGGCTCGGGAACTTGGGTACGATTGGGGAAGGTCATCTATGAGCACCCCCGCTCGCCCGATCAAAGATCGGCCTCTACTAACCATAATATCTAGTTTTGAGAACATTATGTGCTCTTATTCCGGTTATTAGCCTAGAATTACTATGTGATGCACACACCACACAATTATAGACTAGATCACCTAACTTGGAACAAAGCATTGCATATCTACTTGTTTGGAAACGGTTTCAAATTTTGCTATTCGCAAGTAGGCTAAAACATGGATTTCGATGAATTATTCTAATTCAAGCAATCCAACCTTCACCCACAGGCATTCAGGCAGTTATATCACATAAGCAATTAGCCTCATGGCAAACATGCTGTCATGTTAACACTCGCATATATGCAAGATGCTAAAGCATAAAACACTCATAGTGTACTCCAAGCCAAAACAAGAAACTAGTTAGAAATCATGCATGATCCTAGTTCATGTTAAAATGGCTAATGCATTGCAAGCAAAATGCAACTGGAATAGGCTCGGCTAACCTAAGAATGGCATATGAAATGCAACAACTCGATACACGTATTCAAGTTGGAATTGAAGTACAATGCAATTAGTATGATGCGCCAAGCCCGGTGCATGTAATACAAATAAATGGATGCAAACATGCGAGCATAAGTATGTTAATTGAAACGTGCCCTAAGACTAACCATTGAAAGCAGGTAAGTAAAAGGGAGAAAGACGTGGGGTTGGAAGACATGCATCACACACACGCACGCTTATTACAAAATTCGCCCTCTCTCGGAGGGGCCAAAAGAATAATACAAACCAAATAAATAAATAACTACTCTAGCTAACTAATTATTACAAAACCTTAATTAATTAACAAATTAATTAAGCTATTAAAGCAGTAAAGCTGCCTCGGGAAGAGGGTCAATTGCATGTATGCTCGGCTTTGCTCAGAAATCCATCACCATGCTCATGCTGCCTCTGTTTACACTGCTCTACACCTCTGAAGACTGCACAAGTACCAAGGTTGCTTCTGAGCTCCTCCCTGAACACTGTGGGAGGTCACCGACCAAGAGATGAGGTCACCGACCATGGTAAACTGGTCATCCACCAAAAATGATGCCCTCGGCCAAACATTTGTAGCCGACCGGCAATAAAGATGGTCGACCAACCATCTATTCCTGCAAAAACCTGTTTTGATACAGTAGAGGATAGACAAGGCATGGCAATGCATTTTCAAAGCAATGTATGCACGACCACCCTCCCTCTCATGTTATGAACTCAAGGGGGTGTGGCCTTTGACTCTCGGATCATCGATCACGCATTCCAATGCATGATGATCAAAGAGGTCAAGTGTGCAATTTCAATGTCAAATGAAATGCACACAAACACACAATAGATACTAACCTCTATCATGGTTGATCAAGAGGCAAGGAATGCGAATATGCAAGCAATACTATGCAACCTAGACATGTAAGTAAACTAAAGCAATGTGAGTATGTGAACAAGCATGCAAACATGCAAGCATGTGACAACACATCAAACACATGACAAAATGCAAGCTAACAAACATGCTAAATGCAACTTAAGCATACAACAATATGCAAAGGACCAAGTATGCAACAACATACAAGGCAAGCATGCAATAACACGCAAAGGATGGGCTTACACCAAGATGGACAGCTCTCTAATAGGTCCAAAACAGTGGCCATAATGCTATGGAATGAAAGGAAAAACCACATACAAACATGCATGTATAATGGACTTAAAGCTCAAAGCTAGCCGATGGACTTACACCATGGCCATGTCAACCAAGCCCCAAAGAGCCAAAATGACCAAACCAGTCCCAAAGGACACCAAAACAAGGCTAGAACATGCATTGGATGGGAGGCAAAACATGCTACAAAGGCAAGTACAAAACAAGATGCATGCAAGGCCTAGAAGGGCAAATGCACTACGCCTCCTGCAACCAAACATGCCATGTTTTAGGCAAATAAAATCATAATTGTAACACATCAAAATAAGCCCCAAAACCTAATGAGAAGGTCTTCCAAAGACCAAATCATGGAGGCGCATGCAATGGTCTATTCTTAAGGTATGAAACACAAACTACCCGAAGTATGGAATGGATGGTGAATGCAAGTGTGTGGCCATGGAACATGGACTGAAATGGCATTAGAAGTGATTCCAAATCACTGAAATAAACCAAGGGAAGCATGCTAATGACTCACACACCCGAAGCTAACAAGCTACAATGCAAAGAGGCTATATAAAGCATGGCAAGCATGACCAAATCGACACCCAACAGAGCTTAAACATGTTAAAACATGACCAAAAACTTCACAAAGCTAAGGCAAAACATGCAAGCATGGTGGTCCAAATGCATGATGCATTTCTAGGCAAAATAGAGGAATGCAAGGCAAATGTAGGGTGCATGCAAGGCATACCTATACCAACTTGAAATAGAGGTATAACATGGCAAAACAAGGCCTAATACCTACTGAAATGAAGCTAAAACAAGCTAGGCATACAAGCCACAACACAAGCCATTTGTGCAAACATCAAAGATAACATGGAGAGGGGATGACCCTCTCCTATTTGGGACCTCAAAACCACCTCTTCACCACTGAAAATCCTCTGGATTTCAGTGGTAGAGAGGTCATGCGAAGACCAAAACTATGGCCAAAAGGGATGGCCTAAAACAAGGCCTAACAAGGCATTGGAGGGGGGAAACAACCCCAAACCTCAAAGAAACCTTAAACAAAGTTCTAAAGCACAAAAAATCAGAACTTTTATCAGTTATAAGTTAAGCTTAAAAACATATGCAAGATAGGCTAAAAGCTTGTACAAAAAAGGGGAATCTAAAGCAAGGAACTCACCCTTGTAAAACCTCTACAAGAACCAAGCTCCAGCAAGTTTCTCTGATCAAAATCAGCTCAAAAACCTTAACAACAACCCTCTAATGCCTCAGCAACCCAAGGGTGGTGTAATGCTAGGTGTCCAAGTGCAAAAGTATGAACAAAACAACCTTATACACACACAAATATGCAAAGAGACGGAGATACAGAGATAGATAGATACAATTCTTTCTAACCCTAATTTTAGAACCTCTGGAACCCTGGTGGAGGGAGGAGAAGCTCCCTCTTTATAGAATTCCAATCTTGCAAAGCTTCCAAAACAAGCTAAGCAAGAGACCAATCCCTCCATGCACATGTATGGAGGGGGGGGGGGAAATGTGGATGCCAGCTGTGACAGCTGGCATAAAATATTTGCCAAAAGCAGATGGAAGGGGGTCGACCAGCCAAAATGGCCAATTGACCAACAAAGTTGGCCGATCGACCACAAAAGGTGCCGACCGGCCATAAGTTTTGGCTGATGGCAAGGAAACAAGGCCAGTGGCATCATGCCATGGCCGGTGTGGTGTGGGGATGGCCAACAAGCCATTCCCTGCCCTCAGAAGCAAAAAACACAAGTGTTTGGTCCATAACCAAGCACAAAACAAACAAGTTGAGAGATCTTGAGGCAAGGCGTGCGGCCGAGACCTCCGGGAACTCAAAACGAACACAAGCATGGATGATCACTGAGTGTTCAAACGGTGACGTCCAAGTCTTGAGGACGGTCAAAAATGGGGTGTCTACAATTGCCCCTCTTTGACAGAACTCGAAAGTCATAACAATGACGGGAGTGAATGTCAAAGCCCAGAGACGACCAATTTTTGACAAGGCCGAAGACTTAGACAAAGCATACAAGCTGCAGACAAAGGTATGCGCCCGAAGGCAGGGGCAAAATGCAAGACAATGCACTAAGCCGAGCATAACTTATGATCATGCAAAGAAAGCTGTAACGAAGCATAACAAGCAACAGTTTTAAGCTATCATAAACCAAACTACATTACAATGCAGAGTGGATGTAAGAGAATTTATTCAATTCTCGCTACGTCTCACACGGAGAATACAATACCTGTCCGGCTCGTCTATTCGTGCCAGCTTCAAATGAACCGTACATACAATATCGTGCATGTAAAAGAAAGAAACTTAACATGTACAATATCGTTAGAAATATAACAATGCAATTTAAAACTGCGTGACAACGCGAGTGGAAGGATGCAAAACAATGCAACCTAAGGACGACGCATAACAATGCGGGTATGATGCAAAACGATATGCAATATTTAGAAAACAATGTAATAAACAATGCAAGTGATATGCAGTGTATTTGAGATGATCAAACCAAAGCAGTACAAAAACCTCACAAATATCATAAAGGGATGGAGATGCAAAATCCGTCTACCATAGAAAAGGTGCCGACACCCTCAAACCACAATCCCATCAGTGGAATAGGCGCGTACACATGCAGAACTATGTGTGTATAGATGGAACACAAAATACAAGTAATTGGGTGGCATGATACAAGTGAGGAATGACCCGCTGAGGAAAGATCGTGATCCTAAATGCTGGATGCAACAGACTGCACTACAATGCAATGAATGTAATGGGTAAGGCGCGCGGCCAAACTGTATTTTGCCTAGGAAAGGCATGAACGCAAACAAGCCACATCTAACAAGGAAATGGTGCCGTCACCCTTAACACTAGGTGCGTACACATAATATCGGAACCATGCATCAACGTGAAAAGTATGGGCACATACCAGACCAAGCTCAACATGGAAAGGCGCAAGCCATAGATGGATAATGCGGTAAATGCATGCAAACTACAATGCAATGTATATTCTATATGCAATGGAATGTAATAGATAAGGCATGCGGCCAAAACATATCTTGCCTAGGAAAGGCATGGACACAAACAAACCACGTCTAACACAGAAATGGTGTCGTCACCCTCAACACTAGGTGCGTACACATAATATCATAACCGTGCGTCAACGTGAAAAGTATGGGTACATACCAGACCAAGCTCAACATGGAAAGGCGCAAGCCATAGATGGATAATGCAGTAAATGCATGCAAACTAGATGCATGACAAGTCAGGTGTAGGCAAAACATGCGTGTTGACGCAAGTGAAGAGTGCATGACAATGCAGGTGGAAGCGAAACATGCGTGTCGACGCAAGTGAAGAGTGCATGACAATGCGGGTGGAAGCGAAACATGCGTTTCGACGCAAGTGAAGAGTTCACGACAATGCGGGTGGAAGCGAAACATGTGTGTCGACGTAAGTAAAGAGTGCAGGACAATGAGGGTGGAAGCGAAACATGCTTGTCGACGCAAGTGAAGAGTGCACGACAATGCAGGTGGAAGCGAAACATGTGTGTTGACGCAAGTGAAGAGTGCATGACAATGCAGGTGGAAGCGAAACATGCATGTCGACGCAAGTGAAGGGTGCATGACAATGTGGGTGGAAGCGAAACATGCGTGTCGACGCAAGTGAAGAGTGCACGACAATGCAGGTGGAAGCGAAACATGCGTGTCGACGCAAGTGAAGGGTGCATGACAATGTGTAGACACCCCATTTTTTACCGTCCTCAAGACTTGGACGTCACCGTTGGAACACTCGGTGATTATCCATTGCTTGTGTTCGTTTGGAGTTCCCGGAGGTCTCGGCTACACGCCTTGCCTCAGGATCTCCGAACTCGACCGTTTTGTGTCTGGTTTTGCACCAAACACTTGTGTTTTGCCTTGGAGGGGCAGGGAATGCCTTGTGAGGCATCCCCACACATCACCGGCCGTGGCTTGAGGCCACCGGCTGTTGTTTGTGTCCATCGGCCATATATTTGGCTGACCGGCACTCTTTTTGGCCGACCGGCCATCAATTTTGTCAAAATGGCAATTTTGAGCAGCCGACTACTGTTCATCTGCTTTTGCAGATATTTTAGGACAGCTGTGTGGCATTTTGTTCCGCTCCATACACGTGTATGGAAGGATGGTCCTCTTGTTAGCTTCCTTGGCAAGCTTTACAAGATTGGTTGCCTATAAGAGGAGCCCTCCTCTCTTGGCATTAGGGTTGGAGATTTTGGTTAGAGAAGTTGTGAGAGACTCTGGTTTTAGGGTTTAAGTTAGTGTATCTAATCTATATCTATATCTCTTCCTCTCTTGCCATTGTGTGTGTTTTAGGCTTAGTTTTGTGCACAAACACCTACCATCACACCATTCCCTTTGAACTGAGGTTCTTGAGGCTTGTTTTTGGAGTTTTGAAGTTGGTTTGGAGCTCAAGGGGCTGCTGGTTCACCATTTTTGAAGGCGGTCTACAAGGGTAAGACACTAGTCCCTTTTTACCCCAATTTTTGCATTGTATTTTTGACCATCTTAGAATTGTTTTTAAGCTTAGAGTTTAATACAAAAAAGCTCTGTTTTTAAGCCCTCTTGATTGTTTGTTAAGAGTGTTTTATGGTTTGGAGGTGTTTGACCACCCTTAGGCCTTGAGAGGCCCCATTTTGTGCCATTTTTGGTGAGCTCTGAGACTTTGGTGCTTGGGCCTCCTCACCACTAAAATCTTGAGGGATTTTAGTGGTGAATATGGTGCCATGAAGTTTCAAGATGGAGAGGGCCACCCCCTCTCCTTGTTGTCCTTGAAAAGGGCACTTTTTGGCCTCTTGAAGGAGCATCATGCTTGAGTGTTTGTTGATCATGTCTAGGTTGTTTTCCATGCTTATTATGCCATGATATAACATTGTTGTGTGTTGGTTTTGGTACACCATGCATGCTTAGCATACCTATCATGTAATGCCTTGTTTATGCCTTAATATGCCTTAGGTTGTTAGCCTTTGTTCTAGCATGTTTTAGGCTTAGCCTTGTGAAGGTTTTGTGCTTATTTTGCCATGTTTTAGGTCTGTCCATAGTTGCTTGGGTCGACCTTGGCATTCTTAGTATGGCTCCTTTGTATTTGAGCTTGTATGCTTCAAGTAGGTGAATGTGTAGCATGCATTACTTGCATTAATTAAGTGGTTTGGAACCACCCTACATGTCATTTCAGTCCCTAAGACATGCTTGTATGCTTGCCTTGGACGCCTCTTTGAAGCTTTGAAAGCTTGCCTTGTATGCCCTATGTTTTGACCATTGTGCATGCCTTTGAATTTGAGTCATTTAGATGCCATTTAAGTGGTCTTTTGGCCTTGTTTTAACATGCTAAAAATCTATTTTTAGTTGTTTAATGCATGCCATGTTTGCCTTGCTAAGTGTAGTTCAATGCATCATTAGCTTGCTTTGAATTCTTGGCCATTTTGCATGCTTTGCTTGCTTTGTTAGTTGGTTTGGCACCTCCTATAGCATGATTTTCAAAGCTTCATTTGCATGTCATTAGTCCATGTTTGTCCCTTTTAAATGTGTTTAAAAGTTGCTTCATTATGCTTAAGTCTTGAACCATGTATCTATGCATGTTTGCATGAGCATTCGCCTTCATGAACTTAGCATTTTGGCCACTATTTTGGGCCTATTTAGAGCTGCCTAAATCATGTTTAAGTCCATCTTTTCATTAGTTTGCATTGCCTCATGCTTGCTTGTATGCTTGCATAAGTGCCTTGCCATGCCATGTTGCATCCTTAGCTTGCATGCCTAGGTTGCATTGCATCTTGCATGCATGCTTTGTCCCTTGATTAGTGATAGGGATTGAGCTCCTTGGTTTGTTTGTTTGCATTGCATTTCATTTGAAATGAAAGATGCACACTTGGCCTCTTGGGCCATCATGCATGGAAATGCGCGATTGGTGGTCCAAGAACCAAGGACCATGCCCCTTTGAGTTGTACACATGATAAGAGGCTTGGTTGGTGCATACATGGTTTGGATTGCATTGCCATACAAGGTTCTGCCCTCTGCTGCTGTGAGTTGCAGGTTCTGCAGGCATTCTTGGCCGGCCGACAATATTTAGTGCCGACCGGCAATGTATTAGTGGCCGATAGCCTCATTTCCAGCCGATGGCCATATCTAGCTGCCGGTGGCTATTTTACTCAGCCGATGGTGATCCCCAGTATCTGAAGAAGCATCTCTGAGACTTTGGCAGTCTTCAGAAGGGCAGAGTAGGGAAAACAGAGGCAGTCTATGCATGGCAGTGCAATTCCGAGCAGGACCCGAGCATGCGTTGCATCAGGCTCTCCTCCCGAGGCGGTTTACTGTTTTTCCTAGTTTAGTTAGTTGTTAGCTAATTAGGCAATTTGTAATATTTAATTAGCTTGCGTAGTTAATTAATTTGTATTATTCTTTTGGTCCCTCCGAGCAAGGGCAAATCTGTAATAAGTGTGGGTGCGTGTGTGTGCATGTCTTCCAATCCCCACTTCTTTCTTCCCTTTTACTTACCTACTTTTGATGGTTAGTATTAGGGCACGTTTAAATTAGCATACCTCATGCAATGCATGCGTGCATCCATGCGTTTGTCTAGCATGCACCGGGCTTGGTACATCATACAAACTGCATTAGTACTTCAATTCCAAATTGAATACGTGATAATTGTAGTATTTCACATGCCATTTTAGGGTTAGCCGAGCCTACTCTAACTGCATCCTTGCGTGTGATTGCATTAGCCACTTAACATGAACTAGGACATGCATATTTGCTAACTAGTTCATTGTTTTGGCATGGAGTACAATGTAAGTATTTATGCTTTAGCACCTCGCATGCATGTGAATGTTAACATGACAGCATGATTACCATGTGGCTAAGTGCTTATGTGAGATAAACTGCCTGATTGCCTGTGGGTGAAGGTTGGATTGTTTGAGTTGGAAAAACTCGTTGAAATCTGTGTTTTAGCCTACTTGCGAGTAGCAAATTCCAAAGCATTTTCAAAACAAACGGATATGCAATGCTTGTTTCCAAATCAGGCAATCTAGTCTATACTTGTTTGCTGTGCGCATAACATAGTAAATCTAGGCTAATAACCGGAACAAGAATACATAATGTTTTCAAAATCGGATATCATGGTTAGTAGAGGCCGGTCTTCGGACCGGGCGAAAGGGGGTGCTCATAGCTGAGCTTCCCCGATCGTACCGAAGCTCCCGAGCTAAGACGACTTTGGTGATGACGGACACGTGGCCTTTGGCACCGAGTCAGGGTTTCCTAAATTTCCCCATTAAAAAATATTTAGGTGGCGACTCTGTATCTCGCAAAGCAGTCCATGTTTGGCACTTCTTTTCAAAATCTGTTCTTTTCTCAAAACGATTTGCCAGAGTTGGACTCTTTGGTTCAGATTAAGAACCGCAACAAACAAAAAGGGAGTCCGAACTATAGAGCATGAGGCCCACGGGCGCGTCTACAGTTTCTGGCGACTCTGCTGGGGAGTTTTAGAGAGCTTGACTCGAACTCGTGATATCCTGTTTTGACTACACTTATGTGTTTCTTTGCATTGCATTTTGCATTGGTGCGCCTACGACACCGTGTTGGCCATCTGCTATTCCTGAGCGGTTTGCTGGAGGCTTGTCTTGTCAAGGCATGACCATAAGGCTGACCGGTTGCGGGCTCTGCCAGTATGGGAACACAAACCCCAGTTTTACCGGGGCACCCTTTTTGACCATTCGACCTAGTGCATATCGAAATCCATAGTGACCATTCCAAACTAGGACAGGTTGCTTACCCGATATAGGTTGTTTGAAACCGCTGCGTGTGTAGTGAAACCCTAGCTCCTGACAATATAGGACAGGGAAACCCTACCCCAACATAGGGGTGTTTTGGCTCTCCTTTACCTGCTATGTGCTTTTAGAGTGTATCTCCACAGGAACACACATGTCAGTTCACAAGATTGGGTATCAGGCCCGAGGGCACCAGTATCAGTGTTGTTGAGAATCAGTTATGTCTGCGGGTATCAGTTCAGTTTTGAACAGTGATTCTGGGGAACAGTGATCAGTAATAGAGTGCAGTTGATCGGCTACACCCGTGTTTGATCTGTTTGGGGCTGAAATACTGCTTGTTTTTCGTTTCAGTTCAGAGATTCAGAGAGTTGATCCAGAATAGCTAGTGTCTTCTCCTTGCTGAGGCAGGACTTAGCATGACACAGAATTTAGAAGAGATCGTGGTCATGACGGCCGCGTTGGATCAAGGAATCACCCTACACAGTGAGACTACTGTTGATATGCCGCATCCACCCAGATCGCCGGTTGCGCACCCGGTCTGGGCCCCTCAGCTATATCAGGCTCGTGAGCCTACTACATTTGAACTAATGGGCATGATAGGTGATCTCCAGAAGTCTGTGGCGGACCTCGCCTATGGAATGTCAGCTCCACCGCCAGCTGAACCGTACGCCGGGAGCTTTGTACCCCAGGAGCCCCCGCTGTTGGGCCGAATTGTTATCGAACTTAGTCAACCGGAGATGGCCTCCAGTTATAACAATGACGTGTCAACATCAACCCAAACCCACAATCAGGCTGAGGCCAGAGGCAAAGACAAGATGAAGGCAGATGCCGATCCTATCAAACCACTGCTGTGGGCAGTAGAGGCTTTGAAAGTCGGGGGGATGAAGAAGCAACAGATATCTGCAGTTGTGACGAAAGCTGTGGAGGACGCTTTTCCCACTTCGCCTGAGGGCAGTTCCAATCAATCAGAGAACCGGGATAGGCCCCGTCATGCCAAAACAGTTCTTCCCGCTCCCAACCCTGCATCCGGGAAAGATCAGAAATCCAAGGCCGCACCCGCCGACCCGTTCGCTAGTGCATCTAGCAAGAGTGCTCAGGCTCCAAAGTACCTGCCTCGAGGGCACCGAGTCTTCCATCCTCTCTATATGCCTTTGTCTAAGGCACTTTTGATTTTGGCCAAAAAGGGGCATCTTACACCTCTTGAGCCCCGACCCCTACCGAAGAATCTCCCTGCCACGCATGACGCCACTGTGTACTGCGCGTACCATCAGCAGACTGGTCATGCCACCGACAATTGTTCCGCCTCCGTCATGAGGTGCAGGATCTTATTGATAACGAGGTTATCCTCCCGCCCACCTCAGCCAAGTCCGTTACCACCCAGTTACTGGATTTTGAGGACACAGATACTGCGAGTATGTAATCAGAAAATGAACCACCTGCAGGCGGCATTTGGTATATTTTGGATGTGGCGTCTGGCAAGCATTTTTTTTTTTTTTAAACATCTTGTGAACACTCTGTGTAAATTCCGGCTGGGGTATCGAGTCAGTCTTTCGTTTTGAGTCTGTCTCTTTATTGTAAGTCAGTCTTTTTGCTTAAGGGCCTGCCTTGTTGTATCGAGTCAGTCCTCTTTGTATAGAATACCAGGTGATTCCGGGGTTGTTGCCTCGGACACCGTTTTGTCTTGTAATTACCCGTTTTTGGTTTTTCAGTCTGTCTCTGCCGAGGGGCCAGTTATACTAACAAATCTGAATGAAACAGCTGTGGCTATCTCATTTTCATACTTGCTTTCAGTGTGAGCTAGTTGTGCCAGAGGATGTGAATGGAACGACAGTATATACCACCTACACTCTTGTGCCTTAAACATCGTTGTAATGACCTAAGCTTTTCAAAAAACCCTTTTCAAACACTGCGGTGATGAAAACGAAGAGGAAGCAATTCCTCGGGTTTTGCAAAACTTTGATCATTTGAGAGAAAGATAGGCATACTAAACTTTTAATGAATGAAATCGTGCCCGTCAGTGTGAGTACTGAGAAGGATCCTGGTTTGATCCAGACTGGTTCCACACTATCTTCAGCACGAGCGATTTGTCGCTTTCTTAAAAACTTTCAAAAACAAAATGTTTTGCGCGGTCTTGCGAAGACCTGTGTGGAATCGCTCTTGAGATTGTGCAGCCTAGGATCGCACTCAACCTCAAGACTCAACCTATCTGTTTTAATCCTGGAATCCGTTCAAAACGTTCAACAGTGCCATGAAAGACCTGTGTGGCCCAATTTGAAGCTGCCCTCGAGCAAGAGGCACCAAAATCAGATCAAGAAGATCAGATCCCACAGGCAAGGCTCGTGAAGCAACCGTGATGGATTCTTCTGCAAATCACACAGTAGTCACTCTCCCGATACAGAGGGCTTCAATTTCAAAACCATTTGGCATGGACTTGTTACACTTTTACCCTTTGAGAGGCTCGCTGGGCCGAAAACCCGGAAGGGCGACCCAGGCAAAAGTTAGAGCAAGAAAAAAAGGCAAAAAAAGGAAAAAGAGAGAAAAAAAAATGCAAAAAGAAAAAATGAAAAAATGAAGAAAAGAAAAGAAGGAAGAAAAGAAAAGAAAAAGAACGAAAAAGAGAAAGAAGAAAAGAAGCTCGCAAGGTCGAAAACCCGCATTGGGCGCCTTGGCAAAAGTTAGAGCCTAAAAGTGAAGGTTAATACCCGAGTGTACCTTAACCGGAACTACGTAAGGCTTGATTCCCATGTTTGGGATACGTAGGCAACTTCATCTTGAAGTCCAGCCCCCAACGCTTTCATAGCGTCTCAGTCCATGTCATGGTTTTGATCACCTGTGTCTCCTCCGAATCCGATGTCTCGGTCACAGCGGCTGGAACTACGTAATCAACTTCCTCTTGAAGTCTAACCACCAACACCTTCCAAGTGACTGTGTCCATATATTGATTCAAACCGTCTTCGTCTCCTCCGCGTCCGAGGATCAGATCGTCATCAACGAGGACTGGCTTACAGCATGCCACGGCATCATCCAAATAAGGGGCAACTTTCCGTTGCCATCTAGTGCCATAAGTTGCCCTGAGTTGCCGTCCAAACCAGGGGCAACTTTCCGTTGCCATGCGCCCCCTTTAAGCAAGGGGCAATTTCCCATTGCCTCCGATCCGAGGTTGCGCATCTCGAGGGTAAGTTCCGCGCTCGTCGAGCGTTGATTGTTTGCAAAAATAGTTTTTGAAAATTTTTACTGAAGTTGACTATTTTCTCGAAAACTATTTCATTTTCCAAGACCGAACCATTTTCTTGGACCCAGAAAGGAAATTTTCAGTGCTCACAGCCTGACTTGCATGATTTTCAAAATCAAAAATCGAACAAGTATGTTAATCCAACTCTCATTTTGGTCAAAACTGTTTTAGGAAGAAAACAAAAAATGGTCAAAGTGACGAACTAGGGGCACAATTGAGTCAGGTCTTCTGTTTTTCCCCGTCAACATACTCGCCAGAAGGGCACTCTATCCACCGGGAGAAATAGCCGTGAGCTAATAGTGTTGGGCACGAACCCCCAACTTTCTGTTTATCCATCAACCATACCTGGGGAGGGATAAAAAAATGAGAGAATAAAGAATAGAGAGGTGTAAGCGGAGAGAGAAGTGAGCAAGAGGGTTTTGAGAAAAAAAAACCGAGCCTGAGGGCCGAGTGATGTGAGAATCACAAATCAGAAAGGGTGGGGATAATACCCGGAGGAACTGGCTCCTTGAGATCCAAGGTCTTTTGTTTCCATAAACACGTCTGTATGTCGTGTCTTTTGATTTGTCGGTCTTAACTTTTGTTTTGAGTCTTTTTTGAGCGCGTCTCGTGGTGTTCAGGACGTGCGCCTTTTGTTTTCTCCACTTGAGTCCCTCCGCCGTGTTTAGTCGTAGGCTCGATACCCCGGTTGTGAAACCTTTTTCAAAAGATTAATCGTTTGTGCTCAGAGTGCTGTGCCATTCTCTACATTCATGCGAAGCAAGAGAAGAAAGGGAACAATTTGGGGAGCATCCGAGTGTGTTTCCCTGCAACCGTTTCAGCTTTCGTAGTCCATCTTGTCAGATTGGGGCTATTTGTTCAAGGTTTGCTGTGTGCAGAATGAACCGAGTGCTGTATTATGGGCCGTATGCAGACTAATCCCCAACAGAGTATGGGCTGTGTGTCCAGGTTGAGCAGTGATTTGCTTGAGTTGTTTGCTGGTTAGTTGGTTGGTCATCTGATTATTACAGTGCAAGTGTTCAATTTTCAGACAACAGATCAATATCATTTACATTTGAGGTGTAATATGATGTAATGCAGTACAAAGTAGGGAATGTACAGATATAACACTTTTTTTAGACAAAAAGTTTGCTTCATTTCATATAAATCTTTTTCAAGTACAAAGTTTTGGGAACAAAAATCTGCCTGCCGTAGTACAAGGTAATCTAACTACCAAAAAGAGAAAAGATACAAAAGAAGAAAAGAAAAAAGCAGCAAAAATCTGGAGCAGCATCAGTGGTCTCACGCCTAGGGATCCGTCCTCGCCCTCTTCCTGGGCAGAAGCCCAGGAGCATCACCAGGAGCATCGCCGTCTGAGCCTGAGCCCGAGCTGTCCCGGTCTCCTCCTCAGATGACTCCCCTCCTCCGCCTCTGCCTCCGACTCGTCATCTGGAACTGGAGCCCGCGAGCTGCTCCCGACATGAGTGCGCCCCCCTCTGGTGCGGGATATACTCTGCCATCCCGGGTAGAAATGGGAGGTCCAGCCGGAGCACCACCCACCGGAGGAATCTGGAAGGAGGCTGAAAAAGCATGAAAGGCAAATACATCAGAATACTGTGAGCAGTGAATCAGTATAGAATGCAGTGTATGCGTACAGTCTGTGAGTGCTGTGAGCAGTGAATCAGTAGAATACAGTGTATGAGTACAGTGTGTGTATGCTGTGAACAGTGAATCAGTGCAGAATACAGTGTATGAGTACAGTGTATGTATGCTGTGAGCAGTGAATCAGTACAGAATGCAGTGTGTGAGTACAATGCGTGTGCCGTGAGCAGTGAATCAGTGCAGATACAGGTGTATAGGGTATATCAGCAGTTTATCAGTGTTGCTGTGCATCAGATTATGTAAAGCAGTTTGTGTATGGTTTGAGCTGTGGTCAGAAAGAACATACCGGAATGCTGTAAAGGGCTAGGAGGTCGAAGGTCCGCTGTAGCATCCCCATCATGGAGGCATTCATCTCCAATGACTGCCGGGTGTACTCAAGGACGCCTGCAAAAGTATCAGATGCATCAATATTCTGTGGAATATCAATAAACTGAAATGAAATAACAGTACAAGATGCGAAATGAAGAATACATACCGGAGGCAAGTCGGGGACACCGACTAACTCGTGATCAGCCGGGGAGGGGCGAAGGGATCTGGTAGGTCGCCCCACCCTGCCCTCTGAAAGTCAGTGAAGCGGGCAGAGCAGGCCAACCGGTCCCCGCCCTCGCTGGACTCCGCCCCTGCCACGGACGCGAGCTCTCCTCGACACTCCCCCTCCAGCCCCTGCTCCCTCCAGCCGCTGGGCCGCAGGTCTCTCTCTCTCCGCTCGGCGGCCGCCGCTCAGAGGTCGCATGATGAAGGTCCGGACGTACTCCAAGTAATCGCCCTCGCCTCTGAAGCCGTCTGCCTCCCAGCCAATGGTGTAGTCCGCCATCTGCTCGGCAGGTGAATCTCTCGGTATCCCTCATATGCTCAGGAGGGTGCACCGGGACTATCTGCTCCGGTAAACCCAGGGTCTGACGCAAGAAACGCTCACCCAGGTACCAAGCCCGACAGACCGGGCCCTCCAGCAGAATCCGAAAACGCGAGGTCTCATCGCACCGGCAAACGATCCCGCATCACGGCTGGCAAAGGAGCCCAAGGCTGCCAGGTGATCTGAAAATGAAATACAGTTTGTTATCTACTGTTATTGAAACATGCAGTGAAAGACGAAGCTTAAATGAACTGCAAGTAAAACATACCTCTGCTGGGGTGATGGTGTCGAAGTAGCGGCGGAAGAAGCTAAATGTCTCGCGGGGCCTCCGCACGCACCTCCCGTCGAAGCGGCGTGAGAACGGGACGACGAGAGGGGTCTCTGCGTCGGGTACGGGAGCAAGCCTAGGAAAGTAGGCATAAACCCACAACTGCAAGATAAATACCAGTGCATTTATCAGATAAAGCAGAATATAGAATAAAAGCAGAAATAGCAGAGCCATGTGTGTGTGTGCAGAGTGTAGTGTGAGCGGTGTGCAGTGTAAGCAGAGTATGTGTGTGCCGTGTGTACAGTATACAGTCAGTGTAAAGCAGAGTATGTGTGTGCCGTGTGTACAGTATACAGCAAGTATAAAGCAGACTACAGTGTGTGCAGCGTACAGAGTACAGAAAATATAGAACAGAAATGAAAGGCAGAAAAAGAAATGTACCTCCCAAACACGCCAGTAGCCCCCGAGCAACTGTCCGCTGCCGCGGGAAGCTGAGCTCATATATCCATAGAGAGTGGCCAGAGCGGCGCCACCCCAGTCGTAATGTAAGATATCCCTGACGTCCACCAGTGCGCTGAGCAGGCAGAGAGGCACGGTGTTCGCCGGTCGGCGAAAATGGTCGTCCCAAACAGGAACATGAGAAAGCCGCGTGCGTATCTCTCCACGGCCTCCTGAGTCATCGGGGCTGCATCAACAAGGGTGGGCTGGACCCTGAACTGCACCTCGAACCAGGAATATCGGACGAAGCCGGGACGCGCCAGAGGCGGCAGCTCGCCGAGCAAGTAGATCTGAGCGGCCTCCCACTCATCCATATCAGTATCGAAGGGGATCGGATCACCCCCTACCCCGATGCCTGTAAGCATCGAGAAATCATAAGGGGTCATCGTCATGTCCCCCGTCGCAGAGAAATGGAATGAATCGGTGGTGTCCCACCACCTCTCCACCAGAGCGGCAAGGAGAGGTCTGCATGTAGTGAGCCTGGAGAGTCCTGCAGAATGCGCCAAAGCCGGCCTGGTCCACGATGTGGCGAACTGCGTCGGGAAGCTCGGCGTACCACTCACGAGCGACAGTATTCCCATACCCGCGGATGGTATGGGAATCTCCTGTTTTCAAACAAGTAGTTGCGAAGCAATATAAAATGTACAGTTTTGAAGAAACAGTCAAAATCAGTGCAAATTTGGCATGCGTGCGTTTTTCAAGTTCAAATAGATACCGAGTGCCGGTGTGCTTACAGTGAACTGCAACGTGTGATGCCTCAGCGTGTTTGAGTGGTTCAGTGCAAATGCGGCATGCGTGCGTATTTTCGAGTTCAAATAGATACCGAGTGTCGATGTGCTTACAGTGAACTGCAACGTGTGATACGTCAGCATGTTTGAGTGGTTCAGTGCAAATGTGACATGCGTGCATATTTTTAGATTCAAACAGGTATCGGGTGCCGGTGTTTGCAGTGAAATACGGTATGTGCCGTGTGTTGAGTGGTTCAAGGCTAGTGCAGTGTGTGTGCACGTGTCAGTCTTAAACGGATATCAGTTGCAAGTGCGTTTGCAATCAACTACAATATAACAGTGTATCAGTGTATCTGAACTAAGCAGTTAAAGACTGTAATCAGCTATGGCAGTTGACAGTTAAAAGTTCTACATTGCAAAAAGTAAAACAGAGAAAAAATGTTACCTCGGAAGCGCCGAAGGATAGGTGAGATGCAGGCTCACGTAGCAGAAGCTCGGGATCCAACGCCCTGTCAAAACTCCGAAACTGGCGCAGTCCGTCGGGGGGCAGAACGTGAATCGCCGGCGGTAGGTCGCCGGGTCAAACGGGGCTCGCTCAAAGGTAGGAGCTCGACCCCGGATCCATCTCGTGATCCGAGGGAGTCCCCCGCGTGGAATATCGTCGGCCATATCCAAAAATGATGAGGAAAATGGTCGAAAAATGAAAATCGGGCTGGAATATGGAAAGTCAACCGAAAAGTCAACCCCGGGAGGGTGGAAAATGGCCGGAAAGTCGGGATGTGAAAAAGGCACGGAAATCAAGAGGAAAGTAAGGGGAACAAACCCCAAAAAGGTGGAAATGGCAAAGAGAGGTACCGAAACAAAGATTTGTTCGGATGAAAACGTCCGAAACGCGAAGGAAATCGCGAATCCGACGACGAAACGGGCTTGGAACGCGAAGAAAACGAGGAAATGAGGAAGGAAAAGGCTCTAGAGAGAGAGAGAGGAATGTTTTTTCGGCGAAGGGGAAGTGACAAAATAGGGTTTGGAACCCTATTTTAAAAGACCCATGGTGAAATGTCAAATCTGCCCCGACTCAGGCACTTTTGGTCGGTCGGCAATATTTTGTGCCGGCCGGCAGAATATTGTGCCGATGAAACTATTTTGCAGCCGGTGGCTTCCCCTTCCGGCCGGTGGTGTTCCCAAAGCCTTGTTTAGGCCATATGAGTATTTTTTTGGTCTTCATAGCTCAAGAAAGTGCAAGAAAGTGTATCTCCGACGCTCAACCGGCCTCCGTTTTGACCTCGGACCGCGTCTTCTGTGCGTGGCACTCAAATTCATGCAATGATGTATCCTTCTGTATCCTTTTGCCTTTTGCAAGATTCAAAAGTTGCCCCGTGTGCGTTGCACGCGTTCATCGCACTATTTCGGTGCATTGCATCGCGCCGTCATGCGCCTCACAGTTGCATTGTTATGCACGTACTACACGCGTTGTAACACGCACCCCTTGCATTGTCATGCACATCTCTCATGAATTGTCATTGCATTTTTTATTACAAGCATTGTCATGCATTTCAATACATACGTCGCCTCGCGCATCGTTCGCGTTGTCGTGCATTCCCTTACCATGCATTGTCATGCTTTCCAAAACACGTGCGTTGTTACGCATTTAAGTCCATTTGCATTGTCATGCATTTCAAAAGGAAAACATGCGTTGTCACGCATTCGAATTCATTCACATTATCATGCATTTCATTTTACCTCTTTTGAGGTACGCGTGCCTCAAATCCTTGAGGCATGCGTGTCTCATTTGCATCATTTTCCATTCCTTGAGGCATGCGTGTCTCATTTGCATCATTTTACATTCCTTCAGGCATGTGTGTCTCATTTGCATCATTTTACATTCCTTTGAGGCACGCGTGTCTCATGTGCATTGTCTTGCACCTTTGAGGCATGCGTGTCTCACTTGCATTGGCATGCATGTCTTATCTACATTGGCGTGCGTGTCTCACTTGCATTGTGCATCGTTTTGCACAATGGTCTAGGAGACCTTAAATCCTTGGAGGGTGCGAAACCTTTACCGCATTGCACAACGGTCTAGGAGACCTTAAATCCTTGGAGGGTGCGAAACCTTTACCGCATTGCACAACGGTCTAGGAGACCTTAAATCCTTAGAGGGTGCGAAACCTTTACTGCATTGTCATGCATCATTGTAAATACCGCATTGTCATGCATCATTGTAAATACCGCATTGTCATGCATCATTGTAAATACCGCGTTGTCATGCATCATCGTAGGTAGTGCATATGTCATGCATTTCAAAAAAAAAAAAAACAACAAAAACAACATGCATCATTGTAGATATTGCATATGTCATGCATTTCATCGTAATATAGTGCATTGTCATGCATTTCCACTGTAAATATTGCATTTACATTCCATTGTATATTTGTAAATATTGCATTGTAGTTGCATGCATTCACTGCATCACCCTCCGTCTATGGCTTGCGCCTTTCCTTGTTGAGCTTGGTCTGGTATGTGCCCTTACTTTTCACGTCAAAACACAGTTCTGTATGTGTACGCGCCTATTCCACGCTAGTATGTTGGTTTGAGGGTTGCGGCACCTTTTCTGTGTCAGACGTGGCTTGTACGTGTACATGCCTTTCCTAGGCAAGATTTGGTTTGGCCCGCGTGCCATATCCATTGTATTCATCTCCATTGCATTGTAGTTGCATGCATTCACTGCATCACCCTCCATCTATGGCTTGCGCCTTTCCTTGTTGAGCTTGGTCTGGTATGTGCCCTTACTTTTCACGTCAAAACACAGTTCTGCATGTGTACGCGCCTATTCCACGTTGGTATGTTGGTTTGAGGGTTGCGGCACCTTTTCTGTGTTAGACATGGCTTGTATGCGTACATGCCTTTCCTAGGCAAGATACGGTTTTGGCTGCACGCCATATCCATTGTAGATATTACATTGTAGTGTAATTGTTGCATCCGGTGTTAGGATCATTATTCTTTCCCCAGCGGGTCACCGTCCACCCATTATGTCATTCCACCCAATACTCGTTCTTGTGTCCGTCTACATTACTCATAGTTCTGCATGTGTGCGCGCCTATTCCACGCTGGTATGTTGGCTTGAGGGTTGCGGCACCTTTTCTATGATAGACAGACTTGTTACTTCCATCAATCTATTTGACATACGTGTGGTTTCGAACCGCTCATGATTGAATCATGATTCGATTGCATTGCATATCATTTGCATTGTTTATACGTAGTTTTGTATATAGTGCATATCATTTTGCATTCATCATTGCATTGTCATGCATGTTGCTAACGACATTGTACTTGTTAAGTTATTTTCTTTACAGGCACGATATTGTATGTACGGTTCATTTGAGGCCGGTGCAACCGGACGAACTGGATAGGTATTGTATCCTCCGTGTGAGACGTATCGAGAATTGCATAATTCTCTTACATCCTTTCTGCATTGTAGTGTAGTTTGGTGTATGCTAGCTTAAAACTGTCGCATGCGTGCTTCGTTACAGCTTTCTTTGCATGATCATAAGTTATGCTCGGCTTCTTGCATTTTTGTCTTGCATTTTGCCCCTGCCTTCGGGCGCATACCTTGTTTGTCTTGCATGTTTGTCCAAGTCTTCGGCCTTGTCAAAAATGGGTCGTCTCTGGGCTTTGACATTCACTCCCGTCATTGTTATGACTTTCGAGTTCTGTCAAAGAGGGGCAACTGTAGACACCCCATTTTTGACCGTCCTCAAGACTTGGACGTCACCGTTGGAACACTCGGTGATTATCCATGTTTGTGTTCGTTTGGAGTTCCCGGAGGTCTCGGCTACGCGCCTTGCCTCAGGATCTCCGAACTCGACCGTTTTGTGTCTGGTTTTGCACCAAACACTTGTGTTTTGCCTTGGAGGGGCAGGGAATGCCTTGTGAGGCATCCCCACACATCACCGGCCGTGGCTTGAGGCCACCGGCTGTTGTTTGTGTCCATCGGCCATATATTTGGCCGACCGGCACTCTTTTTGGCCGACCGGCCATCAATTTTGTCAAAATGACAATTTTGGCCAGCCGACTACTGTTCATCTGCTTTTAGCAGATATTTTGTGCCAGCTGTGATAGCTGGCACCCCATTCCCCTCCATACACGTGTATGGAGGGATTCCCTCTTGATAGCTTGTTTTTGGAAGCTTTACAAGAGGGAATGCCTATATAGAGGAGCTTCTTCTCTTGACATTAGGGTTGAGATTTTTAGAGAAGTTTGTGAGTGCTCTGAGTTCTAGGGTTAGGGTTTGATATATCATATTCTATCTCTATAATTGTGTGTGTTTTGTCTTACTTTGTCACAAACACCTACTAACACACCATCTCTTGGACTTGAGACCCTTGGAGGTTGTTTTTGTGTTTTGGAGCTGGTTTAAGCCAAGGGCTGCTGGTTCAGCATTGTTTGTGAAGGAGGGCTTCAAGGGTAAGAAACTTCCCTTTTATTCCCCATTTTTGCATTGCTTTTTACCTATCTTAGAATTGTTTTGTGCTTAGTGTATAATACAAAAAAGTTCTGTTTTTAGCCCTCTTGATTGTTTGTTAAGAGTGTTTTGTGGTTTGGAGTGTTTGACCACCCTAGGCCTTGAAGGCCCCATTTTGTGCTATTTTTGGTGAGCTCCGAGACTTTGGTGCTTGGGCCTCCTCACCACTGAAATCTTGAGGGATTTCAGTGGTGAAGATGGTGCCTTGAAGTCTCAAGAAGGAGAGGGCCACCCCTCTCCTTGTTGTCCTTGAAAAGGGCACTTTTTGGCCTCTTGAGGGAGCATCATGCTTGAGTGTTTGTTGATCATGTCTAGGCTATTTTCCATGCTTATTATGCCATGATATAACATTGTTGTGTGTTGGTTTTGGTACACCATGCATGCTTAGCATACCTACCATGTAATGCCTTGTTTATGCCTTAATATGCCTTAGGTTGTTAGCCTTTGTTCTAGCATGTTTTAGGCTTAGCCTTGTGAAGGTTTTGTGCTTATTTTGCCATGTTTTAGGTCTGTCCATAGTTGCTTGGGTCGATCTTGGCATGCTTAGTATAGCTCCTTTGTATTTGAGCTTGTATGCTTCAAGTAGGTGAATGTGTAGCATGCATTGCTTGCATTAATTAAGTGGTTTGGAACCACCCTACATGTCATTTCAGTCCCTAAGACATGCTTGTATGCTTGCCTTGGACGCCTCTTTGAAGCTTTGAAAGCTTGCCTTGTATGCCCTATGTTTTGACCATTGTGCATGCCTTTGAATTTGAGTCATTTAGATGCCATTTAAGTGGTCTTTTGGCCTTGTTTTAACATGCTAAAAATCTGTTTTTAGTTGTTTAATGCATGCCATGTTTGCCTTGCTAAGTGTAGTTCAATGCATCATTAGCTTGCTTTGAATTCTTGGCCATTTTGCATGCTTTGCTTGCTTTGTTAGTTGGTTTGGCACCTCCTATAGCATGATTTTCAAAGCTTCATTTGCATGCCATTAGTCCATGTTTGTCCCTTTTAAATGTGTTTAAAAGTTGCTTCATTATGCTTAAGTCTTGAACCATGTATCTATGCATGTTTGCATGAGCATTCGCCTTCATGAACTTAGCATTTTGGCCACTGTTTTGGGCCTATTTAGAGCTGCCTAAATCATGTTTAAGTCCATCTTTTCATTAGTTTGCATTGCCTCATGCTTGCTTGTATGCTTGCATAAGTGCCTTGCCATGCCATGTTGCATCCTTAGCTTGCATGCATGCTTTTCCCTTGATTAGTGATAGGATTGAGCTCCTTGGTTTGTTTGTTTGCATTGCATTTCATTTGAAATGAAAGATGCACACTTGGCCTCTTGGGCCATCATGCATGGAAATGCCGATTGGTGGTCCAGAACCAAGGACCATGCCCCTTTGAGTTGTACACATGATAAGAGGCTTGGTTGGTGCATACATGGTTTGGATTGCATTGCCATACAAGGTTCTGCCCTCTGCTGCTGTGAGTTGCAGGTTCTGCAGGCATTCTTGGCGGCCGGCAATATTTAGTGCCGACCGGCAATGTATTGGTGGCCGATAGCCTCATTTCCAGCCGATGGCCATATCTAGCTGCCGGTGGCTATTCTACTCAGCCGATGGTGATCCCAGTATCTGAAGAAGCATCTCTGAGACTTTGGCAGTCTTCAGAAGGGCAGTGCAGGGAAAATAGAGGCAGTCTATGCATGGCAGTGCAATTCCGAGCAGGACCCGAGCATGCGTTGCATCAGGCTCTCCTCCCGAGGCGGTTTACTGTTTTTCCTAGTTTAGTTAGTTGTTACTAATTAGGCAATTTGTAATATTTAATTAGCTTGCGTAGTTAATTAATTTGTATTATTCTTTTGGTCCCTCCGAGCGAGGGCGAATCTGTAATAAGTGTGGGTGCGTGTGTGTGCATGTCTTCCAATCCCCACTTCTTTCTTCCCTTTTACTTACCTGCTTTTGATGGTTAGTATTAGGGCACGTTTAAATTAGCATACCTCATGCAATGCATGCGTGCATCCATGCATTTGTCTAGCATGCACCGGGCTCGGTACATCATACAAACTGCATTAGTACTTCAATTCCAAATTGAATACGTGATAATTGTAGCATTTCACATGCCATTTTAGGGTTAGCCGAGCCTACTCTAACTGCATCCTTGCATGTGATTGCATTAGCCACTTAACATGAACTAGGACATGCATATTTGCTAACTAGTTTATTGTTTTGGCATGGAGTACAATGTAAGTATTTATGCTTTAGCATCTCGCATGCGTGTGAATGTTAACATGACAGCATGATTACCATGTGGCTAAGTGCTTATATGAGATAAACTGCCTGATTGCCTGTGGGTGAAGGTTGGATTGTTTGAGTTGGAAAAACTCGTTGAAATCCGTGTTTTAGCCTACTTGCGAGTAGCAAATTCCAAAGCATTTTCAAAACAAACGGATATGCAATGCTTGTTTCCAAATTAGGCAATCTAGTCTATACTTGTTTGCTGTGCGCATAACATAGTAAATCTAGGCTAATAACCGGAACAAGAATACATAATGTTTTCAAAATCGGATATCATGGTTAGTAGAGGCCGGTCTTCGGACCGGGCGAAAGGGGGTGCTCATAGCTGACCTTCCCCGATCGTACCCAAGCTCCCGAGCCAAGACAACTTTGGTGATGACGGACACGTGGCCTTTGGCACCGAGTCAGGGTTTCCTAAATTTCCCTATTAAAAAATATTTAGGTGGCGACTCTGTATCTGGCAAAGCAGTCCATGTTTGGCACTTCTTTTCAAAATCTGTTTTTTTCTCAAAACGATTTGCTAGAGTTGGACTCTTTGGTTCAGATTAAGAACCGCAACAAACAAAAAGGGAGTCCGAACTGTAGAGCATGAGGCCCACGGGCGCGTCTACACAATGCAGGTGGAAAATGTATGACAATGCAAAGTATATTCTATATGCAATGAATGCATGTAATGTATGCTGTGTACAATGCAATAGGCGTACTAGATGATGCAGTAGAGAGATGCATGACAATGCAAATGAAACACGCATAACAATGTAAGATAAGAGAAATGCATGACAATGCATATGAGACATGCATGACAATGCAAGATAGAGAAATGCATGGCAATGCAAACGAGGCGCACATGACAATGCACGATGAGGTGTGCATGACAATGCACGGTACGGAAAATGCATGACAATGCATGTGAGGTGCACATGACAATGCGACCTAAAGAATGTGCATAACAATGCAAGTATGGTGTCACAACCCGAACCTCCCCCTAAAAGTTCGGGCATGACCTAGGCAGAAACACATGACAAACCTGATATAATAACATATATAGGGGCCGGAACGGAAGCATAATACACAAATGAGCAAAATCCAAACTTCCATTGAGCTACTATAACATGCCAGGATCATGCACATCAAGACAGAATGGAACGTCACATACAGGACTGTACAAATATGTACTGGTTACGTAATACATGCAACCCTCGCCCTAGGGCGTACAACCAAAAATAGTAAATATAGACAACCCAAAGCAGGTGTATAGAATACAAGCCAAAACTTGACAAAAGTATACAAAACTAGGGCGGGTCTTCTTATGTGTCTGACCATAAGGGTTGACAAAAGGACGAGCTTCAGGAGTTAGACTGGTTCTCGGGTTGACGACCTACAGAAACAGACAATATGAGGGGTGAGCGAAGCTCAGTGAAAAATAGTACCAAGATAATTGAAATCATAACTCATAACCAAATATAAGTAATTGTGAAATGCTACAGAATGGTCCATGACCCAGAATGTTACACTTAGCCCTCGAACCAGAGTATTACAGAATGTCACAGAATATCACAAATGGCCCTCGGCCCAGAATGTTACTCATTGTCACAAGTTGGCCCTCGGCCCAGAATGTTACTCAGAATGTTACTCAAAACGTTCACAACCTTTTCATTCACACCACATGATATTCAAGCTCAGTTAAGGTTAGGAAGATGCAGAAAATAGACAGAAACAGAACTTAATGATCATCAACAATAAATGAATACACATTCTTTGCACTATTACTCACAGTGTGATGGCGGAGTACGGCTTCCTCCTGCAGTGTGTCCTACACACACATAAAACCCATAAGTTAGTTTTCATGCTTTCCTTACATTTTCATTCGCATTTCAGTCTAAAACTTCCAAGAAATAAAGGCACATTGTAACAATTAAAAGGGTCATTTTACACATTTTAGAGGGTCCAACAGGTCAAAAACAACATCCAATGTTTTGGTCTTGGGCCGCACGTGCGGCTGTGAGCCCCGCACGTGCGGCAACCCCTCCCGCACGTGCGGTTTTTTACAGTGGTGCCTCGGCCAAAATTGTCCCAAAATGCCGCACGTGCGGCAATGATCCCCGCACGTGCGGCGAATCTGCCAAAAAACAGCTCGAAGCTCTTCAAAAATGGGACTTTTTAGTGATATTCTCATGGTTTTAAATGGATCTTTAAAGGCTCAAAATGTAATTTAAGACTCATATAACCTAAGAGACATATAATTCCATACTCAAACATACTCTTACTCAAAGTATTCCAATCATACATTTTATTTGAGTTCAACCCAACATTTCACAACTTATCATGGCATGAAGAGGTTTATACCATAAGATCATTCAATAAGATCATTCAAAATCAAGAGGAAACATAATCTTGCATAGAGAATAATAAACATGGAACCCTAATTTATAACATCAACACTTCTCATTTGCATCCATATCCCTTCCACATCAAAGAAATCACACACATACACCCAAAATTCTTAACAACACAATTAATTTACATACCTTAGATTCAAGTCTTCTAATCCACAACGCTCTTGGAGAATTCTCTTCCCCCACCTCTCAATCCCTCTTCTAACCCAAACTTATCTAGTCAAAATGTTGTGTGACTATAAACGTAAGACTTAGATATTTATTAACATATAGGATAACTATGGTGGGAAAAGGACAAAATTCAATCGTTTAATCATCCGAAATTACAATTTCACTGACAAGCTTAATATTACTTAAAAATTATGCTGAATTCAAATATAACATCAATTTCAAGTTATTATGTCTCTACGATTCTCAATTTCTATTCTGAACGGTTTATGAGTAACAGATGTCTTTCCTAACAAACAGATAGAATCTCAACATTTCACTTAAGGCCATTAGCACCATTTCAAATACCAAAATAACAGACTACAGATATCAGAAACACATGTGAGGGTCGAGCCATTACATATGGCATGCATAACAACGCATAAAACATATGCATAACGATGTGAGTGAAACGACGTATAACCAACACGCGCTCTCGACAAAACGTTGTAAAGCAAATTCCGAATCTCACCAGAGACAAAAGGATACAAAAAGGATATGAGAGAGGGTACACCTTGTACGCACTGGGCATCGCACACAGAAGACATGGCTCGAGGTCAACACGAAGGCCGGTTAAGCTTTAGAAGTGCATTTTCTTCCACTATGTTGAGTAAAGAAGGTCCCAAACCACATATATGACCCAAACAAGGGTGTAGGAGGTGCACCGGCCACCAGGGAAGATCACCGGCCATCCGCCGGCCAAGAAATAAGGTAATCGGCCAACTTTTTGGTCGACCGGCTAATAATTTGGCCGACCGGCCAAAAATGCCTGTGTCGGGGCAGTTTTGTGAATTGGCCACGGGTCTTTAAATATAGGGCTTCAAGCCCTTATTTTGTCACTTGCCCTAGCTCGAAAACTTTCCCCCTCTCTCTCTAGGTCATTTTCTCGCCTTCGATTTGCACTTTTCCTTGGTTTTAGAGCCCTTTTCGTCGTTTGATTCGCGAAACCCTTCGCGTTTCGAACATTTTAAACTGAACAAATCTTAGTTTCGGTGTATTTTTCTCAATTTCCACCACTCGGGGTATGTTTCCCCCGAGTTTTCCTCGATCTCTGTGCCCTTTCCGGACTTCGACCTTTCCGCCCATTTTTCACCCTCTCGGGGTTGACTTTTCAGTTGACTTTTCGCATTCTTGCTCGTTTTCCATGTTTTCGGCCATTTCCACACTATTCTTGAGATGGCAGACGACATTCCAGTCGGTGGGAGTCCTCCAGCGATGGACGTGGACCCCGAGGCCGGGCTCCTGCCTCTTCACATTTGGCCGTTTGATCCGGCGACCTACAGGCCGGCGATACACGTATTGCCTCCTGACGGCACCGCCACTTCAGCAGCTTTACGAGGGGCGTGGCACTGGAGCTTCTATTGCGCGAGCCAGAGTCACACCTGTCTTATGGCACTTCCAGGTACGCTCTCCCTCTGTTTCATTTTCTGCAATGTAGAACATATAACTACAATAGTCGAACTTGTTCTTTAACTGCTTGAACCAGATACACTAACACATCATACGCTGTAATTCACTACGAGCACACCCGCACCCGATATTTGTTTGAATCTGAATACGTGTACACACACTGTATTTTTACTGAACCACTCAAACACACTGATACATCATATGCTGTAGTTCACTGCGAGCACACCCGCACCCGATGTTTGTTTGAATCTGAATACGTGCATTTTCACTGATTCTGAGCGCATTCAACACTGCTTTTATAACACTGCTTCACAACCATTTGTTCTGAAAACAGGGAGATTCCCATGCCTTCCGAGGGTATGGGAATACCGTCGCTCGCAGATGGTACATGGAGCTGCCTAACGCGGTTCGTCGGATTGTTGACCAGGCTGGCTTTGGGCGTTTCTGCATGGGGCTCTCGTGTCTCACTGCGAGCAGGCCTCTTCTTGCTGCCTTGGTGGAGAGGTGGTGGGACACCACCGATTCCTTCCACTTTTCTGCCACCGGGGAGATGACGATGACTCCCTTCGACTTCTCCATGCTCACAGGCATTGGAGTGGAGGGTGATCCGATCCCCTTTGATACAGACATGGACGAGTGGGACGCCGCTCAGCTCTACTTGCTCGGCACTCAGCCACCTCTCGCTCGAGCAGGGTTTGTGCGATACTCATGGTTCAAGGATCATTTCTGGATCCAGGTGCCTACTACCCGGGAGGAGGAGGAGCAGTACGCTCGTGTCTTCATTATGTTCCTGCTGGGGACTACTCTCTTCGCCGATCGAGCGAACACCGTCGCCCTCTACCTGCTGAGCGCACTTGTGGATGTGACGCAGATCCACGGCTATGACTGGGGTGGCGCTGGCCTGGCCACACTTTATGGATATATGAGCTCATCCTCCCGCCTCAGCGGGCAGCTGGTTGGAGGGTACTGGCGAGCCTGGGAGGTACATATTCCCTTTTCTGCTTTACATTTTAGCTTTACATTATCTGTACACCATACACACTGCACACACGCAATCTATTTTACACTGATTGTACATTGCACACATTGCACGACACACTGCACACATTGCACAATACACTACACACTGTTCTCTGATTTCTGTCTTTATCTGTATATTGCTTTATCTGATAAGCCTGCTCATGTTTGTTCTGTCACACTGTACAGCTGTGGGTATATGCCTACTTCCCGAGGCTTGCCCCAGTGCCAGATGAGGAGATTCCTCTCGGTGTTCCATTCTCTCACTGCTTCGACGTGAGGTGTGAGCTGAGGCCACGGGAGTCCTTCATATTCTTTCGCCGTTACTTCGATACCATCACCGCAGCCGAGGTATGTCAAACATTACAGTTCATTTAAGCTTCGCTTTACATTGCTCTTTCAATATCAGTAGGTAACAAGCTGTGTTTTATTTGCAGATTACCTAGCTGCCTTGGGCCCCATTGCCTGATGCAGTTCGGGATCGGTATGCTGGTGCCCGAGAGACGGCCCGATTTAGAGTTCTACTAGAGGGCCGCGTCTACCGCGCCTGGTACTTGGGGGAGCGCTTCTTACGGCAGACCTTAGGCGTGCCAGAGTAGACAGTTCCGCAGCCACCTCCTACTCATATGAGGCATATCGAGAGGTACACTCTCGAGGAGATGATAGACTACACAATTGGCTAGGACTCCGAGCCTTTCAGGGAGGAGGGCGACTACGCCGAGTATGTTCGGGCTTATCTGATGCCACCTTTGATCGGTCCTCGCCGACCTGAGAGGGAGAGGCCTGCGGCACCAGCGGTCGGAGTAGGAGCACGGAGGGTGGCTCAGGCCCATGGCAGGAGCGGATCTCAGAGAGAGTAGAGAGGCTAGTGGCCAGCATTACCTACGATGATGACATGCCGAGGGCAGGGTGGGGAGACTTATTAGATCCCCATTGCTACCCCTCCGGCTGATCACGAGCTAGTCAGATACCACGGTTTGCCTCCTGTATGTATTACTGCACTTTGCATCCTGCACAGTTATTTCATTTCGTTTCCCTTGATATTTCGCAGAATACTGATGCTTCTAACACTTTTGTAGGCTTCTGCTGAGTACACTCGCCAGTCTTTGGAGTTGACCGCCTCCGTGATGGGGATGCTACAGCGGAGCCTCGACCTGCTGGCCATTTACGGTATCCCGGTAAGCTCTTTCGACCACAATCTCAAACTGTGCATAATCTGACGTATCGCATTATCAACACAGCACTTAATACACGGCCCTCACGGCATTTGACACACTATAACCCGCAGATTGTTCACAGCATTGCTCACGGCATTCACACACTGCACTGTATTCTGTACTGACACACTGCTCACAGCATTTATTCACTGTACTCATACACTGCATTCTGCACTGATATACTGCTCACGGCTTTCATACACTGTACTCATACACTGCATCCCGTACTGATGTTCTGCCTTGCATAGCATAACTGATGCATTTACCATTTGTCCTTTTCAAGCCCCATTCCAGATGTCGGCTGCAGGAGGTGCTCCAGCAAGATCATCTACACCTGCCCGAGAAGGAGGGAGAGCAGGGCGAGGGACCGCAACACACCCCCGCACCAAAGCGGGGCGTACTCATGTTGGGAGTAGCTTGCGGGCACCGATTCCGGACGATGGTGAGTCCGAGACAGAGGCAGAGGCGTAGTCGTCTGAGGAGGAGACCGGAGATGACTCGAGCTCGGGCTCGGATAGTGGAGTCGGCGATGATGCTCCTGGACCTTCGTCCAGGAAGAGGACGAGGACAAACTCTCAGGCCTGACATGATTGCTGCTGATTCAGACTTTCGTTGCCTTTTTTTTCTTTTTCTTGTTTTGTTTTTCTTTTGCGCCACTGTACTGCTTCAAGCAGATTTTGCTTTCTCAAAACTATATACTTTGCAAAGATGATGGAATGAAACAAGTTTTTGTTGGCTATAAAAAAGGTGTTGCATTTACCATTTCACGCATCGCATTGCATTGCATCGCATCATATTACATAACAATGTAATCGAATGGTAATTGAACATGCATGTGTTACCAGGTCAGGTAGTGAACCAACGTAATAAATTGGCTCAACAGGCAATAATAAAACCTTGACAAGTTTACTACTCGATAAGCAAAGAGCAACAACTCGATAAACAAAATTGCGACAACTTGGTAAACAAATGAGCAACAACTCGACAAACAAATGAGTAACAACTTGATAAGCAAATGATCAGCAACTCGATAAGCAAATGAGCAACAACTCGATAAACAAATGAGTAACAACTCGATAAGCAAATGGAAGTAACACCAGGTGTGACTTTGCAGAATTAACACCGGAAGGCACGGGAAGTGGAACCAATCACAAGTTCCTAACATGTTCAACACATAGACTGCCCATTCTGAACACAGCCCATAACACAACGCTTGGTTCCTTCGGCACACAGCTCATACAACACACTGCTCATTCTGAACATTCAGCCCATAACACAGCGCTTGGTTTATCCTGTATACGGCTAATCCTGAACAAACAGTTCAATCTGAAAAGACAGGACGCAAAGATGGAATCGACAGAAGCTGAAACATACTCGGATGCTCCGAATTTTCCCCTTTTCTTTTGCTTCGCAATCCAGAACACATATATTCACTGTTCTCATATGACCTGGGTTGGACCCTGCCCTTTTTTTTTGAAAGAACAAAGTCTTGTTTTGCACAGATGTGGAGAATAGCACATCACTCTGTGCACAAAACGGCTTTGTTTTGAAATTGAGTTTTTAAACGGGTATCGAGCCTATGACTGAACACAGCGCATTACGACTCAACAAAGAAAAACAAAAGGCAAACAACCTAAACGCATCGAGAAACACTCGAAACGACTCAAAACAACAGATGAATAAAACAACAGGAAACACGACACACAGACGTGTTACAAAGGGAAGAGACCTCCTGGTCACGAGGAGCCAGTTTCTTCGGGTATTGTTTCCCACCCTTTCTCATTTGTGATTCTCACATCACTCTGCACTCAATCTCTATTTTTCTGAAAAAGCCCTTTTCTCACTTTTTCTCTGATCGCACATCTCTCTATTCTTGAATCTCTCATTTTTCAATGCCTCCCCTGGGTGGTTGACGGATAAATGAGAAGTTATGGGTTCATGCCCAACATTATCAGCTCGCGGCTACTCCTCTGGTGACGTTTAGTCGATGCCCCGGATAAGGGAGTGGAGTATCCTGATCCACTCGAATTCGTGCTTCGCACTTGGCTTGATACTCGTTGCTTGGAGGATGTTGAGAGCTTTCAGCCCTTTGCTTGTTAGCTTCAGTTGTGCTTTGTGGCGAGTAGAGTGCCCTTCCTGGCAGGTACATCGACAGTGGGGAAAAGACAGGAAGCCTGACTCAACTGTGCCCTTAATTCATCATTTTGACCATTTTTTGTTTTTGCTTTCTACTAAAACAATTTTAATCAATATGAGAGTTAGATTAGCATGGTTGTTCAATTTTCTGATTTGAAATCATGCAAGTTAGGCTATGAGCACTGAAAATTTTCCCTTTTTAGGTCCAAGAAAAGGTCCAGTTTTGAAAAATGGAATAATTTTCGACAAATTAGTCAACCTCAGTAAAAAAAATCTCAAAGCTGTTTTTGCAAACGGCCACTGCTCAACGAGCACAGAACCTACTCTTGAGATGCACAACCTCGGATCCAAACAATGGAAAACTGCCCTTATCTGAAGGACACTGCATGGCAACAGAAAGTTGCCCCTTGTTTGAATAGCACCACGCACACTGTATGGCAACGGAAAGTTGCCCCTTGTTTGGATAGCACCGCAGCAAACTGTAATCAGTCCTCACAGCGATGATCACAACCGAACTCTCGGATACAGAGAAAGCAAAGATGATCAAAACCATTACATGGACACAATCGATTTGGAAGTGTTTATGGCTGGACTTCAGAATGAAGTTGCCTACGTATCCCAAACATGGGAATCAAGCCTTACGTAGTTCCGGTTAAGGTACACTCGGGTATTTAACCTTTCCTTTTGCGCTCTAACTTTTGCCAAGGCCGCCCTTTCTGGGTTTTCAACCTTGCGAGCTTTGTTCTTCTTTTCTTTTCAATTCTTTTCATTTCTTTTCTTCTTTTTTCTTTTTCATCTTTTCCTTTCATTTTCTTCATTTTTCTTCTTTTCTTTTTTTTCTTTTTTCATTCTTTTCTTTTTTTCTTGCTCTAACTTTTGCCTGGGTCGCCCTTTGGGTTTTCGGCCCAGCGAGCCTCTCAAGGGTAAAAGTGTAGCTTTGTCCATGTTGAATGGTTTGAGATCTCGGAGCCATCTGAATCCAAGAGAATGGCTGCTGTTCGCTGACGATGAAGTAGTCCATCCAATGGGGGGGGCTGAATTTGCCCCTAGTGTTGTGGATAGGAACTCGGTTGTCCTTCAGCAATGTCTTCTTCTTTCTTCCCTTCTGGGATTTGGCATTCTTGCCAGTCATCGTCTTTGACTCTTCGAGTGCATATGACAATTTTTTTTTTTTGCCCCTAGTTCGAGGGGTGCTCCTGATCTAGCTTCGCAAGCCTCCTTCGATCACATCTGATATTCTCGCCCCTAGTTCATGGGCTGCTTCTGATCCAGCCACACATGCCTCACATCATGATTGGCCTTGGAACATTCTGAATCCAAGCTCAAGGTTTGAAATCAAGAGAGGCCGAGTCTCGAGGCTAAGAGCGATCCTATGCTGCATAATCCCAAGAGCGATTCCGCACTGGTCTTCGCAGGACAGCGCAAAACATTTTTTGAATTTTTTTTTTTTAAGAAAGCGACAAATCGCTCACGCTGAAGACAATACGAAACCAATCTGGATCAAGCCAGGATCCTTCTCAGTACTCACACTAACAAGCATGATCTCATTCATTAAAGGCTTAGCACGCCTCTCTTTCTCTCAAATTTTTTGCAAATCCCGAGGAATTCCTTCCTCTTTGTTTTCATCTCCATGTTCAAAAAGTTTTGAAAAACTTAGGTCAATACAATGACTTATAGGCACAAAAGAGCAGGTGAAATGCGCTGCCGTTTCATTCTAAACTTGCTGGCACAACAGGCTCAAAGTAGCAATAGGCACAAAAACATGATAGCCACAGTTGTTTCATTCAGATTTCTGGGTTGCAACTGGCTCCAAAGCAGAAACAAACTCAAGAGAAAGCCAAAAGATAAACACAAAATAAAATAGTGATATCCAAGGTAACACCCCTGAAATCACCGAACTTCTATACAACAGGACTGACTCGACACAACAAGACAGACCTGACCGACATAGTACAAAAAGACTGCTTATATACAAGATAACAAAACTGATTGAATACCCAAGTCAGAAAGTGCAAAACTAGCATTCGCAAATGCTCCAAAGTGCGTGCCATACATCACATCCAAAGTAAACTGAGCGCCGCCCGCAGGTGGACCAACTTCTGATCACATACTTGTAGTATCCTCAAAATCTAACAACTCAGCAGTGACAGACTACGCTGAGGTAGGTGAGAAGATGACTTCATTGTCGATCAAATCCTGTACTTCGTGATGAAGATGGAAATAGTTGTCGGTGCTATGACCGGTTTGCTGGTGGTACACGCAGTACAAGGTAGCATCATGTGAGGAAGGGAGATTCTTCGGGAGAGGCCGAGGCTCAAGGGGTCTAAGATGGCCCTTTTTGGCAAGGATCTAGAGCGCCTTAGACAAAGGCATATAAAGGGCGTGGAATACCAGGGTAGATACTTTGAGGTTTGCTGACTTTTGCCGGACACACTAGCAAAAGGATCGGCAGGTGCTGCCTTGGCTTTCTGATCCTTTCCAGGTGCAGAGTTAGGGTTGGAGGGAACGGTTCTGGTACGACGGTTCCTATCCCGATTTTCTGCCTGGCTCGAACTGCCCTCGTCGGAGCGGGGAAAGCGTCATCCACAGTTTTAGCCACAACTGCGAATATTTGCTGTTTACTCAATCCTCCGGCTTTCAAAGCCTCGATTGCCCACAGCAGTTGTTCAACGGGATCAGCATCTGTTCCCACTTTGTTCTTACCTCTAGCATCAGCTTGATCGAGGGTTTAGGTTGCTACATCAGAGTGGAACCCGGTTGTTGTTGACATGTCATGGCCATAGCTTGAGACAGTCTCAGATTGGCTGAGCTCAATTACAATTCGCCCCAGTAGCGGGGGCTCCTGCGGTACGAAATTCCCGGCGTAGGATGTGGTTGTTGGCGAAGCCGACATTCTGTAGGCGAGATCAGACACAGATCGCTGAAGATCACCAATCATTCCCACCAATTCAAACGTGGTGGGCTCACGAGCTTGAAACAACTGGGGCGTCCAGACCGGGTGCGTGACAGGCGACCTAGGCGGATGTGGTATTTCAACATTGGTCTCATCGTGCAAGATGATTCCTTGATCCAATGCGGCTACCATAACCACAATTTCCTCTGAATCTTGTGTCATCATAAGTCCGCTGAACTGAACGGAGATGATATAACTGGTGACTGACGGAGCAGGTGAACTAGTAAGCCTTGACTGATCATGCCTTAACAAAGGAGAATGTTGGCTGCTCCAAACTGAATCTCTGAACTGAAAGAGAAAGTAGGCAACATCTCAGCTCAATTTTACTAAGACAGATACCCGCAAATATAACTGAATTACTGTTCCCCAATTATTGCCTTAAAACTGAATCTGATACCCGCAGATATAACTGATTCTCAAACATACTGATACCCGCAGATATAACGGATTCTCAACAATACTGGTACTGATACCCGCAGGTCTAACACCCGGACTTGAAAACTGATATGCACAACCCTGTAGAAATACATTCTAACAGCACGTAGCAAGCAAACGAGAGCCAAAACACCCCTACGTTGGGATAGGGTTTCCCTGTCCTATTTTGTCAGGAGCTAGGGTTTCACTACGCACGCAGTGGTTTCAAACAACCTATAATCGGGTGAGCAACCTGTCCTAGCTTGGAATGGTCACTATGGATTCCGAATATGCACTAGGTCGAATGGTCAAAAAGGGTGCCCGGTAAAAACTGGGTTTGTGTTCCCATCATGGCAGAGCCCGTAACCGGTCAGCCTTCTGGCACGCAGCCTCCGGCAAACCGTTCAGGAATAGCAGATGGCAAACACGGTGTCCTAGGCGCACCAATGCAAATATAATGCAAAGACACACATAAGTGTGGTCAAAACAAGATATCATGAGTTCGAGTCAAGCTCTCTAACTCCCCAGCAGAGTCGCCAGAAACTGTAGACGTCCCCGAACGTCCCGGGAGGGAATCCCGTTTTGTTCATTGGGGCTCACTACAGTTCAGGACTCAATGTCACGGTCCTGTATCTAATCTCGCAGAGTGCAATGCAAGACCGATGAATCATCAAAGAGTCCAAATCCGGCAAATCGTTTTGAAAAATAGATTTTTAGAAAGAAGTGCCAAACATGGACTGCTTTGCCAGATACAGAGTCGCCACCTAAATATTTTGTTTATGGGAAATTTAGGAAACCCTGACTCGTTGCCTAAGGCCATGTGTCCGTCATCACCAAAGTTGCCTCAGCTCGGGAACTTGGGTACGATTGGGGAAGGTCATCTATGAGCACCCCCGCTCGCCCGATCAAAGATCGGCCTCTACTAACCATGATATCTAGTTTTGAGAACATTATGTGCTCTTATTCTGGTTATTAGCCTAGAATATGATGCACACACCACACAAGTATAGACTAGATCGCCTTACTTGGAACAAAGCATCACATATCCATTTGTTTGGAAACGGTTTCGAATTTTGCTACTCACAAGTAGGCTAAAACATGGATTTTGATGAATTATTCCAATTCAAGCAATCCAACCTTCACCCACAGGCATTCAAGCAGTTATATCACATAAGCAATTAGCCTCATGGCAAGCATGCTGTCATGTTAACACTCGCATATATGCAAGATGCTAAAGCATAAAACACTCACAGTGTACGCCAAGCCAAAACAAGAAACTAGTTCGAAATCATGCATGATCCTAGTTCATGTTAAAATGGCTAATGCATCGCAAGCAAAATGCAACAAGAATAGGCTCGGCTAACCTAAGAATGGCATATGAAATGCAACAAGTCGATACACGTATTCAAGTTGGAATTGAAGTACAATGTAATTAGTACGATACGCCGAGCCCGGTGCATGTAATACAAATAAATGGATGCAAACATACGAGCATAAGTATGCTAATTGAAACGTGCCCTAAGACTAACCATTGAAAGCAAGTAAGTAAAAGGGAGAAAGACGTGGGGTTGGAAGACATGCATCACACACACGCACGCTTATTACAAAATTCCCCTCTCTCGGAGGGGCCAAAAGAATAATACAAACCAAATAAATTAATAACTAAGCTAATAATTATTACAAACCTTAATTAATTAGCAAATTAATTAAGCTATTAAAGCAGTAAAGCTGCCTCGGGAAGAGGGACAAATGCATGTATGCTCGGCTTTGCTCGGAAATCCATCACCATGCTCATGCTGCCTCTGTTTACACTGCTCAGCACCTCTGAAGACTGCACAAGTCCCAAGGTTGCTTCTGAACTGCTCCCTGAACACTGTGGGAGGTCACCGACCAAGAGATGAGGTCACCGGCCATGGTAAACTGGTCATCAACCAAAAATGATGCCCTCGGCCAAACATTTGTAGCCGACCGGCAATCAAGATGGTCGACCAACCATCTATTCCTGCAGAAACCCGTTTTGCTGCAGCAGAGGACAGACAAGGCATGGCAATGCATTTTCAAAGCAATGTATGCACGACCACCCTCCCTCTCATGTTATGAACTCAAGGGGGTGTGGCCTTTGACTCTTGGATCATCGATCACGCATTCCAATGCATGATGATCAAAGAGGTCAAGTGTGCAATTTCAATGTCAAATGAAATGCACACAAACACACAATAGATCCTAACCTCTATCATGATTGATCAAGAGGCAAGGAATGCGAATATGCAAGCAATACTATGCAACCTAGACATGTAAGTAAACTAATGCAATGTGAGTATGTGAACAAGCATGCAAACATGCAAGCATGTGACAACACATCAAACACATGACAAAATACAAGCTAACAAACATGCTAAATGCAACTTAAGCATACAACAATATGCAAAGGACCAAGTATGCAACAACATACAAGGCAAGCATGCAACAACACGCAAAGGATGGGCTTACACCAAGATGGACAGCTCTCTAATAGGTCCAAAACAGTGGCCATAATGCTATGGAATGAAAGGCAAAACCACATACAAACATGCATGTATAATGGACTTAAAGCTCAAAGCTAGCCGAAGGACTTACACCATGGCCATGTCAACCAAGCCCCAAAGAGCCAAAATGACCAAAACAGTCCCAAAGGACACCAAAACAAGGCTAGAACATGCATTGGATGGGAGGCAAAACATGCTACAAAGGCAAGTACAAAACAAGATGCATGCAAGGCCTAGAAAGGCAAATGCACTACGCCTCTTGCAACCAAACATGGCATGTTTTAGGCAAATAAAATCAGAATTGTAACACATCAAAATAAGCCCCAAAACCTAATGAGAAGGTCTTCCAAAGACCAAATCATGGAGGCGCATGCAATGGTCTATTCTTAAGGTATGAAACACAAACTACCCCAACAATGGAATGGATGGTAAATGCAAGTGTGTGGCCATGGAACATGGACTGAAATGGCATGAGAAGTGATTCCAAATCACTGAAATAAACCAAGGGAAGCATGCTAATGACTCACACACCCGAAGCTAACAAGCTACAATGCAAAGAGGCTATATAAAGCATGGAAAGCATGACCAAATCGACACCCAACAGAGCTTAAACATGTTAAAACATGACCAAAAACTTCACAAAGCTAAGTCAAAACATGCAAGCATGGTGGTCCAAATGCATGATGCATTTCTAGGCAAAATAGAGGAATGCAAGGCAAATGTAGGGTGCATGCAAGGCATGCCTATACCAACTTGAAATAGTGGTATAACATGGCAAAACAAGGCCTAATACCTACTGAAATGAAGCTAAAACAAGCTAGGCATACAAGCCACAACACAAGCCATTTGTGCAAACATCAAAGACAACATGGAGAGGGGATGACCCTCTCCTATTTGGGACCTCAAAACCACCTCTTCACCACTGAAAATCCTCTGGATTTCAGTGGTAGAGAGGTCATGCAAAGACCAAAATGATGGCCAAAAGGGATGGCCTAAAACAAGGCCTAACAAGGCCTTGGAGGGGGAAACAACCCCAAACCTCAAAGCAACCTTAAACAAAGTTCTAAAGAAAAAAAAAATTAGAACTTTTATCAGTTATAAGTGAAGCTTAAAAACAGATGCAAGATAGGCTAAAAGCTTGTGCAAAAAAGGGAAATCTAAAGCAAGGAACTCACCCTTGTAGAACCTCTTCAAGAACCAAGCTCCAGCAAGTTTCTCTGATCAAACTCAGCTCAAAAACCTTAACAACAACCCTCTAATGCCTTAGCAACCCAAGGGTGGTGTAATGCTAGGTGTCTAAGTGCAAAAGTATGAACAAAACAACCTTATACACACACAAATATGCAAAGAGAGGGAGATATAGAGATAGATTGATACAACTCTTTCTAACCCTAATTTCAGAACCTCTGGAACCCTGGTGGAGGGAGGAGAAGCTCCCCCTTTATAGAATTCCAATCTTGCAAAGCTTCCAAAACAAGCTAAGCAAGAGACAAATCCCTCCATGCACGTGTATGGAGGGGGGAAATGTGGATGCTAGCTGTGACAGCTGGCATAAAATATCTGCCAAAAGCAGATTGAAGGGGGTCGACCAGCCAAAATGGCCAATTGACCAACAAAGTTGGCCGACCGACCACAAAAGGTGCTGACCGGTCACAACCTTTGGCCGATGGCAAGGAAACAAGGCCGGTGGCATCATGCCATGGCCGGTGTGGTGTGGGGAAGGCCAACAAGCCATTCCCTACCCTCAGAAGCAAAAAACACAAGTGTTTGGTCCATAACCAAGCACAAAACAAACAAGTTGAGAGATCTTGAGGCAAGGCGCGCGGCCGAGACCTCCAGGAACTCAAAACGAGCACAAGCATGGATGATCACCGAGTGTTCAAACGGTGACGTCCAAGTCTTGAGGACGGTCAAAAATGGGGTGTCTACAGAGGATTGTATTGGCTTTGTCCGGCGATGCCACCAATGTCAAATCCATGCAAATCGCATGAACATTCCGCCGTCGAAGCTGTACAATATGACTTCGCCATGGCCATTTTCAGTCTGGGGGATTGATCTGATTGGGGCTGTCACTCCAAAGGGGTCCAACGGACATGAGTATATTCTGGTAGCGATAGACTACTTCACGAAGTGGGTTGAGGCCCAATCTTACGTGGTGTTGAAGGCATCGCATGTCGCTAAGTTCACCAGAAACAACATTATCTGTCGCTACGGGGTCCCGAATGAGATTATTTCGGATAATGGTTCCCACTTCAAGAAGGAGGTGATCGACTTGTAAGTGAAGTACAATGTGGCTTTTCATAAGTCATCTACATATCGGCCGCAAACCAATGGAGCAGTTGAGGGTGCCAACAAGAACATCAAGCACATTCTGCAGAAGATGGTGGAAACCTACAGAGACTAGCCAAATAAGCTGCCATTTGCTCTTTGGGGCTACCAGACTTCAATTCAAACTTCTACTAGGGCAACTCCGTATTCCTTGGTTTACGGGATAGAGATTGTTCTGCCTATCGAAGTTGAGGTTCCGTCATTACGGGTATTGGCTGAGTGTCAGATAGCTGAGGTAGAGTGGAGCAAAGCAGGTTCGAAGAACTCATGCTCTTTGATGAAAGAAGGCTAAAAGCACTGTATCACGTCCAGGGTTATCAACGAAGAATTGCCAGGGCTTTCAACAAGAAGGTTAAGTTTAGGAATTTGAAAGAGGGGGATCTGGTGCTCAAAGACAACCAAGCTCCCATCCACGACCCTAGGGGCAAGTTCAGACCCAATTGGACTGGCCCTTACATCATCAAGTCTATCTGGTCGGGTGGAGCTGTCGTTCTAATGGATTTAGATGGCCTTGAGTTCTCCCAGCCGATCAACATGGACAAGTTGAAGAAATACTATCCCTGAGCGGCTCGCTAGGCCGAAAACCGAAAAGGGTGAGCTAGGCAAAAGTTAGAGCACATAAAATTTGAAATAATAAAAACTGAGCTCGCAAGGTTGAAAACCCAGAAAGGGTGGCCTTGGCAAAAGTTAGAGCGCAAAAGGAGAGTGTTAATACACAAGTGAACCTTGAATCGAACTACGTAAGGCTTGATTCCCATCTTCGGGATACGTAGGCAACTTCATTCTGAAGTCCAGCCATAAACACTTCCAAATCAACTTTGTCCATGTGATCATGTTGGTCATCTCTATCTATTCTGCATTCAAGAGCTCGATTGTGATCTCTAGTGCAACGCTATTCAGACTAGGGGCAACTTTCCAGTTGCTGGATCCGAGGTTGTACATCTCAGTGATAGATCTCGGGCGTGTCCAGTTGTGATCCATATCAAAAATGGTTTTGAAAAGTTTTAATAAAAGTTGATTTTGCTCAAATTAATCTTTTTACGACTTAGACCATTTTTGGACCAAATGGAAAATTTTCAGTACCTACAACCTTCAATTACATTGATTTCAGTACAGAGCTCTCCTACTCTTAAATACAAATTGAAGTTGCTTTTTATTACATTCATAAAGAAAACTTGAAAGTACTGATAAAGCAATAAATTCGGGGCATGGATAAGTCAGGTGTTCCTGCGCCCCCTCCCAGAGCTTGCGGAAGCCTCTGATGCCAAAGTAGGCCCAACATGTGCCTCTTCATCGAGCCAAGTTATGCACTCATCAGAGAGGGTGCAACTGAAAGTGGGAGCGGGGGCCAAAAGCTCTCTCGTCCTCCATGCTGTGGTATACTAAGCTAGCTGTGCGCCTCGAACCAGAATGCAGTAGGGTATTCTATCCCTTCTTCCGAACAAGTCTGATCATGCCCAAATTGGCGACGGAGTTGAAATGGGAAGTAAAAGACACAATGTGTCAGGCCGATCAGCTGAATACCCAGCTGGCGACACATGCTGTAACTCAACGCCGGCAGATTAAGCCAGGGGCAGCGCCAAGCAATGCTGACAGTGGATAGACTGCACATCCATTCGCACCACCATCCCTCATCAGGGGCATCGACTAGATGTCGCCGAAAGAAATAGCCGCGAGCTAAATATGCTGGGCATGAGTCCACAACTTTCAACTTATCCATCAACCATATCTGGGGAGGGATGAAAAACGAGAGATTAAAGAATAGAGAGCTGTACGTGGAGAGAAAAGTGAGAAAAGGGTTTTGAGAGAAAAAACCGAGCCTGAGGGCCAACTGATGTGAGAAATATATGTGAGATAGGGTGGGAAACATTACTTGCAGCAGTAGTGGACTCCCCGCGAATCTAGTCGTCTCCTGGCGATGGAAGGCATCCAAACCCATCAATGTCTCAGCTATCGTCATGGCAATGCAGCTCTTGCCCTCTCTTAAACCTTGGGCAACCTCAATCAAACGGATGCTAGACCTACCAGAGCCTAGGGCAAGTAAGAAATGAGACAACATACACAAGCAGAGGGCGTGTCGTCGGAAACCCTGCCAGTAATGATCGTCGTGGTCACAGACATCAGAAAATAGATGAATCAAGCTGGGGATGTCCAACTATCCATCGTGAATCAAAGACCGAGCGTCATGCAAAGTAAGCCCGCACATCCGTCCTAGAGCTTGGATGTGGCCAAAATGGAGTTGGGGCAAGATCTCTTCATCGCGCTGAGACTCCATCAAAGATTGGAAGTCTTCGAAAATGGGACATATCTCTTGTCCGCCAAAGCTAAAAACATGAGTTACTGGATTCCAACACCTTGCCGCAGCATGGAGGAATGGAAAACGCAGCGGGGTGCGGCTCAGCGTGAATAGTGCATTTATTCCGAAGCACCTGAAATTCAGCTTTTCTGAGCCATCCAAGTTAGCAATCCAATTTGTGAGATTTTGGACAAGAAATGCCTCCATTTGGTGCAAAAATTGAGTTGAAATGGAGAAACTACGAAGCTAGGGCTTTTGTAGACGATAAGGTGTTAAGTGGAAGACAGGTGTCAACAATTTGGGCACTTTCTGCATTAATGGCTGACCGGCCAGGTTTGATGGCCGACCGACCATCTTTTTAGCCGATTGGCTAGTTCTTGTGGCCGATGACCTCCCACCTTGGCCGATGGCCGCTTCCTTTGTTCTTTGAGCTGTCCATGTCTTGGAAGTGTTGAGAACTTATGTCTTGTTCCACTTCAAATGCCTTTTTGTGACGATTTTGTGAAGTCGTGCCTGTGTTACTTCAATTTGTTTATCGAGTTGTTGCATTTTTGTTTATCAAGTTGTATTTTGTGTTGATTGTTTAGTTCTTGTCTTGCTTATCGAGTTGTATTTACATTTGGTTGGCATGTCAAGTTCTGGTTTTGCTTATCGAGTTGTTTTGTTCTTTCAGTTGTCAGTTGGTTTACTACCTGATTAAGGCAATGCAATTCGAGTGTGTAGTTTTCAAACAAAGTTTAATCTCATTTACATGCGATGCGATGTGATGCTTAGAATGTAAAACGTAACACTTTTTCAATAAAAAAGTTGTTTTTCATTCTATCATGGTTTCTTTTTGCAAAGTACAAAGTTTTAAAGAACATAAAACTGCCTGAGGCAGTACAATGTGCAAAAACTATAGGCAAAAAAGGGAAATAAAGCAAAAAACAAAACATCTGAATCGGCGCCAGTCGCCTTAAGAGCGGGAAGCACTCCTCGTCCTCTTCCTCGACGAAGGCCAAGAACTGCTGCCGTCAGCTCCGCTACCTGAGTCCGAACCCGAACCATCTCCAGCCTCATCTCCATCCTAAGACGACTCTGACTCTGGACTCACTGCCTCCTCGTCAGACTCATCATCATCCGGGGCAGGCACCCGCGAACTACTCCCAGTGTGAGCATGCCCAGCTCTGCTCCGGCTGTGCACTGGAGTCCCTCATGCCACTCCCCCTGCTGCTCGAGGAGGCACTGAAGGTCCCGCCGATGCGCCCGCTGTGGTTGGTATCTAGAATGGGGCATGAAAGAACAATTTGGCCAATGCATCAGTTATGCTATGTGAAGCTGAGTATGGTATCAAATGCAGTATGTGATTATAGTATATGAATGCTGTGAGCAGTATATGAACGCCGTGAGCGGTGAATGATTGCAGTGTATGAGGGCTGTGGCCAGTATATGAGATGCAGTGTATCAGTACTGTGAGTAGTATATGAGTGTGGTGTATCAAATACGGTATTGATAATGTGATGCATCAGATCAGTATGGAGTAGATTATGGAGGGTTTTAGGACAGAGGTTGAAAGAACTTACCGGAATACCGTAGATACTGAGCAGGTCCATGCTTCTCTGCAGCATCCCCATCACCGAAGTCAATAGCTCCAGAGCCTGCCAAGTGTACTCTATGGAAGCCTGCAAAAGTGTTGACATAATTAGCAATCTGCGGGTTATCAACTGAAATGAAATGAATGTGTAGAATGTAAAGTATAGCATATATTGGGATCGAGCCGCGAACTCCGACGAGCTCATGATTAGCTGGGGGAGGAGCTATGGGAATCTGATAAGTCTCTCTAGCCCGTCCTCGGCATGTTATAGTAGTGGGTAGGTCTGGCAACTCCGCCCTCTGTCCCCTCCGGGAACCCCTCCTACCATAGGCCTAGGTCGCCCTGGATCCTCCCACTCCTCCTGTTGTGGCTACAGGTCTCTTTCTCTCACCTCGGCGAACACTGGCCAGAGGCGGCATGAGATATGTCTGGATGAAAACGGCGTAGTGGCCGTCGAGCCTGAAGTAGTCGGCGTCCCAACCTATTGTGAAATCGGTCATCTCCTGCAGGGTGTACGTCTCTGTATGCCTCATGTGCGAAGGAGGTGGCATTGGGACTATCTGCTCAGGCAAACCAAGGCTCTATTGCAAGAAGCGCTCTCCCAAGTACCATGCCCGACAGACCGAACCCTCAAGAAAAACTCAAAAACGAGAAGTCTCTCGAGCGCCCATAAACCAGTCTGTAACTCCGTCAGGCAGCACTGCCCAGGGTTGCCAGGTGATCTGCAAATGATGAATATACAGGTTCTTATCTGCTATTGAAAGTGCAATATAAAGCAAAGCTCAGATGAATTGTAAGGTTTGAAATACCTCCGCTGCGGTTACAGTGTCAAAATATTAGCGGAAGAATGAGAAAGGCTCTCGCGGCCTCCGCTCACACCTCCCATCGTACCTATGTGAATATGGAACCATGGGGGGCATGTCTACCTCCGGTTCTGGAGCAAGCCTCGGGAAGTAGGCATATACCCACAACTACAGAATGTGAAAGGAGTAAAAATGAGTATGTTTATCAGTAAAGTAGAAATCAGAGAATGATATGCAGTGTATCATGCAGTGTGTGCAGTGTACAACTAGTGTAAAGCAGATTGCGTGTTATGCATTATGTGTGGTGTACAGATAATGTAAAGCAGGACTGTAAAGCAGAAGGGAAAGATGTACCTCCCAGGCTCTCCAGTAGCCTCCTAGCAGGTGCCCGCTCCGGCGAGATGAGGAACTCATGTATCCATACAGTGTGGCGAAGCCAGCGCCACCGCAGTCATAGCACCGGATGTGAGTCACGTCTACCAGTGCACTCAAGAGGTAGAGGCCAACGGTGTTCGCCCGGTCGGCGAATAGAGTGGTGCCAAGCAAGAACATGAGGAACCCCCGGGCGTAATGCTCGACCTCCTCGCGGGTCGTCGGTGTCCCCCCCTAAACTGGTCAGCGAACCACGAATATCGCACCATCCCTAGTCGGGAGAGAGGTGGACGAATCCCTAGTAGAAAGATCTGAGCAGTATCTCACTCGCCCATATCAATGTCGAAAGGGATCAGATCACCCCCTACTCTGATGCCGGTGAACATGGAGAAGTTGAAGGGAGTCATCGTCATCTCCCCTGCTATAGAAAGATGGAGGGAATCTGTGGTGTCTCACCACCTCTCCACTAAGGCGCCTAGAAGAGGCCGACTCGCAGTGAGGCGCAAGAGTCCCATGCAGAATATACCAAAACCAGCCTCATCGATGATGTAGCGGACATCATCGGGTAACTCCATGTACCAATCTCGTGCAATTGTGTTCCCATAACCCCGGAAGGCATGAGAATCTCCCTGTGTTCAAGATAAAGAAATGCGAAGCAGTGTCAGGAAATACAGTGTACGCACGTGTTCAGAATTGATAGAAATGTAGTGTGTACATATGTTCGAGTTGACAGAAGTATCATGAATGTGCTCAAAATGAACTAGGCACGTGATATACAAGTGTGCTTGGGTTAATCAGATCAAGAGTGATATTGGCTATCCAGGACATATGACCTATATTGCAGAAAGTAAAGAGGAAGAGTATACCTCAGCGGTGCCATAGAATAAGTGTGACTCTGGCTCGCGTAGCAGGAGGTCCTCCGGAGCACCTCGCGCAAAGCTCTTGAACTGGCGAATACTGTCGGGAGGCAACACGTGTACGTCAGGATCGTACGTCGTCGGGTCGAAAGGCCGAACATTGAGCGACAAAGGCTCGAACTCGGGATCCATCTCTATCCCATGCAGGAGCCCCACCATGTGGAACATCATCCGCCATCTTGAGAAGACTGAGAAAAATGGTCGAAGGTATGGAAAATGGGCAAGAATGCCAAAAGTCAACAAAAAGTCAACTCCGAGGGGTGAAAAAATGGAAGAAAATGTCGAAGTGCGGAAGAAGGCACGAAGATCAAGGGTAACTCGGGGGAAACAAACCCCAAGTGATGGAAATCAAGAATGTGGCATGAAAAACACTTTTCAATTGGTTCAAAGTGTTTGAAACAACGACGATTTTGCGAATCGAAAGTTTTGGGAGGTTTGAAAACATGTGTAAAGCTCGAATCGAAGGGAGGAAAGCGATCTGGAGAGAGAGGAGGAGGGATTTCGGCATGGGAGAAGTGAAAGAATAGGGTTTGGAACCCTATACTTAAAGACCCGAGGCAAAATGTCAAAACTGCCCCGAATCTGCCATTTTTGGCTGATCGGCCAAATTGTTGGCCAGCCGGCCACATTGTTGGCCGATGGATGGCCGATGGCTCCCTCTTGTGGCCGATGGACCTCCAATGCCCTTGTTTGGGGTTGTTCTATTGATTTTTACCCTCATCTCTCAAGAAAGTGCAAGAAAATGTACCTTTTGAAGCTCAAGCGGTCTCTGTGGTGACCTCAAACCGTGTTTTCCGTGTGCAGCACTGGATATACACAAAATGTATCATTTTTCGTATCCTTTTGCATATTGCTAGATTCGAAAATTATCTTTGAATGCGTGGCTTTCCAGTGTTCTTATCACATTCACGGGGTGTGCATTCGTTATATGCCTCTCTCACTTTTGCATTAGACATGCATCCTTGCGTTTGCACAACATATTCCCATTGTGTCAAATAGGTATTCGCGTTTATGTTGCATAGAGTATATACATTGCATGGAACACGTTTTTAACCTTGCTTTCATAGAATGTGCACTTCTCACCCTGGCATGAAATGCGTGTCTCAATGTTGCATGGAGCATACATTTCTCGCACTTACATTGTTATGCACACTCTAGTTGCATTGTTATGCACACTTCACTTGCATTGTTATGCACACTTTAGTTGCATTGCTATCTACACTTCACTTGCATTGTTATGCACACTTTATTTGGTTTCTTATGCACTTTTCACTTGCATTGCTATGTACCATTCTACTCGCATCGTTGTTTATCTGGCATTGAATATGCACTGTTGGTTATCTTGCATTGCATGTGCATCGTTGTCGTTCGTCGCGCAGAAGGCATGCATGGCATTGCATCGTATCTTTCAAGTTTGCCTCTCATACATGCACGATATTGTATGTACAGTTCATTTGAAGTTGGCGCAACCAGGCGATATTGGATGTGTGGTTCATTCAGAGAAGTTTCGTTTAAAATTGCTCACTTTGTGTATCTATCACACATGCTCACTTTGTGTATCTATCACACGTTAGCTTTGTCTATCTATCACAGATGCTCACTTTGTGCATCAATCACACATGCTCACTTTGTGTATCTATCACACGTTCGCTTTGTGTATCTAACGAACATGCTTCATTTATCTTAGTGTATCTATCACACATATTCGCTTTGTCTATCTATCACACATGCTCACCTTTATGTATCACACTTCGTTCGCTTTGTGTATCTATCACACATGCTCGCCTAGTGTATCTATCATACTTCATTCGCTTTGTGTATCTATCACACATACTCGCTTTGTGTATCTATCACACATGTTCACTTTGTCTATCTATCACACTTCAAATTTTGTTCACTTTGTGTATCTATCGCATATGCTTCATTTATCATAGTGTATCTATCACACATGCTCGCTTTGTGTATCTATCACACTTCACACTTTGTTCACTTTGTGTATCTATCGTACATGTTTCATTCACCTTTGTGTATCTATCACACGTTCTCTTAGTGTATCTATCACACTTCGTTCACTTAGTGTATCTATCACACATCCTCGCTTTGTGTATCTATCACACATGTTCACTTTGTGTATCTATCACACTTCACATTTTGTTCACTTTGTGAATCTATCGCATATGTTTCATTGATCTTAGTGTATCTATCACACATGCTCGCTTTGTGTATCTATCACACATGTTCACTTTGTGCATCTATCACACTTCACACTTTGTTCACTTTGTGTATCTATCGCACATGCTTCATTCACCTTTGTGTATCTATCACACGTTCGCTTAGTGTATCTATCACACTTTGTTCACTTTGTGTATCGATCACACGTTCGCTTTATGTTTGTATCACACATGCTCACCTAGTGTATCTATCACACTTCGTTCACTTTGTGTATCTATCACACATGCTCGCTTTGTGTATCTATCACACATGTTCACTTTGTGTCTCTATCACACTTCACATTTTGTTCACTTTGTGTATCTATTGCACATACTTCATTTATTTTAGTGTATCTATCACACATGCTCGCTTTGTGTATCTATCACACAAGTTCACTTTGTGTATCTAACACACTTCACACTTTGTTCACTTTGTGTATCTATCGCACATGCTTCATTCACCTTTGTGTATCTATCACACGTTCGCTTAGTCTATCTATCACACTTTGTTCACTTTGTGTATCTATCACACGTTCGCTTTGTGTATCTATCACACATGCACGCTTTGTGTATCTATCACACATGTTCACCTTGTGTATCTATCACACTTCACATTTTATTCACTTTGTGTATCTATCACACATGCTCGCTTTGTGTATCTATCACACATCACACTTTGTTCACTTTGTGTATCTATCGCACATGCTTCATTAATCTTGGTGTATGTATCACACGTTTGCTTAGTGTATCTATCACACTTCGTTCACTTTGTGCATCTATCACACGTTCGCTTTGTGTATCTATCACACATGCTTGCTTTGTGTATCTATCACACATGCTTACTTTGTGTATCTATCACACGTTCGCTTTGTGTATCTATCACACATGCTCACTTTGTGTATCTATCACACGTTCGCTTTGTGTATCTATCACACGTTCACTTTGTCTATCTATCACACTTCACACTTTGCTCACTTTGTGGATCTATCGCACATGCTTCGTTTACCTTAGTGTATCTATCACACATATTCGCTTTCTGTATCTATCACACATGCTCACCATTATGTATCGCACTTTGTTCGCTCTGTGTATCTATCACGCATGCTCGTTTTGTGTATGTATCACACGTTTGCTTTGTGTATCTATCACACATGCTCGCCTAGTGTATCTATCGCACTACGTTCACTTTGTGTATCTATCACACGTTCGTTTTGTGTATCTATCACACATGCTCATTTTGTGTATCTATCACACGTTCGCTTTGTGTATCTATCACACATTCACTTTGTGTATGTATCACACTTCACACTTTGTTATATATCGCACATGCTTTGTTTATCTTTGTGTATCTATCACACATGCTCACTTTGTGTATCTATCACACATGCTCACCTTTATGTATCACACTTCGTTCGCTTTGTGTATCTATCACACATGCTCGTTTTGTGTATCTGTCACACGTTTTCTTTGTGTGTCTATCACACATGCTCGCCTAGTGTATCTATCACACTTTGTTCACCTTGTGTATCTATCACACTTCACATTTTATTCACTTTGTTTATCCATCACACGTTCGCGTTGTGTATCTATCCCACATGCTCGCTTTGTTTATCTATCACACTTCACACTTTGTTCACTTTGTGTATCTATCGCACATGCTTCATTTATCTTGGTGTATGTATCACACGTTTGCTTAGTGTATCTATTACACTTCGTTCACTTTGGGTATCTATCACACGTTCGCTTTGTGTATCTATCACACATGCTCGCTTTGTGTATCTATCACACATGCTCACTTTGTGTATCTATCACACATGCTTATTTTGTGTATCTATCACACGTTCGCTTTGTGTATCTATCACACATGCTCACTTTGTGTATCTATCACACGTTCGCTTTGTGTATCTATCACACGTTCACTTTGTCTATCTATCACACTTCACACTTTGCTCACTTTGTGGATCTATTGCACATGCTTCGTTTACCTTAGTGTATCTATCACACATATTCGCTTTCTATATCTATCACACATGCTCACCATTATGTATCGCACTTTGTTCGCTCTGTGTATCTATCACACGTGCTCGTTTTGTGTATGTATCACACGTTTGCTTTGTGTATCTATCACACATGCTCGCCTAGTGTATCTATCGCACTACGTTCACTTTGTGCATCTATCACACGTTCGCTTTGTGTATCTATCACACATGCTCATTTTGTGTATCTATCACACGTTCGCTTTGTGTATCTATCACACATTCACTTTGTGTATGTATCACACTTCACACTTTGTTCACTTTGTGTATATATCTTACATGCTTTGTTTATCTTTGTGTATCTATCACACATGCTCACTTTGTGTATCTATCACACATGCTCACCTTAATGTATCACACTTCGTTCGCTTTGTGTATCTATCACACATGCTCGCTTTGTGTATCTATCACACGTTTTCTTTGTGTATCTGTCACACATGTTCGCCTAGTGTATCTATCACACTTCGTTCACTTTGCGTATCTATCACACGTTCGCTTTGTGTATCGTTCACACATGCTCACTTTGTGTATCTAGATGCTCACTTTGTGTATCTATCACACGTTCGCTTTGTGTATCTATCACACGTTCACTTTGTGTATCTATCACATTTCACACTTTGTTCACTTTGTGTATCTATCGCACATGCTTCGTTTACCTTAGTGTATCTATCACACATATTGACTTTGTGTATCTATCACACATGCTCACCATTATGTATCGCACTTTGTTCGCTTTGTGTATCTGTCAGACATGCTCGCTTTGTATATCTATCCTTCGTTCGCTTTGTGTATCTATCACACATGCTCGCCTAGTGTATTTATCACACTTCGTTCACTTTGTGTATCTATCACACGTTCGCTTTGTGTATTTATCACACATGCTCACTTTGTGTATCTATCACACGTTCGCTTTGTGTATCTATCACACGTTCACTTTGTGTATCTATCACATTTCACACTTTGTTCACTTTGTGTATCTATCGCACATGCGTCGTTTACCTTAGTGTATCTATCACACATATTTACTTTGTGTATCTACCACACATGCTCACCATTATGTATCGTACTTTTTTCGCTTTGTGTATCTATCACACATGCTCGCTTTGTGTATGTATCACACGTTTGCTTTGTGTATCTATCACACACGCTCACCTAGTGCATCTATCGCACTTCGTTCACATTGTGTATCTATACACATTCGATTTGTGTATCCATCACACATGCTCACTTTGTGTATCTATCACACGTTCGCTTTGTGTATCTATCACACGTCCACTTTGTGTCTGTATCAAACTTCACACTTTGTTCACTTTGTGTATATATCGCACATGCTTTGTTTATCTTTGTGTATCTATCACACATGCTCACTTTGTGTATCTATCACACATGCTCACCTTTATGTATCACACTTCGTTCGCTTTGTGTATCTATCACACATGCTCACTTTGTGTATCTATCACACATGCTCGCCTAGTGTATCTATCGCACTACGTTCACTTTGTGTATCTATCACATGTTCGCTTTGTGTATCTATCACACATGCTCATTTTGTGTATCTATCACACGTTCTCTTTGTGTATCTAACACACATTCACTTTGTGTATGTATCACACTTCACACTTTGTTCACTTTGTGTATATATCGCACATGCTTTGTTTATCTTTGTGTATCTATCACACATGCTCACTTTGTGTATCTATCATACATGCTCACCTTTATGTATCACACTTCGTTCGCTTTGTGTATCTATCACACATGCTCGTTTTGTGTATCTGTCACACGTTTTCTTTGTGTGTCTATCACACATGCTCGCCTAGTGTATCTATCACACTTCGTTCACCTTGTGTATCTATCACACTTCACATTTTATTCACTTTGTTTATCCATCACACGTTCGCGTTGCGTATCTATCCCACATGCTCGCTTTGTGTATCTATCACACTTCACACTTTGTTCACTTTGTGTATCTATCGCACATGCTTCATTTATCTTGGTGTATGTGTCACACGTTTGCTTAGTGTATCTATCACACTTCGTTCACTTTGTGTATCTATCACACGTTCGCTTTGTGTATCTATCACACATGCTCGCTTTGTGTATCTATCACACATGCTCACTTTGTGGATCTATCACACATGCTTACTTTGTGTATCTATCACACGTTCGCTTTGTGTATCTATCACACATGCTCACTTTGTGTATCTATCACACGTTCGCTTTGTGTATCTATCACACGTTCACTTTGTCTATCTATCAAACTTCACACTTTGCTCACTTTGTGGATCTATCGCACATGCTTCGTTTACCTTAGTCTATCTATCACACATATTCGCTTTCTATATCTATCACACATGCTCACCATTATGTATCGCACTTTGTTCGCTCTGTGTATCTATCACACATGCTCGTTTTGTGTATGTATCACACGTTTGCTTTGTGTATCTATCACACATGCTCGCCTAGTGTATCTATCGCACTACGTTCACTTTGTGTATCTATCACACGTTCGCTTTGTGTATCTATCACACATGCTCATTTTGTGTATCTATCACACATTCACTTTGTGTATGTATCACACTTCAAACTTTGTTCACTTTGTGTATATATCTTACATGCTTTGTTTATCTTTGTGTATCTATCACACATGCTCACTTTGTGTATCTATCACACATGCTCACCTTTATGTATCACACTTCGTTCGCTTTGTGTATCTATCACACATGCTCGCTTTGTGTATCTATCACACGTTTTCTTTGTGTATCTGTCACACATGCTCGCCTAGCGTATCTATCACACTTCGTTCACTTTGTGTATCTATCACACGTTCGCTTTGTGTATCGTTCACACATGCTCACTTTGTGTGTCTATCACACGTTCGCTTTGTGTATCTATCACACGTTCACTTTGTGTGTCTATCACATTTCACACTTTGTTCACTTTGTGTATCTATCGCACATGCTTCGTTTACCTTAGTGTATCTATCACACATATTGACTTTGTGTATCTATCACACATGCTCACCATTATGTATCGCACTTTGTTCGCTTTGTGTATCTGTCAGACATGCTCGCTTTGTATATCTATTACACGTTTGCATTGTGTATCTATCACACATGCTCGCCTAGTGTATTTATCACACTTCGTTCACTTTGTGTATCTATCACACGTTCACTTTGTGTATTTATCACACATGCTCACTTTGTGTATCTATCACACGTTCGCTTTGTGTATCTATCACACGTTCGCTTTGTGTATCTATCACACGTTCACTTTGTGTATCTATCTCATTTCACACTTTGTTCACTTTGTGTATCTATCGCACATGCGTCGTTTACGTTAGTGTATCTATCACACATGCTCACCATTATGTATCGTACTTTGTTCACTTTGTGTATCTATCACACATGCTCGCTTTGTGTATGTATCACACGTTTGCTTTGTGTATCTATCACACACGCTCACCTAGTGCATCTATCGCACTTCGTTCACATTGTGTATCTATACACATTCGATTTGTGTATCCATCACACATGCTCACTTTGTGCATCTATCACACGTTCGCTTTGTGTATCTATCACACGTCCACTTTGTGTCTGTATCACACTTCACACTTTGTTCACTTTGTGTATATATCACACATGCTTTGTTTATCTTTGTGTATCTATCACACATGCTCACTTTGTGTATCTATCACACATGCTCACCTTTTTGTATCACACTTCGTTCGCTTTGTGTATCTATCACACGTTTTCTTTGTGTATCTATCACACATGCTCGCCTAGTGTATCTATCACACTTCGTTCACTTTGTGTATCTATCACACGTTCGCTTTGTGTATCGTTCACACATGCTCACTTTGTGTATCTATCACAGATGCTCACTTTGTATATCTATCACACGTTCGCTTTGTGTATCTATCACACGTTCACTTTGTGTATCTATCACATTTCACACTTTGTTCACTTTGTGTGTCTATTGCACATGCTTCGTTTACCTTAGTGTATCTATCACACATATTGACTTTGTGTATCTATCACACAAGCTCGCCATTATGTATCGCACTTTGTTCGCTTTGTGTATCTATCACACATGCTCGCTTTGTGTATCTATCACACGTTTGCTTTGTGTATCTATCACACATGCTCGCCTACTGTATTTATCACACTTCGTTCACTTTGTGTATCTATCACACGTTCGCTTTGTGTATCAATCACACATGCTCACTTTGTGTATCTATCACACGTTCGCTTGGTGTATCTATCACACGTTCACTTTGTGTATCTATCACATTTCACACTTTGTTCACTTTGTGTATCTATCGCACATGCTTCGTTTGCCTTAGTGTATCTATCACACATATTCACTTTGTGTATCTATCACACATGCTCACCATTATGTATCGCACTTTGTTCGCTTTGTGTATCTATCACACATGCTCGCTTTGTGTATCTATCACACGTTTACTTTGTGTATCTATCACACATGCTCGCCTAGTGTATTTATCACACTTCGTTCACTTTGTGTATCTATCACACGTTCGCTTTGTGTATCTATCACACATGCTCACTTTGTGTATCTATCACACGTTCGCTTTGTGTATCTATCACATGTTCACTTTGTGTATCTATCACACTTCACACTTTGTTCACTTTGTGTATCTATCGCACATGCTTTGTTTTTCTTTGTGTATCTGTCACACATGCTCACTTTGTGTATCTATCACACATGCTCACCTTTATGTATCACACTTCGTTCACATTGTGTATCTATCACACATGCTCGCTTTGTGTATCCATCACACGTTTGCTTTGTGTATCTATCACACATGCTCGCCTAGTGTATCTATCACACTTCGTTCACTTTGTGTATCTATCGCACGTTCGCTTTGTGTATCTATCACACATGCTCACTTTGTGTATCTATCATAGATGCTCACTTTGTGTATCTATCGCACGTTTACTTTGTGTATCTATCACACATGCTCACTTTGCGTATCGATCACACATTCGCTTTGTGTATCTATCACACATGTTCAGTTTGTGTATCTATCACACGTTCGCTTTGTGTATCTATCGTACATGTTGGCTAAGATTGCATAATTTTTTTACATCCCTTCTGCATGAAATGTAGTTCGGTCTGTAATTCCCGCGCGTGGCGTGTTTACTTATTTCCTTGTGTACGAGTTTGCTTTAGCATTTCTTTGCATAACATTTGCATAAATGTTTCATTACAGCTCTCTTTGTAATCATAAGTTATGTTTTGCATCTTGCCCCTGCCTGCGGGTGCATCTCTATGTTATCTTGCCTGTTTGTCTAAGTCTTCGGCCTTGTCAAAAATGGGTCGTCTCTGGGCATTGATGTTCACTCCTGTCATCTTATGACTTTCGGGTTCTGTCAAAGAGGGGCAACTGTAGACACCTCATTTTTGACCGTCCTCAAGACTTGGACGTCATCGTTTGAACAGTCGATGATTATCCATGCTCATGTTCGTTTTGAGTTTCTGAAGGTCTCGGCTATATGCCTTGCCTTGGAGCGTCTCAACTTGTCTATTTTGTGCTTGGTTGTGGACCAAGAGCTTGTGACTTTGTTTCTGAGGGAAGAGGGTGGCCTGCTGGCCATCCCTACAACCCATCGGCCAGGCCGAATGCCCATCGGCGATGCCCTCTTTCCATCGGCCATCAGTGGTGGCCGGTCGGCTTCATTGATGGCCAGTCGGCACCTTTTATGGCCGGTCGGCCATACTTTTTGGCCGAGGCCCTTTTTCTTGTTTTTGCAAATATTTTTATTGCCAGCTGTGCCAACTAGTGGGCATAGAACTCATCCTCCATACACGTGTATGGAGGGATTGATACAAGCCTCTACCTGGTCCAACAAGCTTGAGACTTGGATTTCTATAAGAGGCAAGGTCCCTCTAACTTTCTAGACGTTCAGAAATTTGGAGATACAAAACATATCCCTCTCTCTCTCTCTCTCTCTCTCTCTCTCTCTATTTGCACTTGTTTGTGCCCTAAAGTGGTTTTTCTTCACACTTTTGCACTAAAGCACCTACTGAAACACCTTCACTCTTGAGCTGAGGTTCTTGGAGGTTGCATTTGAGTGGTTTTAGCTTGGTTTTTGCCTCTAAACTTGCTGTTATTGTTGTGCTTCATGGGTGAGTCCCATATCTTCTTTTAAGCTTTGTTTTTGCTTAAGTATTTAGCCACCTTTGCACGCTACTTTTGGCTGAACTTTCAACTACAAAAAGCTTCTTTTTTAAGTATTAAAAATGGTTGTTTGAGGCTTGGTTTGAGTTAGGGGTGGTCTACCCCCTTTGGTGGCTTGTTATGCTTTGTTTTGTGCCACCTCTTTGGGCCTTTGAGATCACCTTCACTTTGCCTTTTAACCATTGAATTCTAGAGGACTTTCAGTGGTGGAAAGTGTGTTTTAAGGCCTCAAATTGGAGGGGGTTGTCCCTCCTCCTCTTCTCTTGTTTGCCTGTGTTGGTGGCTCACCAAAAGAGCATGTATTTCTATCTTCTTAAGGCTTTGTTTGAGCACTTTTTTGGGATTTTTCAGACCTGCCATGACTCTATTTTTGGCTATCTTGGTCACCTCTTACATGCTTCTTGTACTTGTAGTATAATCCTACTTGTAGCTTTGCAAAGTATCATGTCTTTCTAGCATGTTTTGGCTCTATCTTAGCATGTTTTTGTGACTTTGCTAACATGTTATAACTCTGTTTTGGGTTGGTTTGATTACTTGTTGCATGCTTCATGTACTTGTAGTGCAATCCTCCCTATAGCCTTAACATGCATCATGCTTTGGACCATCATTTTAGCATGCTTTTGGCTCCACTCCAGGAAGCTTTTACTTATGTTTTGCCATGCTTAAGCTCTATTTTAAGTTGTTTTGGTCATGCATGCCTTGTTTTGTATAGCCATAGTGCAATCTTGCTCACTACCTTTGAGTTTCATAGTCTCTAGCATGGCTTACTTGAGTTGTTTGCATGCTTTGGCCTCTTTTCTACCATGATTTCAGTGTATGAAGTGTGGTCATGCTCTCTCATGTTTCACTCTTTCAATGCTTTTGGAGAGTTATGATTTATGCCTCAATCATGAGCCAATTGGCATGCATGCTTCCCTAAACTTTTTGGACTACCATCTCAATGTGTTTTTGGTCTTATTTTGCCATGATGCAACTCTGATCTTTGTTGGTAAAGTCATCTCATGCTTGGTTTTGGTAGGTGTAGTGTAATCCTCCTCATTGGCCTTGCATGCATCATGCTTTATGCCTCCATTTCTAGCATGTGTTAGCTCTACTTCATGCATGTTTTGGCCTTGTTTTGACCTGCCTTGGGACTGTTTTGAGTCACCTTGGCCCTTTGGGGCTTGCTTGATATAGCTATGGTGCAAGTACCTTTGCTAGCCTTAAGCTTTGAGCCTCCTAGCATGCCTCATTTGTCATATGTGCATGTTTTGGAATCATTTGGAATGATATTTTAGAGCATATAGTGTTGTCACACTTCCATGTTTTTCATCCTTTAAGTGCTCTTAAGAGTTGCACCTTTATGCCCTATTCATGGGTCAATACATGAGCATGCATTTTATTGCTCTCAATGCTAGCATTTCAGAGCATTTTGGCCATTATTTTGGCACGCATGAGGACTGTTTAGGGGTGGTTTAGTCTATTGAGCATTGTATTGCATGCCTCTTGTATGATGCTCTTTACTTGCTTTAATGCTTTAGCCTTCAAACATGCCATGCATGCATTGTTCACATGATAGAATCTTGTGCATGCCATTAGCATTGATAGGATGATCATGTTGTATGTGTTGCATTGTGTTTGGATCGAGCGTTGATCCAAACACAAGGAATGTGACACGTTTCATACTTGAAGTAATGAAACGTGTTGCGTTTCTTGGTCGCCGACCCTCTTGATCGATCATGATAGAGGTTAAGGCCCTTATGTGTTGTTTGTGCATTCATCAACATTGTGCAAGCTTGACTCTTTGGCCATCATGCATTGAGATGCGTGATTGATGGCTCCAGGGCCGAGCCCTACATTCCTTTGAGCTTGAGATATGATAAGGAGTGTGGTTGCACACACATTTCCTTGCAAATACACTGTCATGCCTCTGTTTGTGCTCTGTTGCAACAAAAGGAGAAATTGCAGGAATGAGTGGCCGACCAGCCATCAAAGCTGCCGACCAGCCACCAAGTCTGCCGGTTGGCTATCAAAAGTGGCCGATGGCTATCAACCTTGGCCAATGGCCATCCCTCAGTATGTTCCTAAGGTGGGCCAGAACCATCTTGGAAGTTGGCACAATTTTTAGAGGATCAAAAGAGTGCAAACAGAGGCATGGTAGTGGATTTCTGGGCGAGGCAGTCGAGCATGTATATCTCCCTCCCCTCGAGGCCATTTTAACTGCTTTGTTCAGATAGTTAATTCGCTGATTCTGTAATTAATTAGTTAATGTATTTAGTTAATTTATTTCATCTTTGTAATGTTCTAATTAGCTTAGTATAGCTAGTTTCGATTCGGCTTGTAATTAATTAACTTAACGTAGCTAGTTAGTCGATTTATTCGGACCCTCCGTCGAGAGGGAAAATGTTGTAATAAGTGTGCGTGCGTGTGTGAATATCTTCCAACCCCACGTCTTTCTCCCTTTTATTTACCCGCTTTCAGTGGTTAGATTAGGGCATATTTCAATTAGCATACTTATGCTTTGTATGCGTGCATCATTCATCTGTCTTGCATGCACCGGGCTCGGCGCATCATTCAAACTACATTGTATTTCAATTCCTATTTGAATACATGTATCAATTGTTGCATTCATATACCATCTTAGAATAGCCGACCCAATTTAGCTGCATTTTGCATGTGTTGCATTAGGCATCTTAACATAGCTAGGATCATGCATTGGTTACTAACTAGCTTCTGTTTTGGCTTGGAGTACACTGTAAGTGTTTGTGCTTTAGCATCCTTGCATGAGTGTGAGTGTTGCCATGACAGCATGCTTTCCATGAGGCTATATGCTTATTTGATATAACTGCATGAATGCCTGTGGATGAAGGCTTCATTGCTTGAATTGGAACAATTCATTAAAATGTGCGTTTTAAGCCCACTTGAGAGTGGCAAATCATGTTTTCTAAGCCCACTTGAGGGTGGCAAATCCACATCTTAGCCTATTTGCGAGTAACAACATCAAACCATTTTCAACAAACAAACATGAGATGTTTTGTTCCAACTTGAGTGATTGAGTCTATAGTTGTATGTTGTGCGCATCACATAGTAAGCTAGCTAATAAACCGGAATAAGAACACATGTGTTTTCAAAAACAACATATCATGTTTAGTAGTGGCCGATCTTTGATCGGGCGAGTGGGGGTGCTCATTTCAGGGCCTTCCCCTCTCGTACCTAAGTTCCTGAGCGAGGGCAACTTTGGTGATGACGGACACGCGGCCTTAGGCACGAGTCAGGGTTTCCTAAATTTCCCAAAACAAAATATTTAGGTGGCGACTCTGAAATCTGGCAAAGCAGTCCATGTTTGGCACTTTTTGATTAAAATTGATTTTCCAAAACTATTTGCCGAATTTGGACTCTCTGGTGATTTATCAGTCTTACATTGCACTTTGTGAGATTAGATTCAGAACCGTGACAGGAGTCCGAACTGTAATAGCTAGAACTACAATTCGCTCCCTTGCACGCGAAGCGGAGTTCGGGCGGTCTACAAGGTCCCAGAAGTCCTTCCCCTTCTTCTATCAATACTTCGACACTGTGACTGCGATTGAGGTAACTCAAGCTTCTCTATTATTTCCGTTTTCCTTCGGTTCTAACTCATATTGCAATATTTGATGATAACTAACAATCTGCACACTCTCTATTTATAGATTACTTGGCAGCCCTGGGCGATGATGCTTGAGGGAGTCAGGGATCAGTTTGCTGGGATGCGAGAGGCTTTCCGCTTTCGACTCCTGCTCGAGGGCCCAATTTGTTGGGCATGGTTCTTAGGGGAGCGATTCTTACGCCAGACCATCGGCTTGCCTGAATCGGTAGTTCCCATGCTACCTCCGACATATATGAGAGCCATAGAGAAATACATTTTGCAAGAGATGATTGATTTCACCAGGGGCTGGGATGCCGGCTTTTTTCGAGTCGAGGGTGATTACATAGCCTTCATCCAAACATACCTCATGGCACCTCTGACTAGCGCCCGTAGAGGTGAGAGAGCGAGGGTCCCAGCCGCGAGAGGGAGAGACAGAGGGGCCAGGGTGACCAGGACCCATGGCAGGTGAGGTTCTAGGACGAGACAGTGGACTGGGTGGCCAGAGCTACCTACCACGCCTTCCTGTTGGCGACACACCGGGGAGGCTTCCCAAATCCCCATCGAGCCCGCATCGGCCGGGCATGAGCTTGTCGGGGTTCGAGGCCCGACTCCAGTATGTACCATACTTTACATTTTGCATATTTACTTCATTTCAGTTATGCTTTATAGAACACTAATCCTCACAACGAACTTGCAGGCACCGATAGAGTATATCGGGCACGCTCTCGAGCTAGCGGCTTCCCTGATGGAGATGGTGCAGAGGAGCATGAACCTGCTCAGCCTTTACAATATTCAGGTAATTTCCTTCAATTCGCACTTTATGCCATAAAACTTCCTGCTGATACATCAGCATTTCAAATGTAATCTATTCCACACTGCACTGATCTGACACACTGCACTTAAACACTGTATTCAGACGCTGCATTCAATCACTACATTTCAAACACTGCATTCAATCACTGCATCCAATCACTACATTTCAAATACTGCATTTGATATACACCAGGACTGATGTATTTGACAAATTGCCCTTTTCAGATCCCAGCTACATCGGACATTCCAGCGGGAGCTGCAGTAGGGCCATCAGTACCTTCTCCGGTAGTAGGGAAAGAGAGACGGGAGGCTCCGGCTCACAGCCGAGGCAGGGCTAGGGGCACCCATGACGAGAGTGGCCGTTTAGAGCCCGTTCCGAACGATGATGATGATGAGATGAGTGAGGACGAGGAGGCAGCGAGTCCACAGTCAGAGTCATCTGAGGATGGAGAGGACAATGCTGACTCAGATTCTGAGGGCGGAAATGATGCTGAGGCCGGTTCAGTAGCTAGCTCAGACACAGGGGTCTCTGATAGTGACACCGATGGAGATAGTTCTAAGCCCATGCCCAGGAAGAGAACGAAGAGGGCCTTTCGATCCTAAGGTAGATGGGCACCAATTCACATGTTCTTGCTTAGTCTCTTTTGCTTTTTCCTTTTTTTTTTTTTTTTTTTTGCTAGTAGTGTTAGCACATTGTACAGTTTCCAGACAGTTTCTATTTTCTTAAAAACTTGTACCCTTTTGTAAAAAGAAACCATGATTGGAATGAAAATCAGCTTTTTGATGAAACGTGTTATGTTTTACATTCTGAGCATCGCACTGCACCATTTTACACAAAAAAGGGATTGATGGAAATTGAATATTGTACGTTGCATTGGCAATTTCTTAATCAGGTAATGAACCGACGAACACATAACAAACAGAGTACAACAACTCAATGAACAACTAATGCAACAACTCGATAAACGAAACAACAACTTGATAAGCAAAACAACATCAATACAACTCGATAATCAACAACAAAACAATTCGATAAACAAAGTGAAACAACATAAAAAATGACTCAACAAAACTCTTAAAACACGGCGGCAAAATGCACCAAGAGTAGAACAAAACACAGGTTCTTAGCACTCTCAACACACAGGAAGACCATAGGAATTATGTCGGCTATAGACAGAGGTTCTCGGCCACCAAAAGTGGCTGTCGGCCACTAGTAGTGGTCGGTCAGCTACAAAAGGTGGCCGGTCGGCCACCAGCACTGGCCGGTCGGCCACTAGTGCAGGGAACCTCCAGATTGCTGCCACCTGTCTTCCACTCAGCACCTTATGTTCTACAAAAGTTGGGACTTCGTAGTTTCTTCATTCTAACTCTGGTTTTGCCACAAATGGAGCCATTCTTCACCGAAAAACTCTCAATTTGGATTGCAACTTTAGATGGCTCGGAAAAAGTGAATTTATGGGGTTTCGAAATAAATACACTATCCACGCTAAGTCGTACCCCATTGTGTTTTCCGTTCCTCCATGCCACTGCTAGATGTTGAAACCTGGTTACACATGTTTTCAGCTTCGGGGGCCAAGAGATATGCCGTACAATTGAAGAATTCCAAGTTCTTATGGAATCCAGGCGTGACAAGGAAATCGTGCCCCAGTCCCGTTTTAGTCACATCTGGGCTTTAGGACGGATGTGTGGGCTCACTTTACACGATGCTTGATCCTTTTTTCACAACGGAGAACTAGACATTCCCAATCTCATTCACCGATTTTCTAATGCTGGCGACCGCAGAGAACGTCTTTGGCAAAGTTCTCGACATCATGCCCTTTGCTTGTGTATGTTGGCTCATTTTCTTCTTGCCCCTGGTTTCGGAGGGTCTAGCATTCGCTTGATCAAAGTAGCCCAAGGCTTGAAAGAGGGCAAGAGCTGCATTGGCTTAGTATTGGCCGAGACTTTGATAGGCTTAGACACCTTCCATAGGCAAGAGACAACCAAGTTCGCAGGAAGTCCACTACTTTTGCAAGTACTGTTTCCCATCCTATCTCACATGTGTTTCTCATATCACTCGGCCCTCAAGCTCTATTTTTCCCTCAAAACCTTTTCTCACTTTTTTCTCTCAACGCACATTTCTCTATTCTTTAATCTCTCTTATTTTTCATCCCTCCCCAGATATGGCTCATGGGCAGGTTGAAAGTACTGGACTCTTGCCCTGCATATTCAACATGAGGCTATTTCTTTCACCAACAACTAATTGATTTCCCAAACGAGGGGTGGTGGTGCCATTGGATGTGCAACAGGTCTGCCATTGACATTACTTGGTGTTGCCCCTGGTTTGATCTACCCGAGATGAGCTACAACATGTCTCAACAACCTGGCATTCAGTTGATTGGCTTGACACACTGTGTCTTCTATTTCCCATTTCAGTTCAGGCATCAGTTCATATACGACCAGACTTGCCCATAAGAAGGGGTAGAGTACCTGGCTCCATTTCCAATCCGAGGTTCACAACTAGCTCGATATCCTACTGCATGGAGGACAAGAGACCTTCTGGCTCCCACTCCTAATTTTAGTTGTGCCTTTCTAGCGAATGCATAGCTTGGCTTGAAGATGAGGCACAAATCGGGCCTACCATAGCATCTGAAGCCTCTATAAGCTCTGGGATGGGACGTAGGAACACCTGACTCATCGATGCCCCAAGTTTATTGCTTTGATCTAACTTTCAAGTTTTCCTTTTGAATATAATAAAAAACAACTTTGATTTGTATCGAGAGATAGAGAACTTTGTGTTGAAATTAATGAAATTGAAGTTGTGGGCACTGAAAATTTTCCTTTTGGTCCAAAAATGGTCTAAGTTGTAAAAAGATTAAGTTGAACAAAATCAACTTTTATTAAAACTTTTCAAAACCATTTTCGATAAGGATCACAACCTGACACACATGGACTCTATCCTCGAGATGTACAACCCTGAATCCAGAAAATGGAAAGTTACCCCTTGTATGAATAGCACTACACTGCACTATAACTAGCTCTCATAGTGAAGATCACAACCGACCTCTTGGATACATAAAAGACAAAGATGACCTGAACAATCTCATGGACAAGACAGTTGATTTGGAAGTGTTTATGGCTGGACTTCGGAATGAAGTTGCCTACGTATCCCAAAGATGGAAATCAAGCCTTACGTAGTTCGGTTCGGGTTCACTCGGGTATTAACACTCTCGTTTTGCGCTCTAACTTTTGCCAAGGCCGCCCTTTTTGGGTTTTCAACATTGCGAGCCAATTTTTCTTTTTTTCTAATTTTTTGTGCTCTAACTTTTGCCTAGGTCGCCCTTCCAGGTTTTTGGCCTAGCGAGCCACTCAAGGGTAGTATTTCTTCAACTTGTCCATGTTGATTGGTTGGGAGAATTCAAGGCCATCTAGGTCCATAAGAATGACAGCTCCACCCGACCAGATAGATTTGATGATGTAAGGACTAGTCCAATTAGGTCTGAACTTGCCCCTAGGGCCATGGATGGGAGCTCGGTTGTCTTTGTGCACCAAATCCCCTTCTTTCAGATTCCTGGACTTAACTTTCTTGTTAAAAGCCCTGGCAATTCTACATTGATAACCTTGGACATGGTATAGTGCTTTCAGCCTCCTCTCGTCCAATAGCATTAGTTACTCAAACCTGCTTTGCTGCCAATCTGCTTCTGTTATCTGGCACTCAGCCATAACTCATAGCGACGGAACCTCAACTTCAATCGGCAGAACAGCTTCCATCCCATAAACCAGAGAATGTGGAGTTGCCCCAGTGGATGTCTGAATTGATGTCCTGCAGCCCCAAAGAGCAAATGGCAATTTGTTTGGCCAATCCCTGTAAGTTTCCACCATCTTCTGTAGAATGTGCTTGATGTTCTTGTTGGCGGCCAAAACAACGTCGTTGGTTTGCGGCCGATATGCAGATGACTTGCGAAAAGTCATGTTGTATTTCTCCAACAAGTCGATCACTTCTTTCTTAAAGTGGGAACCGTTGTCCGAGATGATCTCATTCGAGACCCCATAACGACAGATGATATTATTCCCGATGAACTTGGCTACGTGCGACGCTTTCAGCACTACATAGGATTAGGCCTCGCCCCACTTTGTAAAGTAGTCTATTGCCTCCAGGATATACTCATGCCCGTTTGAGCCCTTCAATGTAACTAACCCAATAACATCGATTCCCCAGACTGAAAATGGCCATGGTGAAGTCATGTTGTATAGCATTGACAGCGGGATGTTCATGTCATTGGCATGAATTTGGCATTTGTGGCATCGCCGAACAAAACCGATACAATCCTCCTCCATGGTTGACCAGTAATAACCCTGCCTGAGAATCTTCCAGGCTAGCATTACTCCACTCATATGCGATCCGTACTCCCTTCCGTGGATGACCTCCATTAAGCGCTTCGACTCTTCTGCATCAACATACAGCTTGTGCATTCCCAAATGGCCTCATTTGTACAATTTACCCCCGCAGACGATAAATTGAGCAGCCATTCACCGTATTGCCCTTTTATCTTTGGCATTTGCCCCTAGTGGATAAGCCTCCTTTTCCAAGAAGTTCCAGATATCATGATACCAGGGGTTCTGATCTTGTACTTCATCTATTGCGGCAATCAACTCATAGGCCGACACATACCTCCGTTCAATAATGATCGGACGCATCCGGACTCCCAAAGGGATGTCTATCATGAAAGATAGAGTTGATAAAGCATCAGTGAACCTGTTGTTCTCTCTTAACAGATGCGTTATGGTTAGCTTCTCAAACCTGGGAATCAGAACATCCAGGGTTTGGTGATAGATTTTCATCATTTCTTCCTTAACCTTCCAATCTCCTTTTGCCTGAGACACAACTAGGTTCGAGTCCCCAATGACGTCCAACCATTTTGCCCCTAGTTTCAGGGCGGCTTCTAAGCCAGCGATGCATGCCTCGTATTCTGCTTCGTTGTTAGATACCTTGAACCAGAGTTTGAAAGCTAAAGGTATGTGGGAATTGTCGGGTGCTATCAGCAACACCCCTATCCCATAACCGTACTGGTTAGACGCTCCGTCAAAGTACATGGTCCAAATCTCTTCCTCGACTTGCAGAATAGCCTCATCTGGGAACAAATACTCTACTGCTTCGTCTCCCTCCACTGGGTGATCAGCCAGGAGCTCAGCTACCGCTCTCCGCTTGACAGACTTGCGAGTCATGTACTTCAAATCAAATTCCGAGAGAAGAGGCAACCAATGGGCTAGCCTACCCATAAGCGCTGGTTTTTCGAAGAGATATTTGATGGGATCTAATCTCGAAACCAGAATTACGGAGTAAGCTAACAGGTAGTGCCTCAACTTCCTGGTAGCCCATACCAAGGCCAAGCAAGGCTTCTCCAACGGGGTGTAATGGGTCTCATATTCCATCATCTTCTTACTCAGGTAATAGATGGCTTTCTCCATTCTATCCTCAGATTCTTGTGCAAGCACTACAAGAAAAAAGGGTTTTTACGACGCGCAATGCATGCCGTAAAAACCCTTTTACGACGTGCAACGGCACGTCATATTATGACCAGTCATGGAAAGTTGTTCACTTTCAATGACATGCTTTGCACGCCGTTAAAAACTATTTAACGACAGATTTTGTGCGTCGTTGATACCTTTTTTACGACATGCTGTAGTACGCCGTTAAAAACTATTTAACTACAGATTTTGTGCGTCGTTGATACTTTTTCTACGACATGCTACAATATGCCGTTAAAAACCATTTAACGGCAAATTTTGTGTGTCGTTATTACTTTTTCTACGACCACTTTTGCATGCCGTTATTTGGTGGGACAAATAACGACACTGATTGTGCGCCGTAAAATATATAATACAACAACTTGCTCAGCCTGCCGTAGATAAGTAAAACATACCACGACATACATGAAACGCTGTGGAATATTTCATATAATGACCTAATTTGCTTGCTGTATAAACAAGCTTCACAAAATATTAATCAACCACGACAATATTATTTCAACCATCAAAAATAAACTATATATATATTATAAACATTCAAAAATTATCAATATATTCATTCCAAACATCCAAAACCTGACTGCAAGTTCAAAAACATCCAAAAGGACTATCCTTAAGTTCTAAATTATCCAAAAAGTTATAAACCATCCAAAACTATACATATATAATTCTTAAGTTCTAAATTATCCAAAAAGTTATAAACCATCCAAAACTATACATATATAAGTTTGTAAATATTACCCAAAACTATTCAAAAATTATAGAAATCTATTCATCAAAGTCCTCAAAAACTATCCATAGATGTTAGTTCTACTCAAAATCAAAGCTAATGAAATGGGTTGGCCAAGCAACAGTGCTTCCAATAGCATCTTCAAGCACAAACATCTCACGATTAGGGCGAAACAATGGCGCATTGACTATGACATGGTTAACCCATACTTTCCAACACCCAGGACCGAGAGGCACGTGATGTACCAATGCTTTAGAATCTGTTGATGCAATTGTGCCTTCCGCAACCACCACCTTTGTTCCATCCCAATTCAACAATTTGCATTTGGCATTGTCCAAGGATCCACCATTTCCAGTTTCATTTGCGTCATGCAACTACCATAAAAGCAATACATAAGATAAGCTAATGAATTAAAGATAAAATTAAAGTTATTATTAATGTCATATAAAATTTACCCAAATATCTTCATCGTCTTCATTGTTTTCATCACCCTAAAAAAATGTAATACAATATCAAGTTATATTTGTTTTTCCAAATATGAAAGTTTGATAAAAGCTCTTGAGTAGAAAAACAAACAAGCAAACAAAAGTAGAAGCACGAGAAAAATGAAAATGAGTAAATTAATAATGCCATACAAAATTTACCCAAATATTTTGTTGTGAGTGCATCCTACATTCACCACCTCCATGCACCCTACGTTCACCTCTACCATTTTCCTCACCCTAAAAATATCATAATACAATGGCAAAAAGCATTTGTTTACTTAAATTTAGAATCTTTAATGTAATCCATATGCAAAATGACAAGCTTGAGTAGAAAAGCAAGCAAGCAAAAGCACAAGCATATCAAATGTGCAAGTTTACCTGAGTTTCTTCATGTGAGTGTCCATTTGCCCCATTGCTTGGCTCCTGCAAGTATTAATCAATTTTTTATTTTTACAAACTTTGTGAAATATCCTTATATCTAAGATGGGAAGTACTAAAGTTAAAAAACAATTAAATTTTATAGGAAGATAAATTTAACCTCATATTGTGACATTGTTCATTTTTTTTTTACCTCATTTTGCCTTTTTCCTTTTAACATTTCAGCTTTCATCTCCCGGAGTTCTTGTTCTAATAGCAGCAATTTTTCATTTAGTTGTCTCATATTTTGATTCTGGTATGCTTGTGCATCAACTTTCGATGGCAATGCTCCAAATCCAAGCCCTCTTACACTACCACGCCGTTTGGACCAAACGCTTGAACAATTGCATCATCTTTGATAGACATTGACCCTTCTTCTGTAGAAGGCTTGTGAAGCTCTTGAACCTTATTCTGCAATATATAACATTTATGATAAGGAACCCAAGTCTGCTAACTACAAAAACAAGTGCAAAACTCACCTATGAGGGTTTCCTTAAAAATTAAGCACATGAAGCCTCTAAAATTGATTAATACTTGCAAGTGCAAAAACTACATTTACATGAGCCAAATATTCTATTGGTCGTAAAGCCTGTGCGATAGAGCACCATCATTCAAACCATAACACACAAGATAACCAATCAAAGTTTTTTACCAAGTTAAGATCTGTTGCCAAAGAAATTCAACTGTTAAACCTTGACTAGCATGACAATCTGCAATTTTCCTTTTAAAGATCTTTCTCAATTCACTTTTAAGTTTTAATATGGTTTGGTCCACCAGAACTGCAACAAAAATTTGCTTAATAGTAGATTGACCTTAACCAAATGGAACCCGAATAAGGCTGAACACTGACCTAACTAATCCACTCCATTCTTAGTTAAGAATGCGAGTGCATATTTAACCACAACAGAGCTGCATCAAAGTTTCTGATAACTGTATCTTTCTGCATCAATAACAGGTTTACATTAGATAACACATGAGATGAAGTGATTTTTGTTACTCAAATAACAGGGAGAGATGCTTGGTAGCAAGGGAGTTAATTAACAATAGGGAGAGATGCTTTGAAGTTGAAGTTTGAGCTAAAAATAGGTGAAAACTTAATAGCAATGGAGTGAGATGCTTTGAGCTAAAAAGGTTCTAGTATGAACACAGAAACTTAGTATAGAGATTGCAGACTTGGAAAACTAGGAGTCAAAAGAAGAAAATGAAATTCTAAGGCCGTTACCAAAAAGTGAACATTTTCAGTATTTGGTTTCAATCATTCCTGATAAGAAGGTCAATGGAACAACCAACCCGAAAATTAATCCAGGATGGATGAAGTGAAGAAGATATTTCTTGTGCTGTTATAGTTGAAGCCATGAAACCATAGGGAAAATTTACAAGGATGTCAGGTTAGACCTGCTTTAGGACATCATAGGATAATTGAAAAGCTAGATGTCCATCAGGTGAGAGTTGCTAAAAAGAGAATAAACAAAGGTAGACTTAGAAATGAAAGCATTAGCAGAATTAGGCAATAACATAAAGATTAGCGAGTTAATTAAGAACGTCCTGCATTGAATAGCAATGACGACACCCTAAGGATTAATTTGTTTCAACTTGAAGGCAGTAGGAACGAAGAATAACCACATTCAGGGTTATGTTAGAAAAAACATGATAGCTATGAATTAACAAAAGATCTTGAAAGTATGGGCAATTGGAAAAAATGAAAAAATAAATATATAAAACAACTTAGTAGTCGGAATGGTTTTGTTAAGTAAAGTTTTATTGTTACTTATGTAAGAAATAAACAACATCAGCTATAATTATCAAATTATAAGAATATGTTCCAGAGGATAATGAAATCTCCACTTGTGACAATTCTTTACTGTCTTGGATTCATTTCTCCTATAATTTCTATCCTACCCATAGAACCTGTCAGTAAGGCATGCTTATGAAGTTCTCAGAGAAGAACCCATTGAGAATAAATTATAAAGTTATCCTTCTCTCAGTTAAGAATATGTATGATTAAAGAATATGTATGATTATAGTTTGTCATATTAATGCTTAGTTCAAGTCTCAAGAAAACAACACTAATATTTCTTCTCTAATCAAATCCAAAAACCCAAAATCCATAGTTTGTACTTATATCCAAAGAAGAAAAAGAGGAAGAGGATGTACCAACTCCACTAACTACAAAAATAGGTACAAAACTCACCTTTGAGTTACTTCACCACAATAAGACAAGCAATTATCAAACAAATTGAAAAAATGAAGTAATATCACAAGCACAACTTCATAGGTTTTGTTTAAGACAAACTAGACCTCTACATATCAAAAAAAAAAAAAAAAAACAGTAAAACAAACTGGCAATTTGTTCAACATCCATACCAAAACAAAACAGCATGGCAATAGCAACCCAAACAAAACAACACAACAGACAGCAATCTTTCAATTGTAAAGCAATTGTAAAGTAGCAGCCAACAATCTTTCAATTGAATTGAATGAAATCACAAGCTTTAATAACATATTAAGTTAATTCATACCACTGCTTCCTGAAGCACTTCATTGATAGGTTTCCCCTTCTGCCTTGTATGTCCTTTGATCCAAACATCCACTCTAGATATGGAATCTGGGTCTTGGCTTTGATTTTTCTGGAAAAGAAATAAAAAATAAAAAAAATTAAAACATAGTACAAAATTAGAAGCAACAAAATCAAAATGCTTTCAAAATAAATGTCGTCTATATTGCCAAACTTACCATGTCTTCCTCTAGTCGTGCATAGCCTTTTCTACTCATCGTGTGTAACACCTTCTGCTTTGCTCTCATCTCTTTGAATTTTTCACTCTTTTCCTGAGTGTAAACATTTGAAATGCCCACATTTTTTAAGAATTTGTAATCTTTATCTTAATTGTTATGAAAAAAAATGAGCTTCTACATAAAACTATTATGAAAAAACACTTACAATGAAGCTTTTTGAAAGTCGATTTTTCACAAATGCCTTCCATTCATCCATTCCAATCTTATCAGGTTTGGTGAGGGCAATATTACGTGCTAAATGACCTTTACCTGCTGCAGCGAGAGTTCTTACTTTTCTTGATAGTTCACACTTGTAATTGCGCCACAATTTTGCGAACTTTTGCATCACATGTGTCTTGTGGATATCATGTATTTTGTATCTAAGCTGCATTTTCATATAACCAAACATTTAGTATTACAAGAGGGGGAAAAATAATGAATTGTTGTATAAAAATTAACTGCATAAAAATACTACCTTCACACAAGCCCATAACTTATCCTTAATCTCATCTGGAACTTCAGACCAATAATCTATATTAATTGGCACCATCTCTCGAGCTAAGATCCCTTCTAAGGTTGATAAGTGCACTGATTCTTGTCCTATCGGTTGGTTCCTTTCATTGAAGTCGATCTCATCACGCTTTTGTTTGCCTTTGTCATGCATCTTTAACTTTGACGGCCCCCTAGTTTTCTTCTTTAGTTGTTGACTAGAGTCAGCTACTCCATCTGCATTTGGTGATTCAGTTTGTCGAGTATTGGAACCTACATCTGAAATTCTAATGGGTCCATCACTTCTATTGTCCATTGTCGCAGCAACTATAGCTTCTTGCTCTTTCCTATGTCTTTTTGCTGCCTTTTTAGAACTCTTTATGACACATGAAAAAAATAAAAACAAGGCAGCCAATAATTGGTTAAAAATGTATACCCAAAATAAATAAATTAGAAAAAAAAACACTTGTTTGAAAGTTACCTCTGCACACATTGTTGGTTGGCAACTTCAATTACTAAATCCTTAGAAAAGAGTTCCACCTGCAAAAATGAAAGAACAAAACCAAGTCAAGTAATATTTTTTATATGAGATACAAATATATGAAAGTATTTTGTAAAAGAGGGAAAAAAAAAACTACTAACTAATTTTATACATACCACAAATATCACATAGTGAAAAAGTAATTCTTAAACATCAATCACCATAGAACACAAGTACTTATAATATTATTTTACTTCATTACTAGGTCAACAAAACATAAAGAGTAACTCATTCATCACGCAACACTTCCACACCCTCACAATCACTCCTTACATAGCACTCATCTTCATCACTATTGGCCATTTCAAGCCTAGCTATATCGACATGTTCACATGGCATGTAAGCATCATCATCATACATTTCAAAATCATGAAAACCTCTTCGGGGTGCTTTAAGTACAACTTCCCAATTGGATGTATCATTATCTCTTAAATAAAACACTTGTTTTGCTTGTGACGCTAGAATGAACGGATCTCTCTCAAATTGATGTCTGCCATGTTGTAAGTTAACCAAAGTAAATCCATCTTCAACTTTGACACCATTTCCAGTAGCTGCCCAATCACATTTAAATAAAGGGACTTGGAATTTATAATAGTCCAACAAAATAATCTCTTTAATAACCCCATAAAAAGAGATTTTTCTCACAACTTGTGTGGTATCTCTCTTACTAGCTCGACAAAGAGTTTCTGCTTCGATGGAAACACCACTATTTTGTGTAGCCCTCTCAACATTGGTTGTATGAAAGCGATGGCCATTAATGACATAACCCAAATATGACATTGCATCATTTCTTGGGCCAGCTGCAAGCCATTTCAATGTATTCGACACCTCACTACCACAAGAATTGATCTTCTCTTTCAACCACTGGCAAAAAGTATCCATTTGTCTAGAATGTAGTAATGCAGCATCCCTCAATAAGCGCCTATCAGACTGCTTAAGCTCCTCCGCATGCATCCTAATAAAAAAGCAAAATGGTAAGAACCCACCATTCTTTGAATAATCAACTACAAAGGAGTATTTAACTCATCATACTTACTCTAGATAAGGTTGGACTTCTGCACTGTTTATTAGCACACATCGATGAGCAATTTGCAACACATCATCTGGTATCGCTATTGATTTTCCCGAAATAATTGGGCGTCCTTCTAGTATTGTGTCACTTTCAAACTCTATATTGCGATTATGTCGAACACCTATTTCAGCTGCTTTCTTCATATACCCACTACAAAATTGTTGGACCTCTTCAGCTAGATAGCATTCTGCTATGCATCCCTCAGGTCTTGCTCGATTTTTAACATAACCTTTGAGTGTCTTCATGTATCTAAACAACAATAAAATTCAGCTTTACAACTTTTTTAGAAGTTTATTTATGTTAGAGAAAAAACAATACTTATATTTAAAATATGATATAAACTCACCTTTCAAATGGGTACATCCAACGAAATTGCACTGGCCCACATAAGCGAGCTTCTCGCCCTATATGAATTGTTAAGTGTACCATAATATCGAAAAATGATGGAGGGAAGAATCTTTCTAACATACATAATGTCTCGGCAACATCATTTTCAAGTTGTTCTATCTTATTCCTATCAATCACCCTTTGACATATCTGATTGAAAAAAGAGCACATTCGGAATATGGCATTCCTTGGTCCTTTTGGCAAAAGCCCTCTCAATGCGACTGACAACAATTGTTGAAACAGGACGTGACAATCATGTGACTTGAGTCCAACTAACTTGCATTCTTGTAATGAAACACAATTAGCAATATTTGAGCTATAACCATCAGGCAACTTCAAATCTTGTAGCCTAGAACAAAAAATCTTCTTCTCATCTTTTGAAAGTGTATGTGATGCTAGTGGCAAGTAAAAATGGGATCCTCTATCCTCTGCATGCAATTCACTTCTAATATTCATTTCTGCCAAATCTTTACGAGCCTTAAGACCATCCTTTGATTTCCCCTTAACATCTAAAAGTGTGCATAAAAAACTTTCACAAACATTTTTCTCGATGTGCATCACATCCAAGTTATGACGTAAAAGCAATGCCTGCAACATCAACAAAAGATTTATTATTTAAAAAACTAGAAGAAAAAGTTTAACTAAGACTAACGATAGACAAAAGAATATGAAATCCTACTTTCAAAGGACTTACATTCCAATATGGTAGATTGAAAAATATGGACTTCTTCTTCCATGGTTGGACGCAATCTGACTTTTTTTGATCATCCTTCTTTTTGGTCTGGGCCCTTTTTCTTTTCCTTTCCTTTGTAGTTTTTCCCCAATTAGTTTCGATGTCCCTTACTGCATGTAACACATCAGATCCACTCAATGGTTTAGGCTTTCCCCCAAGTTCTTGCTTTCCATCAAACCAACTTCTTTTCATTCGAAATGGATGATCCGAAGATAGAAATCGCCTGTGGCCCATGTACACTGTCTTCTTACTGTGATTCAACCACTGCGAGCATGTGTTAATGCTACATATAGGACATGCAACTTTCCCCTTTGTGGCACATCCAGCTAAGTTCCCATAAGCTGGAAAATCATTTATTGTCCACATCAATATAGCCTTCAAATTAAACATAGACTTGCTGGCTGCGTCATAGACCTCCACACCATTATTCCATAATTCTTGTAGGTCTTCTATAAGTGGCTGCAGATACACATCTATATCATTCCCTGGTTGCTTTGGTCCCGGTATAAGTAATGTCAACATTATATTTTCCTTTGCCATGCATAACCATGGAGGAAGATTATAAGTCACTAACATCACTGGCCAACAACTGTACGTTGAGCTAAGATTTGCAAAGGGATTGAATCCATCTGTTGCAAGACCAAGTCGAAGGTTTCGTGGATCCGATGCAAAAGAGGGCCACTTGTGATCAATTGCATCCCATGCCAACGAATCAACTGGATGTCGCATCTTTCCATCTTGACTTTTGTGAGTGGAATGCCAAGTTAATTGTTCTGCTTTTTCTTGTGACCTGAACATTCTTCTAAATCTTGGAATTATGGGAAAATAACGCAACACCTTCGCTGGAACCCCCTTTTTAATATTCTTAGTTCGCTTATCTACTTTCCACCGTGAACAATTGCATTTCGGGCATGCCTCCATATGCTGTAAATCTTTTCTAAATAAACAACAATCATTCACACAAGCATGTATTTTGTCATACCCAAGATCAAATGCTTTAAGCAACTTCTTTGCTGAATATATAGATTGCACAAGTGTGTTACCTTCTGGTAGCATGTCAGACACTAATCTCAAATTTTCATCAAAACTCTTATCAGATGCCTCATACACAGCTTTATGCTTGTATAAAGCGACAATTGCTGAGAACTTAGTGTACTTTGTACAACCTGGATATAAAGGAGTTTCAGCATCTTCTAATGCTTGCGTGAACTCCCTCTCTCTACTTTCATTTCTAGGTTGCGGGAAATCATCATGTGCATAAGCATCTCTAAACAGCCTATATGTCTCTGGAATTTCGACATTGTCCTGAACTTCTACAGGTTCACTTAGTCGTTCCCCATGAAGAATCCATGACGTATATTTAGGATCCATCCCTACCATGACCAAATGCTCGAAAACAGTATCACAATGCTGTTGTGATAAGTTTCGACAACTTCCACAAGGGCATATGATCATATCGGTATTCCCTGAATTTGCCTTAGCCATGTTGACAAATTTTCTCGCTCCATCCACATACTCATTCGATACTCTGAAAACTTAAAATTATTATTAATTCCATCCAAACAAAATGAGTAACTTAACATTTGAAAGCATATTTATGGTTGTGTTTAGAAATAGACCTTGGAAAATGTACCCATGTTTTGTCCATCTTCAACTTTCCACTTGCTAACAAATTGCATCCACAAAAACTACTAAAATTAGTTACATGCATCAATGCTCAAAATGATTAGCAAATACACTAAGATGGTATTTTAGAGTTTCAAATAATCTAGAATCTAGAATTGTAATCAAATACCATTAAATTCTGGAAATATCAAGTACATAACAAACAATTGAATATCAATTTTGGTGTTTGATAGGCAACTTAGTAACATACTAGATGACAACTAGATAATTATTCTATGAAAAAGTTTAACAAACTTTAAGCAAATAAAAAAAAAAGTATACCTTGTAAACTCGAAATTGCTTGATTCCTTCCTTCTCCTATATTGAAATAATTATTTTAGCTCTTTCACAAGGAGGCTTTGACAGCTAGTCAGCAGCACTTTGAAAAAACTGCTACACAGGGCCAGAGCAAATTATTCCCAACACAACATCCATATAACAATTACTACAACAAGATGGTACACAGAGCAAAGTAGTGTAGCAGTTTAGAAGATGAAATTTCCCATTTTCATTAAGTAAAAACCAATTGAAAAGTAAAAGTGGATAAATTTAATCAATGTAAGGAATTCAACCTTTTCCGTTTAATAGCCAAGCCTAAAATTCAACTAGAACAGTAATACCCAAAATAATCATTAGACAATCTAATTTCTATTTCTTAATAAAAAATAAAAAAAAATGTGGTAAACAAGGTAGGTGTCTGCTACGAATTTTCATTATTGGCCCTTTTGTATTGTTTAGTGTTTAGCAGACTTTGTTAATACTTTTAATGTAATATCCTTTGTGCAATATTATGGAATGAAGTTCTTTTTTCTGCCAAAAAAAATAAAAAATGTCAACCAAACACCAAAAAACAAAAACATAAACATTTTTTCTTTGTAAAATCAATTTGCAAGAAAAATAGTGTAAAATATTTTACTTCAAAACAAACAAAGCCTTAATAAATTATAAATCCAAGCATAACTAAGAAAAATATTTTTTGTGCAAAATCAATTTACATGAAAAATATTTTGGAGTAAAATATTTTAACAAAGCCTTGGTGTAAATATAATTACTTTTCGAACAAATTGAAACATCTAAAATAATGAATAAAATTATAAACATTATTATGACATTTGATTTAATAAATAAATAAATAAAATAGCTTCCAAAAGATAATTCATTCTTGCTTCTCTCTCTTAATTTTAAAATTAATGGTTAGAGAATAAGCTGTAAGAATGATACCTTCAAATAAAGTGCGCTATATACCTTCAAAAAATAATTACATATTAATGATAAACCTTATAAACATTATTAAATTACAAACTTCTCCATGAATATGTAAATACATTTTAAAAAGACCACTGATATGTAAATCTAGCATATTACATATTATGTATGTAATATCCCCAAGGGAAATTACCATATACATTAAAAATACAGTAACTCTAGCATGAGAGGTTGCTTCTCTTTACGTTGTACTTTTATTTCATTACCTTCCTCAGATCAATCTTTTTATTTTAATTTTATTCATAAATAAAATTACTTTTCACAAGAAATTACAATTTAATATAATTTTTTAAAAATAATAATTTCAAATAAAAGGTAAACTCCGTGAATATTAATGATTAAAATTATAAACTTTACTATAAATCTGTAATTATTTTGTGAAAGTTACTGAAATGCAATTTTCCCTACTTTTAAATATGTGACTTGAAAAGTCAGGAGAGAAAAAAAAATAATAATAATAATAAAGGAGGAAATCTACAAGAGAGACAGAAGAAGAAGATAGAAAGTGTAAAGAGAATAAAAATATAAACAAGGATAAGTTAGTTTTATTTTTATACATTTTACACATATACCAAGGCTATCTATCAGCCGGGTGTAAAAAGAAAATAAAATAAAAAATTTCAAAGGGATGTAATGAGATAAAATGGTGACATAGCTCTCAGAATGAGATCATTCCCAGGCACTCGTCAGTTTGGACATATCGTGTCCAAAAATACTTAGAATTCAAAAAATTACCAAATATTCTATGCAATATTTACACAGGATAATTAAGCAATTAGACCTTGCAGAACAAGTAAATGTACCAAGGCAAAGAACAATTTGTGCACTCAATATTGGTGTCTAGACAACCAAGAAGAACATCATGCAAATGGATTCTCTCCCAGTGGACACATGAGATGCATTCCCCCTCTCTTTCCTCCTGGAAAAGGGAAACGGTTTCTAATACAATAATTTCAGTGTGAGAAAAAATTCTGTATCACAGACTCGTTTTAAAATTAAAAATAAAACAAAAATAGACCGTAACCCAAAAACAGGAAAACCTGACAGCAAAAATGAATTCAGGCATTTTTTCCTTACTAATGGGAATTATATACAAGAATATGAATCAACGAAATCACCTACATCTTCAAAAAAATGCATGTGCAGTCCTCATGTAACTTACAAGCAGAAAACAAAAATTTCCCCCACAACATTTGAGAATGTGAGACATGTCCCATAATCATATCCAGTTGATTGCACATTTGAAAAAAATAACATTCTTTTCCCCAAATCGAACCGGAAAGTATATAGTTATTCACAATTATTGCACTATTCACCTTTTGCCAAGTAATAAAAGGTAGAGAGGGGGGCGATTGGCACTACCCATGACAATATTTTTTAAACTTGACTATAGTAGTAAAAAACTAATGATTCGAGATTTTGACAATATGAATCTCACACCCATAAGACTCGAACTCAATAATATCCTATCACCAAATCCCTTAGAAATAGAAATAAGCCTTTGGACACCACCACACTGGATGGGTTTGTACTTAGAAAATGGTGAATGGCCTAACATGTGGTCTAACTTTGAAGTATTTAAATATGGTGAAATATATAATATAACCCAAGATCTGAATAAAATCATTCTGGACTAGTAATTAATAAACATGCAATTGGGACATACATTCCTGTAATCAATTCTTTCATGGAATCTCACCATTAGAGCAATCACGTGACCTCTTGGAATATCTTGAACATTATATTTTACAACTGTCAAGAAAATGACAAAAGATATATGTCTGCATATATACCTTAATTCATTAAGATTATAAAAAAAAGTGTTCATAAGTTCATCAAAATTTGCTTTAATCTGCAAGACTATCATCGTCAGCCATCATAGATCGAAACTTCTTCTTTTTTCAATTTAGTGTTATTGGATCTGTGAGGTCCATTTTGAATCTAATTAGAGAGAAATCAAATTCTTAAAATATATTCGTTCTCATAACTTTATAGTTGTCACGTATTTAAAGGTTACAAATGTGTTGATTAAAGCAGATCAAAACAAGCTATGCAATAGAATAACTCAAACCGTCCATCTAATAAACCGAATGGGTGAATTAGGTACAAGTTAGACAAATTAACCTGTCTAATTCATTTACTTTATTGAATTCCTTTTCTAATGGTGGTGGAGGGGTGACAAGGGTAGTGGAGGAGTGACACACTGGTGGTGGAGGTGGCGATAGAGACTGACATTGATGGACTTGGTGGTGATGGTGGTGGTGGTATCCATTGTCCAACTCATTCAAACTCAATTTTAATTAGATTTAGAAGAAATTCTAATTCGTTTATATATTCAAAAGAATTTAAACAAATTTGAAATAAGTGTAATTAAGAGAATTCATGATTTCGAATTGTCTTTGTCAACTCTACACATGTTGCACAGTCAAACTTCTGTAAGTAAACAATGAGGCATATGAATGACATATCAATATTTTGGACCTGTGGAGTCTGAAGAGTGTTCCTCCTAATGCATGTGCACTCTGATGAATAATGAGAGTTAAATATATATACACATATACATATATATAATTGACATATACAGATGTAAACTAAGAAATATATAAATATTTTAGTGTTTTATCCTAATTATATTCAACAAATCAAATTATATATAGATATATATATACACATAAAAAGTATTTAATAAATAAAATCGAGACAAGGCAGAAAAAACCAAGGCGGGAGAAGCAAATCCCATCTCCTACTCATTTTCTTATCACGATAGGAAAAAATTTGGGCGAGTTAAGAGTGGAGATACGGTGCCAGGGCAGGACATGTCAAATTGCCATCCCTAACTCCTGCATTTCACCAAACTTTGAAATGGGAATAGCTATTCCTATCTCATTCCATTCCAATCTCTCCTTCCATTCATGCCTAAAATAATTTCAGCAAACCAAACGCCCCTTATTCCTATACCGGACTGTTGATTTAATCAAACTGAAATGTATTAGCAAAACTAGCGGAGGTGAAAAACCATCGATACAACATTGGCCAGTTTCCATATCAATCTTACAGTCTAACTCTATCTAAAAATCCTGTACATAGCAACACAAGACCCAGAGGGAAAACAAAGAAAACCAATGCAAAACACATACAACAATGTAAAAGCCCCAAACATACACTAGAGTAAATCAAGAAATACTCTTCCATGGGAGCAGGAAACAAACCCCATCGGATTTCTACAAAAATGGAAAGTTTTAAGAAAATATCATTTTACCAAGGGTTAATAGATGCTATTCAGGAAGAAGGAAGAGAAGAGAGAGTGCCTTACCAGTCGAAGTCGAAGCAGTCGAAGCAGTCGAAGTAGTCGAAGCAGATTACAAATTGAAGCCAAATCCAAGTCGAAGCAGACTGCGTCAATGGATCTCTACCGATTCAATTGATTGAAGAAGTGTTTGAAGAAAACTTTCGCCTTCACCTAGGTCTCCCTCTCTTCTTAGAAACTCTGTGTCTTTTTGTTTCTTTCTTTCTTTGTTTTTTTTGATTTGTATCAGTCTGTTTGATAATAAAAAAATAAATTAATTTTTTTTTTTTTTTATAATTGGCGACAAAAAAATTAGGTTTTGACGCCTGAAGTATTTTGGGATACCATTCATGACCTACATAGTAAGTCATAAAAAGTGACATACCATTCACGACCTACATAGTAAGTCATAAAAAGTAACTTATTTTTAATGACTGGCAGACGCGTGTCGTATATAACTGATGTATTAACGGCATGCTATATGTATGTCGTAGAAAGTTTTATTAATTACGGCACGCAATGCAAGCCGTAAAAATATTATCATTTTTACCATCAACGGCCTGCACAATAGACACGTCGTGGTTAGTCTATTATTTACGACATACAAAAAAAACAAGTCGTAAAAATGAGAAATTACGGCTTGCATTCATTGTATGTCGTGGATGTGGTGCCGTGAAAAGTCAATTTTGTTGTAGTGAAGCATGTGTAGACACCCCATTTTTGACCGTCCTCAAGACTTGGACGTCACCGTTTGAACACTTTGTGATCATCCATGTTCGTGTTCGTTTTGAGTTCTCGGAGGTCTCGGCTATGTGCCTTGCCTTAGGAACTCTCAACTTGACTGTTTTGTGTTTGGTTTTGCACCAAACACTTGTTGTTTTGCTTCTGAGGCTAGAGGAAGGCTTGTTAGCCATCCCCACACCTCACCGGCCGTGGCTTGAGGCCACCGGCCATGTTTTGTTGCTACCGGCCATTGGTGATGGCCGGTCGACACTCTTTTTGGTCGGTCGACCATTGATTTGGTCAATTTGTCATTTTTGGCTAGCCGACCACTATTCATCTGCTTTTGGTAGATATTTTATGCCAGCTGTGATAGCTGGCATCCACAATGCACCATGTATGGAGGGATTTCACTCTTGCTTAGCTTGTTTTGTAAGCTTTGCAAGAATGGAGTCCTATAAAGGGAGGGCTTCTCCTCCCTCCTCAAGGGTTCCAAAAAAAAGTTCCAGAGGGCTCTGAGATTAGGGTTAGGGTTTGTGTATCTATCTATCTCTATATCTCCCTCCCTTTTGCCTTTGTGTGTGCATAAGGTTGTTTTGTCTTTAGCTTTGTACTAAGACACCTAGTGTTACACCATACCTTGGTTGCTGAGGTGCCAAAGGGTTGTTCTTGAAGTTCTTGAGTGGATTTAAGCTTGGAAAGGCTGCTGGAGCTCCATTCTTGAAGAGGTCTTCAAGGGTAAGAAACTTACCCCTTTATTCCCCATTTTTGCACAAGCTTTTAACCTGTCTTGAATCTGTTTTTAAGCTTAGTGTATAACTAAAAAAAGTTCTGTTTTTACTTGATTTTGATCTTTGTTTAGGTCTCTTTGAGGTTTGGGGTCGTTTACCCCCTCTTAGGCCTTGTTTGGCCTCTTTTTTGTGCTATTTTTGGTGAGCTCCGGGACCACCTTGTATTGGCCTCCTCCTTGTTGGGGATGGTGTTTTGAGGTCCTAAGAAGGAGAGGGCCATCCCCCCTCCTTGTTGTCTTCAAAACTTGTCATTTTAGCCTCATGTGTGAGCACCTTGATTAGGTCCATGTTGGCCATGTCTTAGTTGGTATTTGTGGTTATTTTTCCATGTTATAGCACTGTTTTAAGTTGGTTTAGACACACCATGCATGCTTTGCATACTTGTCTTGTAATGCCATGAAATTGCCTTAACATGCATCATGATGTACCATGACTTTCTAGCATGATTTTGGCTTAGCTTTGTGAATCTTTTATGCATGTTTTGGTGTGCTTAAGGTTTGATTTTGGTTATTCGGGTCATCCATGACTTGCTTTGTATAGCTACCATGCAATCTCCCTTGTAAGCTTTGAGTATTGGAGTCTCTAGCATGCTCTATTTGCATCATTTCGGTGGTTTGGCACCATTAGTTATGTCATTTCAGTCCATATGGCATGCTTGTATGCTCGCATTTGATACTCCTTTAATGCTTTAAAAGGTTGATGTCTTATGCTCCATGTTTGGACCATTGTGTATGCTTCCATATGTAGGCCATTTAGATGCCATCTAAGTGTGTTTTGGGCTTTGTCTCGACCTACATTGGGACTGTTTTGAGTCCCCTCGACCCTTTGGGACTCGCCTTGCATGGTCTTGATTTGATCCCTTAGGTTGGCCTTAGGCCTTAGGCTTGGTTGCATGTTTTGTTTGTTTGGTTTGGCGCCATTCTAACATGATTTCAGAGCTTACAATGTATGCCATTTGTCCATGTTTGTTCCTTTTAAGTGTGCTTAAAAGTTGCTTCTTTGTGCTTAAGTTTTGAACCATGTTTGCATGCATGTTTGTATGTAAATTTGCCTTCATTTCCATAGCATTTTGGCCACTGATTTTGGCATGCTTGAGAGCTACCCATGTTAGTGTAAGTCCATCTTACCATGTTGTTGCATGCTTGTTTCATTTTGCATGTTGTTGCATGCTATACATGTCCACATGTTTAGGTTGTATGCCTATCGCATATTGCATGTTAACATGCTCATGTTGCATTAGATTTGTTGCACACTTGAGTTATTTGCATGCTTGCTTGCTTACCTAGGTTGCATTGCATTGTGTGTGCATCTCTTGCCTCTTGATCAATCATGATAGAGGTTGGGGCCCTTTATGTGTTTTGTGCATTTCATTCCATATTGAGTTGCACACTTTACTCTTTGGCCATCATGCATGGAAATGCGTGATTGGTGGCCCAAGGGTCAAGGACCATCCTCACTTGAGTTCATAACATGATAAGGAGGGTGGTCGTGCACACATTACTTTGAAAATGCATTGCCATGCTCTGATTGCCCTCTGTTGCTGCAAAACAGGATTCTGCAGGAAGAGTTGGCCGACCGACCACATTCAATGCCGGCCGGCTATTTATTTCTGGCCGAGAGCTATACAACTGGTCGATGACCACTTTTCCATGGCCAGTGACTATTCCTCTTGGCCGGTGACCTTCCACAGTGTTCAGGGAGCAGTTCAGAAGCATCCTTGAGACTTGCGCAGTCTTCAGAGGTGCAGAGCAGTGTAAACAGCGGCAACATGTGGCATGGCGATGGGTTTTCCGAGCGAAGCCGAGCATGCATGCATTCGTCCCTCTTCCCGAGGCTATTTTAATGCTTTCAGTAATTTAATTAATTTGTTAATTAATTAAGGTTTTGTAATATTTAATTAGCTAGAGTAGTTAATTATTTATTTGGTTTGTATTATTCTTTTGGCCCCTCCGAGAGAGGGCGGATTGTGTAATAAGCGTGCATGTGTGTGATGCATGTCTTCCAACCCCACGTCTTTCTCCCTTTTACTTACCTGCTTATGATGGTTAGTTCTAGGGCACACTTCAATTAGCATCTATATGCTATGCATGTTTGCATTCATTCATTTGTATTGCATGCACCGGGCTCGGCGCATCATACTAACTGCATAGTATTTCAATTCCAACTTGAATACGTGTATTGAGTTGTCGCATTTCACATGCCATTCTTAGGACTAGCCGAGCCTATTCTAGTTGCATTTTGCTTGCGATGCATTAGCCATCTTAACATGAACTAGGATCATGCATGGATTACTAACTAGTTGCTGTTTTGGCTTGGAGTACTTGGTGAGTGTTTATGCTTTAGCACCCTTGCATGCATGTGAGTGACTGCCATGATAGCATGTTTACCATGATGCTATTTGCTTATTTGATATAACTGCCTGTATGCCTGTGGGTGAAGGTTGGATTATCTGAACTGGAACAATTCATTGATTGCGAGTTTTAAGCCCACTAGATAGTGGCAAATCACCATGTTTTCTAAGCCCACTTGAGGGTGACAAAATCCACATTTTAGCCTACTTGCAAGTAGCAAACCGCTTTCAAAAACAAACATGAAATGTTTTGTTCCAACTCAGGCGATCCAGTCTATATTTGTATGCTGCGCGCATCACATAGTAATTCTAGGCTAATAACCGAAATAAGATCAAATAATGTTTTCAAAACTCGACATCATGGTTAGTAGAGGCCGATCTTTGATCGGGCGAGCGGGGGTGCTCACGAAGTGACCTTCCCCAATCGTACCCAAGTTCCCGAGCCGAGGCAACTTTGGTGATGACGGACACGTGGACTTAGGCACGGGTCAGGGTTTCCTAAATTCCCCCAAAACAAAATATTTAGGTGGCGACTCTGTATCTGGCAAAGCAGTCCATGTTTGGCACTTCTTTCAAAAAATCTGTTTTCAAAAACGATTTGCCGGATTTGGACTCTTTGATGATTCATCGGTCTTGCATTGCACTTTGCAAGATTAGATATAGGACCATGACATTGAGTCCTGAACTGTAGTGAGCCCAAATGAACAAAACGGGGGATTCCCTCCTGAGACGTTTGGGGACGTCTACAACATGCAGCCCATAGTCATGTCGATTACTAACAAATACAAAATCAATGGCTTCCCCGGCTCTAGCGGTGACAACACGGGCGGGTTCTGAAGCTACTGTTTCATCTGCTCAAAAGCAACCTGGCATCAGTCATCCCAGTGGAATTTCCTTCCTTTCTTCAGGAGACCAAATAGTGGTTCAAAAGTCAAGGTTAATCTTGCAATAAACCATCTTATGAATTGCACTTTACCCAGAAAGCCTTGCACCTCCTTTTCAGTCCTTGGTGGTGGCATTTCTAGGATGGCCTTGATTTTGGAAGGATCAACCTCAATGCCCCTTTGTGTAATCAAGAACCCCAGCATTTTCCCTACTGTGACACCAAAAGTGCATTTCTGTGGATTCAGCCTCAGCCGATATTCTTTGATCCGTTAGAAAAGTTTCTTCAAGGTGGTGTAGCGGCCCTCTCTTTCCTTTGACTTGACAATCATGTCGTCTACATACACCTCAACCTCTTTGTGGATCATATCATGCAACATCGTGGTTGTAGCCCGTTGATAAGTAGCGCCAGTATTTTTCAGACCAAACGGCATCATCCTGTAGCAGTAGGTTCCTGACAGCGTGGTGAAGGCAGTCTTCTCTTTATCTTTGGGTGCCATCAAAATCTGGTTAGAGCTAGAAAACCCATCCACGAAGGAGAGCAACACATGGCCTGCGGTGAAGTCCTCCAATTCGACAATGTGCGGTAGAGGAAAGTCGTCCTTCGGACTAGCTTTGTTCAGATCTCTGAAATCTACACACACCCGAATTCTGCCATCTTTCTTTGGCACCGGAACAATATTGGCCAACCAAGTAGGATATTCAGATACTAGCAAAAACCCTGCATCTATCTGCTTGGTGACCTCTTCCTTGATTTTCAAAGCCCAATCCGGGATTCTCTGAAGCTTCTGCTTGACGGGTCGGGCCTCAGGGTCAAGAGGGATCCGGTGTTGTACAATCTTAGGATCAATTCCAGGCATGTCTTCGTAGGACCACATGAAAACATCTTTGAAATCTTTTAATAAAGCGACTAAGCGCTCACGTTCCTCCGAAGACAATGTAGACCCGATCTGGACCAGACGCGGATCCTTCTCAATATCCACATTAATTGAAACAATTTCATCAACAAGGGGTTTTACAAACCTCTCCTCCTCTCGATCAATCAAATGTTCCAAAACCAGAGGAATTCCTTCATCATCGTTTTTATCAAAATTTTGAAAGTCATGATCAATGCAATATACAAGTGGCACAGAAAAGTACTCAAGAACAGCAGCAGTACCATTCTCATTCAAAGCTTCCAGCTTGTCCAATTCCTCGATTATAACTGACTCAAAAGAAAAAGAAAAAGACGACCTGGACAAAACAACGACATTCGGGTTATCAACCTAAGGAATACCAAACTCCGACTCAGAAGAACTGGAATCCGATTCCGACTCCACAGACTCTGTGGAATCAGATTCCCGTTCACTACCTGATTTAGAACTGCTGGACAAAAGGCCCTCCTCGAATAGCCAAACGAGAGAGGGTGCGATAGATGCATCCAAAATACCACCGGAAGGGTCCATAGCTGATTGATCTCCGATCATGGAAACGGTGAAGTCATTCCCCAAGCTCTTCGGTTTGATCTGAGGATCCGAAAGGAGACAAGCCAGCGCTGCTCCTAGCTCAAGCTCACTGCCATTGGACTCATCTTCTGTACTCTGTTCAGCCTCAGCTAGTAAAATAGTCTGTTCTTCTGTAACTTCATCCCCTTACAGCTGTAGGTCGAAGAAGATCTCAAAGCCGGGCAAACGCCGCTTTTCAAAGTTCAACCATGGCTCATGAAAGTCGTAAAATGGGAAATCTTCCCCCTCTTGGACAAAGCGGCCGCTCAGGGTTCCTTGAATGGGTCTATACACCAGCTCATAGTGCTTCCCACTTTGCTTAGCTTTGGCTCTTCCTGGAACTTCCTTCCCTTTTCTTACCCTATCCTCTTTGGTAGGCATATAACGTAGACCAAAGGTATGAGGGTTATGTGGCACTTCAGCCAATGCACCAATGCCCTTCCCTCCGCTCCTTTCCAATCCCATTTCGGGTACATGTTGTAGCTTATTCATGAGGTAGACTGATTGAGCACTGACGTACAACCTCTCGTCAATAACCAGGATATCGTGCACCACCTGGGCCTCAGCCATAGTGAACCCATACAAGAAGACATCCTCATCGCCGTGTACAATTTCCAGTACCGGTGTAGTGACTTCCGGCGGAGGATGTACAGAAGAATTCCCAAAAACAATGGCTACCCCCTTCCCATAGGGGTACTTCAACATCTGATGCAGAGTGGAAGAGACAGCTTTCACTTGGTGCAGCCACTGCCATCCAAGGAGTAAGTTAAAAATGGCCGGAACATCTAGGACATGGAACTCAATATCCTGTTGTGCCGGGCCAACCTGCATTCTGATTCGAACTGTCTCCATCACCTCCTAACTTGTATTGTTATAAGCCCGAATCACATGGGTCATTGGTACAAAGTCTGTTGGCTTCAAGCCAATAGCATAGGCCATACGCGACGAACACACATTAATTGCAGACCCAGTATCCACCAAGACAACCGGTATCCACTTCTCTTTACATTCAACAGAGATGTATAGTGGTTTGTTATGGTCAGAGCCCTCAGGCGGCAATTCCTTATCTGTGAAGGTCAAAGTTGGCGAAGCGCCTCACGGGAAGACTAGTCCCACTAACTGCTTGGGGGTTGTGTCGATAGACATCTTATCCTTATCCATTGTTGATAAGACAGCTTGTCTATGCACCCGTGAAGCCATGAGCATTCCCCAAATGGATATGTCTGCTTGAATCTTCTTTAGTTGCTTCAGTACAGCTTCTTCTTCTAGCAGTTTCTCCTTTTGTTTTTTTGCCTCCTTATCTTTCCCAGATGATTCTGGTTGGTCCAGGTGTGGGGGCTTAAAATACCGCCCGCTCCGAATCATGTGATCGACTTCCTCAGAATACCACGTATCATCTGGCAGATTCTATCCCCAATCTTCATCCGTGTGGGCAAGATGCAAATCATCATCTTCCCACCACATTCCTCCGGCAACAGATAAGCAGCAGTCAGGTTCCGTTGTAAGTATTCCCGCATCCACATCACAGTGAGTCCCCGTAGGGCCTTTGGCCTTTCTAGCCTTCTAATCATTCTCATCATTTTCATGTTCGAACCACTTCAGTGCGGCCTCCTGCTCTGTATCAGCTGTACTAAAACCACTCAATTCCTGAGCAAAATTCTTAGTACCGGTGCTCTCCGGCAACTTTCCCTTGTCATCGACCGTTCCGGCCGTTGCAGCAGTTCCCATTTCTAGCTGTTCCTGCTTTGGTTGAGACCCCTCATCAACATCTAGTTCATCATTGAGCCACCCTATATTATTTGTTGATCCGTTCATATCAAACCAGTCAATCTATACACTCCCCAGATCTTGTTCATTGAAGAACTGTAGGTTACTGATGTCCTCATCGAGGTTGGCTAAGTCATCCAGTCCCTAGCTTGGTCCGTCCTCTTGGACTACATTAACCTCCATTCCGATCGGCAATTCCATCCCTGGTCTGGCGTGACTGGTTGGCACAATGTAGTGGCACGGGTTGTATTCCTCTTTAGTTAAGCTCACGGAGCCCTCAGGCATGCCTCCACAGCCACCACCACAAGTTCGGGTTGGGATATGGACGCGCTCATCATGCACAAGTTTGTGCTTTCCGGGATGAACATCGCCGGGTTAGGGAGATGGGAAGGGGTGATATATATACTGGGGTCGCACGGGATGGCCAGTGTTTGGATAAGGTTTATTTACCGGGGTGGAGGGGTTTGGTTATGTGGTGGGAGAGGATTTGTAGTGACGTTAGGCTTTTGAGGCGGCACTATCACCTTATTGTCAATGAGATCTTGAATCTCATGACGCAATCTAAAGCATAGGTTGGTGTCATGACCATGCTATTAGTGGAAGGCACAGTATTTGGCCAGGTTATGTGTAGGAGGAAGGGGATTAGGCAATGAGCGCGGCTCTAGGGGCTTCAGATGCCCTTTTTTGATCAGGACCCTCAAGGCCGTAGATAGAGACATGTAGAGTGAGGTGAAAACCCTCTGACCTCGGGGTTGGTGTTTCACAGTTTGTGGGGTCGTGTCGGATGTACAGGCAAAAGGGGTGGCAGTTTTCGGTGTGGTGGTGACCATACCAACATCAAAGGTCCTTGCAGCTGCATTACTACTCGTGGCCGCATTGGAACCGCGCGTAAAAGCCCTCTTGGGCTTCTCTTTGTCGTGGTCTATCAGACCCTATTTCATTGCATCCTCCATTTGCACCCCTATTTCATGGAGGTTGGGAAATGTACGCAGAGGTTAGACTATCATCTTCTGTAGTAGCCTCGGTTGTAGATTATGGATGACCATTCTGATCTGATCCTTTTCAGCTGGCCAGGTGGTCATCATGGAGGCCTTGGCCCTCCACCGAGTGACGAAATCAGAGAAGCCCTCCTTCGGCTCTTAGCGAGTTGCTTCGAGATCATGAGTTGTGACCTCGATTTGAGTGTTATAGGAGTATTGAGCAATAAAGGCCTCAGCCATCTCTTCCCAGTTCCTTTTTACAGAATCCTCAAGTTTTGCACACCAAATGTCTGTGATACCCGATAAGGTCCTGCCGAAAAAGGATAACTTCTGCAGTCTAGTTAGGTCCATCGGCCGCAGAATATCTGAAAAAAGTCGCAAGTAGACCATAAGATCACTCGAGCCATCAAAGCGGTCTATATGCGGCATTTTAAACCTATCAGGCAAGGTCACCGCTGCATTGGTTTATACATCCTCTATATCCGAGATCGAATTGACACCCTGAGCTCGTTTGAAGAGCCTCTCAAGCTTGCTCACTTTCAGTGCGGTAGGGTCGACCTCAACCTCAAACGGTGCCTCCATTGGGTAAATCGGTGCTTTGGAAGTCAGGGGTGGAACTGGCACTGCCAGAATATCTATATTTTCTTGAACATTAGTTGTAATCCCAGGCATTGGAACCCTGACTGGGGTGGTTGCGAAGTAGAAGTTGCTGCTTGTTGTGGTTGTTGTTGCTGCTGAAGCCTATTGATCAACTCAGCATGCTGGGCTGCAATATCCACTTGGCGGGCGGTGACTTCCGCTTGGCGAGCAGCATCCAGCTGCATATTCTCAATGGTCTATTGAAGTTGGCGCATCATATCCTCCATGTTAACTGAGGAGTGTTGATCTGTGAGAACTGGTGTGTGATCTCTTTCCGAAGTCGAAGCAAAAAACTGGACTTCACTGAAGGAAGGTAACTGTCGAACCGGTAAGTTATGCTTGACTCTCCTCCGTCTTGTAACCGGGGGTAGTGAAGCAAACACTGGTTGTCCTCTTACAAGATCCCCAGATCGATAAAGTCGTCTTACTCGAGTACAGAGTGCTTGGGGGGGGGGGAGGGAATTGCCTCGTCTGAAGCAATTGTGAAACACTGCCTTGCAAAAGAGAATAAAGCAAAAGAAACAAAAATCAGAAAATGCACAGCACCTCGGCTTAGATAGAAACAACACACAGTTGAAATCATAAGCTGAATGACGGTACTCTAACACTGATTTCTGCCCCAATTTTTCTGCCTCAAAACTAATATCCCCAAACTGATACCCAGACTTGTGACTCATACTATAGACACCCCATTTTTGACCGTCCTTAAGACTTGGACGTCATCATTTGAACACTTGATGATCATCCATGCCTGTGTTCGTTTTGAGTTCCTGGAGGCCTCGGTCGCGCGCCTTGCCTCAAGATCGCTCAACTTGTCTGTTTTGTGCTTGGTTGTGGACCAAACACTTGTGTTTTTGCTTCTGAGGGAAGAGGGTGGCTTGTTTGCCATCCCCTGAACCCATCGGCCAAGGCTTGAAGCCATCGGCCTTGTTTTCTTTCTATCGGCCAAAAGTGTTGGCCGATCGGCACTCTTTTTAGTCAAGCGGCCCTTGTGTTGGTCGATCGGCCATATTTTCTGGCTGAACCCTGTTCATCTACTTTATGCAGATATTTTATGCCAGCTGTCACAGCTGGCATGCACAATTCACCCCCTCCATACATGTGTATGGAGGGATTTTCCCTTTTGCTTAGCTTCCTCAAGAAGCTTTGCTTTTGGTTCTCTATAAGAGAGAACCATCTCCTCCCTCCTCAAGGGTTCAGAAAATTGAGTCTTAAGGGATAGATATACTTTTGTATCTATTCTTCTTTGTTTAGCCTTGTTTTGTACTCAAAAGTGTAGTATTGTCTTACTATTGTACACAAACACACACTAGAAAACTATCCTCTTGGAGCTGAGGTCCCTTGAGGTTGATTTTAGAGTTCTTGGGTTGGTTTGAGCTTGGAAAACCTGCTGGAGCTTTGTTCTTGAAGGTGTTCTTCAAGAGTGAGCAAACTTGGTTTTAAACCCCCATTCTTGCTTAAGCTTTTAGACCTATTTGCTTATTGTTTTAAGCTTAACTCTTAACTGATAAAAGTTCTTTTTTTTATGCTTTAGATCTTTGTTTAAGGTCTCTTTTTGGTTTGGGGTTTTTTCCCCCTTCTTAGGCCTTGTTTGGAGCCATCTCTTTTGGCCTTTGTTCTTGTCTTTGCATGGCCTTTCTACCACCGAAATCCAGAGGATTTTCAATAGTGGAAAGGTAGTTTTTACGTTTTAAATAGGAGCGGGTCACCCCCTCTCCTTGTTGTCTTGTATGCTAGTATAAATGGCTTATATTGGTAGCATGTTTGCTTAGCTTGTTTTAGCTCCATTTCAACAAGTACTTGGTGTTATTTTTCCATGTTTTACCTCTATCTAAGGTTGGTTTAATGGCTTCTTGCATGCACCATGTACTTGTCTTGTAATCCTCTCTATTGCCTTGACATGCATCTTGTGTTTAGACCATCATTCTTGCATGTTTTGGCTTAACTTTAAGAAGTTTTTGTCCATGTTGTAGCATGCTTAAGCTCTAATTTTGGTTGTTTTGATCATATATGCCATGCTTCGTATAGCCCTAAGGCATTCTAGCTTGTTAGCTTCAAGTGTCCAAGTCTCTAGCATGCATTACTTGGCTCATTTCAATGATTTGGCATCGTTTGTTATGATATTTCAGTCCATGTTTCATGCTCATATACTTGCACTTATCACGCCTTTAATGCTTTAAAGAGTTGATGTTTTATGCCTCATGAATGGACCATTGTCTATCCCTCCATGCTTAGGTCTTTGGGATGCAATCTAAGTGGGTTTTTGGTCTTGTTTTACCATGCCATAACTCTGATTTTATTGGTTTAAGTCATGCCATGTGTGGTTTTGATAGGTGTAGTGTAACACCGCTTTTGTGGCCTTGCATGCCTCATGCTTTGGTCCTTCGCTCTAGCTTATTTTGGCCCTGGTCCTTGCATGTTTTAGGCTCATTTTGACATGATCTAGGACTGTTTTGGATTATACTTGCAATTTGCTTCATGTTTTGCATAGCCATGGTTTGAGCTCCTTCACGAGCCTTAAGTTTTAGGCTTTCTTGCATGCCTTGCTTGGCTTGTTTGTGTGATTTGGCATCATTCCTAGCATCATTTCAGAGCTTGTAGTATTGTCATACTTGCATGCTTTGTTCCCTTTTAAGTGTTCTTGAAAGATGCCCCTTTTATGCCAAGGTGATAGGCCATTACATGTGCATGTTTGTATGTGCCTTTGTCCATTATTTCTTAGCATTTCAGCTACTAATTTGGGCATGTTTAAGAGCTGTCCATTTTGGTTTAAGTCCATCTTTACATGTTGTTGCGTGCTTGTCTTGCATGTTGTTGCATGCCTACTTCATTTTGCATGTTGTTGTACACTCTGCATGTTTGCATATTTAGGTTGTATGCCTATTGCATGTTAGTTGCATTGCATAATCTTGTTGCATGTTTGAGTTGCTTGCATGCTTGCTTGCGTGCTTAGATTGCATAGCATTGCGTGTGCTTTCCCTTATCTTTTGATCAAGAATGACAGAGGTTGGGGCCCCCTTATGTGTTTTTGTGCATTTCATTCGATATTGAATTGCACACTTGGCTCCTTTGGCCATCATGCATCGAAATGCGTGATTGATGGTCCGAGGGTCGAGGACTACACTCCCTTGAGCTCATGACATGATAGGGAGGGTGGTGGTGTAAACATTATCTTGTAAATGCATTGCCATGCTCTGTTTGTCCTCTGCTACAGCAACAGGAGCAATCTGTAGGAAGAAATGGTCGACCGACCATATTTAGTGCCGATCGGCTAACTATTCCTGGCTGAGAGCCTTATTAGTGGTCGATGACACCATTCTCTTGGCTGATGGCCTTTCCATTTGGCCGATGGCCTCTCAGCATGCCCACAAGGTGGTTCAGAAATGTCACAGAAGCTGGCACAGTTTTCAGAGGTACAGAGTAGTGCAAACAGAGGCAACAAGAAGCATGGCGATGAATTTCTGAGCGAAGCCATCCGAGCATGCATTCATCCCTCGTCTCGAGGCCATTTCAGTGTTCTAATAACTTAGAATAGTTATTTATTTTGATTTGGTTGTGTAATTAATTAATTAGCTTGTTAGTTAGTTAATTAGATGATTTGTATTATTCTTTTGGTCCCTTCGTCGAGAGGGCGCAATTGTGTAATAAGCGTGCGTGTGTGTGATGCATGTCTTCTAACCCCCACTTATTTCTCCCTTTTACTTACCTGCTTTCAGTGGTTAGTTCTAGGGCATATTTCAATTAGCATCCTTATGCTTGCATGCGTGCATCCATTCATCTGTATTGCATGCACCGGGCTCGGCGCATCATACTAACTGCATTGTATTTCAATTCCTACTTGAATACATGTATCGAAGTATTGCATCTCGCATGCCATTTTAGAATGGTCGAGCCTATTTCTTGTTGCATTTTGCATGTGTTGCATTAGCCATCTTAACATGAGCTACGATCATACATGATTACTAACTAGCTTCTTTTTTGGCTCGGAGTACACTGTATGTGTTTATGCTTTAGCATCTTGCATGTGTGTGAGTGTTAACGTGACAGCATGCTTGCCATGAGGCTAATTGCTTATTTGATATAACTGCCTGAATGTCTGTGGGTGAAGGTTGGATTACTTGAATTGGAACGATTCATTGAAATCCGTGTTTTAACCTACTTACGAGTAGCAAACTTCAAACCATTTCCAAACAAACGGATATGCGATGCTTTGTTCCAAATTAGGCGATCTAGTCTATACTTGCGTGTTGTGCGCATCACGTAGTAATTCTAGGCTAATAATCTGAATAAGAACGCATGTGTTTTCAAAAACAAGATATCATGTTTAGTACAGGTCGATCTCTGATCAGGCGAGCGAGGGTGCTCATAGATGACCTTCCCCAATCATACCCAAGTTCCCGAGCCGAGGCAACTTTGGTGATGACGGACACGTGGCCTTAGGCAACGAGTCAGGGTTTCCTAAATCCTCCCAAAATAAATATTTAGGTGGCGACTCTGTATCTGGCGAAGCAGTCCATGTTTGGCACTTCTTTCTTAAAAATCAGTTTTCCAAAACGATTTGTCGGATTTGGACTCTTTGGTGATTTATCGGTCTCGCATTGCACTTTACGGGATTAGATTAAGAACCGTGACATTTGAGTCCGAACTGTAGTAGCATGAAGCCCAAGGGCGCGTCTACAGTTTCTGGCGACTCTGCTGGGGAGTTAGAGAACTTGACTTAAACTCATGATATCTTGTTTTAACTACACTTATGTGTCTCTCTGCATTGCATTTGCATTGGTGCGCCTAGGACACCGTGTTTGCCGTATGCTATTCCTGAACGGTTTGCCAGAGGCTCGCTTCGAGAAGCCTGCCATAAGGCTGACCGGTTTCGGGCTCTGCCACGACGGGAACACAAACCTCGGTTTTCACCGAGGCACCCTTTTTGACCATTTGACCTAGTGCATATCAGAAACTGTAGTGACCATTCCAAGCTAGGACAGGTTGCTTACCCGATTATAGGTTGTTTGAAACCGCTGTGTGCGTAGTGAAACCCTAGCTCCTGACAAAATAGGACAGGGAAACCCTACCCCAACATAGGGGTGTTTTGGCTCTTATTTGCTTGCTATGTGCTTTTTGAGTTGGCCTCTACAGGGAATGCACGTATCAGTTTGCAAGTCTGGGTATTAGGCCGGTGGGCATCAATATTTGGAGAATCAGTTATATCTGCGGGTATCAGATTCAGATTTGGGAAAACGATTTGGGAACAGTGATCAGTGGTTGAGAACAATTCATTCAGCGTGTATTTACCAACTGTGTGTTGTCTTTATTTAAGCTGTTATGCTGTCCGTTTTTCTGTTCATTATTTCCTTATTATGCTTTATTTATCTTTTTGCAAGGTAGTTTAGCACAATTGCATCCGACCAGGTAGATATCCCCCGAGCACTCTGGGTTAGAGGTCGTAGACTTGATCGATCTAGGGATCTGATAGATGGACATGCAGTGTTCTTTTCTTTACCCTCGGTTACCAGACGGAGGTCAAAAAGGCGCAGTGTATCGGTACAACGGTCGCCAGATCAGTGGTCTACCCACCAGTAAGCAGTCAGGCTGAGGTCTCAGTTTCTATTGCAGGGACAGATATACCAGTTATTCAGTTAGATCAGCATAATATGGCAAGCTTGGAGGAGATCATGCGTCAGCTCTAGGAGAGTATGAAAATCATGCAGCAGGACGCTGCCCGTCAAACAGAATTTGCCGCACGCCAGGCCGGGGTTATGGCCCAACAGGCAAAGGTAATTACTAGGCTATAGCAGCAAACTGAGTATCTGCTTCACACCAAGCTCCTCCCCCACCAAGAGTTCCAATACTCGGGGAGACAGCTAACGTCCAGGATGATACGGACATTCCAATCGTGCCGGCTCCGCCCCCGATCCTACCCCAGCTATCCAAAGCACAGACCAAATTACCGGATTCACCCTTTGAGTTAGAGGTGGATCCCACAGCGTTAAAAGTGAGCAAGCTTGAAAAGCTATTCAAGAAATCCTAGGGTGTGAAGTCCATTTCGGATATTGAGGATGTGACACCCCGTATTTTTAGTGTCTTTTCATATTCCAACTAGTGTCCATTCATAGTCTAACTAGTGTTCATTTAATTCTAGTTAGTGTTCATTTAATATCAATTACTGTTTAGTGTTCATTTAATATCTTTATTAGTGGTTCATTTAATATCCTTATTAGTGGTTCATTTACTAGTAGTTCATTTACTATCCTTATTAGTGGTCCATTCATATTCAAACTTGTCCTTTCAAATTCCAACTAGTATGTTACACCAAGTTGCCTATAAATTGAGCCACCTCTCAACTTCTTTCTATGGTTTTTCCCATATCTCTCTCCATTTGTTATACGGATTTTGAGTTTAGATTAAGAGTGGTTAGAGTGAGAGTAAGCATTTCATAAAGGAGGAGAGTTATAGATTTTGTGAAACCTTACATACCTTATGGCTTAGAATTTGGAGATTTATGGAGAAAGTTCGAGATTCAAGTGTTGGAGAAGGAGGAGATTGATTTGAGGTAATTCGGTGGTATACAATATGCTTCCTAAATTCTTTTTGCAAGATTTTATTTTTAATTCCCATAAACTCTTGATTATTCTGATCGTTTGATAAATTCTATGGAATTATTCGTTGTTGATTCATTTGAATACTCTAGTCATTTGATGAACTCCGTGTAGTTAATCTGTGTTGGAAATGTTGATTTATCTGACTAAATGACGTGGAAATGCTCCGTACATGGATCGAGTGGACTTTGCCAATATACTCTGTACCAATAGCCCGGATAAGCAGTTGTGCTTGGGTGAGGGCGGTGAGGCCGGTCATTGGTCATGTACCGAGTAGGACCGAGTATTCGGTTCTGGATAAATTATCATATGTCGAGTTGACTTGTTTGTGCAGTTTGGTAAATTGTTTGTTTATCGAATCTAATCGGTTGTGTAATTGCTAGATCTTTGTTAATTTATTTTATGTCTGAACCTTGCTATTCCTGTTGTATTGTATACTTCCCGAATTAATTTATTTTTCAGGCATGGAGCAAATTTAGTGGTGATTGGAGTTGAAGCATCTAAAGGTTGATTTGAGGTTGATTTGATTTATTAACGACTCGGAAGTCGGGGCGTTACAGAGGATGGGTACACCGACTCGGCCGTGACGCTGCCGGACCGATTTAAGACGCCGCACATAGACCGTTTCGACAGGTCTGGAGATCCTATGGTGCATTTGCGGCTATTTTCAAACATACTCAGGCCGATGGGCCTCTCTAGATTGCAGAAGCTTTCTCTGTTTGGTCGAACCTCGTCGGGTGTAGTGGCCATTTGGTATGCAAAACTGGAAGATTCCGTCAAGAGGAACAGGGAGGAGATGGCCGAGGCCTTCATTGCTTAATACTCCTACAATACACAGATCGAGGTCACAACCCGTGATCTTGAGACAACTAGGCAAGAACCGAAGGAGAGTTTCTCCGATTTTGTGACCCAGTGGAGGGCCAAAGCCTCGATAATGACCATCAGGCCCATTGAGAAAGATCAGATTCGGATGGTTGTGCGCAACCTCCAGCCAACGCTTATGCAAAAGATGATCGTTCTCCCCCTCCTCACCTTTGCAGATCTACATGAGATAGGGGTGAAGATTGAGGACGCTATAAAACAGGGTCTGATTGACCAAGACATAGAGCAGCCTAAGAGGGCATTCAACCGTAGTACAAATGCAGGCACAAGTAGTGCTGCAGCTACCAGATCTTCAGATGTGGGAATGGTCACCACCACCACCACCCCGTGAACCCTTGCAGCTACACCATTCACCGGCGCGTCCGGAAGTAGCTCACAAACAACCAAGTATTCTCCCCTAGGCCAAAGAACCTTCACTCCACTATACATGCCCCTGTCCAAAGCTCTTGGGGTTTTAATAAGGGCACTTGAAGCCCCTGGAGCCACGACCACTACCAGATAAACTCCCTGCTTCCCATAACCCAGCCAAGTATTGCGCCTTTCACCAACAGCATGGTCATGACACCGACCAGTGCTTTAGATTGCGTCATGAGATTCAGGATCTCATTCATAACAGGGTGAACGTGCCTCCGGAGAAACCGAATGTCACAACCAACCCTCTCCCACCACATAACCAAGCTCCACCTCCCAAACGCATCAATCTAATCCAAACTGGGGTTGTGTCATACGACCCTAGCATATATATTACCCCTTCTTACCTACCCAAGCCGGAGGTGTTCATTCCTGATAGCACTGGCTTGTGCGTATTGGACACCTCCCAAACCCAACCCGAGACGGTGGCGGCTATCGAAGATAGAAGTGGGTCAACTGCGGGTGCAGATCAGAATGATTATATAGAGCCTGAGGGGTTTGAGAGTTTCATGTACGACCCGAGTGGTTACATTACATCAGCAGGCCAGGCTAGGCCGGATGTGGAATTGCCAGTGGGGCATAGATTTATGTAGTACGGGAGGATGGACCGAATCAGGGGCTAGATGACCTAGCGGATCTGGAAGAAGATATTGCTAACCTTCAGTTTTCCAACGAATAAGATCCGGGAGACGTGACTGCCAACTGGTTTGGTTTGGAAGGGTCTGCAGAAGCTACTAGGTGGCTCAGTGACGAGCTGGATGCTGTTGAACAACCTCAGCTCGAACAGGGTTCGTCAGGGACGGGGACATCAACAGTGGCCGTAAGGGCCGGGAATTAGGATACATCGCCGTAGAGCGCCGGTGTTAAGAATTTCGCTCGGGGTCCGGGCAATTTGAATACAGGAGATGTTGAACAGCAAGCTGCGCTGAAGCAGTCTGAGCGGGAAAGGATCGAGGATTCTGAGAGGGCCAGAAAGGCCAAAGGCCCTGCGGGGACAGAATGTGCGATGTGCACAAGAACGGAACGTGCTGCGGGCATAGGAATGCAAGGTGCTGTGGGCACAGGAATAGTTGTAACGGAGCTGGATAGGTGTCTGTCGGTTGCCGATGGCATGTGGTTGGAAGATGATGACCTGTGTCTTGCCCACACAGAGGAAGACTGGGGACAAAGCCAGCCGGATGATACCTGGTATCTGGGAGAAGTTGACCACATGACTAGGAGCGGGCGGTATTTTAAGCCCCCGCACTTAGATCAATCAGAGGCGTCCGGAAAGGACAAAGAGTCAGAGAAGCAGAAAGATAAGCTGCTTGAGGAGGAGGCTGTGCTGAAACAGCTTAAGAAGACACAAGCAGACATCTCTATCTGGAGACTGCTTATGGCCTCATGAGTTCATTGACAAGCTGTCCTTTCTGCAATGGACAAGGCCAAACTCTCAATAGATACCATGCCTGAGCAGCTGGTAGGACTGGTCTTTCCGGGAGGAGCTTCCTGACGTTGACCTTCACTGACAAGGAGCTACCGTTTGAAGGCACAAACCATAACAAACCTCTCTACATCTCTGTGGAATGCAGAAACAAGTGGGTGCCGGCGGTTCTTGTCGATACAGGATCCGCCATTAACGTATGCCCATCAAGGACATCATATGTAATCGGGTTGAAGCCCGCGGACTTTGAGCCAACTGCCCAGGTGATAAGGGCCTATGACAATACTAGTAGAGAAGTGATGGGGACCGTGAAGATTCACACTCAAGTTGGTCCAGGACAACACGAGATTGATTTTCATGTCTTCGACGTTCCCGCAACCTTTAATCTACTCCTAGGACGGCCGTGGTTGCACCAGGTGAAGGCAGACTCTTCCACCCTACATCAGATGTTGAAATACCCCCATGGGAAAGGGGTGGCTATAGTTTTTGGGAATTCGTCAATTCATCCGCCGCCAGAGGTGTCTACACCGGTTCTGGAAATCGAGCATGGCACGGAGGATGTGTTCCTATCAGGATTTACCCTAGCCGAGGCCCGGGTTGTTCAGAACATTTTGGCTGTTGATGAGGGGTTGCATGTCAGCGCACAGTCGGTGTACATCATGAACATGCTCTAGCATATCCCTGGGATGGGACTAGGAAAAAGTGGTCAGAAAGGCATTGCAGTATCGGCCGAAGTGCCACACAACCCGCATACCTTTGGCCTGGGTTATCTGCCCACCAAAGAGGACTGGGTGAGAAAAGGTAAAGAGATGGCCGGAAGAGCCAGAGCCAAGCAGACAGGGAGACATTTTGATTTGATGCATCGGCCTATTCAGGGCACCCTGAATGGACGCTTCGTCCGGGAAGGGAAAGATTTTCTGTTCTGCGGCTTCCCAGAGCCATGGTTGAACGCAGAGAAGAGGTGCTTGCCGGGATTTGAGATCTTCTTCGACTTGCAGTTCTCCGGGGATGATGTTACTGAGGAGTAGACGGACCCATCAGCTGAGGTTGAGCAGTGTAAGGAAGTGGATTCCGAGAGCACCAAGATTGAAATGGGGGTAGCATTGGCTTGTCTACTATCAGATCCTCCGATCGTACATGAGTGCTTAGGGGATGATCTCTCAGTGTCTATGATTGGGAATGAAACAACTGCGAGCCCACCTTCAAACATTTTGGATGCATCCATCGCACCCTCCGTCGTCTGGTAGTACGAGGAGGGATTCTTATCAAGCAGCACCGGGTCAGGTAGTGAGCCGGAATCTGATTCCACCGAGTCTTGTGAGTTGGAATCAGGTTCTAGCTCGTCAGAGTCAGAGTCAGATATTCCTGGGGGTGACAACCCGGATGCCACAGTCCTATCTAGGTCATCTTTTTCTTTCTCTTTTGAGTCTGTTGTAACAGAAGAATCAGATGGACTGGATGAAGTGATCAATGAGAATTGTGCGGCTGTGGCTTTCGATTACTTTTCTGTACCCTTGATTTATTGCATTAATTCAGACTTCCAAAACTTTGATGAAAATGACGAGGAAGAAATTCCTCCGATTTTGAAATATTTGCTAGAACAAGAGCAAGAGAGGTTTCTAAAACCGTTGGTTGATGAAATCATCCAAATCAATGTTGGTACTGAGAGGACCTGCGGTTGGTCCAGATCGGGTCCACGTTGTCTTCGGAAGAGCGCGAGCGCTTAGTCGCTTTATGAAAAGATTTCAAAGATGTTTTCGCGTGGTCCTGCGAAGACATGCCTGGAATTGATCTTGAGATTGTACAGCACCAGATCCCTCTTCACCCAGAGGCCCGACCTGTTATGCAGAAGCTCAGAACGATCCGCCCAGACTGGGCTATCAAGATCAAGGAAGAGGTCACCAAGCAAATTGACGTAGGGTTCCTGCTGGTATCTGAATACCCAACTTGCTTGGCCAACATCATTCCAGTGTCGAAGAAGGATGGCAGAATCCGGGTATGTGTGGATTTCAGAGATTTGAACAAAGCCTCATTTATGGATGGCTTTTCAGGCTACAACCAGATTGTAATGGCACTCGAAGACCGGGAGAAGACTGCTTTTACCACCCCGTAGGGGACCTATTGTTATAGAGTGATGCCGTTTGGGTTGAAAAATGCTGGAGCTACATATCAACGGGCCGCAACCGCGATATTGCACGACATGATCCACAAAGAGGTTGAGGTGTACGTGGACGACATGATTGTCAAGTCCAAGGGAAGAGAGGGCCACTACACCGCCTTGCAAAAGTTCTTCCAAAGGATCAGAGAATTCTGGTTGCGGCTGAATCCTCAGAAATGTACGTTTGGTGTTACAGCAGGAAAAATGCTGGGGTTCTTGATTACATAGAGAGGTATCAAAGTCGACCCTTCCAAAATCAAGGCCATCTTAGAAATGCCACCACCAATAACTGAAAAGGAGGTGCGAGGCTTTCTGGGTAAAGTGCAATTCATAAGACGATTTATTGCTAAATTAACCTTGACTTGTGAACCACTCTTTGGTCTCTTGAAGAAAGGAACGAAGTTCCAATGGGACGGCCGATGCCAAGCTGCTTTTGAACAGATCAAGCAATATTTACAGAACTCACCCGTGTTGTCACCACCTTAGCCGGGGAATCCGTTGATTTTGTACCTTTCAGTGACTGAAACTACAATGGGCTACATGCTCGCGCAAGAGTCTGAGGACAAAGTGGAGAGAGCTATCTACTACCTGAGCAAGAAGATGCTCGGTTATGAGACCTGTTACACTCCGCTGGAGAAGGCTTGTCTTGCCTTGGTATGGGCTACCAGGAAGCTGCGGCACTACCTGTTAGCTCACTCTGTAATGTTGGTTTCGAGATTAGATCCCATCAAATATCTCTTCGAGAAATCGGCACTTATGGGTAGGTTTGCCCGTTGGTTGCTTCTGCTTTCCGAATTCGATCTGAAATATGTGACGCGTAAGTCAGTAAAGGGGAGAGCGGTAGCAGAGTTCCTAGCCGATCACCATTTGGAAGGGGATGAAGCAGTTGAGTGCTTATTCCCAGACGAGGCCATTTTGCATGTCGAAGATGAAACTTGGACGATGTACTTTGACAGAGCGTCAAACCAATACGGGTATGGGATAGGGGTGTTGCTGATAGCACCCGACAATTCCCGCATCCCTCTAGCATTCAAACTCTGTTTCAAAGTCTCGAACAATGAAGCAGAATATGAGGCATGTATTGCTGGTTTAGAAGCTGCCCTAGAACTATGGGCAAAACGGTTGGACGTCACCGGGGACTCGAAACTTGTTGTATCCCAAGCTATGGGAGATTGGAAAGTCAAAGAAGAAAAGATGAGAATCTACCACCAGACCTTGGACATGCTAATTCCTCGGTTTGAGAAGCTGAACTTCACTCATCTGTTAAGAGAGAACAACAGGTTCGCAGATTCACTAGCAACTCTATCTTCTATGATAGACATCCCTTTTGGAGTCTGGATGCGTCCGATCATCATTGACCAGAAGTTTGTGCCGACCTACGAGCTGATTGCTGCCATAGATGAGGTTCAAGATGAGAAACCCTGGTATTACGATGTCTGGAACTTCTTGGAGAAAGAGGCGTATCCACCAGGGGCAAATGCCAAAGATAAAAGGGCAATTAGAAGAATGGCCGCTCAGTTCATCGTCTGCGGGGGTAAACTGTGCAAGAGAGGTCATCAGGGAATGCATAAGCTGTGTGTTGATGCTGAAGAGTCGAAGCGCCTAATGGAGGCCATCTATGGAGGAGAGTGCGGAGTGCACATGAACGGGGTGATGCTAGCTCGGAAGATCCTTAGACAGGATTACTACTGGTCCACCATGGAGAAGGATTGTATTGGCTTTGTCTGGCGATGCCACAAGTGTCAGATCCATGTAAACCTCATGAACATTCTGCCATCGAAGCTATACAACATGACTTTGCCATGGTCATTTTCAGTCTGGGGGATTGATGTGATCGGGGCTGTTACTCCGAAGGGGTCCAATGGGCATGAGTTCATTCTGGTGGCGATAGACTATTTCACAAAGTGGGTTGAGGCCCAATCTTATACGGTGTTGAAGGCTTCTCATGTTGCAAAGTTCATCAGGCACAACATCATCTATCGCTACAAGGTCCCGAACGAGATCATTTTAGATAATGGTTCCCACTTCAAGAAAGAAGTGATCGACTTGTTGGACAAATACAACGTGGCTTTTCATAAGTCATCCACATATCGGCCGCAGACCAATGGACCAGTTGAGGCCGCCAACAAGAACATCAAACACATTTTGCAGAAGATGGTGGAAACCTACCGGGACTGGCCGGATAAGTTGCCGTTTGCTCTGTGGGGCTACCGGATGTCAATTAGAACTTCTACTGGGGTGACTCCGTACTCCTTAGTCTGTGGGATGGAGGCCGTTCTGCCTATTAAAATTGAGGTTCTGTCATTACGAATATTGGCTGAGTGTCAGATAGCTAAGGCAGATTGGCAGCAAAGCAGGTTCAAAGAACTCATGATGTTTGATGAGCGAAGGCTGAAAGCACTGTACCATGTTCAGGGTTATCAACGCAGAATTGCTAGGACTTTCAACAAGAAAGTTAAGTCTAGGAATTTGAAAGAAGGAGATTTGGTGCTCAAAGACAACCGAGCTCCCATCCACGACCCTAGGAGCAAGTTCAGACCCAATTGGACTGGTCCTTACATTATCAAGTCTATCTGGTCGGGCGGAGCTGTCGTTCTGATGGACCTAGATGGCCTAGAGTTCTCCCAACCGATCAACATGGACAAGTTGAAGAAATATTTTCCCTGAGAGGCTCGCTAGGCCGAAAACCCGAAAGGGCGACCTAGGCAAAAGTTAGAGCACAGAAAATTTGAAATTATAAAAACTGAGCTCGCAAGGTTGAAAGCCCGCAAAGGGCGGCCTTGGCAAAAGTTAGAGCGTAAAAGGTGAGGGTTAATACGCGAGTGAACCTGAGCCGAACTACGTAAGGCTTGATTCCCATCTTTGGGATACGTATGCAACTTCATCCTGAAGTCCAGCCATAAACACTTCCCCAATCAACTTTGTCCATGTGATCATGTTTGGTCATCTTTGTCCATTCAGCATTCAAGAGCTCGGTTATGATCTCCAGTGCAGTGCTACTCAGACTAGGGGCAACTTTCCAGCCGCTGGAATCTGGGGTTGTGCATCTCAGTGACAGATCTCAGGCGTGTCCAGTTCTGATCCATATCGAAAATGGTTTTGAAAAGTTTTAATAAAAGTTGATTTTGCTTATATTAATCTTTTTACAACTTAGACTATTTTTGGACCAAACGGAAAATTTTCAGTACCCATAACCTTCAATTTCATTGATTTCAATACACAGCTCTCTTGCTCTTGAATACAAAATTGAAGTTGCTTTTCATTACATTCATAAAGAAAACTTGAAAGGTCTGACTAAAGTAAATAAATCCGGGGCATAGTCAGGTGTCCCTGTGTCCCCTCCCAGAGCTGGTCGAAGCCTCTGATGCCAAGCTGGGTCCTACCTGCGCCTCTTCATTGAGCCAATCTATGCACTCATCAAAGAGGGTGTAGCTGAAAGTAGGAGCGGGGGCCAGAAGCTCTCTCGTCCTCCATGCCGTGGCATACTGAGCTAGCTGCGCACCTCGGACTGGAAATGTAGCAGGGTACTCAATCCCTTCTTCCGGGCAAATTTGATCATGTCCGAACTGGTGCCGGAACCGGAACGGAAAATAGAAGACATAGTGTGTCATGCTAATCAACTGAATCCCGGGCTGACGGGTCATGCTGTAACTCATTGCCGGCAAGTTAAGCCAAGGGCCGCGCCAAGGAATGTGGTCCGTGGACAAACTGCACATCCAGTTGTACCACCATCCCTCATCCGGGGCATCGACTAGACGTCGTCGGAATAAATAGCTGCGAGCTGAATATGCCGGGCATGAGTCCACCACTCTCAATTTGTCCATCAACCATACCTGGGGAGGGATGAAAAATGAGAGATTAAAGAATAGAGAGGTGTATGTTAAGAGAAAAAGTAAGCAAAGGGTTTTGAGAGAAAAAAAAAAAAAATGAGCCTGAGGGTCGAGTGATGTGAGCAATATATATGTGAGATGGGGTGGGAAACATTACCTGCAATAGTAGTGGACTCCCTGCAAACCTAGCCGTTTCCCAGCGATGAAAAGCATCCAATCCGATCAACGTTTCGGCTAACGTCATGGCGATGCAGCTTTTGCCCTCTTTCAAGCCCTCGGCAACCTCAATGAAACGAGTGCTAAACCCACCGGAGCTTGGGGCAAGTAAGAAATGAGACAGCATGCACAAGCAAAGCATATGTCGCCGATAACCCTGCCAATCATGATCGCCGCGGTCACCGGCATCCGAAAATCGACAAACCAAGCTTGGAATGTCCAGCTCCCCATCGTAAATCAATGACCGAGCGTTATGCAAAGTAAGGTTGCACATCCGTCCTAGGGCTTGGACGTGGCCGAACTAGAGTTGAGGCAAGATTTCTACATTACGCTCGGATTCCATTAAAGCTTGGAAATCCTCGTAAGTACGACACATCTCTTGACCGCAAAAGCTAAAGACGTGTGTTACCGAATTCCAAAATCTTGCCACGGCATAGAGGAACGGAAAACGCAGCGGGGTGCGACCCAACATGAATAGTGCATTTATACCGAAGCCCCGGAAATTTAGCTTTTCCGAGCCATCCAAGTTGGCAATCCAATTTGTGAGATTTTGGACAAGAAACTCTTCCATTTGGTGCAAATCAGTGTTGAAATGAGGAAAACTACGAAGCTGAGGCTTTTGTAGAAGATAAGGTGTTGAGTGGAAGACAGGTGTCAACATTCTGGAGGTGCTTGCCATTTTTGGCCGATCGACCAAATATAGTGCTGACCGACCATCCCTTTTGGCCGATCGGCTAAAAATGTTGGCCGATAGCCATTTCTTGTGGCCGATGGCCTGTCCCTATGGCTGATGGCCTCTCCCCTTGTTCTATGAGCAGTCTATGTGTTGAACATGTTGGGAACTTGTGATTGGTTCCACTTCCAATGCCTTCCGGTGTTGATTTGGCAAAGTCGCGCCAATTTGCTATCACGCCCCAAACTCGCCCCTAAAAGTTTGGGCATGACTTACTCAGAAACGAACACTTAACCTACCATACATAACATATGGGGCCTAAACGGAAGCATTAAATATTAGAAAATAACATAAAGTAAAAATAATTACATCCATTGAGCGACCACTATCATGCAAGGATCACAAATAGCGCATCAGATGATAAATATTAACGTACACATATACAAACCCCGCCCCTTATTTAGGCGGATAACAAAAACATTAGAAGCCTTAACATATTAAAGACAATCAGAGTACAAGCCAAAACTTAGCAAAACTCCACTAAGATGGGCAGGCTTCATTCAAATGCCTGGATACACATAGGTTGACAAAAGAGAGTCGAGCATCGAGGGTTAAGGCTGACCTCCGGATTTATTACCTACAGAATCAGACAAAATACAGAGTGAGACAATCTTAGTGAATAATAGTACATTAATAAACCAATGATTAACTTGAATTATAATCCAGATTAATGCGTATCTAAAGTAAAAGGGCATGTAGTTAAACTAATGCTGTAATTATGTCCAGAACGGCCTTAGGCCCAGTTTTTAAACAGAATGGCTTTAAGCCGTTGAACAGAGTGGCATTGAGCCCTTAAACAGAGTGGCATTACGCCCTTAAACAGATTGGCATTAAGCCCTTAAACAGATTGGCTTTAAGCCCTTTCCTGTATGTATGAACTCAAGAGGTGTTTCGCACAGATTCTAGAGGTGGCTCACACTGTAGCACTTAGTTCCGTGCAGCACTTTGTTTCATACTAACAGATCATACAGAATGGCCATAGGCCCAGATGTCACAAATTGGCCATAGGCCTCTTAGATGTTACAGAACAGCTATAAGCCTCATAATTTTCACAGAACGGCCATAGGCTTCATAACTTCCACAGAACGACCATAGGCCTCATAACTTTCACATTGGCTATAAGCCCAGTTCACATATGTATGGACTCAAGAGGTGGCTCGTACGGATTCTAGAGGTGGCTCACATTGCAGCACTTAGTTCCGTACAACACTTTGTTCCATACCAGAAATTAATAGGTCTATCGGATTATACCGAACAACTCATCTCATATCATAGCATAACAGAACGGATAAACAGAACAGAATAATTCACATCATAGTGTGGGTCACATACTAATGTTATTAATATTCAATGCTTTCCTTGGATTGAGTTATTCATAGGTTAATCTGATATTTAGCACAATTTCTCAACGGTTACTAACATATAAAGCAACATGTATAAAGTATCGTATAAAGTCATGTTCCCATTCAATATCATCTCATTTGTGTAAACAAAACGAATAACAGAACAGAATATTCCCAGATTCGTAGGAATGTCGTGGTTCATTACAAATTGACCAAATTGTCTTGTATATATTAGAACATTAACAATACTCATTGACAGAAGACACATGTATCATTGCATTGTGGTCAACAGGAACAGAACAATTTTAATTATAACCTAGGTTACATAACGATGCCAGATCTTTGTATTCATATCATAAGTTCTGAACAACCTCGGTACCATGTATACCTCGACAAACTAATCTCAGAATCACACAACTACCATTATTCCCAGATGAACATAAGTTCCATTTATTCGTTAAGAAACGACGTAGTTGGTTATAGATAACAGAGGATTAACAAAACAGAACGATTCCAAAGTCATACCGATGTACGCAAATCTTTCAACATTCATATGAGTTTACACCGATTTCCAATCGACATAAATGTTAGTGTAATCCCTTACGAGGAACAGGGCGTTAGTAACAATAGTAAAATGTACATCTGCCATACTATTACTCACAGTGCTGTGACGACATGCTAGTTCCTCTCGGAGTGTGTCCTGCACACATTCATAACTTGCAAATTAGCTTATTTCTCTTTGTTGAATTAGTTCCTGATTCATTCCACTTCAAATGAATTTTACAAACATCAGTAGATATAAAATACAAATTCTAAAAATATTCGAGGGTCAAGCACGCAAAACGGAGCAACCCGTATTTTTCAGCATGGGCCGCACGTGCAGCTGTGAGCCCCGCACGTGCGGCAGTGAAGTCTGCACGTGCCTTTTAGGCAGTAGCCAAAGTCTCCAATTTTGCCATTTCCCGCACGTGCGGCCAAGCTCCCGCACATGCGGCTATGACCCCCGCATGTGCGGCTATGACCCCTGCACGTGCGGCGATTCTGTGCAGCCATAGTTCAAAAATTCAAACACAATCCCAATTTTTGGTGAACATCAACAAGGCCCAAAATAGCTTTCTTAATTGATAAAACATGGTATAACATGGCATAAAATCATGTTCATAGGATCCTCAAACACACACATCTCTCTAGATATAAACTAGATCTCTAATTCTTAAACCCATAAACATAAACATAACTCAATTCTCCCTTGCACAGCACATCACATATGTAAACTAAGTAAGTTCTTCATGAGAAAACAAGAAAGAGCATAACCAACTTAGTTCTAAATCACTCAATGATAACACATGATCCAAATTAAGCAATAATCACACCCTAGGTTCAATTCCAAGTCCTAGGTTACCCAATTGTGAAGAAATCACACTCCAATTCAAGAGAGGAGTTAAAGAATATAAATAAACTTACTTTGAACTCAAATCTCTCAAGTTCCCTCTAAATTTTCTTCCCAATGCCTTCCTTGAAGGTCTTTCTCCCCAATTCTCCTTCCCTAACTCTCTTAGAAATATTTGATTTCACAATCCTAAGTCAAATGTCTAGGGAGCCACATATATATATAAGTGAATGAGGACAAAATTTAATTAATTTAATCGTTCCTAATCAAATTTTTACAAAAATGCTTATTATTACCTAGAAATTATGCTGACTCTAAATATAAAATCAATTTCGGATTATCAAGTCTCTAAGGCCCTTAATTTCCAATTCAAGCATTCTAATTGTGACAGATGCTTTCCTTCTTAAACAGATATGCATCCATAACCATAGGATTCACTTAATTAAACTTAATTTCTCATGAAATTTCACAATAAGCATTTAAATGCGCAGAATAAAGGGACTGAAAGTATATCAGAAAACATGTACGAGGGTCGGGTTATTACATTTGCGTATCGAGTTGTACTTACACTTGGTTAGCTTGTCAAGGTCTTTGTTTTGTTTATCGAGTTGTTTTGCTGTTAGTTGGTTCACTACCTAATTAATTGCAATTCAAGTGTTTGGTTTTCAAAACAAAAGTTCAAATCTCATTTACATTGTTATGTAATGTAATGCGATGCGATGCAAGGTGTTGAATGTACAAATGTAACACTTTTTGAACAAAAGAGCTGTTTCATTTCATTCATGTTCTTCTTTTGCAAAAAGTACATAGTTTTGAGAAAATAAAACCTGCCTGAGGTAGTACAATGTGCTCAAACTACCAGTAAAAAGAAAAGTAAAACAAAAAAGGAAAAGCAACAAAGTGTCTGAACAAAGCTAAAAAAAAGAAAAGCAGCAAAAGTCTGGATCAATATCAGTCATCTCGAGTGCCGGAATCCATCCTGGTCCACTTCCTGGATGAGGGTCCAGGATCACCACCGCCGGCTCCGTAGTCAGAGTCTGAGCTGTCTCCGGCCTCACCCTAGGACGCTGCCGCCTCCTCATCAGAATCATCGGGGGAGGGCTCTTGTGAACTGCTGTCAGCACAGGCGCGCCTGTGTCTGCCTCGGCTGTGGATCGTCATCCTCCGCCTGATTCCCCCTCCTCCTCGAGTAGGTACAGATGGTCCAGCTGGAGCACCTCCCGCGGCCGGAATATGGAATGGGGCCTGAAACGAACAAATGGCAAATGCATCAATTATGCTACGCAAAACAGTGTATGAATGTTGTGAGCAGTGTTCGAGTACAATGTATGAATGCCGTGAGCAATGCTGTGAGCAATATGTGAGTTACAGCGTATCAGTGCCGTGAGTGCTGTGTATCGAGTGCCTTATTGAAAATGTGGTACATCAGATCAGTATGGAACAGATTATGCAAAGTTTGAGACTGCGGTTGAAGGAACTTACCAGGATGCCATAGATGGTCAACAGGCCGATGCTCCGCTGCAACATCCCCATCACGGAGGCAGTTAGCTCCAGAGACTGGCGAGTGTACTCAACGGAAGCCTGCAAAAGTGTTGAAGCCATTAGTATTCTGCGGAATATCAAATGAAATGAAATAACTATACAGAATGCAAAGTATAGTAGTACATACCAGGGTCGAGCCGTAGACTCCGATAAGCTCATGATCAGCCGGAGGAGAAGCGATGGGTATCTGGTACGCCTCCCCACCCTATCGTCGGCATGTCATCGTCATAGGCAGCTCTGGCCATCCAGCTCCCTGTCCTCTCCGAGACCCACTTCTCCTACGGGCCTGAGGTGCCCTCGATGCTCTTGCTCCTGCCACTGGCGCCGCAGGCCTCTCTCTCTCAGCTCGGCGAGCACCAGTCAAAGGCCGCATCAGATAGGCCTGGATGAACTCCGTGTAGTCGCCCTCATCTCTAAAGGGGTCCGAGTCCCAGCCAATCATGTAATACATCATCTCCTCAAAGTTGTACCTCTCGGTATGCCTCATATGCGAAGGAGGTGGACTTGGAACTATCTGCTCCGACAAACCAAGGGTCTGGCGTAGGAAGCGCTTGCCCAGATACCATGCCCAACAGACCGGGCCCTCCAGCAAAATCCTGAACTGGGCAGTCTCCTGGGCACCCATGTATCCATCTCTCACTGTATCAGGCAACACCGCCCAGGGCTGCCAGGTGATCTGCAAATGATATACAGTTTGTGATCTACTGTTGAAAGCACAATGTAAAGCAAAGCTTAAAAAAACTGTAAAGTTTCACATACCTCTGCGGCGGTGATGGTATCGAAATATCGGCGGAAGAACACAAAAGACTCCTGTGGCCTCCGCTCGCATCTCACATCGAAGTGGTGAGAAAATAGAACGCCAAGGGGCGTCTCCACGTTTGGCACTGGGGCAAGCCTCGGAAAGTAGGCATACACCCACAACTGTATAGTGTAACAGGGCAGATATGAGTATGCTTATCAGATAAAGCAGAATGCAGATAAAGCAGAAATCAGAGAATGTATGTAGTGTGTTGTGTAGCGTGTGTAGTGTACAGCCAGTGTAAAGCAAATTGCGTGTGTGCAGTATGTGCGGTGTACAGATAATGTAAAGCAGAATTGAAAAGACAGAAAGAGAATGTGTACCTCCCAGGCTCGCCAGTAGCCTCCAAGCAACTGTCCGCTGCGGCGAGAAGATGAGCTCATATGTTCATAGAGAGTGGCCAAGCCTGCGCCACCCCAGTCATAGCGTTGGATCCTGGTCACGTCCACCAGTGCGGTTAGCAAGTAAAGGGCGACAGTGTTCGCCCGGTCGGTGAAGAGTGTGGTCCCCAGCAGGAACACGATGAAGCCACGGGCGTACTGCGCCTCCTCCTCGCGACTCCTGGGCGCTTGAATCCTGAAATGGTCCTCAAACCAAGAGTACCTCACAAATCCCAGACGGGAGAGAGGAGGTCGATCGCCAAGCAAGTACATCTGGGCGGCGTCCCACTCGTCCATATCGGTGTCAAAAAGGACCGGATCACCCCGTACTCCGATGCCTGTGAGCATGGAGAAGTCAAAGGGAGTCATCGTCATCTCCCCAGTAGCAGAAAGGTGGAAGGAGTCAGTGGTGTCCCACCACCTCTCCACCAGTGCGCCCAGAAGAGGCCTACTCACAGTGAGGTGCGAGAGTCCACTGCAGAAAACGCCGAAGCCGGCATGATCAATGATGTCACTGCATCGGGCAGCTCCATGTACCAACCGCGGGCAATGATGTTCCCATACCCCCAGAAGGCATGGGAATCTCCCTGTTTTCAAAACAAACAGATGTGAAGCAATATTAGAAATACAGTGTTGAAAAGCATTCAGAATTGATGAAAATGCAGTGTGTGTGCATGTGTTCAAGATTATGCAGATATCGGGTGCAGGTGTGCTCACAGATGAAGTGCAGCATATGAGGTATCAGTGTGTTTGGGTTATTCAGTTGACAATGCAGTGTGTGTGCATGTGTTCAAGATTATACAGATATCGGGTGTGGGTGTGTTCACAGATGAACTACAGCATATCATGTATCAGTGTGTTTGGGTTATTCAGTTGACAATGCAGTGTGTGTGCATGTGTTTGAGTTTACGCAGATATCGGGTGTGGGTGTGCTCGCGGTGAACTACACATATGATGTATCAGTGTATCTAGGTTAAGCAGTCAAAGAATAGGATTGACTATCACAGTTATATGTTCTACATTGCAGAAAATGAGACAGAGGGGAAGAGTGTACCTCAGAAGCACCGTAGGACAGATGTGACTCTGGCTCGCGCAGCAAAAGCTCCAGTGGCACGCCCCGCGCATAGCTCCTGAAGTGGCGGATGCCGTCGGGAGGCAACACGTGTATCGCCAGCCTATAGGTCGCCGTATCAAACGGTCGAACACGGAGAGGCAAGAGCTCGACCTCAGGGTCCATGTCTAGCTCTGGGGGAGTCCCACCTCGTGGAATGTCGTCTGCCATCTCAAGAAGAGTACGAAAATGGCCGAGGATGTGAAAAATGGGTGAGAATGCGAAAAGTCAACCCAAAAGTCAACCCTGAGGGGTGAAAAATGGGAGAAAAGGTTGGAGTGTGGAAAAAGCACGAAGATCGAGGTATAACTCGGGGGAAACAAACCCCAAGTGGTGGAAACCAAGAAAGGGACACCGAAATCGAATTTCGATTGGTTCGAAGTGTGCGAAACGGGAAGGGTTTCGCGAATCGAACGATGGAAAAGGCTCGAAAACAAGAGAAAAACACGGATCGAAGCGAAGAAAATCACCTAGAGAGAAAGGGGGAGGATTTTCGAGCTTGGAGAAGTGAGGATATAAGGTTTGGAACCTTATATTTAAAGACCCGTGGCTAAAAGACAAAACTTCCCCGAAACTGCCATTTTTGGCCGATCGGCCAAATTGTTAGCCGATCGGCTAAATGTTTGGCCGATGAGCTCATTTTGTGGCTGATGGGTGGCCGATCAACTCCCCTTGTGGTCGATGCACCTCCCACACCCTTGGTTGGGTCAGTTATGTGGTTTGGGACCTTCATCTCTCAAGACAGTGCAAGAAAGTAGACTTTTGAAGCTCAATCGGCCTTCGTGTCGACCTCGAATCGTGCCTTCCAAGTGCGGCACTTGATACGTATGAGGTGTATCCTTTTTCGTGTCCTTTTGTCTCTTGGGAGATTCGGAAATTGCTTTAAATACATTGCATTACAACGTTTTGTCGTGTTTATAATGAGCGTGCATTGGTCATACGTCATTTCGCTCTTGCATTGTTATGCACATACTATATGCGTTGTAGCACATACCATCCTTTCATTGTTATGCACGTACTATATGCGTTGTAGCGCACACCATGCTTGCATTGTTATGCACATCTCTTATGCGTTGTCGCGCACACCATGTTTTCATTGTTATGCACGTACTATATGCGTCGTAGCGCAGACCATGCTTGCATTGTTATGCACATCTCTTATGTGTTGTCACGCACGCCATGCTTGCATTGTCATGCACATCCCTTAGGTCGCATTGTCTTGTGCCCTTCCATCCGCGTTGTTTCGCATATCTCATTTCCATCATCATACATCTTATTATGCTACATGCATTGTCATGCATTTCCTCATCTGCATTGTCATGCACATCTCATTTGCATTGTCATGCATTTCCTCATCTGCATCGTCATGCTGTAGACACTCCATTTTTGACCGTCCTCAAGACTTGGACGTCATCGTTTGAACACTCGATGATCATCCATGCTCGTGTTCGTTTTGAGTTCTCGGAGGTCTCGGCTACGCGCCTTGCCTCAAGATCTCTCAACTTGTCTGTTTTGTGCTTGGTTGTGGACCAAACACTTGTGTTTTTTCTTCTAAGGGAAGAGGGTGGCTTGTTTGCCATCCCCTCAACCCACCGGCCAGGGCATGATGCCATCGGCCCCTTTTTCTTGCCATCGGCCAAGAGTGTTGGCTGATCGGCACTATATTTGGTCGGCCGGCACTTATGTTGGTCGATCGGCCATTTTTTGGTGGCCGAACCCTGTTCATCTGCTTTATGCAGATATTTTGTGTCAGCTGGTGCAGCTAGCATCCACAATTCACCCCCTCCATACACGTGTATGGAGGGATTTGCCCTTGGCTTAGCTTCTCTTGGAAGCTTTAGAATTTGAACTTCTATAAAGAGGGAGGCCCCCCTCCCTCCTCAAGGGTTCAGAAAAAAATTGTTCATGAGAGGATAGATATAGTATTGTATCTATTTTTCTTTGTTTAGCCTTGTTTTGTGTCCAAAAGTGTAGTATTGTCTTACTATTGTACACAAACACACACTAGAACACCATCCTTGGTTGCTGAGGTACTAGGAGGTTGATTTTAGTGTTCTTGGGTTGGTTTGAACTCAGAAAACCTGCTGGAGCTTTCTTCTTGAAGAGGTTCTACAAGAGTGAGTTCCTTGCTTTAGATACCCCTTTATTGCTTAAGCTTTTATCCCTTCTTGCTTATTGTTTTAAGCTTAACTTATAACTAATAAAAGTTCTGATTTTTCTTACTTTAGAACTTTGTTTAAGGTCATTTTGAGGTTTGGGGTTGTTTCCCCCCTCTTAGGCTTTGTTAGGCCTTGTTTTAGGCCTTGTTTTAGGCCATCCCTTTTGGCCATTGTTCTTGTCTTTGTATGATCTCTCTACCACTAAAATCTAGAGGATTTTCAGTGGTGGAGAGGTGGTTTTGGTATCCCAAATAGGAGAGGGTCATCCCCTCTCCTTATTGTCTTGAATGTTAGCATAAATGGCTTATGTTTATAGCATGTGTGCTTAGCTTGTTTTGCCTTCATTTCAGCAAGTATTTGGTGTTATTTTGCCATGATTTAACTCTGCCCAAAGTTGGTTTAGTGGTCTCGTGCATGCACCATATACTTGTCTTGTAATCCCTTGATTTGCCTTAACATGCATCATGTTGTAACATGTCATTTTAGCATGATTTTGGCTCAACTCCATGAAGCTTTTAGCCTTGTTGTAGCATGCTTAAGCTCTGATTTGAGTTGTTTTAACCATGTATGCCATGCTTTGTATAGCCACCATATATTTCAGCTTGTTAGCTTTGGGTGTCCAAGTCATTAGCATGCTTTACTTGGGCCATTTCAGTGATTTGGAGTCACTTGCTATGTCATTTCAGTCCATATAGTATGCTCATAGACTTGCACTTATCACTCCTTTAATGTTGTAAGGAGTTGATGTTTTATGCCTCATGAATGTATCATTGTGTATGCCATCATGCTTAGGCATTTGCGATGCCATCTAAGTGGGTTTTTGAGCTCATTTTGACATGCCATAACTCTGTTTTTGGTTGCTTAAGTCATGCCATGTTTGGCTTTGATAGGTGTAGTATAACACCTCTTTTGTGGCCTTGTTTGCTTCGTGCTTTTGATCCTTTGTTCTAGCATGTTTTGGCTTCATTCCTCGCATGTTTTAGGATCATCTTGACATGATTTAGGACTGTTTTGGATTATGTTTGCCATATGCTCATTGTTTTGTGTAGCTTTGGTTCAAGTCCCTTCACAAGGCTTAGGCTTTGAGCCTTATGCATGCTATGGTTGATTTGTTTATGTGATTTGGCATCACCCCTAGCATCATTTCAGAGCATGTAATGTTGTCACATTTGCATGCTTTTCACCTCTTTTAAGTGTGCTTAAAAGTTACCCTTTTATGCCTTAGTCTTTAGGCCAATTAGCACGCATGTTTGTATAAGCTTTTGTCCTCATTTCCATAGCATTTTGTCCACTGATTTGGACCTATTTGAGAGCTGTCCATTTTGGTTTAAGTCCATCCCCGCATGTTGTTGCATGCTTGCCTTGCATGTTGTCGCATGCTTGTTGCATATTTGGTAAATTGCATGTTGTAACATGCTAGTTCAATTGTGCCTTGTCGCATACTTAGTCCATAACATGTTGTTGCATGTTTAAGTGGTATTGCATTTGGCATACTTTTGTTAAGTAGCTTTGCATGTTTGCATATCTTGTCCCTTTACATGGTGTCACATGTTTGCCTTGCATGCTTGAATGTCCATGTTGCATTTTTGCATGCTTGTCTAAGTTGCATTGCATTTGGCATGCTTGTTACCATTTACCTTGTATGGCATTGTCATTAACATGCTCATGTTGCATTAGTCTTGCTTGCATGCATGCATCCTTTACCTCTTGATCAATCATGATAGAGGTTTGGGGGCCCATTATGTGTTATGTGCATTTCATTCCATATTGATTTGCACACTTGGCTCCTTTGGCCATCATGCATTGAAATGCGTGATTGATGGCCCGAGGGTCGAGAACCATACTTCCTTGAGTTCATGACATGATAGGAAGGGTGGTTGTGCACACATTGCTTTGAAAATGCATTGCCATGCTCTGTTTGTCCTCTGCTGTAGCAAAACAGCATTCTGCAGGAAGAGATGGCCGGTCGGCCATCTTCAATGCCGGCCGGCTATGCATTGTTGGCCGAGAGCTTCATTCATGGTCGATGGCCAATTTCCCTTAGCCGATGGCCTCATCTCTTGGTCGATGACCTCCCACAGTGCTCAGGGAGTGATTCAGAAGCATCCTTGAGACTTATGCAGTTTTCAGAGGTGCAGAGCAGTGTAAACGAAGGCAACATGAGCATGGCGATAGATTTCCAAGCGGAGCCGAGCATGCATGCATTCATCCCTCTTTTCGAGGCCTCTTTACCGTAGTTTAATTCATTTGTTTAATTAGTTAAGTGTTGTGTAATAATTAATTAGCTAGTTAGTTAGTTAATTATTCGGTTTGTATTATTTATTCGGGCCCTCCGTCGAGAGGGCCAATTTTGTAATAAGTGTGCGTTTGTATGTCCATGTCTTCGAACCTCCATTTCTTTCTCCCTTTTACTTACCTGCTTTCGTTAGTTAGTTTTAGGTATTGTTTCCAATTAGCATACTTATGCTTCGCATGTTTGCATACATTCATCTATTTTGCATGCACCAGGCTCGGTGCATCATACTAACTGCATTGTAATTCGATACCAAGTTGAATACATGTATCAATTATCGCATCTCATATGTCATCTTAGAATAGCCGAGCCTATTTCTAGTTGCATCTTGCATGCGTTGCATTAGCCATCTTAACATGAACTAGAATCATGCATTGATTTCTAACTAGTTGTTTGTTTTGGCTCGGAGTACTAGGTAAGCTTTTATGCTTTAGCATACTACATGTGTGTCATTGATTGCCATGATAGCATGCTTGCCATGAGGCTATTTGCTTAAGTGTTTAACTGCTTGAATGCTTGTGGGTGAAGGTTGGATTACTTTGTTCCAAATTAGGCGATCTAGTCTATACTTGCTTTGCTGTGTGCATCACATAGTAATTCTAGCTAATTAACCGGAATAAGAACACATGTGTTTTCAAAAACTAGATATCATGTTTAGTAGTGGCCGATCTTTGATCGGGCGAGCGGGGGTGCTCATAGCTGACCTTCCCCAATCGTACCCAAGTTCCCGAGCCGAGGCAACTTTGGTGATGACGGACACGTGGCCTTAGGCAACGAGTCAGGGTTTCCTAAATTTCCCCAAAAATAAAATATTTAGGTGGCAACTCTGTATCTGGCAAAGCAGTCCATGTTTGGCACTTCTTTACAAAAATCAGTTTTCCAAAACGATTTGCCGGATTTGGACTCTTTGGTGATTTATCAATCTCACATTGCACATTGTGAGATCAGATTAAGAACCGTGACAATTTGAGTACGAACTGTAGCATGAGGCCCTCAAGGGCGCGTCTACACATGCACATCTCATTTGCATTGTCATGCACTTCCTTACCTTGCATTGTCATGCATTTCATTACCTTGCGTCGTCTCGCATGCTTCATTTGCATTTTCATGCATTTTCCTTACCTTGCATTGTCATGCATTTCATTACCTTGCGTCGTCTCGCATGCTTCATTTGCATTGTCATGCATTTTCTGTTACCTTGCATTGTTTTGCATCCCCTATAACTTGCATTGTCTTGCTCGTTATGTGCATTGTTTTGCACTCTCTATAACTTGCATTGTCTTGCTCGTTATGTGCATTGTTTTGCACCCCCACTAACTTGTGCATTATTTTGCACCCCCTATAACTTGCATTGTCTTGCTCGTTATGTGCATTGTCTTGCACCCCACTAACTTGTGCATTGTTTTGCACCCCCACTAACTTGTGCATTGTTTTGCACCCCCACTAACTTGCGCATTGTTTTGCACTCCCCCTCTAACTTGTGCATTGTCTTGCACCCCTACTAACTTGTGTGTTGTTTTACACTCCCTCTCTAACTTGTGCATTGTCTTGCACCCCTACTAACTTGCATTGTTTTGCAGTCACTAACTTGCATTGTTTTGCAAACTCACTAACTTGCATTGTTTTGCAACTTATCTAACTTGCATTGTTTTGCAAACTTCACTAACTTGCGTTGTTTTGCACTTTCTCTAACTTGCGTTGTTTCGCACGTTCTACTTGCATTGTTTCGCACCCTCTCTAACTTGCATTGTTTCATACGTTCTACCTGCATTGTCATGCACTTCACACTTCACTTGCGTTGTCACGCACTTTTCACTTGCATTGTTATGCATGTTTCTAACAATATTGTACCTGTTAAGTTTCTTTCTTTTGCAGGCACGATATTGTATGTACGGTTCATTTGAAGCTGGCGAGACCAGACAAACCGGACGGTATTGTATTCTCCGCGTGAGACGCAGTGAGAATTGAATAATTCTCTTACATCCTTTCTGCATGTAATGTAGTTTGGTTCGAATTCACTTGCGTAAAACTGTTGCATGTTATGCTTCGTTACAGTTCCCTTTGCATGATCATAAGTTATGTTCGGCACCGTGCATGTCCTTTGCATTTTGCCCCCGCCCTCGGGCACATAACTTGCTATCTTGTATGCTTGTCTAAGTCTTCGGCCTCGTCGAAAATGGGTGGTCTCTGGGCTTTAACATTCACTCCCGTCATTGTTATGACTTTCGAGTTCTATTAAAGAGGGGCAACTGTAGACACCCCATTTTTGACCGTCCTCAAGACTTGGACGTCATCGTTTGAACACTCGATGATCATCTATGCCTGTGTTCATTTTGAGTTCCGTGAGGCCTTGGTCACTTGCCTTGCCTGAAGATCTCTGAACTTGTCTATTTTGTGCTTGGTTGTGGACCAAACACTTGTGTTTTTGCTTCTGAGGGAAGAGGGTGGCTTGTTTGCCATCCCCTGAACCCATCGGCCAAGGCTTGAAGCCATCGGCCTTGTTTTCTTGCCATCGGCCAAAAGTGTTGGCCGATTGGCTCTCTTTTTAGTCGATCGGCCCTTGTGTTGGTTGATCGGCCATGTTTTCTGGCCGAACCCTGTTCATCTGCTTTATGCAGATATTTTATGCCAGCTGTCACAGCTGGCATGCACAATTCACCCCCTCTATACACATGTATGGAGGGATTTGCCCCTTTGCTTAGCTTCCTCAAGAAGCTTTGCTTTTGGTTCTCTATAGGAAAGAACCATCTCCTCCCTCCTCAAGGGTTCAGAAAATTGAGTCTTGAGGGATAGATATACTTTTGTATCTATTCTTCTTTGTTTAGCCTTGTTTTGTACTCAAAAGTGCAGTATTGTCTTACTATTGTACACAAACACACACTAGAACACCATCCTCTTAGAGCTGAGGTCCCTTGAGGTTGATTTCAGAGTTCTTGGGTTGGTTTGAGCTTGGAAAACCTGCTGGAGCTTTGTTCTTGAAGGTGTTCTTCAAGGGTGAGCAAACTTGCTTTTAAACCCTCATTCTTGCTTAAGCTTTTTGACCTATTTGCTTATTGTTTTAAGCTTAACTCTTAACTAATAAAAGTTCTATTTTTTTATGCTTTAGATCTTTGTTGAAGGTCTCTTTTTGGTTTGGGGTTCTTTCCCCCCTCTTAGGCCTTGTTAGGCCTTGTTTGGAGCCATCTCTTTTGGCCTTTGTTCTTGTCTTTGCATGGCCTTTCTACCACCGAAATCCAGAGGATTTTCAGTCATGGAAAGGTAGTTTTGAGGTGTTAAATAGGAGAGGGTCACCCCCTCTCCTTGTTGCCTTGTATGCTAGTATAAATGGCTTATATTAGTAGCATGTTTGCTTAGCTTGTTTTAGCTCCATTTCAGCAAGTATTTGGTGTTATTTTTCCATGTTTTACCTCTGTCTCAGGTTGGTTTAATGGATTCTTGCATGCACCATGTACTTGTCTTGTAATCCTCTCTATTGCCTTAACATGCATCTTGTGTTTAGACCATCATTCTTTCATGTTTTGGCTTAACTTTAAGATGTTTTTGTCCATGTTGTAGCATGCTTAAGCTCTGATTTTGGTTGTTTTGATCATATATGCCATGCTTTGTATAGCCCTAAGGAATTCTAGCTTGTTAGCTTCAAGTGTCCAAGTCTCTAGCATGCATTACTTGGCTCATTTCAATGATTTGACATCATTTGTTATGATATTTCAGTCCATGGTTCACGCTCATATACTTGCACTTATCACTCCTTTAATGCTTTAAAGAGTTGATGTTTTATGCCTCATGAATGGACCATTGTGTATGCCTCCATGCTTAGGTATTTGGGTTGCCATCCAAGTGGGTTTTTGGTCTTGTTTTACCATGCCATAACTCTGATTTTATTGGTTTAAGTCATGCCATGTGTGGTTTTGATAGGTGTAGTGTAACACCCCTTTTGTGGCCTTGCATGCCTCATGCTTTGGTCCTTCGCTCTAGCTTATTTTGGCCTTGGTCCTTGCATGTTTTAGGCTCATTTTCCCATGATCTAGGATTGTTTTGGATTATACTTGCCATTTGCTTCATGTTTTGCATAGCCATGGTTTGAGCTCCTTGGCTAGCCTTAAGTTTTAGGCTTTCTTGCATGCCTTGCTTGGCTTGTGTGATTTGGCATCATTCCTAGCATCATTTCAGAGCTTGTAGTATTGTCATACTTTCATGCTTTGTCCCCTTTTAAGTGTTCTTGAAAGTTGCCCTTTTTATGCTTAGGTGATAGGCCATTACATGTGCATGTTTGTATGTGCCTTTGTCCATTATTTCTTAGCATTTCGGCCACTGATTTGGGCATGTTTAAGAGCTGTCCATTTTGGTTTAAGTCCATCTTTACATGTTGTTGCATGCTTGTCTTGCATGTTGTTGCATGCTTGCTTCATTTTGCATGTTGTTGCATGCTATGCATATTTGCATATTTAGGTTGTATGCCTATTGCATGTTAGTTGCATTGCATAATCTTGTTGCATGTTTGAGTTGCTTGCATGCTTAGATTGCATAGCATTGCGTGTGCATTCCCTTGCCTCTTGATCACGCAGGATAGAGGTTGGGGCCCCCTTATGTGTTTTTGTGCATTTCATTCGATATTGAATTGCACACTTGGCTCCTTTGGCCATCATGCATCGAAATGCGTGATTGATGATCCGAGGGTCGAGGACTATACTCCCTTGAGCTCATGACATGATAGGGAGGGTGGTGGTGCAAACATTATCTTGTAAATGCATTGCCATGCTCTGTTTGTCCTCTGCTGCAGCAACAGAAGCAGTCTGCAAGAAGAAATGGTCGACCGACCATATTCAGTGCCGATCGGCTAACTATTCCTAGTTAAGAGCCTTATTAGTGGTCAATGACACCATTCTCTTGGCCGATGGCCTTTCCATTTGGCCAATGGCCTCTCAGCATGCCCACAAGGTGGTTCAGAAATGTCACAGAAGCTGGCACAGTTTTCAGAGGTACAGAGCAGTGCAAACAGAGGAAACATGAAGCATGGCGATGAATTTCCAAGCGAAGTCGTCTGAGCATGCATTCATCCCTCGTCTCGAGGCCATTTCAGTGTTTTAATAACTTAGAATAGTTATTTATTTCGATTTGGTTGTGTAATTAATTAATTAGCTTGTTAGGTAGTTAATTAGATGATTTGTATTATTCTTTTGGTCCCTCCGTCGAGAGGGCGCAATTGTGTAATAAGCGTGCGTGTGTGTGATGCATGTCTTCTAACCCCCACTTCTTTCTCCCTTTACTTACCTACTTTCAGTGGTTAGTTCTAGGGCATATTTCAATTAGCATCCTTATGCTTGCATGCGTGCATCCATTCATCTGTATTGCATGCACCGGGCTCGGCGCATCATACTAACTGCATTGTATTTCAATTCCTACTTGAATACATGTATCGAAGTATTGCATCTCACATGCCATTTTAGAATGGTCGAGCCTATTTCTAGTTACATTTTGCATGTGTTGCATTGGCCATCTTAACATGAGCTAGGATCATACATGATTACTAACTAGCTTCTTTTTTGGCTCGGAGTACACTATAAGTGTTTATGCTTTAGCATCTTGCATGTGTGTGAGTGTTAACATGACAGCATGCTTTCCATGAGGCTAATTGCTTATTTGATATAACTGCCTGAATGCCTGTGGGTGAAGGTTGGATTACTTGAATTGGAACGATTCATTGAAATCCGTGTTTTAGCCTACTTACGAGTAGCAAACTTCAAACAATTTCCGAACAAACGGATATGCGATGCTTTGTTCCAAATTACGCGATCTAGTCTATACTTGTGTGTTGTGCGCATTACGTAGTAATTCTAGGCTAATAATCTGAATAAGAACGCATGTGTTTTCAAAAATAAGATATCATGTTTAGTACAGGCCGATCTTTGATCGGGCGAGCGGGGGTGCTCATAGATGACCTTCCCCAATCGTACCCAAGTTCCTGAGCCGAGGCAAATTTGGTGATGACGGACACGTGGCCTTAGGCAATGAGTTAGGGTTTCCTAAATCCCCCCAAAATAAATATTTAGGTGGCGACTCTGTATCTGGCAAAGCAGTCCATGTTTGGCACTTCTTTCTTAAAAATCAGTTTTCCAAAATGATTTGCCGGATTTGGACTCTTTGGTGATTTATCAGTCTCGCATTGCACTTTGCGGGATTAGATTCAGAACCGTCACATTTGAGTCCAAACTGTAGTAGCATAAAGCCCAAGGGCGCGTCTACACATACATACATTCCTACAGAGTAACACTCTAAAAGCATGTATCAAGCAAGCTAGAGCCAAAAGTCCCCTATGATGGGGTAGGGTTGCCTAGTCCAAATCTTGTCAGGTGCTAAGGGTTCAGTATGCAAACAAGCGGTTTCAAATAATCCTGCATTCGGGCGAGCAACCTATCCTAGTTTTGGAACAGTCTCTGTGGCTTCTGATATGCAACCAGGCCGATTGGTCAAAAAGGATACCTCAGGAAGACTATCTGTCAGGATCCAAACCCGCCCCTATAGGTTTAGCGTCATGACCGGCCAGTAATCATAGATTACCTATGGCCTCCATACAAATAAACTTTTAATACAAAGTACGGGGCTTAGCGGAAGTCTAAAATGTTATAGAATTCATCCATTGAGCCGTGCTTATATGAGGAGAGCAAATATGTTAAGCAAGGTTTTGTTTTAAGTTGCACCCAACATAAGTGCAAATTCACATCTTACAAAAATACAACCCCAACTATGTACAAATACAAAACCATTAAACCACAAAAAGGGGGTTCGACAAGCATGGCTCCACCCAAGCCTGATTACTTCACTTGGAAGCTCCACAAAAGGCTGACCCGAGTAGACTCGAGGCCATCTAACTCTGATGTTTAGTTTGCCCACCTACAATTACATATATAAATAAATAGTGAGCTAGAGCCCAATGAGTAATAATAGAATAAAGAGGTTAAATGAATGAAGTTCGACAACATTACAAATGTCAATCTTAACATCAATACCCATTTCAAACTGACATGTAGTACATTCAATAGAGTAACAATTTTGTTATAACAATAGGACCTCTAGGGTCAATCAATGTAACATAGCTGATACGACCATTAAGCTTTAATAGCAAAGATTTCTATATTCCAATTATCCAGTGGGCCACGGTATTGTTTTCCCCGAGCGAGGGTCAATGTGCTGTGGTATTAATCTCCCCTCAGGCGAAGGTCAATGGGCCATGGTATTAATCTCCCCCAGGCAAGGGTCATTGGGCCATGGTATTAATCTTCCCGAGGCAAGGGTCAACGGGCCATGGTATTAATCTCCCCCAGGCAAGGGTCAACAATCATTGAGTCATGAATACATTTTCAAAGGGAACTTCATTTATTTATAAGAAACCAAAGTTTCAATAAATTATTCGATGAACAATAGCAGTTTTGGTAAATCATCATAACATTTCAGTAACCCAATCATATATCAATTTCGATAATAGTAACACTTTCGAAAATAAATATAATTTGAACATATCTTTATAAAGTTATTACTCACAATGGTTTGTGGTGACACTAAGCCTCGAACGTCCACCTAAACGAAACACATAACAAGGTACAAATGAAACTCTATTTATTTTAATTCAATCTTCTTTATGCGTTTTTAAATTATTGTATGGTTATAGGAGTCCAAATGGTGCCTAAGAATACTTGGAGTAGCGTGAGGATGCAAAAATGCACTTAAAAGAGTTGGTAAAATTTTGTTGAAAATAGGGTCTCTACTCGAGCGCAACTTCCTACGCTCGAGCGGGGGTTCGAAAACAAAGGTGGTCGCTCGAGCGAAACTTCTATCGCTCGAGTGGTTTGTAAAAGTACTAGTTACATGAAATTCCCGCTCGATTGTCGCTCGAGCGGAAGACTGAGAAAAAGGGTCCTTGCTCAAGCGCCACATTGGTCGCTCTAGCGACCTGTAAAATTTCAGAAACTTCTGGATACTCGATTTTCACGCTCAAGCATGGCTTCCCTCGCTCGAGCAGACAACACGAATTTTGGGATTTCCAGAACAGTTGTTTGAAGTTCAATCATGGTATTCAAGGCTTCAAACCTTGCGTTTTTGGTATAAAAACATAGAGAATCACTATATAACATAAAAATACTTCCAATTGAAACCATTTATTCAAAATCATGACAAATTCTCAACCATTAATTTCAATTTCAAGTTATGAAATAATGTTTAATTCAAATTGAGTGTATATCTCCTCAAAACATATTCAAAACATAATCAAGTGACATGAGAGGCATGAAAACATGAAGGATTCTCCAAAATGAGGTATAATTGTGCCATGCATGTATGAATTTCATGAATTCCAACTCAAAATATGCATGCATGTAAGCAATTCAACTCTATTATTCCATTTGTATGATATTCATAGCTTCTTTCCTTCAATAACATGCCAATGAGTTCAAAAATGAGAGGAATCCAACTACTATATGCCATATCTACCATGAATTAGTGATGAATGCCATTCCTGGTGTTGAATTCAAGTGTATTACGGCTCCAATCTTTGAATCTTCCACTAATTCTCTACAAATCTCCTCTTCCTCTGTCTAAATGTTGAACTCTCCTCTCCTCTCTCTCTCAATTCTCAGCTAAGTGTGTATATAAAATCAGCCCATAAGCTATTTGAAGCTATTTATATGGTGTGATTAAGTTAGCCTAATCAAATATGGTTAGGATTAATTAATTAGGTTTAACCCTAACTAATTCAATCAGTTTATTCTAATTATTTTGATCCAAATCAACTGTCAATTAAAGTTGCCATAAAATTCTAAATATTCTAATTAGCCTATTGGGCAAGTCAATTTCAGTTCCTGAAGCCGTTTAGGCTCCCAATTTCCGACTCTAAGTTATCAATTTAAACAGATATTCCATATATCAACAGATAATTATAGAATTAAACATGTAATCACACAATCAAGCACATAATCATGCAATTAAACTTATTTAAATTATATAATGTACTAGTTTGGAGGTCAGAGTCATCACAGTCTCTCCCCCTTAGAAAGTTTGGTCCTCCAAACTTAAGTTACCTTCAGATAGAAACAAATGAGGATACCGTTACCGCATCTCTTTCTCTTTCTCCCAAGTGGCCTCCTTCCCATAATGTTCTCTTCATTCGACCTTCCCCATAGGTATAGTTTTGTTTCTCAATTGCTTCACTTGCCGATCAATGATTTGCACGGGCCATTCTTCATACACCATATCCTCATCTAGAGCATTCCGGTGGTAATTAATCACATGGAGCGGATCTCTAAGATACCCACGAAGCATGGATACATGGAAAACATTATGCACTTGTTCCATTCCTGGTGGCAAGGCAATACGATAAGCAACAGGACCCAACCTCTCAAGGATCTGGAATGGTCCAATGTAATGAGGAGTCAGTTTTCCCTTTTTACCAAATCTCATATGCCCCTTCATTAGGGTCACTTTGATGAATACATGATCCCCCACTTTGTACTCTAAGTCCCTTCTTCCCTGTTCCGCGTAGCTTTTCTGTTGGCTCTGTGCAGTTTGAAGCCTTTGCTGAATGATTTTGATCTTCTCAGTCATTTCTTGCACAAGTTCGGTCCCATAAATAGCTCTATCACCAACCTCTATCCAACAAATTGGCGACCTACACTTTCTGCCATATAGTGCCTCATATGGTGACATACCGATACTCTCGTGAAAACTGTTGTTATTAACAAATTCGGCCAATGGCAAATGAGTTTCCCAACTGCCCTGAAAATCCAATACATACATACGAAGCATGTCTTCTATGGTCCAGATAGTCCTTTCAGTTTGCCCATCGATTTGCAATGAAATGTTATACTAAATCTCAATTATGTTCCCATTGCCTCCTGCAGACTAGGCCAAAATCTAGAAACAAATTTAGGATCCCTCTCTGATACAATAGACACTGGAACCCCATGCAGTCGAATAATCTCATCAATGTAGATAGTAGCAAGTCTATAAGCAGTAAATGAAGTCTACACAGTAAGAAAGTAAGCAGATTTAGTCAAGCTATCCACTGTAACCCAAATAGAGTCCATACCTCTAGGTGTCCGAGATAGGCCAACAACAAAGCCCATGGTGATATGTTGCCATTTCCATTCCGGAATAGGAAGAGACTGAAGCAAACTTGCTGGTTTTTGATGTTCTACTTTTACCTGCTGGCATTGTAAGCATTTAGAGTTGAAGTCGGCAATCTCCCTTTTCATGTTGGGCCACCAATACACTAACTTCAAGTCTTGGTACATCTTGGTGTTTCTTGGATACATAGTAAACATTGACTTGTGAGCTTCCTTCAAAATTTTCCTTTCAAATCTGTATCATTCGGGACACGCAATCTCCCCTAATATTTAATACAGAGTCTTCAATTATGAACCCTAATTTAGGCTTGGTGCCAAGTTCATCACGAATCTTTTTCAAAAACTCATCATCCATCTGTTTCTGTTTAATTTCCTCGACAATGGCAGGCTGGGCAGACATTTCAGCCATCAATCCACTTTGTTCAAGCGGCACCACTTCAATTTTGAGTTTTTCAAACTCTAGTAGTGGCTCTCTTTGATCTGGGAGTAAACAGGCAAGATTCCCCACATTCTTTCTACTAAGTGCATTTGCTACAGTATTGGCTTTGCCCGGATGATAGTGAGTCTATAAGTCATAATCTTTGATTAATTCAAGCCATCACCTTTGATGCATGTTCAACTCTTTCTGTGTGAAGAAGTATTTCAAGCTCTTATGATCCGTGTACACTTCACATTTGGTCCCATACAAATAGTGTCGCCATATCTTTAATGCAAACACAACTGCAGCAAGTTCCAAGTCAAGTGTAGGGTAGTTCTTCTCGTGTGGTCTCAACTATCGAGAGGCATATGCAATAACCTTGCCATTCTACATTAAAACACAACCCAAGCCCTTATAGGATGCATCACTAAAAATCACAAAATCTTCGGTACCTGAGGGAATAATAAGGATTGGGGCTGTAGTCAATCATGTTTTCAACTCTTGAAAGGATGTTTCTCTTTAATCCGTCCACTCAAATAGTTCCCCTTTCCGAGTCAACTGAGTCAATGGCACAACAATTTTGGAAAAGTCTCTGACGAATCTTCGGTAATACCCTGCCAATCCCATAAAACTACGGACTTCTGATACATTAGTTAGGGTAGGCCAATTAATAATAGCTTCAATTTTATGAGGATCCACAGATATACCATCCTTATTAATGATGTGCCCCAAAAATGCAATTTCATCAAGCCAAAATTCACACTTTTTAAATTTCCCAAACAACTGTTTTTCTCTAAGTGTTTGAAGAGTCAGTTTCAAATGTCATTCATGCTCATCTTTACTTTTCGAATAGATCAAGATGTCATCAATGAATACAACAACAAAGTTATCTAGGAAAGGTTTGAAAATTCTATTCATTAAATCCATAAATGCTACAGGCACATTTGTAACTCCAAATAGCATGACTAAAAACTCATAATGTCCATACCTGGTTCGAAAAGCAGTCTTTTCAACATCCTCGGCCTTAACCTTCAATTGATGATATCCCGATCTCAAGTCAATCTTTGAAAATATCTATGCCCCCTGCAACTAGTCAAACAGGTCATCAATACGTGGCAAAGGGTATTTATTTTTCACTGTTACCTTGTTGAGCTCTCGATAATCAATGCATAATCGGAGAGAGCCATCCTTCTTTTTAACAAAAAGTACCGGTGCGCCCCATGGAGATGTACTTGGTCTGATAAACCCTTTATCCAGCAATTCCTGTAGCTGAATTTTCAATTCTTTCATTTCGGTGGTAGGCATACGATAGGGAGTTTTAGAAATTGGTCTAGTTCTCGGTATTACATCAATTGTGAATTCAATTTCTCTATCAACAAGTTGGCCAGGTAATTCATCTGGAAACACATCAGGAAAATCTCTCACCACTGGTATACTATCTAGAGTAATGTCTATTGTTGGTTCGGTTATTACACTGCACAAATACCCTTGACAACCCTTATTTATTAGTTTTCGGGCTTTCATGGCAGATATGAGGTACGGTGGTGAGACTACCCCTTTTCCCTCAAAATAAAATTCATCTTGCCCGGGAGGTCGGAATATTACTCATTTCGAGGCACAATCAATAGTTGCATAGTATTTAGTTAGCCAATCCATACCTAAAACAACATTGAAATGTCCCATGTCTAAAGGTATTAAATCAGCATATAAAGTACCATTCCCGAGAAATAATTCACATGCAATAAATACAGTTGAACATAGCATGGATCCCCCTGTAGGTGATGCAACACATAGTATATAATTCAATGTTTCCATAGGTCTATTCAAAGTTTCAACAAAGACCATAGAAATAAATGAGTGTGTAGACCCGGAATCAATTAAAGCATAAGCAGGTTTACCACAAATGGAGATTGTACATGACACCACGGCCTTAGTATTATGAGTATCCCTTGGAACCAATGCAAAAACCCTTCCTTGCCTTTGTTCATTCCTTGTGGTAGGCGGTGTTGTGGCTGGTTTCGTTGTGGGTGCGGATCCAATTGAGCTTGTGGCACCTCGGTTGCCATCGTGATTGTGTGCAATCTCTCGCCATATGTCCTATCCTCCCACATTGGTAACAAGTCCCCATAGTGCGATAGCAAACACCCCGATGCTTCTTTCCACAAATGGTGCAAGTAGGCGCTGAGTTGCCACTTTGGGTTGACCCCGAATCACCGAAAATCCCCTTACTTCAACTTCTTTCTCATTGACGTAGTTCCCTTATTAAAATTATGTTTTCTACCTTTCCATTCAAAGTTTTGCTTATGGTTGGCCACATTTCTTTCTGCTATTAGTGCCCTGTCAAGTACATCCACATATGTCGGTAATTTGAGTACATTGATTTTATCCGAAATTGGATCACAGAACCCTCCTTCAAACTGTTTGGCCTTTTTGTAATCTGTGTCTACCATGTGGGGTGCAAAGTGAGCTAATTCTGTAAATTGAGCCTCATATTCAGCAATTGATTTATTTCCCTACTTGAGTTCCATGAATTTAGCCGTCTTTCTATCTCGCACACATTGGGGAAAATATTTCTCGTAGAAGATTTCCAGAAAACGAGCCCAAGTAACATCCTTATTATCATCTCGCACTAACATTCACCAACGTCTGGCATCAACTTCTAGGGTAAATGTTGCTAGTTGTACTTTCTGAGATTCGGTACGTGGGAATACTTCAAACAACCTTTCAATCCCCAAAGCCCAAGCCTCGGCCTTCAATGGTTCAATTCCGCCATGAAACACTGGTGGCTTCATCTTTTTAAACTCTCTAGTCAAAGCAATACTACAGGTCTCTGGTTGACACCCCGGAACTGGAGGTGGCGCAAGCATTGGTGGTGGGGGTAGTGGTGGTTGTTGTTGTTGTTGCTGTTGTTGTTGTTGTCTTATGGCCTCTGCCATATCATGCATCATTCGTTCCAGTCTATCCAGTCTTGAGGAGAATGCCTTCTCTAGCTCACCACCCCTTGTCCTCACCATTTTCTATATAAAATTTGTATTATAATAAACACAACAAATAAAATATGTACACATGTACAAATTCAGAACATGTAATCATACAATTTATCCCACTCTAATATGTAATTACACATGAATGCAATCCTGAAGTCTCTTCTAGACTCTCTATAGCTCAATGGATGAGTGAGTGAGATATAACTCGTGCTTTGATAGCACTCTGTTAGGATCCAAACCCGCCCCTATAGGTTTAGCGTCATGTAATCATAGATTACCTACAACCTCCACAGAAATAAACTTTAATATAAAGTACGGGGCTTAGCGGAAGTCTAAAATGTTGTAGAATTCATCCATTGAGCCATGCATATATGAGGAGAGCAAATATGTTAAGCAAGGTTTTGTTTCAAGTTACACCCAACATAAGTACAAATTCATTTCTTACAAAAATACAAGCCCAACTATCTACAAATACAAAACCATTATACCACCCAAAAGGGGTTCGACAAGCATGGCTCTACCCAAGCCTGATTAATTCACTTGGAAGCTCCACAAAAGGCTAACCCGGGTAGAGTCGAGGCAATCTAACTCTGATGTTCAGTTTGCCCACCTACAATTACATATATAAATAAATAGTGAGCTAGAGCCCAATGAGTAACAACAGAATAAAGAGGTTAAATGAATAAAGTTCGACAACATTACAAATGTCAATCTTAACATCAATACCCATTTCAAACCAACATGTAATGCATTCGATAGAGTAACAATGTTGTTATAACAACAGGACCACAAGGGTCGATCAATGTATCATAACCGATACGACCGTTAAGGTTTAACAGTAAAGATTTCTATATTACAATTATCCAGTGGGCCACGGTATTGTTTGCCCGGGCGAGGGTCAATGAACCGTGGTATTAATCTCCCCCAGGTAAGGGTCAATGGGCCATGGTATTAACTCCCCCAGGCAAGGGTCAATGGACCATGGTATTAATCTCTCCTAGGCAAGGGTCAATGGGCCATGGTATTAATCTCCCCCTGGCAAGGGTCATTGGGCCATGGTATTAATCTCCCCCAGGCAAGGGTCAATGGGCCATGGTATTAATCTCCCCTAGGCAAGGGTCAATAATCATTGAGTCATGAATACATTTTCAAACGCAACTTTATTCATTTATAAGAAACCAGAGTTTCAATAAACCATTCGATGAACAATAGCAGTTTTGGCAAATCATCATAACATTTCAATAACCCAATCATATATCAAATTCGATAATAGTAACACTTTCAAAAATAAATATAATTTGAACATATCTTTATAAAGTTATTACTCACAGTGGGTTGTGGTGACACTAAGCCTCGAACGTCCACCTAAACGAAACACATAACAAGGTACAAATGAAACTCCATTTCATCTTAATTCAATCTTCTTTATGCATTTTTAACTTATTGTATGGTTATAGGAGTCCAAATGGTACCTAAGAATACTTGGAGTGGCTTGAGGATGCAAAAATGCACTTAAAAGAGTTGGTAAAATTTTGCTGAAAATAGGGTCTCCGCTCGAGCGCAACTTCCTATGCTCGAGCGGGGGCTCAAAAACAAAGGTGGTCGCTTGAGCATAACTTCTGTCGCTCAAGCGGTTTGTAAAAGTACTGGTTACATGAAATTCCCGCTCCATTGTTGCTCGAGCGGAAGACTGAGAAGAAGGGTCCTCGCTCGAGCGCCACACTGGTTGCTCGAGCGACCTGTAAAATTTCAGAAACTTCTGGGAGCTCGATTTTCACGCTCCAGCGTGGCTTCCTCGCTCGAGCGAATAGCACGAATTCTGGAATTTCCAGAATAGTTGTTTGAAGTTCAATCATGGTATTCAAGGCTTCAAATCTTGTGTTTTTGGTATAAAAATATGGAGAATCACTATATAACATAAAAATACTTCCAATTGAAACCATTTATTCAAAATCATGGCAAATTCTCAACCATTAATTTGAATTTCAAGTTATGAAACAATGTTTAATTCAAATTGAGTGTATATCTCCTCAAAACATATTCAAAACATAATCAAGTGACATGAGAGGCATGAAAACATGAAGGATTCTCCAAAATGAGGTATAATTGTGCCATGCATGTATGAATTTCATGAATTCCAACTCAAAATATGCATGCATGTAAGCAATTCAACTCTATTATTCCATTTGTATGATATTCATAGCTTCTTTCCTTCAATAACATGCCAATGAGTTCAAAAATGAGAGGAATCCAACTACTATATGCCATATCTACATGAATTAGTGATGAATGCCATTCCTGGTGTTGAATTCAAGTGTATTACGGCTCCAATCTTTGAATCTTCCACTAATTCTCTACAAATCTCCTCTTCCTCTGTCTAAATGTTGAACTCTCCTCTCCTCTCCTCTCTCTCAATTCTCAGCTAAGTGTGTATATAAAATCAGCCCATAAGCTATTTGAAGCTATTTATATGGTGTGATTAAGTTAGCCTAATCAAATATGGTTAGGATTAATTAATTAGGTTTAACCCTAACTAATTCAATCAGTTTATTCTAATTATTTTGATCCAAATCAACTATCAATTAAAGTTGCCATAAAATTCTAAATATTCTAATTAGCCTATTGGGCAAGTCAATTTTAGTTCCTGAAGCCGTTTAGGCTCCCAATTTTCGACTCTAAGTTATCAATTTAAATAGATATTGCATATATCAATAGATAATTATAGAATTAAACATGTAATCACACAATCATGTAATTAAACTTATTTAAATTATATAATGTACTAGTTTGGAGGTCAGGGTCATCACACTACCTGATATACCTCTCACATCTAACGCCGAGAAGTGAAAGGAGAATCAAACGGTGCAGTGGTAGTCCAGATCCAAGGCTTGTGTTCCCATCATGGCAGAGCCCGTAACTGGTTAGCCTTTTGGCAAGCTTTTCCAAGCAAGCCTCCGGCAAACCGCTTAGGAATAGCAGATAGCAAACACAGTGACTTAAGCGCACCGATGCAAATGCAAATGCAAAGAAACACATAAGTGTAAATAAAACCACATATCATGAGTTCGAGTCAAGTTCTCTAAATCCCTAGTAGAGTCCCCAGAAACTGTGGGCTCCCCCTTTTTCGCGCCCCGCCTTTTGGAAAGGGTTTGAGAAGAAGGCCTCACAGTTCGGACTCTCGCGGTTCTAAATCTAATTTCACAAAGTGCAATGTGAAATTGATCATCACCAAAGAGTCCAAATTCAGCAAATCTTTTTAGAAAATCAATTTTAAATCAAATAATGGCAAAATTGGACTGCTTTGCTAGATTACAGAGTCGCCACCTAAATATTTTATTTTTGAGAAATTTAGGAAACCCTGACTCGTGCCAAAGGCCACGTGTCCATCATTACCAAAGTTGCCGCGGCTCAAGAACTTGCGTACAAGGGGCGAAGGTCATGAATTGAGCACCCCAGCTCGCTTGATCAAAAGATCGGCCTCTACTAGTCATGATATGTTTTTTTTATAAACCTCATGTGTTTTTATTCCGGTTATTAGCTAACTTTACTATGTGACGCGCACAAGCAAGTATAGACTAAAATCGCAAGAATTAGAACAATTCAACTCGTGTTTGCTTTCGAAAATGGTTTGAATTTGTCACCCTCAAGTAGGCTTAAAAATGCGGATTTGCCATCTCAAGTGGGCTTAAAACATGATTTTGCCACTTCGCAAAGTGGGCTTTAAAATGCACATTTGTTGAATCATTCCAATTCAAGCAAAAAGCCTTCACCCACAGGCATTCATGTAGTTTTGCATTTAAGCACATAACCTCGTGGCAAGCATGCGAAATATGGCAACATGGTAATCACACTCATGTAAGTATGCTAAAGCATAAAGACTTACCGAGTACTCCATGCGAAAACAAAAATTAGTTAAAAAGAATACATGATCCTAACTATGCAAGATGCCTAATGCAATACATGCAATAATGTAATTAAATAGGCTCGTCTATTTAATCATGGTACTTGCAACACTTTAATAGCATGCTTTGAAACACGTATTCAAAGAAGATATTAAAATTACGATGCGGTTTGAATGATGGACCAAGCCTCGGTGCATGTAATACAAATGGATGGAAGCAATCATGCAAGCATAAGGTATGCTAATTGAACATGTCCCTAATCTAACCATCGAAAGCGGGTAAATAAAATGGAGAAAGACGTGGGGTTGGAAGACATGCACACATGCATGCACACTTATTATAACATTATGCCCTCACGAAGGAGGGTTCGAATGAACTAGCTAACTAGCTACGCTAATTAAGCTAAGCTAATTACAACACGAAACTAGTTAACTATTCTAGTTAACTAATTATTACAAACCGAATTTAAGCTAATTAATTACAAACGAAGTAGTTAACTAAATAATTATAGCACTTGTATGAATGAATTAGCTATGACTAACTAATTAAACAAAGTGAGTGAACAGCCTCGAGGGCGAGGGACGCATGCATGCTCGGTTGGTTTCCCCTCGAAAATCAACCACCATGCCATTGGACACCTCGGTTTGCACTTGCTTAAACACCAACAGTGCTGCCAACTTCCAGAACACCTCTGCTCCAACTCAGGAACACACTTTTGAAAAATTTCATTTCTGGCCAGTCGGCTACTACTGGTGGCCAATCAGCCGCTACTGGTGGCCGGTCGGCTACCCCTTTCCTGAACTTCTCTTTTTTGCTTTGAAGCACAGCACAAAACAGCCACAATTTCAGGCTCAAACCTCCTTCCAAAGCTCAAACTAGGCTCCAAGGGACCTCAACCCCAAGGTGGTCAAGTTTGGTTAAGGGTTAGTGTGCAAAAGTATAGATAAAACTAACTACCAAGCACAAAACAAGAAGAGAGAGATAAAGAGAGAATTCTAGACAAAGGGAGAATTTTGATCCAAATTTTCTAACCCCTCCAAATGGGGGAGAGCAACCCCTATATTTAGAAAATCAAGGTTCAAGCTTGAAATCATCCTACAATACACGTGTAGAGAGATGCACTTCAGTGAACAACAGCTGGCACTGTTCGCAAACAAATATCTGAAAAATGAGAAAAAGGGTCGTCGGCCATCACTAGTGGCCACCACTGATGGCTGGCAAGCACAAGCCATGGCCAATAGGCTGTGGGGCTGGCTGACAAGCCACCGTCTCCTCCAGACTTGAAACAACAAGCTCTTGGTCCACAACCGAGCACAAAACAGACAGGTTTAGAGGCTCAAAGGCAAGGCGCTCGGCCGAGAACTTCGGGCGCTCAAAACAAGCACAAGCATACAAAACCATCTAGTGTTCAAACGATGACATCCAAGTCTTGAGGACGGTCAAAAATGGGGTGTCTACAAGTTCCCAGAATGATACCCTGGCATGATATTACCTGTCTAGAAAAATGGAAAATACCAAATGATGTTCTAGCAATACCTATTGTACGTCAAACTCTCGACTAGCTCATCCAGACACAAGGAGGAAATATGTACCTCCAATTTCGTCGTCCTTTGACTAGAAATAAGTCTAGTACTAGCTCCAGGTTTACACCATCTTATAGGGTAGATTTACCCAGCTCTTCTAGACAATCTATTTCAGAACCTCCAGAATCTATCCTACAAGGTGTGCCTTCCAGACCACCCAGTGAACCACAACTAGAATAATTCAGGGCATTCATATTTCCAAAAACCAAATGCCCCATGAAATGTATAACACCAGTAGGTTGTCATATGATAGGGAAAGCCCTATGGCCAATGATATGAATTTTGAGATTTTATGGGTTTTACGCTAGAAAGTGAAACCCATTGTCTTATCAACTAGGAATTCATGCAACGTAAATGCCAAGAATTTCGAAAATGGTACTTTAGCTATCACAGTTCTCAATAGCTTGAGCAATTAAAAAACCAGTATTACTTTCATCTACAAAGACAACAGAAAATCATTCCTTTTCCTGAGTGGTATTTTGAATTTGTCACTGTCATAGACCTCTTTTCTAGAACCACAACTTAATGTGTTAGATAATTTACATAAGACTTAGCTTACAACTGAAGGAAAAGTATCAAATCGATACATTCTCCACCACAGTCTTTAGAGCTAGTACATAGCTTAGCTTCTTGTTCTAGTGCTCCGTTGGTTATTACCGTTTTTGTCAAACCAACCGATACTTCAGAAAAAAAAAAAAGGGATCTGGTGAAGGTCACTGACCATACTCCTCTTATTAAATAGAATAATTATACTAACCTTTACCTTCAAACTATAGGAAAACAACTAACTAGAATTGAAGAATCAATTACTGAATTAGTTGACTATCAAAAAACTAGTTCTTCCAATTCTAGACTAAAAAAGACATTTAACTAGTTAATATCAAACCACCTTTAGAGGTTTCAAACTTTAAACTTAAACCTCCTAAACAGCATGATGAGTTCATTGATGCTATTGTCAATAAAATAAAATAAAAAACTTTTGAATAGGATCTTTCAATCAACAATTAATGTGATTTCTCAACAACAGCCTAATCCTCCATTAGACAGTGAAGAAGATGATGACATTATGGCATCACAAATCTTTGAAATTCAGAATAGTTTCCAGGAAATGCAATCTGTCAACAAGACTTATTTCCCTCAACAAACCACTTGTATGGCCTCAACCGAACCAAGTAGATATTACTATTCTAGACCTACTCCCTAGGATATACTTTGTGAAGAAGTTTTTCTTCACACTCAAAAATCCTATCATGGGAAGACCATTTATAAAGGGAACATCTTTGGTAAATCAAAATACCAAGTTTTTGAGACTATCCATCAGATATTTATGTACGGTACTGTTTGTAAGCTAAATGATAATATAAGTGGCCAAATAGCACGGTACATTGTGAATGGTTTTACCAGCATTCTTAAAGGATAGTGGGACAATGTTCTCACACCTACTCAACAGAATAAAATCATCAACTCTGTTAAAATAGAAATAGATCCAATTACTGGTACCACTGGAAATAGGAAAGATGCTCTCTACACCCTAACCCAGACTATGCTTTGTCACTTTGTCGAACCTGAAGTCGCTAATAGTTGTTGAGGTTGTGAACTTCTCTAGAACTTAAGATGTCCATCTTTAACCCATTTCCAATGCTATAAAGATGTTTTTCTATTGAAAGTTATGCGACGAGCTGATGCTAACAGTGACCATTGGAAGGCCAAATTTATCGATGGCCTCCCCAATCTCTTTGTAGAGAAAATTAGGAAAAAACTCAAGGATCGTCACAATGGCATGACTATTCCTTCTAACTAGTATACTTATGGCCAACTTCTCAGTCTTATCATTGAAGAAGTTCTATCTTTGTGTCATGACCTCAAACTCCAGTATCTTATGAAAAAATAAAATCTTACAAGCAAAAAGGAACTGGGTGAGTTTTGCAACGAATTCGCTTATGATACCGAAATCCAGTACCCTTCCAAGTTCAAGAGACCCAGGCAGATTAAGCCTTACAAAAAAATCTTCCAAAAAACCTTCTATAAGAAGTACAAGGGTTCTTCAACTAAACCCTCTTACCAAAAAACGCCTAAAACATGTTATAAAGGCAAATAGAAATCTAGTTCTCAATCTAAAAATGATAAATCTACAGCAACTTGCTACAAGTGTGGTAAAATCGGACACTATGCCAATTAGTGTTGTACCAAACAAAAACTCAAAGAGCTTTCTTTATATAAAGGTCATAAACAACAGTTATAAAAGTTTTTGCTTCATTCTTCTGATTCTGACTTTGACTCTGCTCCCGTAGATGAGCTTGCTGAACTATATTCCGCATTTGAGTCCGATGACTCTCCGGATGATATTCAGCATCCCTGTACAACCAGTCATCTGAATCCAATAGCAAAATCTAATTATTGAAAGCCATCGTTGAAATGAATGACCTCAACATTAGAGGCCCAAGTATCAACGTTTTAACAAATAATCGAAATTCAATTTTAAATTTAATTGACCAAGTTAAGGATCTAGAAATTAAATTAAAACTTTTAGAAGTTTGTTATCAAACCCAAAAATCATCAGAAGTTCTCCCTATAGAACATTACAGTGTGCAAGAGATTATGAATTATATGAGATCGTCTTCCTCTAAAGAAAAACCACTGACAATACAATATCTCAAAATTGAAATTGATGTCCTGAAAATAGAAGTCAAAAATCTAAAATCTTCTAACCAAGCAATTAATTTATAAATCCTCAAAATTAACAATCAATTATCTCAAATACCTCAAAAGAATAAGGGTATAATTACAGGGAAAATCTCCAAAAAAGAAAGATGATCAGTATTTATTAGTAATGAATCAATTCACTTTCCAGAAATGGTATATCATAATTACTTTTATCATAAAACCAGACTTTATCTTTCGAGATGCTATAGCCCTAGTTGAAAGTGGAGCTGATATGAACTGTATCCAAGAAGGATTGGTTCTAACCCAGTATTTTGAGAAAACCACCCAGTCGCTCACCAGTGAAAGTGGTAACCAGATGAAAATTAAATACAAACTTCTAGAGGTTCTTATCTGTAATCAAGGGATTTGTCTCCCTATTTCTTTTGTTCTTATCCGAAACAAATCCCAAACAATTTTTATTTTAGGGACTCCTTTCTTATGTCTGTTGATGCCAATAGACAAGATTGATTCAGTAAGTATCCATACCACTATTAGTAACTAAACCCTTGTGTTTGAATTTATTATAGAACCCTCTACCAAAGAACTAGACCAAATCAAGGATCAACTTAATCTTAAAGAAAAACAGATAAATTTTCTCCAGAAAGAAATTGTTTTCTTAAGTATTAATCAAAAGCTACAGCAACCTTCCTTCCAGAATAAAATTAAAATCATTGAAAAAGAATTCTAGTCAGAAGTCTGCAACGATATTCCCAGTGCTTTTTATAATCGTAAGAGGAACATAGTCTATCTCCGGTATGAACTAGACTTTGTTGAGCGTCATATTCCTACCAAAGCTCGACCAGTCAAATGAATAAAGAATACTTAAAACTCTGCCAAATAGATATTGAAAATCTTCTTGAGAAGAAGTTAATCAGAAAGAGCTACTCCCATAGTTGTAAAACATTGTATGTAAACAAAAATACAAAATAAGAAAGAGGTGTACCAAGATTGGTTATTAATTATAAACCTCTTAATGATGCCTTAAAATAGATCAGGTATCCTTTCCATAATAAAAAAAAAAAAAAAAGATCTTTTAGATCGTCTCCAGGATGCTGTCATATTTTATAAGTTTTACATGAAATTCGAGCATTTTCAAATAGTTGAGAATGATCGATATAAAACTACTTTTACAGTACCTTTGGGGCATTTTGAATGGAATGTTCTGCCATTTGGTTTAAAAATCACCTTTTGAATTCCAAAATATTATGAATGATATTTTTAATATATAAACATAATTTACAATTTGTTGTATAGATGTTCTTTTAATGTTTTCATCTTCTATTGACCAGCATATTAAACATCTTCATATTTTTAAGAATATTGTTTCCAGAAATGGTTTGGTGATTTCTAAATGAAAAATGAAACTTTTTCAAACAACGGTTCACTTTCTTGGCCATAATATTCATCATGATACTATTATCCCGATTAATCGCTGTATTGAATTTACATCTAAATTTCCAAATGAAATTAAAGATAAAACTCAACTCCAGCGATTTCTTGGTAGTTTAAATTATATTGCAGACATTTGCCACAAGAAGTAACCATTCTTAATTCTAGATTATGAAAAAAAATCCAAAACCTTGGACTAAAGCACATACTAGAGCTGTTCAAAAAATCAAGCTTAAAGCTAAGCAACTTCCTTGTCTTGTTGTTGCTTTAGCAAATCCCGCATGGAAAAAGATAGTGGAAACAGATGCCTCTGATATAGGATATGGAGGTTTCCTTAAACAGTCAAATCCAAATACAAGCAAAGAAGAACTTTTAAGATTCACCTCTGGTGTTTGGAAAAATGCTTCTTTAAATTATCCAACAATTAAGAAAGAATGTTTTTCCATTGTTAAAGTGTTCTTAAATTCCAAGATGATTTATTAAATTAACATTTTTTAATAAGAGTTGATTGTAGTTCAGCCAAGGCAGTCTTAATCAAGGATGTTAAAAACTTAGCCCATAAACAGATATTCGCCACATGGCAAAGCTTACTTTCAGTATTTGATTTTGATATTGAACATATTAAGGGAGTCTCTAACTCCTTACCAGATTATCTAACTAGAGAATATTTACAGGGCTCATAGTAGCAGCCGTGGCAAAGGCTGAGGTAACTGCGACAAAGGTTGGGGACACTCGCCTTACTAGAAAAACATCCAAGATACCATTGAGTATCCATGGATTACAGTTAAATAGAAAGGCCAATCCAGTAAAACTCCTCAGGGAGAATCTAGTATTGTGAAAGAAGCACTTCTTTCTAATCCAGAAAACACTTTTATACCAATACCTCTTACAGAGGAAACAATACTCATTATTCAGAAATAGGATGAATAACGGATAAGGGATCCATGGGAAATTAAGAGGCGGTATCTTACCACTCAAGCTTTTCTGCGTCATTTTGACTAGTATCGCTATGTGTTTGAGCAAATTCTCATTGTCTCTGCTTCAGTTGAATTTACCCACACCGGACAAATAACCCTCTTCGATTTAGTAAGGCTATCATTAGAAATATCATGTCTATTTCTGCTTGGGGAATGCATGTGATGACCCCGACATGCGTGCTATTTTGATATGATATTTTAGTGAGCATAATTGCATGATTTTATGTTTAATTTGTGACTATCTGTTTGCTTATGGACCAACTGTTAAAATACCGACTTGGAAATCAAAATGGAAAACCCAAATGAATTTAGAAACCAAAATTGGCTAATGCAATAGGCTAATTGGAATATTTAGGATCATGTGGCAAATTTGATTAAAATTTGATTCGGATCAAAATAATTAGAATAAATCAATTAAAACTAAACTGGATTAATTAGATGTAAGCTTAATTAATTAAACTTAATCTCGCTTAATTAGCCTAACCTAATCAAGCCTACATATTTGTAATATAAGCTTAGGAACTCTTTTTTTTTTTTTTTTTTGCTTCTTCATCCTTGAGCTATAATTGTAGAGTGACTTTAGAGCTTAACTACTTTGGAGAGAGAAAAAGAAGAATTGTGAAGTCTGGGGGGAGATTAAAGAGAATTAAGCTACTACACCTTCAATTCAATCTCTAGGTATGGAATTTAGCCATAATTCTTGCAAATAGTTCATGTAGGTGTTGGATTCATGTGATAATAAGAGTAATTTCTATGTAATTGACAAGTAGAGGAAAGAAATGAACTAAATTGGGACATACGTGCATAATTCATCATCTTTAAGTTGATTTTCACCAAAATCGTTTCATGCATGCAGTTATACTTTCTATTTTTGAAGTCTCTTCATGATTTTACACTCCTCATCTGATATGATCATACTTTGAAAGGAAAAATGTTGAATTTATTACATGCATGGCTGTAACACGTCCGCGGGGGAACTCACTACAGCTCGGACTCTGCTTTTGTGTTGCGGTTCTAAATCTGAACCAAAGAGTCCAACTCTGGCAAATCGTTTTGAAGAAAAATAGATTTTTTGAAAAGTAGTGCCAAACATGGACTGCTTTGCCAGATTACAGAGTCGCCACCTAAATATTTTAAAATGGGAAATTTAGGAAACCCTGACTCGGTGCCGAAGGCCACGTGTCCGTCATCACCAAAGTTGTCTTGGCTCGGGAGCTTGGGTACGATCGGGGAAGGTCAGCTATGAGCACCCCCTTTCGCCCGGTCCGAAGATCGGCCTCTACTAACCGTGATATCCATTTTTGAAAACATTACATGCTCTTATTCCAATTATTAACCTAGAATTACTATGTTATGCGCGCAGTAAACAAGTATAGACTAGATTGCCTAATTTGGAAACAAACATTGCGTATCCGTTTGTTTTGAAAATGTTTCGGAATTCGCTACTCGCAAGTAGGCTAAAACACGGATTTCAATGAGTTTTCCCAACTCAAGCAATCCAACCTCCACCCACAGGCATTCAAATAGTTTATCTCATATAAGCACTTAGCCACATGGTAAGCATACTATCATGTTAGCATTCACACGCATGTGGTATGCTAAAGCGTAAATACTTACATTGTACTCCGCGCCAAAACAAGAAACTAGTTAGCAAACATGCATGACCTAGTTCATGTTAAATGGCTAATGCAACACAGGCGAAGATGCAATTTAGAGTAGGCTCGGCTAACCCTAAAGATGGCATGTGAAATGCACGAGTAACACGTATTCAAGTTAGATTTGAAATACAATGCAGTTTGTATGATGTACCGAGCCCGATGCATGTCGACAAATGCATGGATGCACGCATGCATTGCATAAGGTATGCTAAAATAGACGTGCCCTAATCTACCATCATAAGCAGGTAAATAAAAGGGAAGAAAGAAATGGGGGTTGGAAAACATACACACACTCACCCACACTTATTACAAATTTGCCCTCACTCGAGGGACCAAAAGAATATACAGATAATTAACTACGCAAGCTAATTAAATTACAAACCCATTAAATTAATTAAGCAGATTAATTAATTTAATTAAAGCAGTAAACCCCTCGGGGAGAGGGCCGGATGTGGCGCGTGTTCGGGACTTGCTCGGAATCGCACTGCCATGCCTAGCTTGCCTCTGTTTTCCCTGCTTTCCTTCTCTGAAGACTGCCAAAGTCTCAGGACTGCTCCCTTGAATCATGGGGATCACCACCGGCTGAGGGGAAACACCACCGGCTGAAGCATGTGGCCACCGGCACTGAATTCATCCATCGGCCATCAATATACTGCCGGTCGGCACTAAATACTGCCGGTCGGCACTGAATGTCTGCAGAACCTGCAACTCACAGCAGCAGAGGGCAAAACTTGCATGGCAATACAATTCAAGCAATATGTGCACCAAACACATTCCTTATCATGTTTGTGACTCAAAGGAGGATGTGCCTCGATTCTCGGACCACCAATCACGCATTTCCATGCATGGTGGCCTAAAGGATCAAATGTGCAACTTGAATTTCAAATGCATGCAAACCAATCAAACAAAGTGAGGCCCAATTCCCATCATCAAGTCAAGGAATAAGGCATGCATGCCTATGTGTGCGATCCTAAGCATGTCGACTAGGGATGCAACATGAGCATATAGACAAACAATGCAAGCATACAAGCAAACATGAGGTAGCATACAAGTAAGTGAATAATGGTCTTACTCATGACCTAGGCAACTCCAAGTAGGCCTAAAATCAGTAGCCATATGCTAAGACATGAGGGCCGAACACATATACACGCATGCACATGTTAAAGCACCAACACTTAAGCATAATAAAGCAACTCTTAAACACATTTAAGAGGCACAAGTATGGACCATTAGCATGCAATTTAGGCTTTGAAATCACGCTATAGAATGATGCCAAATCATGTTTAAACAAGACAAACAAAACATGCGCACATAGGTTCAACACTTCAAAGTAGGCCAATGAGGCATTGAACTACACTTATGCAAAACAAATATGGCATGCATTGAACAACCCAAAACAGACTTTTAGCATGTAAAACTAAGCCCAAAGGACCACTTAGATGGCATCTAAATGGCTCAACTAGAAAGGCATGCACAAATGCTAAGACAAGAGGCATAAGGCACAAGCTTCCAAAGCATCAAAGAGGCATGCAAGGCAATCAAACAAGCATGCTAAATGGACTGAGATGACATGCCAAATGGTTCCCAACCATTGAAAATAAAGCAAGCAAGGCATGCTACACACTTGTACTCTTAAGGCCAACAAGCCAAACATAAAGGGGACCCAAGATACAAGCCATGGTCGACCAAAATAGGCATGGACAGACCTAAGGTATGGCAAAATAAGCATACAAGCTTCATGGATCTAAGCCTAAAGCATGCTCAAACTAGGGCTAACAACCTAGAGCAAGTTAAGGCAATACAAGGCATTACAAAGCATCTATGCAAAACATACAAGGAGTGCTAAAACCAACACTTATCAATGTCATATTAGGGCATAATAAACATAAAATGCAGCCAAGACATGCTCTTCAAACATTTAAAACTATGCTCCCTTAAGAGACCAAAACTTGCCCTTTTCAAGGACATCAAGGAGAGGGGGTGGCCCTCTCCTTCTTAGGACTTTAAGGCATCATCTACACCACTGAAATCCCTCAAGATTTCAGTGGTGAAGAGACCCAAACACCAAAATCCCGGAGCTCAACAAAATAGCACAAAAATGAGGCCTTTCAAGGCCTAAGAGGGGCCAAACTTCCCCAAAGCACAAAGTACCTTTAATAAACTATCAAGAGGGCTAAAAAACAGAACTTTTATGTGTTGATCACCAAGCACAAAAACAGTCCTAAACTAGGTAAAAACAAGGTGCAAGAAAGGGGTAAAAATGACTAGTTTCTTACCCTTGGAGCTTTTCTTCAACAATGGTGACCTTGATGTCTCCTTAAGCCTCAAACCAGTCAAGAACACCAAGAATAAGTTCTTAGAACCTCAACTCCAAGAGGAAGGTGAAACACTAGGTGCTTGTGTGCAATAGTATGAACTAAAGCACCTAGTGTACAAAATGAGCAAGGAAAAGAGAGATAGGATAGATATAGGATTTCTAACCTAAAACCAGACCTTCTTCTCTGTATTTTCTCTCTAAAATGTCTAACCTCCTCAACCCTTGAGCCAAGAGAAGAGAGTCTTCTCTTATAGGAATCAAAGCTTACAAGCTAAGTAAACCAAAGGCTCATCCCTCCATACACGTGTATGGAGGGGAAACAAGTGCTACAAAGCTGTCTGAAAATATCTCCAAAAACAGCTGTAAAGTGATCGGCAGGGCAAAATGGTCATTTTGCCAAAAAGAGTGCCGACCGGCACAAAATAGTGCCGATCGGCACAATACAGTGCCGATGGCAACACCAAACAGCCGGTGGCCTCTAGCCACTGCCGGTGGTGTGTGGGGATGTCTCACAAGGCATCCTCTGCCTTCCAAGGCAAAACACAAGTGTTTGGTGCAAAACAGACACAAAACGGTCGAGTTCGGAGGTCCTGAGGCAAGGCGCGTAGCCGAGAACTCCGGGAACTCCGAACGAACACGAACATGGATGATCACCGAGTGCTCCAACGGTGACGTCCAAGTCTTGAGGACGGTCAAAAATGGGGTGTCTACAGTTGCCCCTCTTTGACAGAACTCGAAAGTCATAACAATGACGGGAGTGAATGTCAAAGCCCAGAGACGACCCATTTTTGACAAGGCCGAAGACTTGGACAAACATACAAAGCGCAAATGGTTGAACTCGCAAGCTGCCTACGTATCCCTTTAGGAATCAAACCAGCGTAGTTCAGGCACAGGCATACAAGCCGCAGATAAGGTATGCGCCCGTAGGCGGGGGCAAGATGCAACTGACGATGCAAAAGGCCGAGCATAACTTATGATCATGTAAAGAAAGCTGTAACGAAGCATACATGCGACAGTTTTAAGCTAGCATACGCCAATCTACACTACAATGCAGAAAGGATGTAAGAGAATTATGCAATTCTCAATACGTCTCACTCGGAGGATACAATACCTGTGCGGCTCTTCCGGTTGCACCGGCCTCAAATGAGCCGTACATACAATATCGTGCCTGCAAAGAAAGCAAACTTAACAGGTACAATATTGTTAGCAATATGCATGACAATGCAATGATGAATGCAAAATGATATGCAATATATACAAAACTATGTATAAATAATGCAAATGATATGCAATGCAATTGAAACCATGCAAACTACATGCAGGGCAATTGAATCATGATTCAATCGTAAGCGGTTCGAAACCACACATATGTCAAATAGATTGATGGAGGTAACAAGTCCGTCTCCCATAGAACGATGTCTGATCTATGAGTACTTCGCACGGACACAAGAACAAGTATTGGGTGGAATGACATAAGTGGGGAAGCGACCCGCTGGGGAGGGAATAATGATCCTAATGCCGGACGCAATAATTACACTACAATGCAATGGAAATGGATACAATGGACATGGCACGCAGGCCAAACCGAATCTTGTCTAGGAAAGGCATGTACGCATACGAACCACGTCTAACACAGAAAATGTGCCGCAACCCTCAAACCAAGCTCATCAAGGAATAGGCGCGTACACAAAAACTGTGCTTCGACGTGAAAAGTAGGGGCACATACCAGACCAAGCTCAACCTAGAAAGGCGCAAGCCATGGATGGAAGTGATGCAATGGGTGCATGCAACTACGATGCAACAGAAATCGATATGGATACAATGGATATGGCACGCGGGCCAAACCGAATCTCGCCTTGGAAAGGCATGTACGCATACGAACCGCGTCTAACACAGAAAATGTGCCGCAACCCTCAAACCAAGCTCATCAAGGAATAGGCGCGTACACAAAAACTGTGCTTCGACGTGAAAAGTAGGAGCACATACCAGACCAAGCTCAACCTGGAAAGGCGCAAGCATGGATGGAAGTGATGCAATGAGTGCATGCAAACTACGATGCATAGAAATGGATATTTACAGAAATGCATGACATATGCACTATACTACAATGATGATGCATGACATATGCATGTTGTTTTTCTTTTTTTTTTCTGAAATGCATGACATATACAGTATTTACAAACGATGTATGGCAATGCAAGATTATCTACAATGATGCATGATGTGTTTTTTTTTTTTTTTTTTTTTTTTTTTTTGGTTTTTGAAATGCATGACATATGCAATATTTAGAATGATGCATGACAATGCAGTATTACTGATACATGACAATGCACGTTTTTTGAAATGCATGACATGCAATATTTAGAATGATGCATGACAATGCAGTATGATGCAATGACTATGATTGCAGCTTTCCCTATCTTACCAACAGGGCGATATACTAGGTTGGTTCGGTATCCAGAATTGAGGCGTGGAACGCCGCCTCAACCTATGGGGCTTCCATACAGATTTCAAGCCGAGGGTACACCCCCTGGGTATTTAAACCAGACTTTAGTCTCGGAAATTCCGAACCTTTGCGTTCTAGGCATAAGCCGTTCAAACTCTAGTTTTCACCGTCCCAGTTGGTCTTCTAGGAACTCACCGCAAAAACAGGCAGGTGGCTTTACCAGACCACCAAAAGTCGTTCGGGCACGACAAACACCAAAGGATTGCACCTTCAGAGGATTTAAGGTCTCCTAGACCGGGATGCAATGCATGACAGTGCGTCTTCCTGAATGCGCGCCAAACGCGCGATTTTGAGATGCATGCCAAATGCAATGAGGTGTGCACCTTAATGCACTGAAGGTCTTGCACCTCCCAAGGATTTAAGGTCTCCTAGACCGTGCGTGTTTAAGGTCTCGCCAAACCGTGCGTGTTTAAGGTCTCGCCAGACCGGGGGGGCAATGTAAATGAGACACGCATGCCAATGCAAATGGAGCAAATGAGACACGCGTGCCTCATAAAGATGGAAAATGAAGTGCAATGAGGTACACGTGCCTCAAAGGATGGAAAACAATGCAAGTGCAATGAGGTACACGTGCCTCAAAGGATGGAAAACAATGCAAGTGTGACACGCATGCCACACGAAATGAATCAAGGCGTGATGTGCGAGACAATGTATGTATTGAGATACATGACAACGCGGGTGAAGGTCTTGCACCTCCTAAGGATTTAAGGTCTCCTAGACCGTGCGTGTTTAAGGTCTCGCCAGACCGGTGCGGGAGACAATGAGGTGCGCAAAATAGCGCGATAAATGCAAAATGAGATGCGAGATGGGGCACGCATACCTCATGGATGCAAAATGCAAAATGTAATGCAGATGAAATGCAAAGTGAGACACGCATACCTCAAAATGCAATGCAAAATGAAATGCAAATGAATGCAAAGTGAGGCACATACCTCAAGATGCAATGAAATGCAAATGAGATGCAAAACGAGGCACGCGTACCTCGAGATGCAATGAAATGCAAAATGAGATACAAAACGAGGCACACGTACCTCGAGATGCAATGAAATGCAAAATGAGATACAAAACGAGGCACACGTACCTCGAGATGCAATGAAATGCAAAATGAGGCACGCGTACCTCATTGATGCAATACTGAAATGGACATGAGGCACGCATACCTCATTAGACGGAAAATAAAATGAAAAACGAGGCACGCGTACCTCGAGATGCAATGAAATGCAAATGAGGCACACATACCTCATTGGATGGAAAATGAAATGCAAAACGAGGCACGCGTACCTCGAGATGCAATGGAATGCAAAATGAGGCACGCGTACCTCATTGGATGGAAAATGAAATGCAAAACGAGGCACGCGTACCTCGAGATGCAATGAAATGCGAAATGAAATGCAAAACGAGGCACGCGTACCTCGAGATGCAATGGAATGCAAAATGAGATACAAAACGAGGCACACGTACCTCGAGATGCAATGAAATGCAAAATGAGGCACGCGTACCTCATTGATGCAATACTGAAATGGACATGAGGCACGCATACCTCATTAGACGAAAATGAAATGCAAAACGAGGCACGCGTACCTCGAGATGCAATGAAATGCAAATGAGGCACGCATACCTCATTGGATGGAAAATGAAATGCAAAACGAGGCACGCGTACCTCGAGATGCAATGGAATGCAAAATGAGGCACGCGTACCTCATTGGATGGAAAATGAAATGCAAAACGAGGCACGCGTACCTCGAGATGCAATGAATGCGAATGAAATGCAAAACGAGGCACGCGTACCTCGAGATGCAATGGAATGCAAAATGAATGCAAAACGAGGCACACGTACCTCGAGATGCAATGAAATGCAAAATGAGGCACGCGTACCTCATTGATGCAAAATGAAATGGACATGAGGCACGCATACCTCATTAGACGGAAAATGAAATGCAAAACGAGGCACGCGTACCTCGAGATGCAATGAAATGCGAAATAAAATGCAAAACAAGGCACGCGTACCTCGAGATGCAATGGAATGCAAAATGAGGCACGCGTACCTCATTGGAAGGAAAAAGAAATGCAAGTATGACACGCATGCCACACGAAAGTGCAAAACGGTGCAAGTCGCAAGGGGCGTGCAAGACGGCGCGATGCGACGCACCGGACAATGTGATGGATGCGTGCAACGCACACGGGGCAACTTTTGAATCTTGTAAAAGACAAAAGGATACAAAAGGATACAATCCTTGCTTGAATCTGAGTGCCACGCACAGAAGACACGGTCCGAGGTCGAAACGGAGGCCGGTTGAGCTTCGGAGATGCACTCTCTTGCATTTTCTTGAGCTATGAAGACCAGAAACTTACCACATGACCTAAACAAGGCTGTAGGAACATCACCGGCTGGACTAGGTGGCCACCGGCTGGCCACCGGCTGCATAAAAGTTCCACCGGCACAATATTGTGCCGACCGGCACAAAATAGTGCCGACCGGCCAAAAGTTGCTGATCGGGGACAGTTTTGACATTTCACCTCGGGTCTTTTAAAATAGGGTTTTAAACCCTATTTCCTCACTCCCCCACCGCCGAAAAACTTCTCCCTCTCTCTCTAGAGTCTCTTTTCCTCCTCATTCGCTCATTTCTTTGCGTTTTCGCGACATTTTCGCCGTTCGATTCGCGAAGTTCATCGCGTTTCGGACATTTTCGACCGATCGAAATTTCGTTTCGGCACTCCCTTTGCTATTTCCACTTTTTCGGGACTTGTTCCCCTTGATTTTCTCTTCATTTCCGTGCCTTTGCATCTTCCGGCCTTCCCGGTCATTTTCGGTCCGCTCGGGGTTGACTTTTTCGGTTGACTCTTCACATTCCAGCTCTTCCGGCCATTTTCTCACTACCATTGCCATGGCTGACGATGTTCCACACGTCGGGACTCCCCCGGATCACGAGATGGATCCCGGGGTCGAGCTTCTCCCGTTGAGCGAGCGCCCATTCGACCCGGCGACATACCACCCCACGATTCATGTGCTACCTCCGGATGGTCTCCGCCATTTCCGCAGCTTTGACCGAGCGCTGGACCCGGAGCTCCTCCTGCGCGAGCCGACCTCTCACCTATCCTTCGGTGCTTCCGAGATAACACTCTTCTCTGTTTTACTTTCTGCAATGTAGAACTGTTAACTGTCAAAGTTGTTTCCGTTCTTTAACTGCTTGGTTCTGATATACTGTTCACTGTAGTCAATTGCAATCATGCTTACAACTGATATCTGTTTAAGACGGACACATGCACACACACTGCACTAGTCTCAATCACCCAAACACACGGCACACACCGTACTTCACTGCAAACTTACCGACACCCGGCACTTATTCGAATCTGAAAACATATTGTATGCTGTATTTAAACTGAACCACACACAACACGCTGACGCATCATACGTTGTAGTTCACCTACTGGCACACTATAACCCGACATCTGCTTGGATCTGAAAAATGTGCACACATGCACTATATCTGTATGCTGACTCTCGCAAACACACTGACACATCACAGGCCGTAGTCCACCGTAGTACACTGAAACCTGATATCTGCTTGGATCTGAAGAATGTGCACACGTGCACCATGTTTATATTGCACTTACTCAAAACACGCTGATGCATCAAACACTGTAGTTCACCGTAGTACACTGAAACCTGATATCCGCTTGGATCTGAAAAATGTGCACACGTGCTAAATTTGTATCGACTTTAACATGTTTCCTCAGAACTGTACATCTCATATTGCTTTGCAACTATTTGTTTGAAAACAGGGAGATTCCCATACCATCCGCGGGTATGGGAATGTCGCGGCTCGAGATTGGTACTTGGAGCTTCCCGAGGCGGTTCGACGCATCGTGGACGATGCGGGCTTCGGTTCCTTTTGCAGGGGTCTGACCCGGCTTACTGCCTGCAGGCCTCTTCTAGCTGCCCTGGCAGAGAGGTGGTGGGACACCACCGACTCGTTCCACCTATCCGCGGCGGGAGACATGACGATGACTCCCTACGACTTCTCGGTGCTCACCGGCATCGGGGTAGGGGGTGATCCGATCCCCTTCGACACCGACATGGACGAGTGGACCGCCGCTCAGATCTACTTGCTTGGCGAGGCGCCACCTCTTGCTCGTCCAGGCTTTGTCCGCTACTCCTGGTTCGAGGTGCAGTTCAGAGTGCAGCCTGCGTTGGTGGCGACGGCTCCGATGACCGAGGCGGCTGTAGAGCAGTACGCACGCGGCTTTTTGATGTTTTTGCTAGGGACGACCCTCTTCGCCGACCGGGCGAACACCGTGCCTCTCTGCCTACTCAGCGCACTGGTGGACGTCCGAGACATCTTGCGTTTTGATTGGGGTGGTGCGGCTCTGGCCACTCTTTACGGGTACATGAGCTCAGTCTCCCGTGGCAGCGGGCAGTTGCTCGGAGGCTACTGGCGAGCTTGGGAGGTACGCCTTCTCCTCTGCTTTACATTTCTGTTCTGTACTTTCTGTACTCTGCACACTGCACACACTGTAGTCTGCTTTACACTTGCTGTATACTGTACACACGGCACACACATACTCTACTGTACACTGTTCACACGGTATACTCTGCTCAATACACTGCACAACACACGGCTTTATTATTTCTGCTCTATTCTGTATTCTGCTTTATCTGATAAATGTTCCGACATCTGTCTTGCAGTTATGGGTTTACGCCTACTTTCCCAGGCTGGAGCCAGTGCCGGAGACGGAGACTCCTCTAGTCATTCCCTTCTCACGCCGCTATGACGGGAGATGCGCCCGGAGGCCGCGAGAGACTTTCAGCTTCTTTCGTCGCTACTTCGACACCATTACTCCTGCCGAGGTATGTTTTACTTGCAGTTTATTTAAGCTTCACTTTTCCACTGTATATTTGCAATACCAGTAGATAACAAACTGTATTTCAATTTCAGATCACCTGGCAGCCGTGGGCTCCTCTGCCAGCGATGGTGCGGGATCGGTTTGCCGGCGCCGTTGAGACCTCGCGTTACCGGATTTTGCTGGAGGGCCCGGTCTGTCGGGCTTGGTACCTAGGCGAGCGCTTCTTGCGTCAGACCTTAGGGTTACCTGAGCAGATAGTCCCGGTGCATCCTCCTGAGCATATGAGGGACACCGAGCGTTTCACCGCTGAGCAGATGGCGGACTACACCATCGGTTGGGAGGCGGACGGCTTCAGAGGCGAGGGCGATTACTCAGAGTACGTCCGGACCTTCATCATGCGGCCGCTGAGTGGTGGTCGCCGAGCTGAGAGAGAGAGACCTGCGGCGCCGGCGGCCGGAGCAGGAGTAGGAGGAGGAGCGCCGAGGAGGGCTCGAGTTCGCGGCAGGGGCGGAGTCCAGAGAGGACGGGAGGCCAGTTGGCCCGCTCTACCCGCTTCACTGTCTTTCCGGGGTCGGATGGGGCGACCTATCAGATTCCCTTCGCCCCTCCGCCGGCTGATCACGAGTTTGTCGGCATCCCCGACTTGCCTCCGGTATGTGTTACTGCATTTCTGTACAGTTATTTCATTGTAGTTTATTTGATATTCCACAGAATATTGATGCATCTGATTCCCTTGCAGGCGTCTTCTGAGTACACCCGGCAGTCATTGGAGATGAATGCCTCCATGATGGGGATGCTACAGCGGACATTCGACCTCCTGGCCCTCTACAGCATTCCAGTATGTTCTTTCTGACCACGGCCTCAAGCCATACACAAACTGCTTTACATAATCTGATGCACAACTCAACATCTGATAAACTGTTCACGGCATTTGATACACTGTACTCATACACTGCATTCTGCACTGATTTACTGCTCACGGCATCCACATACACTGTACTCATACACTGCATTCTGCACTGATTCACTGCTCACGGCATTCACATACACTGTACTCATACACTGCATTCTGCACTGATTCACTGCTCACGGCATTCACATACACTGTACTCATACACTGCATTCTGCACTGATTCACTGCTCACGGCATTCACATACACTGTACTCATACACTGCATTCTGCACTGATTCACTGCTCACGGCATTCACATACACTGTACTCATACACTGCATTCTGCACTGATTCACTGCTCAATATATACTGATGCATTTGTCTTTCATGCTTTTTCAGCCTCCCTTCCAGATTCCCCCGGTGGGTGGCGCCCCAGCTGGACCTCCCATTTCTACTCGGGATGGCAGAGTATTCCCCCGCACCAGAGGAGGGCGCACTTACGCCGGGAGCAGCTCGCGGGCTCCAGTCCCAGATGACGAGTCTGAGGAGGGGGCGGAGTCATCCGAGGAGGAGGCCGGGGGCAGCTCGGGCTCGGGCTCGGGCTCAGACAGTGACACTTCTGGTGATGCTCCTGGACTTCTGCCCAGGAAGAGGGCGAGGACAGATCCCTCGGCGCGAGGCCATTGATGATGCTGATGACCCAGACTTTTGCTGTTTTTCTTATTTCTTTTCTTATACTTTTCTCTTTTGTTGGTAGATAGAGTATTTTGTACTGCCGCAGGCAAGTTTTTGTTTTCCTCAAGATTTGTACTTGAAAAAGATTATATGAAATGAAACAAACTTTTTGTCTGAAAAGAATGTTATATCTGTACATATCTGCATCTTGCACTGCATTGCATCATATTACACCTCAAATGTAAATGATATTGATCTGTTGTCTGAAAATTGAGCACTCGCATTGTACTGATCAGATAACCAACCAACTAACAGCAAAACAACTCATACAATTCTCTGCTCAACCTGGATATACAGCCCATACTCTACTGGGGATTGACCTGCATATAGCCCATAACACAGCATTCGGTTCATTCTGCACACAGCAAACCCCGAACAAATAGCCCCAATCTGGCAAGACGGATCACAAAGTTGACACGGTTGCAGTTGAAACACACTCGAATGTCCCAAATTTTCCCTTTTCCTTCTCTTGCTTTGCACGGATGTAGAGAATGGCTCAGCGTTCTAAGCACAAGCGATTACTTTTTGGAAGAGGATGGTTTTTTAACCGGGGTATCGAGCCTACCATAGAATATGACAAGACAGACTCAAACACAGGAATAAAAGGCACACAACCTAACCTAATGAGACATGCTCGGAAAAGACTCAAAGCCAAAACCGAGACCGACAAATCAAAAGACACGACACACAGACATGTTTACAAAAAGACCTCAAATCTCAAGGAGCCAATTCCTCCGGGTATTACGCCCACCCTTTCTAATTTGTGATACTCACACCACTCGGCCCTCAGGCTCGGTTTTTCTCTCAAAACCCTTTTCTTACTTTTATCTCATCTTACACCTCTCTATTCTTTATTCTCTCATTTTTCATCCCTCCCCAGAGTGGTTGATAGGTAAACGGAGGTTGTGGGTTCACGCCCAACACTGTTAGCTCACGGCTATTTCTTCTGGTGAATAGGGTGCCCTTCTGGCGAGTATGTTGACGGGAGAAAGACAGAAGACCAGACTCAACTGTGCCCCTAGTTCGTCATCTTGACCATTTTTTACGTTTTCTAAAACAGTTTTGATCAAAATGAGAGTTGGATTAACCACTTATTCGATTCTTGATTTGAAAATCATGCGAATCAGGCTGTGAGCACTGAAAATTCTCCTTCTCGGTCCAAACATGGTCCTATTTTGAAAATGAAACAGTTTTCGAGAAAATAAGTCAACCTCAGTGAAAATTTTCAAAAACTATTTTTGCAAACAATCAATGCTCAAACAAATACAGAACTTACCCTCGAGATGCGCAACCTCGGATCGGAGGCAATGGAAAATTGCCCCTAGCTTAAGGGGGATAAGGCAACGGAAAGTTGCCCCTAGTTTGGACGGTAACTCAGGGCAACTTATGGCAATGCATGGCAACGGAAAGTTGCCCCTTGTTTGGATGATGCCGCGGCACATTGTAAGCCAGTCCTTGTTGACGACGATCGGACCCTCGAAGCGGAGGAGACGGAGACGGTTTGAATCAATATATGGACACAGTCACCTGGAAGGTGTTGGTGGTTTGGGCTTCAGAGGAAGTTGATCACGTAGATTCCAGGTTGCTGCAATCGAGACATTGGATTCGGAGGAGGCAAAAGTGATCAAAACCATGACATGGACTGAGACGCTATGGAAGCGTTGGGGGCTGGACTTCAGATGAAGTTGCCTACGTATCCCAAACATGGGAATCAAGCCTTACGTAGTTCCGGTTAAGGTACACTCGGGTATTTTAACCTTCACTGTTTAGGCTCTAATTTTTGCCAAGGCGCCCAATGCGGGTTTTCGACCTTGCGAGCTATGTTTTTCTTTTTTCTTTTCCATTTCTTCTTTTCTTTTCTTTTGCATTTTCATTTCTTTTCTTTCTTTTAATATATTTTTTTGTTCTTTTCTTTTTCTCTTTTTTTTCTCTTTCTTTTTTTGTATTTTTCTTTTTTTTTCTTTTCTTTTCTTTGCTCTAACTTTTGCCTGGGCCGCCCTTCGGGTTTTCGGCCCAGCGAGCCTCTCAAAGGGTAAAAGTGTAGCAAGCCCATGCCAAATGGTTTTGAGATGAAGCCCTCTGTATCCAAGAGAGCGACTGTTGGGTTGATTTGCAGAAAAGTCCATCACGGTTGCTTCTCGAGCTTTGCTTGGTGGGATCTGATCTCCCTGATCTGCCTTTGAGGCCTCTTGCTCGAGGGCTGCTTCAAAATGGGCCATACAGGCGTTTCATGGCACCGTTGAATGTTCTGAACGGATTCCGGTTCGCAACAGATAAATCAAATCTTGAGGCCGAGAGCAATCCTGGGCTACACAATCTTAAGAGCGATTCCACACAAGTCTTCGCGAGACTGCACAAAATATTTTGTTTTTGAAAGTTTTTAAGAAAGCGACAAATCGCTCGTGTTGAAGATAGTGTGGAACCAGTCTGGATCAGGCCAGGGTCCTTCTCAGTACTCACGCCGACAAGCATGATTTCATTCATTAAAAGCTTAGCATGCCTCTCTTTTTCTCAAAATGATCAAAATTTTACAAAACCCGAGGAATTACTTCCTCTTTGTTTTTATCACCACAGTGTTCGAAAAAGGGGTTTTGAAAGCTTAGGTCATTACAACGATGTTTAAGGCACAAGAGAGCAGGCGGTATGTACTGTCGTTCCATTCACACCCTTTTGGCACGGCTAATTCAAATAGCAACAAATACGGCGCATGATAGCCACGGCTGTTTCATTCAGATCTGTTGGCATAACTGGCTCCCCGACAGAAACAGACTCAAAAAGCAAAAACAACTGTTTATAAGACAAAACGGTGTTTGAGGCAACAACCCCGAAATCACCTGGTATTCTATACAAGAGGGATTGACTCATTACAATTAGACAGACCCTTAAGCAAAAGGACTGACTCAAAACAATGAGACAGGCTCAAGACAAAACAGAAGACTGACTCGACACCCAAGTCAGAATTTACGAAAATTAACATTTAGCAGGTGCCCAAAAATGCGTGCCAAACGCTACATCCAAAAATGCGCCGAGCTTTGCCCGCAGGCGGTTCACCTTCTGATTACATACTCGCAGTATCTGTGTCCTCAAAATCCAACAACTGGTGGTGACGGACTTGCTGAGGTAGGCGGGAGGATAACCTCGTTGTCAATCAAATCCTGCACCTCATGACGGAGGCGAAAACAATTGTCAGTAGGCATGGCCTGTCTGCTGGTGGTACGCACAGTACTGAGCAGCATCATGTGTGGCAGGGAGATTCTTCGGGAGGGGCCGGGGCTCCAGAGGTTTAAGGTGTCCCCTCTCGGCAAGGATTTGAAGTGCCTTGGATAATGGCATGTAGAGAGCATGGAAGACCCTGTGCCCTCGGGGCAGGTACTTTGGGGCCTGAGCACTCTTGCTAGATGCACTAGCGAACGGATCGGCGGGTGCGGCCTTGGATTTCTGATCCTTCCGGATGCAGGGTTGGGAGGGGAAGAACTGTTTTGGCATGACGGGGCCTCTCCCGATTCTCTGATTGACTGGAACTGCCCTCAGGCGGAGTGGGGAAAGCATCCTCCACAGCTTTTGACATAACTGCGGATATCTGTTGCTTGTTCATTCCCTCGGCTTTCAAAGCCTCTACTGCCCACAGCAGTTGTTCGATAGGGTCGGCATCTGTCTTCATCTTGCCTTTATCTCTGGCCTCGGCCTGATTTAGAATTTGGTTTGATGCGTCGTTGCCATAGCTGGAGGCCATCTCCGGTTGGCTGAGTTCAATTACAATTCGCCCCAACAACGGGGGTTCCTGGGGTACAAAGCCTCCGACATATGGTGCGGCTGGCGGCGAAACTGACATCCCATAGGCGAGATCCGTCACGGATCTTTGAAGGTCACCTATCATCCCCATTAATTCAAATGTAGTGGGCTCGCGAGCCTGATATAGCTGAGGGGCCCAAACTGGGTGTGCAGCCGGCGACCTAGGTGGATGCGGCATATCAACAGTAGTCTCATCGTGTAAGGTGATTCCTGGATCCAACGCGGCCGTCATGACCACGATTTCTTCTGAATTCTGCGTCATGCTAAGTCCTGCCGCAGCAAGGAGAAGACACTAACTGTTCTGGATTAGCTCTCTGAATCTCTGAACTGAAACGGAAAACAAGCAGTATTTCAGCCCCAGACAGATCAAACACGGATGTAGCCGGGCAACTGTACTCTATCACTGTTCCCCAGAATCCCTGTCCAGAACTGAACTGATACCCACAGACACAACTGATTCTCAATGATACTGATACCAGTGCCCTCAGGCCGGATGCTCAAACTTTGCGAACTGATATATGCGTTCCCTGCAGAGATACCCTCTGAAAGCACATAACAGGTAAAAGAGAGCCAATACACCCCTATGTTGGGGTAAGGTTTCCCTGTCCTATTTTGTCAGGAGCTAGGGTTTCACTACGCACACAGCGGTTTCAAACAACCTATAAACGGGTAAGCAACCTGTCCTAGTTTGGAATGGTCACTATGGATCCGAATATGCACTAGGTCGAAAGGTCAAAAGGGTGCCCCGGCAAAACCGGGGTTTGTGTTCCCATACTGGCAGAGCCCGCAACCGGTCAGCCTTATGGACATGCCTTGACAAGACAAGCCTCCGGCAAACCGCTCAGGAATAGCAGATGGCCAACACGGTATCCTAGGCGCACCAATGCGAATGCAATGCAAAGAGACACATAAATGAAATCAAAACAGGATATCACGAGTTCGAGTCAAGCTCTCTAAACTCCCCAGCAGAGTCGCCAGAAACTGTAACACGTCCGCGGGGGAACTCGCTACAGCTCGGACTCTGCTTTTGTGTTGCGGTTCTAAATCTGAACCAAAGAGTCCAACTCTGGCAAATCGTTTTGAAGAAAAATAGATTTTTTGAAAAGTAGTGCCAAACATGGACTGCTTTGCCAGATTACAGAGTCGCCACCTAAATATTTTAAAATGGGAAATTTAGGAAACCCTGACTCGGTGCCGAAGGCCACGTGTCCGTCATCACCAAAGTGTCTTGGCTCGGGAGCTTGGGTACGATCGGGGAAGGTCAGCTATGAGCACCCCCTTTCGCCCGGTCCGAAGACCGGCCTCTACTAACCGTGATATCCGTTTTTGAAAACATTACATGCTCTTATTCCAATTATTAACCTAGAATTACTATGTTATGCGCGCAGCAAACAAGTATAGACTAGATTGCCTAATTTGGAAACAAACATTGCATATCCGTTTGTTTTGAAAATGTTTCGGAATTCGCTACTCGCAAGTAGGCTAAAACACGGATTTCAATGAGTTTTCCCAACTCAAGCAATCCAACCTCCACCCACAGGCATTCAAACAGTTTATCTCATATAAGCACTTAGCCGCATGGTAAGCATACTGTCATGTTAGCATTCACACGCATGTGGTATGCTAAAGCGTAAATACTTACATCGTACTCCGCGCCAAAACAAGAAACTAGTTAGCAAACATGCATGACCTAGTTCATGTTAAATGGCTAATGCAAGACAGGCAAGGATGCAATTTAGAGTAGGCTCGGCTAACCCTAAAGATGGCATGTGAAATGCACGAGTAACACGTATTCAAGTTAAATTGAAATACAATGCAGTTTGTATGATGTACCGAGCCCGATGCATGTCGACAAATGCATGGATGCCCGCATGCATTGCATAAGGTATGCTTAAATAGACGTGCCCTAATCTACCATCATAAGCAGGTAAATAAAAGGGAAGAAAGAAATGGGGGTTGGAAAACATACACACACTCACCCACACTTATTACAAATTTGCCCTCACTCGGAGGGACCAAAAGAATATACAGATAATTAACTACGCAAGCTAATTAAATTACAAACCCATTAAATTAATTAAGCAGATTAATTAATTTAATTAAAGCAGTAAACCCCTCGGGGAGAGGGCCGGATGTGGCGCGTGTTCGGGACTTGCTCGGAATCGCACTGCCATGCCTAGCTTGCCTCTGTTTTCCCTGCTTTCCTTCTCTGAAGACTGCCAAAGTCTCAGGACTGCTCCCTTGAATCATGGGGATCACCACCGGCTGAGGGGAAACACCACCGGCTGAAGCATGTGGCCACCGGCACTGAATTCATCCATCGGCCATCAATATACTGCCGGTCGGCACTAAATACTGCCGGTCGGCACTGAATGTCTGCAGAACCTGCAACTCACAGCAGCAGAGGGCAAAACTTGCATGGCAATACAATTCAAGCAATATGTGCACCAAACACATTCCTTATCATGTTTGTGACTCAAAGGAGGATGTGCCTCGATTCTCGGACCACCAATCACGCATTTCCATGCATGGTGGCCTAAAGGATCAAATGTGCAACTTGAATTTCAAATGCATGCAAACCAATCAAACAAAGTGAGGCCCAATTCCCATCATCAAGTCAAGGAACAAGGCATGCATGCCTATGTGTGCGATCCTAAGCATGTCGACTAGGGATGCAACATGAGCATATAGACAAACAATGCAAGCATACAAGCAAACATGAGGTAGCATACAAGTAAGTGAATAATGGTCTTACTCATGACCTAGGCAACTCCAAGTAGGCCTAAAATCAGTAGCCATATGCTAAGACATGAGGGCCGAACACATATACACGCATGCACATGTTAAAGCACCAACACTTAAGCATAATAAAGCAACTCTTAAACACATTTAAGAGGCACAAGTATGGACCATTAGCATGCAATTTAGGCTTTGAAATCACGCTATAGAATGATGCCAAATCATGTTTAAACAAGACAAACAAAACATGCGCACATAGGTTCAACACTTCAAAGTAGGCCAATGAGGCATTGAACTACACTTATGCAAAACAAATATGGCATGCATTGAACAACCCAAAACAGACTTTTAGCATGTAAAACTAAGCCCAAAGGACCACTTAGATGGCATCTAAATGGCTCAACTAGAAAGGCATGCACAAATGCTAAGACAAGAGGCATAAGGCACAAGCTTCCAAAGCATCAAAGAGGCATGCAAGGCAATCAAACAAGCATGCTAAATGGACTGAGATGACATGCCAAATGGTTCCCAACCATTGAAAATAAAGCAAGCAAGGCATGCTACACACTTGTACTCTTAAGGCCAACAAGCCAAACATAAAGGGGACCCAAGATACAAGCCATGGTCGACCAAAATAGGCATGGACAGACCTAAGGTATGGCAAAATAAGCATACAAGCTTCATGGATCTAAGCCTAAAGCATGCTCAAACTAGGGCTAACAACCTAGAGCAAGTTAAGGCAATACAAGGCATTACAAAGCATCTATGCAAAACATACAAGGAGTGCTAAAACCAACACTTATCAATGTCATATTAGGGCATAATAAACATAAAATGCAGCCAAGACATGCTCTTCAAACATTCAAAACTATGCTCCCTTAAGAGACCAAAACTTGCCCTTTTCAAGGACATCAAGGAGAGGGGGTGGCCCTCTCCTTCTTAGGACTTTAAGGCATCATCTACACCACTGAAATCCCTCAAGATTTCAGTGGTGAAGAGACCCAAACACCAAAATCCCGGAGCTCAACAAAATAGCACAAAAATGAGGCCTTTCAAGGCCTAAGAGGGGCCAAACTTCCCCAAAGCACAAAGTACCTTTAATAAACTATCAAGAGGGCTAAAAAACAGAACTTTTATGTGTTGATCACCAAGCACAAAAACAGTCCTAAACTAGGTAAAAACAAGGTGCAAGAAAGGGGTAAAAATGACTAGTTTCTTACCCTTGGAGCTTTTCTTCAACAATGGTGACCTTGATGTCTCCTTAAGCCTCAAACCAGTCAAGAACACCAAGAATAAGTTCTTAGAACCTCAACTCCAAGAGGAAGGTGAAACACTAGGTGCTTGTGTGCAATAGTATGAACTAAAGCACCTAGTGTACAAAATGAGCAAGGAAAAGAGAGATAGGATAGATATAGGATTTCTAACCTAAAACCAGACCTTCTTCTCTGTATTTTCTCTCTAAAATGTCTAACCTCCTCAACCCTTGAGCCAAGAGAAGAGAGTCTTCTCTTATAGGAATCAAAGCTTACAAGCTAAGTAAACCAAAGGCTCATCCCTCCATACACGTGTATGGAGGGGAAACAAGTGCTACAAAGCTGTCTGAAAATATCTCCAAAAACAGCTGTAAAGTGATCGGCAGGGCAAAATGGTCATTTTGCCAAAAAGAGTGCCGACCGGCACAAAATAGTGCCGATCGGCACAATACAGTGCCGATGGCAACACCAAACAGCCGGTGGCCTCTAGCCACTGCCGGTGGTGTGTGGGGATGTCTCACAAGGCATCCTCTGCCTTCCAAGGCAAAACACAAGTGTTTGGTGCAAAACCAGACACAAAACGGTCGAGTTCGGAGGTCCTGAGGCAAGGCGCATAGCCGAGAACTCCGGGAACTCCGAACGAACACGAACATGGATGATCACCGAGTGCTCCAACGGTGACGTCCAAGTCTTGAGGACGGTCAAAAATGGGGTGTCTACAATGGCAAAACTATTGAGTTTTGGTTTTGATTTGGAAAATTGATGGAGATTTGGGACTATGATTTGAAGATAATCATATATCTATGAGTTATAAAGTGTTTTTACCTATCTCTACCCGTTATTAAAGTTTTGGTTATAAAAGTTATGTTTTTGAACTTCAAATGCAATTCTAAAAAACCCAAAAATTGTCTACTTCGCTCGAGCGATAAATTTGTTGCTTGAGCGCACTTTGCATGCTCCCAGTATTTTCGGATTGGCTCGATTGACCAAGTGATGTCTCGAGCCTACTTTAACCCCATCCAGTACTTTTGCAGACAGACCACAACGCTCAAGCAACCAGAGGTGCCCTCGAGCAAACTGCCCTATTTTCAGCATTTTTGAAATGCACTTCCATATGCATGCTTTCATCTTCGTGCTCTCATAGACAACCTTGGACATTGTTTAGACATTCTTGAAACACATTAAAAGAGGATTATATTAAGTAGAACATTTGCTTGAAACATGTGTTTCAATGTGTGCTTTGCTATGTGTATTGTGTAGGTGGACGCCTGAGGCTTAATATCGATACAACTCACTATGAGTAATGTCTTTATAAAGCTATGTTCAAAAGGTATTTTGAACTGGTTAAGAATGATATTTTGATTATTGTTTTGTTATCTACGAATGAATGTCCTCTTTCAAATTGTAATCGTTGCATCCTTTAGTAAGGCCCTCGCTTGAAAGAAATAATACCATGGCCTATCGATCAATAGGCCCTCGCTTGGGGAAATAATACAATGGCGCATCAATCAATAATACCATGGCCCATTGGATTAATTGAAACACATAGATCTCTGATGTTAGACCTTAATGGACCACATTAAATTATGGATTATTGATTGGCTCGTTGTGGTCCCATTGGATTGGCCCTAGTGGACCTATTGGCTTCGGATGTTGTTACAATGTTACTCTATTGGATCTACCACATATAATGATTAAATGATTATTGTTATCACATGGTATTGTTATAATTGGACATATGATTATCAATCGAAATGTTTTGATTTTTGAAATGGACTATTTTGGGAAAATGAAAGATATGTTTCAACTCAAGTTGGACTTCATTCATTTAAACCTTTATATTGCTATTACTCACTGGGCTCCAGCTCACCCCTCTCCCTTATATCTATGTAGGTAAGCAAGTGGAACATCAAGTCCCTGTAAAGCCATTTTTTAATGGCCTCCATGATGGGGAGTGCTTGGACCCGAGAGGAGTCAAACTTTGTCAACCCTTCCTTTTTTTTTGTTTACTTTTGTTATTTTGGAACTTGTTATGGATGAATGTTGTATAAGATGTCTATCTTTGGTGTAATGTATATAAGCATGTATGAAGTTTAAAGTTTCAATAAAATGAATTTGGCATGTATGCACTACTCAATGTACTTTGTTATATTTCATTATTGCTTCCACTAAGCCCCGTTATTATATTATTATTGATTTTGTCATTGAGGTCAAAGGTAATCCGGGATTACTAGCCGGTCATGACATAAACCTCTAGGGGCGGGTTCAAGTCGTGATAGAGTGGTATCAGAGGAAGGTTATATCTCACTCACTTGTCCATTGAGCAATAAGGTGTCTAGAAAAGATTTAAGGATTGCACTCATATGCATTTGAATATCAGAATGAGATAACTTTTGTAATTGTATATGTGAATATATGTACATATACAATATCTTTTATAATACAAGGTGCATATAGATAATAGTGAGAACAAAAGGGCATGAATTGGAGGCATCCACCTCCTCCCAACTTGATTGAATGGAAAGAATGATGCATGATATGGCTGAAAGCTTAAGACAACAACAACAATGGCAGCAATAACAACCACCACTCCCACCTCCAATGCCCATACCACCACCAGTACAGGACCATCAATCAGATGACCGAACCATTGCCCTCACCAAGGAATTCAAAAAGTGGAAACCACCTTTATTTCATAGAGGAGTAGACTCGCTCAAGGCTGAAGCTTGGTTCTTGGGGATCAAGAAGTTATTTGAGGTGTTTCCATGTACCGAGACGCAAAAAGTCCTGTTAGTCGCATTTACTTTGGAGGATGAAGCAAGAAGATGGTGGATGTTAATTCGTGACCATAATAAAGAAATTGGCTGGGCTCGATCCTAGAAATCTTTTATGAGAAGTATTTCCCACAATGTATCTAGGATAGAAAGGTATCCGAGTTTGAGCAACTAAAGCAGGGGAACAAGACAGTGGCTAAATACGAAGCCCAATTTACAGAGTTGGCACGTTTTGCACCATATATGGTTGACATAGATTACAAAAAGGTTAGGACGTTTGAGGAAGGTCTTCATGATTCAATCCTGCAGAGAACTAATGTACTTAAATTACCAAAGTATGTTGATGTATTAGACAAAGCACTGATGTCAGAAGCAACCATCACAACCAAAATTTCAAATGGAGAGGTAGAAGACAAAACTTCAAAGCAAATAAGGAAACAATGTCCTCGATGAACAAGAAATCAAAATCACAAACTTCCTATAATTCAAGTTCAAATCATAGTAGCAATTCAGTACCCACTTGCACTGTATATAGAAAGAAGCATCGAGATGTTTGTTACCGTACTACAGGAGCGTGCTATCAGTGTGGGAAAGTTGGTCACATGGCAAGAAATTGTACACAACCACAACAAGACAGTAATCTGAGGGATACAAGTTCAACCGGGTCAGCCCCAACAAAGAAATCAAATGCAACACCTACTGTAACAAGAAATGATTTAAGGCAAGGAAGAGTCTTCGCACTCATTCTAGGGGATACTCAGAGCACAGCGGCTGTGGTTCTAGGTTCACTTTTTTGTTTGTGGCCAAGCTACATATATATTGATTGATTCAGGTTCCACACACTCTTTTGTTTCTATGGTATTTACCGGTAAATTGAATAGACCAACGGAATCCTTAAGATACACATTATGCGTTGCCTCACCAATGGGGGAATCTATGTTGTGTTCATATGTTTATTCTGCATTTGGATTATTACTTGGAAATGCCACCTTATATGTTGATTTGTTACCCCTTGATATGAAACACTTTGATGTTGTTTGGATATGGACTATTTATCTAAGTACCATGCAACTATTGATTGTGCTTCTAAACAAGTGATATTTCGACCTCTGGGTCAGGATGAATTTTATTTTGAAGGTAAGGGTGTAGTTCCCCCACCATACTTAATTTTTGCAATGAAAGCTCGTAGATTGATTAACAAGGGATGTCAAGGGTATTTATGTAGCATATTGAATGTTCAAACTACAAATGTCGTCTTAGATAGTTGTAAAAGATTTTCTTGATGTGTTTCTGGAAGAGTTGCCTTGACAACTGATTGATAGGAAAATTGAATTTGTGATTGACGTAATACTGGGTACTCAACCCATATCTAAAACTTCTTATCACATGTCAATTTTCTGAAATGAAAGAATTGAAAATTCAATTGCAAGAATTACTTGATAAGAGGTTCATTCGGCCAAGCACATCACCGTGGAGTGCACCTATATTATTTGTAAAGAAGAAAGAGGGAACACTCCGATTGTGTATTGATTATCGGGAACTCAACAAGGTAACCATTGAGAATAAATATCCTTTGCCCCGGATTGACAATTAGTTTGATCAGTCGTAGAGGGCTCAGGTATTTTCAAAGATTGATTTGAGATCGGGATATCATCAATCGAAGGTTAAAGCTGAAGATATTAACAAAATTGCCTTCTAAACTAGGTATAGACATTACAAATTTTTAGTCATGCCTTTTGGCATCACTAATGCACCTGCAGCTTTCGTGGATTTGAAGAATAGAATCTTTCAACCTTTCTTGGATGACTTTGTTATTGTATTTCTTGATGACATTCTGATCTATTTGAGAAGTAAAGATGACCATGAACAATATGTAAGAATAATCCTCCAGACACTTAAGGAGAAACAATTGTATGGGAAATTTAAAAAGTGTGAATTCTGGTTAGATGAAATTACATTTTTGGGGCATGTTATTAACAAAGATGGCATTTCAGTAGACCTGTAGAAAATTGAAACAATTATAGATTGGCCTACTCCAACTAACTAATAGAGGTCCGAAGTTTTAAGGGATTTGTAGGTTACTATCAGAGATTTATCAGAGATTTTTCAAATATTGTTGTATCGTTTACTCAACTAACCCAGAAGAGGGAACTGTTTGAGTGGACAAACTAAAGAGAATCTGCATTTCAAGAGTTGAAAGCAAGAGTAACCACAGCTCCGATCCTTACTTTACTGTCAAGTATTGAGGGATTTGTGATTTTAGTGATGCTTCTTACAAAGGTTTGGGTTATGTCTTAATACAGAATGGCAAGGTAATTGCTTACGCATCCTGGCAACTAAAACCACCTAAGAAGAACTACCTGACGCATGATCTAGAACTTGCTATTGTTGTTTTTGCATTGAAAATCTAGCGCCATTACCTTTACGGGGCAAAATGTAAGGTATATACACATCACAAGAGCTTGAAATATTTATTTACACACAAACAGTTGAATATGCAACAAAGGAGATGGCTTGAATTGATCAAAGACTGCGATTTGCAAATTCAGTACCATTCAGGAAAGGCCAATAGGTAGACTCGACTTTCTTCGCGCCCCCTTTCAGAGAGCTCGAATTGGTCCTACAGTTTGGACTCCTGTCACGGTTCTGAATCTAATCTCACAAAGTGCAATGTGAGACTGATAAACACCAAAGAGTCCAATCCGAAAAATTATTTTGGAAAATTGATTATAGATCAAAAAATGCTAAAACTAGACTGCTTCACCAGATTACAGAGTCGGCACCTAAATATTTTGTTTTTGGAAAATTTAGGAAACCCTGACTCGTGCCAAAGGTCACGTGTCCGTGATCACCAAAGTTGCCTCGGCTCGGGAACTTGGGTATGAGAGGGGAAGGTCCTGAAATGACCAGCCCCGCTCACCCGATCAAAGGATCGACCTCTACTAGTCATGATATGTTGTTTTATAAACCTTATGTGCTCTTTTCTGGTTATTAGCTAACCTTGCTATGTGACGCACACACAATCAAATATAGACTAAGTCGCAAGACTTGGAAAAAATCAACTCATGTTTGTTTTCGAAAATAGTTTGAAGTTGCCACCCTTAAGTGGGCTTAGAAATGCAGATTTGCCACCCTCAAGTGGGCTTAAAACATGATTTGCCACTTCGCAAAGTAGGCTTCAAAAACACATTTGATGAATTGTTCCAATTCAAGCAACAAAGCCTTCATCCACAGGCATTCATGTAGTTTATCAAGTAAGCACATAGCCTCATGGCAAGCATGCTATCATGATAACACTCACACTCATGCAAGTATACTAAAGCATAAAACTTATAGTGTACTCCAAGCCAAAACAAAAGCTAGTTAGAAATATGCATGATCCTAACTATGCAAAATGCCTAATGCAACACATGCAATAATGCAATTAATAGGCTCGTCTATCTAAGATGGCATATGAATGCAACAATTTGATAACATGCTTTGAAACACGTATTCAAAGAAGTATTGAATTTGCAATGTGGCTTGAATGATGAGCCGAGCCTCGGTGCATGCAATACAAATGAATAATCCAAACATGCAAGCATAAGGTATGCTAATCAAAACGTGACCCTAAACTAACCATCGAAAGCGGTTAAATAAAAGGGAGAAAGACGTGGGGTTCGAAGACATGCACACACACACACACACGTTTATTACAACATTGCGCCCTCGTGAAGGAAGGTCCAAATAAATAAGCTAAGCTACACTAAGCTAAGCTAATTTTTACAAAACAACTAATTAACTATTCTAGCTAATTAATTATTACAAACAGAATTGAATGATTAGCTACGCTAATTAACTAGTAAAGCAATTTAAATGGCCTCGAGAGACGAGGGATGCATGCATGCTCAGCTGTTTCCTCTCGAAAATGCTCTTGCCTTGCCATCGGATGCCTCTGTTTGCACTCGTTTGATCTTGGAAAATTACACCAACTTCCAGACTGCCTCTGCTCCAACATAGGAACATACTGAGCAAAATTCACTGGTGGCCGGTCAGCCACAAAAAGTGGCTGTCGGCCACCTCAACTGGCTAGTCGACTAGTTAAGTGGCCGGTCGGCTACTACAAGTGGCCGGTCGGCCGCCCCCATTTTCTGGACTTCTGTTTTTGTTGCAACAGAGAACAACAGAGGCAAAGCAATGCATTTTTCAGGAAATGTGTGTACTGCCGCCCTCCTCATCATTTCTCAAGCTCAAAGGAGTATGACACTTGACTCTTAAGCCACCAATCAAGCATTTTCAATGCATGATGGCCAAAGAGTCAAGCTTGTACAAGCTTAATGAATGCACAAATAAGACTCAAGGGACCACCACCCTATCATGCATGATCAAGGGTGACGGCGACCAAGAAACGTGACATTTTTCATCACTTTGAGTATGAAACGTCCCACATTTCTTGTGTTTGGATTAACGTTCGATCCAAACACATGCAATGCAACACAATACAACATGCTTAACTTGCTCAAGTTTTACTTGTCATGTTTTGTTTACTCATTTTAGATTACCGATTAGTCCTTTAACCGATTAAGTCCAAAGTGAAAGTCCTCTAATGGGAAAGATGGCCTAAATCACAAGTGCCTTGACCATGAAAGAGGCCTCATCTTGTTGGTTAGTAGAAACCCTCAAGAGAGGATTAAAACCATTAGGCATGAGAGCCTCAATTTCACACTCAAGCCAATAAGGGGCTCAAGGCCACTTTCAAAGCAAAGTGAAAAGTGAAGAATAGAGGGAGGTTGTAGACATTTCAATGCTGATATGGCATGCAAAATGACACTAAATCATGCAAGCAACACATGCAAGACATGCTTAAGAGTCAAAAACATCAAAATTAGTGAAGATCTTAACACTATAAGCATGCAACACAAAGCTCTATTGACCAAACCAGCTCTGGACAGATTTAAGACATGCCAAAATAGTGGCTAAAACATGCTGAGATAGAAGCATAAAAGGCAAGAAAAACATGCTCATAAGTTAGTTCGCAAGCAAGACTCAAGACACAACTCTCAAAGGCAATGAAAAAGTGAAATAAGTGAGAGTGTGATAGAGCTATATACACTGAAATCATATGTAAAATGATGCTACAACATGCAAACAACTCAAACACTTCATGCTACAGGCCTCAAAACAATGAGCTAGTGAAGACCATTACACTATAGCTGTGCAATATAAGCCTCGAAGGACTTAACCAACCCAAATAGAGTTAAAGTAGGCTGAAAAAGTAGCTAAAACAAGCTGAAGTTAAGCTAACACAAGCTACAAAAATAGGCCAAACCATTAAGCATGCTAGACTAGTAAGCACAATTGCACTACAAGTACAAAAAGCAAGCAACAAATGCTCCAACCAACCCAAAACAGAGTTGAAACATGTAAAAATAGAGCCTAAAACATGCTTGAACTAAGCTAGCACAAGCTACAAAATAAAGCTACCATGTACTGCTAACTAGGCATGTAAAAGAGACTCAAGGAGGGGAGGCTAACTCCTCCATTTTTAGACTTCAAAACATACTTTTTACCACTGAAATAACTCTAAATTTTAGTGGTTTAAAGGCCCAAAAAGTTTGATTTAAAGGTGGAAAGAAATGGCAGAAAAGGCTTCGCAAGCCAAAAAACAAAAAGAGGAGACAACCCGCTAACTCAACAAGACTTAAACCACCATTTTGAAACCTTAAAAAATAGAGTTTTTTGTGGTTGAAAAACTAGGTCAAAACAGTGTAAAAAGATGGCCAAGCAAACAACTAAAGTAAAGCTTAAATGAGGTAAGCCTTATACCTTTGAAGCATAGCACTAGACAACCACAATTCTGAGCTAAAACTGGCCTTAAGAACTCAAACTAAGCCTCAAAGAACCTCAACTCCAAGATGAAGATGTTTGGTCAAGGGTCTTACTGCAAATGTGTAGAGAATTCTCACTTTGAAGCACAAAATAGGGAGAGAGAGAGAGAGAGGAAATTTGCTCACAAAATTTTCTAGCCTCTCAAAATGGGGGAGAGACCTCCCCTTATATAGAAAATCAAGCCAAAGGCTTGCTTTCATCCCTCCATACACGTGTATGGAGATGAGCATCAGTGAAAAACAGCTGGCACAGTTGGCAAATAAATATCTAAAAAGGAGAAAAATGGCTGTCGGCCATCATTAGTGGCCGACCGGCCCCCACTGGTGGCTGGCAAGCACAGGTCATGGCTGACAGGCTAAGTAGATGGCCAATTGGTCACCCTCTCCTCCAGAAGTGAAGCAACAAGCTCTTGGCCCACAACCAAGCACAAAATGGACAAGATTAGAGGCTCCGAGGCAAGGCGCTCAGCCTAGACCTTCAGGGACTCAAAACGAACATGAGCGAGCACAATCATGGGGTGTTCAAACGATGCTGTCCAAGTCTTTAGGACGGTCAAAAATGGGGTGTCTACAGTTGCTCAAAAGTCATGAAATGACGGGAGTGAATGTCAATGCCCAGAGACGACCCATTTTTGACAAGGCCGAAGACTTAGACAAACAAGCAATCAAAACAAAGAACGGTTGCGCCCACAGGCTGCCTATGTATCCCTTTGCAAGGAATCAAACCAGTGTAGTTCTGCGGCAAGATGCAAATGATGTGCACAATGCAGAACATAACCTACGATCATGGAATGAGACTGTAACGAAACATCTAGATGCAAATGTTATGCAAAGAAATGCTACAGCAAACTCGTACATAAGCAAGTCAACATGAACCAAACCACATTTCATGTAGAAAGGATGTAAGAAAATTATGCAATCTTCACAACGTATCACGTAGGAAAGGTAAAGAACCGCAACCGTCGGGCGCACCCGGGGCGGCAAACAAGATCTCAACGCGTGGCACACGCGAGGAGCGAGATGGTGTGAACCTAGGGACACATCCTAAGGTTTTGAACCACATAGAACAACGATAACAAACGAAACAAATCCAACTATTATGCAACCGAAACAAAGAGCGGTATAAGCGTCAGAATACGTTCCAAATGCTTCTAACCGGAGAGGCGGTATAAACATCGGGCACACATCCCAATATTTCTAACCAAAACAAAGTGGTATAAGCGTCGAACACACGTCCCAAATGTTTCTAACCGGGGAGTGGTATAAACATCGGGCACACGTCCAAACACTTCTAACCAAAGGAGGTGGTATAAACATCAGACACACAACCCAATGTTTCTAACCAACAAGGTGGTATAAGCGTCGGACAGAGGTCCCAAACACTTCTAACCAGGAAGTGGTATAAACATTGGGCACACGTCCCAATGTTTCTAACCAACAAGGGGGTATAAGCGTCGGACACACGTCCCAAACGCTTCTAGCCAAAGAAAATGGTATAAACATTGGGCACACATCCCTATGTTTCTGTAATAATCCGACCCTCGTACATGTTTTTTGGTATGCTTTAAGTCCCCTATTCTGTGCACTTATATGCTTATTGTGAAATTTCATGTGAAATTAAGTTTAATTAAGTGAATCTTATGATTATAGATTCATATCTGTCTAATAAGAGAAATATCTGTTACAATTATAATGTTTGGATCAGAAATTTGAAGCCTTAGAAGCTTAATCATCTGAAATTGACTTTATATTTGAGATCAGCATAGTTTTTAGATCATAATATGATTTTCTGTAAAAATTTGATTTGGAATGATTAAACTGATTAAATTTCGTCTTATTCAATCTTGCTATATCTATATGTTTCTTTGACATTTGACTTAGAAGCTTTCACACAAATATCTCCTGAGAGAGAGTGGTGAGAGTAGAGAGAAAGGATCAAGAGGAGAGCTTCATCAAACAAGAAAGTTGGAACTTGAGAAGAATTTGAGAGAATTAAGCTCAAGGTAAGTTTAATTCACCTTGTATAACCCTTTTCTCGGATTTGGGTAAGAATTCCCTTTTCATTCATACCACCTAGGGTTTGTAATTGTGATCTTGTGTGTATATGTTAGTTAATTGGCAAGATAATCTTATCTTTTGATTGTTTTGACTAAACTTCAACTATCTAGTGAGAAATTGCATCTTATTCCTTCAATTGTCATGTTTGAGCTCATCTATGTGGACAAATAGCTATATATGTATATATATATATATACATGTGTATGAAAAGTTGGAAATATCATGGAAATTGAATTATGAGTTTCAAGGAATTAAGACCTACTTTAGTTTGTAATTCACATTTACATGTTGTTAACCCAAATTCTTGCAATAAATTAACCTATTTTGAGCCTTGTAAAAGCTTACCAAAGTTGGGATGTTGCTTGAATTCGAAGTCCACAAAGCAGGGGCAACGACCGCACGTGCGGGGGTCATGGCCGCAAGTGCAGGGCCTCATAGCCGCACGTGCGGGAACCACTGCCTCACGTGCGGGGCTCACAGCCGCACGTTCGGCCCATGTTGAAAAATTTTGTCTGCTCCATTTTACGTGTTTGACCCTCTAGTTTTATTAAAATCTGTAGTTGATGCCTTTACAATGTTTGTAAATTCATTCGAAGCGAAACGAATTAGATATTGTTTAAAAAGAGAAATGGACTAATTCCTGAACTACGTGTGTACGTAGGGCGCATACCGGAAGCAACTGCCGCTCCACCACAGCATTGTGAATAATAGTACTGTAGTAGTACACTGTACTTATCGCTAATGATTATTATTAGCACTCTGTTAATCGCAAGTCAACTATGTTAACTTATGTGAACGTTTGGAAAAATCTGTGAACAAATGTATGACTCTGAGACTAGTCTATTCTGTTGATATCTGGGCATAAGGCCAACCTGTGAAATCTGTTGGGCCTAAGGCCAATCTGTAAAATTTGATGGGCTAAAGGCCGTTCTAAAAATATTTACAGGATGTGATTTCTACAGCTGTATGCGTTATAATTCAGACTTATACATTGAATCATTTAAGTATTATTATTCACTGAGCTTCGCTCACTCCGTGTTATGTCTGTCTCTGTAGGTAATCACCTTGGAGGTCAGTCTTAAACCATCATGTCTGTTCCACTTTTGGCAACTTCAATGCATCCAAGCACTTAGATGAAGCTCATTCATTTTTGTGGAGTTCTGGTTAAGCTTTTAGCTTTGTGCTCTAAGTTTTCTATTTAAGGTCATGAAATGTATATAACCTTCTCTTACCAATGCTTTTGTTACATGCCCAATCATGGGGCCGGGTCTGGATATGACAGTTTCTCATGTGTATGTTTATCGTATGTTGGTCTATCTGATGCAGTGTTTGTGATCCTGGCATGTTAGCGATACTTCAATGGATACTGTTTACGTTAATACTTGCTTTCGTTCAGGCCCCATATGTTATACATAACAAATTTGATGTTCGTTTCTGAAGTGATCATGCCCAAACTTTTAGGGGCGGGTTTGGGGCGTGACAAGTGGTATCAGAGCACGAGTTGCTATCTCGTACATGAATCCATTGAGCCTTAGAATGTCTGGAAAAGACTTAGGCATCATGCATAATATTCTGAATGCATATGGAAAGATTGACGACAACGTTAATTGAATATGTAAGATCTGTTAACCCCAATGATTATGATCCATGTCCATTGTATATCTCTTGTGTATATTGTAATTGATTGTCTTGTAGAATATGGTGAGGGCAAGAACAGAAGACCCGGAAGATGCTACTTCTGCACGGCTGGACAAGATGGAAAGAATGATCATGGAAATGGCAGAGACTTTACGACAACAACATCAATAGCCAGAACCACCACCGCCACCGGTACCTCCGGCTATGGTACAAGATTTCCATGCTGAGGACCGGACTATTACACTCATGAGGGAATTTAAGAAGAGGAAGCCGCCATCATTCAAAGGAGGAATAGAATCGATGAAAGCTGAAGCGTGGGTGTTGGGGATAGAAAAGTTGTTCGAAGTTTTTCCCTGTACCGAAGCCCAAACAGTGCAACTTGCTACCTTCACTCTCGAAGATGAAGCACGGAGGTAGTGGATGCTTACGAGAACTGTACACCAAGGATTAACATGGGATAGATTCTTAGAACTGTTTTATGACAAGTACTTTCCCTAAAGTATGCGAGACAAGAAGGTGACATAATTTGAAACTCTCAAACAAGGAAATAAAACCGTTGCGGATTATGAAGCTCAATTCGCAGAGCTAGCCCGGTTTGCACCTCACATGGTAGATACGGATTATAAGAAATCACAGAAATTTGAAGGGGGATTACGGAATGCTATCCTTGACCGAGTCAACATGTTGAAGTTACCCACCTATGTTGATGTGTTGGAGAGGGCTGTTATAGCAGAGGGAAACATTGCTGCTCAGAGTCAGATTCCCAAGTGGAAAGGAAAGAGGCAGAACATTCAATTATCAAAGAGGTCAAACACTCCACCAAACAAGAGACAAAATTCAGGGACCTCTAGTACTTCCACCCCTACTCAAGATTCAACTCCTGTTTGTTCAGAATGTGGAAAGAAGCACCGTGGGACTTGCTATCGGTTGACTGGAGCATGTTTTAAGTGTGGCAAAATGGGTCATCTGGTAAAGGATTGTCCTCAAAGAAATCAACAAAATGGAAATAGAACTACTGCGAGTTCAACAAGGTCTACACCAGCTCCCAACACCAAGTCAGCTGCGAAGCCAGTTAATAATAAAGACCCCGCGAGACGAGGGAGGGTGTTTACATTGGTTCCGGGAGATGTGCACAATGCTGCAACTGTGGTGTTAGGTACATTTATTGTTCACGGTCATTCTGCTTATGTATTGTTTGATTCTGGCTCTACCCATTCCTTTGTGTCAAAACTATTTGCACAAAATTTAGATAAATCTGAGGAAGTATTATCTTATATGTTATGTGTGTCTTCAGCTTTGGAGACTCTATGATCTGTACTTCTGTATATTTTGCTTCTGAACTCCTACTTGGGGATATCCGGGTATATGCCAACTTATTGCCTCTTGACATGACTCACTTCGATGTTATTCTGGGAATGGACTGGCTGAGTGACTATCGTGCAACAATTGACTATCTGACTAAGCAAATTTGTTTCCACCCTTCGAGACAATCAAAATTTACCTTTCAGGGACATGGAGTGACTTCTCCACCTTATTTGATTTCTGCAGTAAAGGCCTGTAAATTAATTCAGAAGGGCTGTCAGGGGTATTTATGTAGTGTTTTGGAGGGGCAAGTGATGAATGGGAGTACTGACATGATTCCAGTTGTCTGTGAATTTCCAGATGTTTTTCCGGAAGAATTACTAGAAGAGTTAGTAGACCGTGAAATCGAGTTTACAATTGAAGTGGTGCCGGGAACTCAACCCATTTCTAAGGCTCCATATAGAATGTCACCAGTTGAGATGAAAGAATTAAATGTTCAGTTGCAAGATTTACTTGACATGGGGTTCATTCGCCTGAGTGTTTCCCCGTGGGGTGCACCAGTTCTGTTTGTGAAAAAGAAAGATGGAATACTCCGATTATATATAGATTACAGGGAACTTAATAAGGTAATGATCAAGAATAAATACCCATTGCCTCGGATCGATGATTTGTTTGACCAGCTACAAGGGGCACAAGTCTTTTCAAAAAATTGATTTACGGTCCGGATACCACCAACTGAAGGTCAAAGCTGATGATGTTGAGAAGACAGCCTTCCGAACCCGATATGAACATTATGAATTTTTGGTTATGCCCTTTGAGTTACCAATGCACCAGCGACATTTATGGATTTAATGAACCGTGTCTTTAAGTCATACCTGGATGAATTTGTAGTGGTATTTACCGATGACATCCTCATTTACTCAAAGAATGCAGAAGCTTATGAGAACCATCTTTGTTTAATCCTTCAAACATTGAGACACAAGAAATTGTATGCAAAATTGAAGAAAAGTGAAATCTGGCTACATGAGGTGGCATTCTTAGGTCATGTGATAACGAAAGAAGGTGTATCTGTTGATCCACACAAGATTGAGGCGACTATAAATTGGCCAACTCCTACTAATGTAACTAAAGTGCGTAGTTTCTTGGGATTAGTGGGGTACTATAGGAGGTTTGTTTAAGATTTCTCCAAAATCGCAGTACCACTTACCCAACTGACTCAAAAGGGAGTTGTATTTCAATGGTCAGAACAACGGGAATCTGCCTTCCGGGAATTAAAAATGAAGTTAACTACAGCTCCAGTTCTTGCCTTACCATCTGGTACCGAAGGATTTGTGATCTACAGTGATGCTTCCCATGAGGGATTAGGTTGCGTGCTTATGCAAAATTGAAGGGTTATCGCTTATGCTTCACGTCAGCTTAAACCCCATGAAAAGAATTATCCCACACATGACCTTGAGCAAGCCGCAGTAGTTTTTGCTTTGAAGATATGGCGGCATTATTTATATGGCACTACTTGCGAGATCTACACCGACCATAAGAGCCTCAAGTACCTTTTTACCCAGAAAGAGTTGAATATGCGGCAGCAGCGGTAGTTAGAGCTTATTAAAGATTATGATTTGCAGATCCATTACCATCCTGGTAAAGCCAATACGGTTGTAGATGCACTTAGTCGGAAAAACATGGGAAATTTGGCGAATTTGCTTACAGAACAAAGAGAGTTATTGGTTGAGCTGGATAAAATGAATGTAGACCTTGTGATGCATGGATGAGAGGCCATAGTAGCAGCAGTAATGGCCCAACTGACATTAATTGAAGAAATCAAACTGCGTCAGATGGAAGACAAATCATTAAAGAAGATCTGCGATAAATTGGAAACAAAACTAAAACCCGGGTTCACTTTGGCAAACTCAGTGCTCAAATTTCAAAACCGAATATGTGTTCCCAAGGTGTCAGAACTTAAACGAAAACTAATGGAAGAAGCACATTCCTTGAGATTTTCACTGCATCCTGGGAGTACTAAGATGTAGCGGGATTTAAAACAAAATTTTTTGGTGGCCAAATATGAAAAAGGAAATCGCAGATTTCATCTCCAAATGTTTGCAATGTCAACAAGTAAAGGCAGAACACCAGAGACCGGCAGGGTTACTTCAACCCCTTCCAATCCCGGAGTGGAAGTGGGAACATCTGACTATGGATTTTGTTGTAGGGTTACCACGGCATTCTCGGGGTATGAACTCTATATGGGTCATTGTGGATCGGTTAACAAAATCTACCCACTTCCTACTTGTGAAAACTCAATACAATGCAGAGAAACTTACCATAATTTATGTGAATGAAATTGTAAGACTCCATGGTATTCCTGTTTCAATAGTGTCAGATAGAGATCCGAAGTTCGTATCTAGATTCTGGCAAAGTCTACAGGAAGCAATGGGTACAGAATTAAAGTTTAGCACAGCTTTCCACCCTCAGACAGACGAACAATCCGAGAGGACGATATAGACATTAGAGGATATGCTCCGAATGTGTGTTCTGGATTTTCAGGAAAGTTGGGAAACTCATCTACCGTTGGTAGAGTTCGCATATAATAATAGTTACCATTCGAGTATTGGGATGGCACCCTATGAGGCTCTGTATGGAAGACCATGTCGTTCCCCCGTGTGTTGGGCTGAAATTGGAGATAGATCATTACTAGGGCCTGAAATTGTCCAGCTGACAACTGAAAAGGTTAAAACTATTCGAGAAAGACTGAAAATCGCCCAAAGTAGGAAAAAGAGTTATGCGGATCACCGACGAAGAGAGTTAGAATTTGAGGTGGGTAATCATGTTTTTGTGAAAGTTACCCCGATGAAGGGGCATCCAAGGTTCGGAAAAAAGGGGTAAGTTAACACCCCGATATGTTGGCCCGTTCGAAGTTCTGGAGAAAGTGGGTCAGTGGCTTACCGAGTTGCCCTTCCACCTAGTATATGTATTCCATGTATCTATGCTCCGAGGGCATCTTTCGGATCTGTCGCATGTCATTGATTACCACCAAATCGTTCTGGATGATAAGCTAACTTATGAAGAAAAGCCAATTCAAATTTTGGATCGACAAGTGAGACAACTACGGAACCGGGAGATCCCATGGAAAAAATTGAATGGCAGGAGCACTACGGAACCGAAGCTACTTGGGAAAAAGAAGAGGAAATGCAACACCAATATCCGCATCTGTTCCTATCCAAAGGTAAAACAAGTTTGAGGGACCAAACTTATTTAAGGGGGGGAGAGTCTAATAACCCGACCCTCGTACATGTTTTCTGGTATGCTTTCAGTCCCCTATTCTGTGCATTTATATGCTTATTGTGAAATTTCATGTGAAATTAAGTGTAATTAAGTGAATCTTATGATTATAGATTCATATCTGTCTAATAAGAGAAATATCTATTACAATTATAATGTTTGGATCATAAATTGGAAGCCTTAGAAGCTTAATCATCTGAAATTGACTTTATATTTAAGATCAGCATAATTTTTAGATCATAATATGATTTTCTGTAAAAATTTGATTTGGAATGATTAAACTGATTAAATTTCCTCTTATTCAATCTTGCTATATCTATATGTTTCTTTGAACATTTGACTTGGAAGCTTTCACACAAATATCTCCTGAGAGAGAGTGGTGAGAGTAGAGAGAAAGGATCAAGAGGAGAGCTTCATCAAACAAGAAAGTTGGAACTTGAGAAGAATTTGAGAGAATTAAGCTCAAGGTAAGTTTAATTCACCTTGTATAACCCTTTTCTTGGAGTTGGGTAAGAATTCCCTTTTCATTCATACCACCTAGGGTTTGTAATTGTGATCTTGTGTGTATATGTTGGTTAAGTGGCAAGATAATCTTATCTTTTGATTGTTTTGACTTAACTTGAACTATCTAGTGAGAAATTGCATCTTATTCCTTCAATTGTCATGTTTGAGCTCATCTATGTGGACAAATAGCTATATATGTATATAGATATACATGTGTATGAAAAGTTGGAAATATCATGGAAATTGAATTTTGAGTTTCAAGGAATTAAGACCTACTTCAGTTTGTAGTTCACATTTACATGTTGTTGAGCCAAATTCTTGCAATAAATTAACCTATTTTGAGCCTTGTAAAAGCTTACCAAAGTTGGGATATTGCTTGAATTCGAAGTCCACAAAGTAGGGGCAATGACCGCACGTGCGGGGGTCATGGCCGCACGTGCGGGAGCACTACTGCACGTGCGGGGCTCACAACCACACGTGCGGAATACAAGGGATTTTGGCATTGAGGCTACTGGAATAAAAGCACGTGCGGGGCCTCACAGCCGCACATGCGGGAACCATTGCCGCACGTGCAGGGCTCATAGCCGCACGTGCGGCCCATGCTGAAAAATTCTGTCTGCTCCGTTTTACGTGTTTGACCCTCTGATGTTATTAAAATCTGTAGTTGATGCCTTTACAATGTTTGTAAATTCATTCGACGCGAAACGAATTAGATATTGTTTAAAAAGATAAATGGACTAATTCCTGAACTGCGTGTGTACGTAAGGTGCATATCGGAAGCAACTACTGCACCACCACAGCACTGTGAGTAATAGTACTGTAGTAGTACACTGTACTTATCGCTAATGATTATTTTTAGCGCTCTGTTAATCGCAAGTCAATTGTGTTAACTTATGTGAACGTTTGGAAAAATCTGTGAACAATTGTATGACTCTGAGACTAGTCTATTCTGTTGATATCTGGGCCTAAGGCCAACCTGTGAAATCTGTTGGGCCTAAGGCCAATCTGTGAAATCTATTGGGCCTAAGGCCAATCTATAAAATCTGATGGGCCGAAGGCCGTTCTAAAAATATTTACTGGATGTGATTTCTACACCTGTATACGTTATAATTCAGACTTATACATTGAATCATTTAAGTATTATTATTCACTAAGCTTCGCTCACTCTGTGTTATGTCTGTCTCTGTAGGTAATCACCCTGGAGATCAGTCTTAAACCATCATGTCTGTTCCACTTTTGGCAACTTCAATGCGTCCAAGCACTTAGATGACGCTCATTCATTTTTGTGGAGTTCTTGTTAAGCTTTTAGCTTTGTGCTCTAAGTTTTCTATTTAAGGTCATGAAATGTATATAACCTTCTCTTACCAATGCCTTTGTTACACGCCCAATCATAGGGCCGGGTCTGGATATGACAGTTTCTCATGTGTATGTTTATCGTATGTTGGTCTATCTGATGCAGTGTTTGTGATCTTGGCATGTTAGCGATAGCTCAATGGATACTGTTTATGTTAATACTTGTTTCCATTCAGGCCCCATATGTTATACATAGAAAATTTGATGTCCGTTTCTGAAGTGATCTCCAAACTTTTACGGGCTGGTTTGGGGTGTGACAGTTTCTAACCAAAACAAAGGTGGTATAAGCGTCGGACACACGTCCCAAACACTTCTAACCAAAGGGTGGTATAAACATCAGGCACACGTCACAATGTTTCTAACCAAAACAAAGGTGGTATAAGCATCGGACACACATCCCAAACGCTTCTACCGAAGGGGTGGTATAAACATTGGGCCCACGTCCCAATGTTTCTAACCAACAAGAGAGGTATAAGTGTCGAACACATGTCCCAAAATGCTTCTAACCGAGGAGTGGCATAAACATCGGGCACACGTCCCAATGTTTCTAACCAACAAGGTGGTATAAGTGTCGGACACACGTCCCTAACGCTTCTAACCAATGAAAGTCGTGTAAACATTGGGCACATGTCCTAATGTTTCTAACCAAAACAAAAGGTGTGTTGTAAGCACCGGGCATACCCGAATGCTTCTAACCAAAACAAGGTGTGGTGTAAGCACAGGGCGTACCCGAATGCTTCTAACCAAAGAAGGTATGGTGTAAGCACCGGGCGTACCCGAATGCTTCTAACCAGAACAAGGTATGGTGTAAGCACCGGGCATACCCGAATGCTTCTAACCAAAACAAGGTGTGGTGTAAGCACTGGGCGTACCCGAATGCTTCTAACTAGAACAAGGTGTTCAAAGGACAAGAATGATCTTACCTAGAATTCCTCTGAATGAACCGTACATACAATATCGTCTGGTTGCACCGGCTTTGAATGAACCGTACAGACAATATCGTGCCTGCGCAAGAAAGAAACTTTGACAAGTACAATACAATAGGAATGCATGTTCTTTGCAAGAAAAATAACCATGACACAACGCTTAGAGAGACATGCTTCCTGCACATCATGCGAGGAACAAAACAGAAGCATATTCTATGCAACGAAACATGGAGCATGTTCTATGCAACACCGAATGCATGTTCAATGCAACAGGTATGGACAATTTCTATGCGAATGTAAGTGCATGCACAATGCAATAAAATGTGACATGCACATTCTATGCAAACATGAGAACATGTGTAGCATAATGCAATGCAGCATACACATTCTGTGCACAATAATCAATGCATATTCAACGCAACATCAATAACATGTTTGATGCAAAACACCGAATAATGAAATGCGCGTCTTGACAAGACCGATTCAGTTGTAACCCTCGATTTACCTCTCGGAGGAGTTGCAACAAGTTAAAAGGATACACCTCGTATGTGTTGCGCTTCACACACTAAAACATAGTTCGTAGCTTCCGCAGAGGCCACCTGAGCTTAAAAAAGTACTTCCTTTGCACTTTCTTGAGGGATCAAGGCACAAAACAACAAAACAACATCCAAGGAGAGCATCAGAGGCCTTCTAACCACTCTGGGAAGCCACCAGCCACCCATCGGCCACAAAATAATGCCATCGGCCACAAATGTGGCCGGTCGGCCAACACTGGTCGCAGGTCGGCCACCGATGACAGATTCGGGGCAATTTTGGCATTTCACCACGGGTCTTTAAATATAGGGTTCCAAACCCTATTTCTTCACTTCTCCCTGCCAAAAAACACTTCCCCTTTTCCTCTAGACCATTTTCCCCTTCTGATCCTCACTTTATACATTTTTTTCGAACACCCCGCGATCGTTCGATTGCACACTCCGTTTTGAACCGATTAAAAAGTGAATTCGGTGCTTCCTTGTTGATTTCCATCAGTCGGGGTTTGTTTCCCCCGAGTTACCTTTGATTTCAGTGCCTTCTCCTGAGCCCTGACCTTTTCTTCTATTTTTCCTCCTTCGGAGTTGACCTTTTGTTGACTTTTGGCATTCCCGTCCATTTTCCACATTCTCGACCATTCTCTCATCCTTCCTCAAGATGGCGGACGACATCCCACATGATGAAGCTCCTTAGGGATTGAGATGGATCTAGAGTTCGAGCCATTGTCGCTCAGTATTCAACCATTTGACCTGGCAACGTACCATCCTGAGGTACTTGTGCTACCTCCCAATAGCATTCGCCAGTTTAGGGGTTTGCGCGAGGTGCACCGGAGGACCTCTTGCCACGCGAGCCAGAGTCACATCTATCCCATGGCGCCTCCGAGGTATACACTTTCTCCTTATTTTTCGCAATGTAGATTGCATTTCTTGTATAGCTCACATTGCTTTTCATTTGTTCATCCCAAACACACTTGTGCACTGTATTTCTTACACTGCCTTGCATCTGCTTGTCCTGCTTACTGGAGAATTCACATGCCATTCATGGATATGGGACCATCTCCGCAAGGGAGTGGTACATGGAGCTTCCCAACGCCGTCTGTCACATCATCGACGAGGCCAGCTTTGGCGCATTTTGCATAGGGCTCTCACGCCTCATTGCGAGCCGGCCTCTACTGGGCGCTTTAGTAGAGGGTTGGTGGGATACCACCGATTCCCTCCACTTCTCTACAACAGGGGAGATGACGATGACTCTCTTTGACTTCTCTATGCTCACCGGCATAGCAGTAGGGGGTCATCTGATTCCTTACGACACAAATATGGGCGAGTGGGAGGCCGCTTAGATCTACCTACGGGGCATTCGTCTACCCATCTCCTGATCAGGAATGGTGCGATATACTTGGTTCGCTGATCATTTCAGAGGAACGATGCCAACGACTACGCCCGGGGCTTCCTCATGTTTCTATTTGGCACTACTCTATTCACCGACCGGGCGAACACCATCAGACTCTACCTCATGAGCGCCTTGGTGGACCTGTCTCGCGTTTGATCCTATGACTGGGGCGGTGCAGGCTTGGCCACACTATATGGGTACATGAGCTCCACCTCCTGCCGGAGCGGGCATCTACTAGAAGGCTACTGGAGGGCCTGGGAGGTACGCTCTACCTTTCTGCTTTACATTTCTGCTTCGCATTTCCTGCATACTACTCACATTGTACACTACAGCACACAAAATCTGCTTTCTACTTTACATTATCTGTACACCACACACACTGTCTGCTTTCTGCATTACATTCTTTGTACACTACACACATTGTCTACTTTCTGCTTTACATTATCTGTATTCATCTGATATATACTCACTGTTATCCCTCCACCTTCTGCAGCTATGGGTGTACGCCTATATTCCGAGGCTCGCCTCAGAGCCACTGCAATTTCAGCACAACCAGCAATCATAGAAGAGATCAAACAGAAACAAGTGTATGATGATTTCTTTAAGAAGATATGTGATGAGTTCGAAACTAGACCTAGACCGAGGTTTATCATTGAAGATCAAATGTTGAAGTTTCAGGGAAGATTTTGTGTCCCTAATGATGCAGAATTGAAAAGAAAAATTCTAGAGGAAGGCCACAAGTTGATGTTTGTTATGCACCTGGGAAATACCAAGATGTACCAAAACTTGAAACAAGTATAATGGTGGCCAAACATGAAGAGTGAACTTGCCGATTACAACCCCAAATGCCTCAAATGCCAACAAGTCAAAGCCGAGCACTAGAAATCAATAGGCTTACTTCAGCCTCTTCCTATTCCAGAATGGAGTAGTAGGAACATATAACCATGGATTTCATCATTGGTCTGCCTCACACGTCTAGATGTATGAATGCTATATGGGTTACTATTGATAGATGACAAAGTTTGCCCACTTTCTTGCTGTGAAATCTTCATTTAATGCTTTATGGACTTGCTACTATCTACATTCATAAGATTATCCACTTCTGTGGGGTTCCAGTGTCTATTGTGTCAGATATGGATTCTAAATTTGCTTCTAGATTTTGACAAAGTCTGCAACAAGCAATGGGCACAGAGTTGAGATTCAGCACGGCCTTTCATCCACAAAAAGATTGGTAAACCGGGAGGACTATCCAAACATTGGAAGATGTGCATCATATGCGTGTCTTAGAATTTCAAGGTAGTTAGGAAACTTATCTACCATTGGCCGAGCTCGCATATAACAAAAGTTTTCACGCTAGTATCGACATGGCACCATATGAGATGTTGTATGGAAGGAAGTGTAGGTCTCTAGTTTTCTAGACTAAGGTTAGTGATTGGGCTATATGTGGGTCTAAACTTGTGCAAGAAATAACCCAAAAGATAACGATCATTCAGGCTCAAGACTGCTCAAAACCACAAAAAAGCTATGCGGATTAGAGAATGAGGGATTTGGAATACGAAGTAGGAGATCATGTGATCATTAGAGTAACACCAATGAAAGGGTAAAAAAGGTTTGGCAGAAAATAGAAGTTGACTCCACGTTACATCGGATTGTTCCAAATTCTTGAAAGGCTTGAACCCGTTGCTTACCGAATAGCTTTACCGCCGGGAATAGAACAAATGCATAATGTGTTTCATGTGTCAATGCTTCGCAAGTATCTTAGGGATCCATTCCATGTTATTTACTACCACCGAACAGCCTTAGATGAAGATATGAAGTACGAAGAGTGGCCGGTACAGATCATTTACCAACAAGTAAAGCAACTAAGGAACAAATCGATCACAAATGGTGAAGGTAGAGTGGAGAGAACATTACAGAAAGGCTACATAGAAAAAGAAGATAAGATGCAACAACGGTGCCCACATTTGTTTCCGAATGGACGTAACTCAAGTTTGGAGGACCAAACTTTCTAAGGAGGAGAGACCGTGACGACCCCGACATACGTATTATTTTTATATAATATTTTAGTGAGCATAATTGCATGATTATATGTTTAATTTGTGCCTATATTTTTTCTTATGAATTATTAGTTAGAATACCGACTTGGAAATCGAAATTGAAAGCCCAAACGGATTTAGAAACCAAAATTGACTAGTTCAATAGACTAATTGGAATATTTAGGATCGTATGGCAAATTTGATTAAAATTTAATTTGGATCAAAATAATTAGAATAAATTAATTAAAACTAAACAAGATTAGCCTAACCTAATCATGCCTATATATATGTAATATAAGCTAAGGAACTCTTGTAAATAGTAATATAATGTAATATAAGCCTATATATATATATATATGTAATATAAGCAAATTTAATATATGTAATATAAGCTAAGTAATATAACCTTAATTAATTAGACTCTTTTTTATTTTTTTATTTTTTAATTTTTTTCCTGCATCCTTGAGTTGAAATTGTAGAGGGAGTTGAGAGCTTAACTACTTTAGAGAGAGAGAAGAAGAATTATGAAGTCTAAGGGGAGATTTGAGAGAATTAAGCTACTACACCTTCAATTCAAGCTCTAGGTATGGAATTTAACCATAATTCTTGCAAATAGTTCATGTAGGAGTTGGATTCATGTGATAATAAGAGTAATTTCTATGTAATTGACAAGTAGATGAAATAAAAGAACTAAATTGGGACATGCATGCATAATTCATCATATTTAAGTTGATTTTCACCAAAATCTTTTCATGCATGAAGTTATACTTACTATTTTTGAAGTCTCTTCATGATTTTACACTCTTCATCTCATATGATCATACTTTGAAAGAAAAAAAGGTTGAATTTATTACATGCATGGCAAAACTATTGAGTTTTGGGTTTTGTTTGGGAAAATTGAAGGAGATTTCGGACTATGATTTGAAGATGTTCATATATCTATGAGTTATAAAGTCTTTTTACATATCTCTACTAGTCATGCAAGCTTTGGTTATAGAAGTTATGTTTTGAACTTCAAATACAATTCTGGAAAACCCAGAAATCATCCACTTCACTCGCTCCCAGTATTTTTCCAAACACTTGCAGTGGGTTCAAGCGACCAAGTGATGGCTCAAGCCTACTTCAACACAATCCAATACTTTCATAGACAGACCACAGCGCTCGAGCGACCAAAGGTGTGCTCGAGCGAACTATTTTGTTTTTAACATTTTTTAAATACACTCCCATACGCATGCTTTCATCCTCGTGCTCTTATAGACATCCATGGACATTGTTTAGTCATTCTTAATGTGAGGCCGTAGATCTTTGCAATATTTTCTTTAACCCTTACTGAAATTATTTCTTTGTGGTCCCTCAATTTCTCAATTAATTGCATTTTTAACCCTAGAATCAAAAACATGCACCAACTGAAAACTCGCAAACCCTAAAGTGAATTCGAGAACTCAAGAACCATTTCTAAAACCCTAATAATAATTAAATTAATTTTTTAAGTATATTTTCCGCATAGAAACCCTAAGTTTTCGGTTCTTAGTACAATTCACCGTTTAATTCAAAACAAAGAAACTTTAACCGAATGAAATTTCTAGATTCTAAATAAATTAAACACTACACTTAATTAAATGTTCAAAATTCATAAATTAAAGCCAAAGCCCTCACATTTTGATTAAATTAAAAAATTGACCCCAAGTTAGTACTATTATATATATATATATATACAGGTTGTACCTTTAAACTTATTTAAATCTTTTGTACACAAAAATATCTACAAATAGTATACAAATTGTACACAAGAAAATCAAAAAAATCCCCCAAAATTTCTTGCACATGGCCGGCCATGCTATGCATATATATGTGATGTCCTTTTGGGGACAAATTGCTTGATTTAGGGAAGAAAAATTGACCTAGGGTACAAATGTGATTATATGTTGATATATATTGTACTTGTAACCAATTCAACTTTGATTAATCAAAACCTTAACTAGAACATTTTTAAAGGTGTAATTAAGGCTCTAATCATCATACATTTCATTTCATCCCAACTAAATTCAAGCCTATTCAATTGAATTGAAACTAAGAACATTTTGGACTTTTCACCATTCTTTTTTTTCCCCCTATAAATACACGAATTCTCTCTACACTTTTGAGCACAAAACACACTCACGCACTTACATATTTGGTTGAGAGAGAGAGAGAGGACAAGAAGAGAGAGAGAGAGAGAGAGAGAGCTTTGGGGGTAGAGAAGAGAGAAAGAGAAGAACTTTTGTGAAAACTTTTCAATTAGGCAACAAGTAAGCCACATCACCATCTATCCTTCTATTTCCTTTTTCAAATACATGTTATTAGAAGTTTAAAATCAAAGTTTCAGATGTGTTGCAATGGTGCTCATGTGTTCAGAGTTGATGAGTTGAGCTTTGACCCTTCTTCTACTTGTGTTTTCTCTTAGTAGATGTAGAGTATCTTTTTCTTTCCATATCTCACATTATTTCCAAAGGCACACCATCACCCTAAAAATCTGAGTTATTGGTACATTATTTAATATGTTTTCACCACAAGAGAAGTGCAAAATTCCCCTTAGTTGTCCTCTTATCTCACCAATCTTCTTATTTTAAGTGTTATGTATGAAAAATCAATTTTTACAGCCAACTTCCGAAATTTCTAGAAAAGTGTAAAAAAATTCCCTTGATCTCATTTTGTGTCAAAAACTCCTTAAATAGTTAGCTTTCAAGTAAAATTGGTTTCGTTGAAAAAGAGTGAGCGGTTTGACAGAAAATCTAATTTTTGTAACGATCAACGAATCTGGACAGCGCTGGAGTGTTTCTTGAATAACTAAAACTAGGAAAGCTACAAAACTTATAAAAGATGTTCTAACAACTAGACAAAATTCTCTACAAACCATAGGAAATCCAAGTTTAGGAAAAATCTAAAAATGCCTTTTTGTTTACAATCTTTATGACAATGCAAATCTGGAAATTTGCATTCTTGTGTGATATTATTCCCTTAACTTCATGAATATACCTTGAACTACTTGTGCATATTTTGATATGTTAACCTCATGTGTTGTAACTTTATTTCTTTCCTTTTGTGCTATGAAGTTGTTCATAGTTATGCAATAGATGTTGTTTAAAGATCATGTTCTAACTTTGACTTAAATTATCTAACGGGAAACTTAATGGTGGTAATGGGTCTGCGAACTTTTTGACAAGTTACTGAGTTATTGAATTGGTTAGCGGGACGTGTTCCCTTTTGAAAGCTAAAGTTTTGCGCAAGTGGTTGTTTCGGAACCCTTGAATGGAGGGGTTGTATTTGGACCCTAGGTGGTTTTGGTGTGAGGAGGGAATTGGCAAGGCCCTTTTTTTACCGTCTCTTTTGAGGTCCTCAGTTGGCACTATGCGGTGTGTAACCATTTGTAGGCATCTAGGGTAAGGTCTGCAAAGCAAAAAAGGAGGAGCATACCGAATAATCCATGTCCGATTCTTATGGTTGGAAGGATAAAATCTCTTTGGGGGATTTCTAGACTACTAACAACTAACCTTGTAACCTTTGTTATTTACTTGAATATCATGTTTCTTTCCCCTATTGTTGTAATTGCTATTGTGTATTAGATTGGGAAAAAGGGATGGGGTGTGTGTGCGTTTACTAGGCATTCAAAGCTCATGGCGTTTCATGTCAGGTATCGAAGAAACATACGAGGCCGACAAAGAGCCAGAGACATTTGAAGAGTTATGTCTGTCTTAGAGAACATTAGAAGACCTTTTGCTTATGAGTCTATTCGTGTTTTTCATTGTTTTTTTCTTTTTGGATTGTAATAGTAATGGAACTCGTTTCGTTATTTGAGATTTGAAACACTGTAATTATTATTTGCTTTTGTAATCCTATGCCTATCTCCACATTACTTATGAGACCATGTGTTAATACCTCTTAAGATCTGTCAGAAAGATAGCTTGCTAACTAAGGTAGTTGGACTTAAAAGGGAGGCTATATGGACTCCTCCAGCCTTCCTAGGATCTTACTTGGCTATTGACTAAAGGACTTTTTAGTGACATTACCTTAACCCTTAGAATAGAAATTGGGGCGTCACACTTAATAAGGAAATGAATTGGAAACAACATTAAAAGAGAATTACATTAACTAGAACATTTGTTTGTGTATTGTGTAGGTGGACACTGAGGCTTAATATCGGTACAATCCACTGTGAGTAATGTCTTTATAATGCTATGTTCGAAAAGTATTTTGAACTGGTTAAGAATGATATTTTGAATCTTATTTTGTTACCTATGAATGAATATCCTTTTTGAAATTGTAGTTGTGGCATCCTTTAGTAAGGCCCTCACTTGGGGAAAATAATACCATGGCCCGTTGATCAATAGGCCCTCACATAGGGGAAATAATACCATGGTCCATTGAATTAATTAAAACACAGAGATCTTTGATGTTGAACCTTAATAATGGTCCACATTGAATTATGGATCATTGATTGACCCTAGTGGTCCCATTGGATTGACCTTAGTGGTCCTATTGGCTTTGGCATATTGTTACATTGTTACTCTATTGGATATACCACGTATAACGATTGAATGATTATTATCACATGGTATTGTTATAATTGGACATATGATTGTCAATCGAAATGTTTTGATTTTTGAAATGGATTGTTTTGGGAAAATTAAAGATATGTTTCAAATCAAGTTGGACTTTATTCATATAAAACCTTTATATTGATATTACTCACTGGGCTCCAGCTCACCCCTTTCCCTTATATATATGTAAGTGAGGAAGTGGAACGTCAAGTCTAAGGCAACCTTAGAGTACGCCCCTGTAAAGCCATTTTTGAATCGCCTCCGTGATGGGAAGTGCTTGGACTCAAGAGGAGTCAAACATTATCAACCCTTCCTTTTGTTTTGTTTACTTTTGTTATTTTGGAACTTGCTATGGATGAATGTTGTATAAGATGTTTATCTTTTGGTGTAATGTATATAAGCATGTATGAAGTCTATAGTTTTAAACATTTATGAATTTGGTATGTATGCACTGCTCAATGGATTTAGTTATATTTTATTGTTGCGTCCGCTAAAGGTAATCCCGGATTACTGTTGATCACGACCTTACCCTCTAAGGATAGGTTCGGGGTGTGAGAATACATCCTCATACTACCAGATAACTCAATATTAAATCCAGAGGACAGAAATTTGGTTATTTCTAAAGCATTTTACTATCAGAATCCAGTTAACAATCATTCTTGGTTTTTCAAAATTTGCTAAGATGTGTCAAAATCCAGTATACCTAACTGGTTCTACCTTTTGTGGAATAAATTTGGTCCACCCATGGATATCTCGCTAGACATACTTCGACCTGAATTTAGTGAGTGGCAAGTAGCCTATTCTCACACTTCATGAAACCAAGAAATTACCATGTCCAAATCTTAGGTCATTTTTGTTATTAATTTTGGAATCGCCTAGATTTGGAAATGGGATTTTCAGTGCAATTATTTGCAAACTAATATTCCCTGTTTGAAAAAATAGTGTTTTATGCCAAGTGATGGAGTAAAGGTATGAATCCCCACTAGGACGAACTTATCCAAAGAATTAAAGCCAACACTAAAGCTTGTTGGGGCAACAATCCATTCTTGGATATCCAAGATGCTCTTCGCAAACAATTTCTCGATATTTCACAAACAGAATTAATTGTTGAAAGTATGGATTACATCAAGGAGAAATTCCTTCAGACCATTACCAACCAATCCCAATCCAGAGACGATACATCCATGCACACTATGTCAGCTCACAGTGATGAACATGAAGAAGAAGCAACAACAGCACCAACTTCTCAATCAGTGTGTAACAGTGAAGACCCACTCTTAGCTGGAGAATCACAAAATCTAGATGATGACATTATTGTTACAGAAAACATTGGAGATTTTTTGGATTCTCTCACAAGCATGATATCTGATGCCTTAGCAAAAGATAAGAAGGGAAAAGGCAAAGCTTGATTTCTCGCTATCTATATTTCTTTCCAGATAAGTGTTGGCAAAAAGCGGCAACCAACAGTAAAAGAAAATAATGCAACTTTCAAAAAGAAAATTCTTTGCCTGCCATCCAAAAAAGGAGTCCACAGCTGTAGCTGGTTTTTTGTGCTCCTCGGAGGGGTTTAGTCTCCTCAGATATGATAGGCCTACAGTTTGGACTCCCGTGGTTCTGAATCTGGTTTCACAAGTGCAATGTGAAATAGAAAAACACAAATGAGAGTCCAAATCTGGTAAATCTTTGGAAAATCCATTTATCATCAGAGATGCCAAAAATGGACTGCATTGCCAGATTTCATAGTCGCCACCTAAATATTTTTGGCAAATTTAGGAAACTCATGACTCATGTCAAAGGCCACTTGTCCGTTATAACCAAAGTGCCTTGATTCAAGAAATTAGGTATGAGATGGGAAGGTCATGAATTGAGCACCCCACTCACCCAATCAAAGATCGACCTATATTAATCATGATGTTATTTTTATGTACATTATATGCTCTTCTTATGTTTATTAATGCTAATGTACAATGTGAGGCACACAAGTATAGACTATTCCACCCACTTTGGAACGTTTTGAATTCGTGTTTGTTTGAAAAGAGTTTTGAATATGTGTCGCTTGAAAAAGCGAGCTCATATGTACATTTATCAAATCATTCCAACTTAAGCAAAATAGCCTTCATCCACAAGCATTCAAAGAGATATATCAAATAAGCACTTAGCCTCATGGTAATATGCTTGATATGGCAACACGAACACACTTGCAATATGCCAAAGCGCTCACCTAGTACTCAACCAAGGCAAGCCAAAATAGAAGAAAATAGTTAGGAAAAAAATGTATGCTCTAAAATGCAAATGGCTAATGAAACACATACAAAATGCAACTACTAGGTTCGATTTTTAACATGTCATATGGATCAACTCAAAGCATGCAACAACGCACATATTCAAGTGAATAGGAAATGACAATAATGTTAGAATGATGAATCGAACCCAACGCATGCAAAAATGGATACAAGTCATGGTAATGAGATGGAACCAAAAATATGATCCTACCATGATAAACATGAAAATAAAAGGGAGAAAGAAATGAGGGTTGGAAGACATACACAATATTACAAGTGTTACAAATTTGCCATCGCACAAGAGGGTCCGAATGAATGTCCAACTTAAACTAATTATTACAAACACCAAATGAATTAACTAAATTAACTAGCTATTACAAATTCGAATTAAGATAACTAATTCATTACAACACTAATATTAAAGCACTAATTTAATCGAACAGGAGGCGAGGGCCACATGTACGCAACTGAGAACATCTTCCCAGAAACCTCTTTGTTTGCTGCCAGATTCTGCTCTTTTTGCAGTCAGAAATTTATTCTATTTTGGCCTCAGATTCTGCTCTGTTCAACCACAAAAATGCCACTAACTATACAAAGTGGTGGTCGGCCGGCCTTGAAAAGTGGTCGGCCATACAAAATGGTGGCTGACCGGCCACTACTTTTGAGGGATACCCTGCCACTACAGAACTGAAACAGAGCAAAAACAAAGTGTTTCTAGAAGATGTTTATCCTCTCTGCCCTTCCCTATCATGAAAATGATCAAGGAAGGAGTAGACTCAGTTCACAAATCATCAATTGTCGCAAGTTTGTTGCATGATGATCTTAGAACCGATAGGACAAAAGCTTAATAAAATGAAATAAAAAACCAACAACACCTCCTCCCTATCATGGAGTTACCTCAAGGAAAGGGGTGGACATTGCCTCATCAATCATTGAAAATCACTAAAAGTATGCAATGATCCACGACTCAATAGGTTAAATATAACGTCCAATTGAACTCAACTCAATTTTATTACCCTTTTTTTTTTAACCTTTTTTACTCTTATTTTGTTAGCCTCTTTACAATACATTTCCATTTCTTATATTTTATTCTTTTTTGTTCGAAAGTGATGATTACATCCACTAAGTCCAAAAGCGATAAAGAGCATCAAGCATTGACTTAACACGAGAAATGAGCTTTTCAAGCCCTTTTCTATGAGGGAAATTATAAAGGAGGAATGAAACTCATTTACAAGATATAATGGATTCGGTGTCAAACCTGAAAAAGGGCGATAATGACCCTAAATCCAAACCCGATAACAAGCTATAATGAAACCTTCCTTTATGATTTCCAAGGGTCTAAACTAGAAAGCTAGTCCCTCAGAAGTAAATGCACTGACGATAAAGAGAAGTGTCAAACAAGAGATTGTGCTTAGCATTAGAGAGATGTAATGCCTTGGTAATGAACCTTCGAAGAGATTAAACCGTTAAGTATGGAAGGTCTCTTTCTTATACTTGAACAACAATCTTTTGTTAAACACAACTCTTTAATCAAAATAAACAAAGAATGGAGGGAGGTTGCAGAGCTGATTATGCAAAGCCGATTACAATGGTATGAACATGTATGAAAGCTATAAAAAAGTGCAAGAAAGGACTATCAACTAAAATGGATTGAAAGTTATATCCATGAGGACTTACAACAACACATCTATAGTATTTAAAGCATAATTAAACACACAAAAACAACACTGAAACATCACAAGATCAGTGCTGAAAATTGAGTTTTTGAGGTGGAAAAAGTGAGCAAAGATGGGCTAAAGCCAAGGGGTTTCAAACCATCAACAAGCCTAAGGAAGGGTGGCCAACCCTTCCTCTTTTTTGTGACTTAAAATCATATTTTTAAGCTTAAATAAACTCTGAAAATAGTATGAAAAAGCAAAGAAAAGAGATAGAAAAGATGGTATAAAAGCTCAAAGTATACCTCTTTCAAAGAGAGGATGCTCTTTAATTCACAAACCACAAGTTGAACATACTCAAGAGCTGAAATTTGTGTTCAAGAATCTCAACAAGAGGCCTCTAGTTTAGGCTTAGGAAGTGTATGGATAATTATGTATATTGCAAGAGAGACAAGTAGTGTGTTGAGCAAGCTATAGCACTCGGAGAATTTTTCTAACCCCAAACCATGATAGGTGGGCTTATACTTATAGAAAAAAAGCCTTCTCACATCGAAAATATATGTAATGAGCCAGCTGGTCCAAGGCATGCACTTGGGGACAACTAGTTATCTCAAAATATCTATTGCCGCTGAACATGGCCAGTCGGCCATGGAAGGAGATGGCTGGGAAACCAAAAATGGCCTACCGGCCACTTGTTGGCCAACAGGTCTTTGAGTAGTCAGGCTAGAAAAAAAAATTAGCTTTTGGTCCAAAGGAGGTGCAAGGTTTGGGTTTTAATGCTTGAAACTGAAGCCTTTTGCTAAAGAAATTAAACGATTTGTATACCGTAACTGTAGACGTGCCCGAACGTCCCGGCCTTGCGTGCCAGATATCGCAAAAATCCGTTTTGTTCATTAGCTGCTACAGTTTGGACTCATGTCACGGTTTTGAATCTAATCTCGCAAAGTGCAATGCAAGACCGATAAATCACCAAAGAGTCCAAATTCGGCAAATCGTTTGGAAAACTGATTTTAAGAAAGAAGTCCCAAACATGGACTACTTTGCCAGATACAGAGTCGCCACCTAAATATTTTATTTTGGGGAATTTAGGAAACCCTGACTTGCGCCTAAAGCCACGTGTCCGTCATCACCAAAGTTGCCTCGGCTCAGGAACTTGGGTACGAGAGGGGAAGGTCATGCAATGAGCACCCCCGCTCGCCCGATCAAAGGATCGGCCTTTACTAACATGACATTTTGTTTTTAAAAACACATGTGTTCTTATTCCGGTGTATTAGCTAGCTTACTATGTGATGCGCATAGCACACAAGTATAGACTAGATCGCCTAAGTTGGAACAAAACATCTCATGTTTGTTTGAAAATGGTTTGAAGGTGCTACTCGCAAGTAGGCGAAGACGTGGATTTGCCACCGTCAAGTGGGCTTAAGAAAACATGATTTTGCCACCCTCAAGTGGGCTTAAAACTCGCATTTCGATGAATTGTTCCAATTCAAGTAATCCAACCTTCGCCCACAGGCATTCAGGCAGTTATATCATCTAAGCAAATAGCCTCGTGGCAATCACGCTTCCACGGCAACACTCACACTCATGCAAGATGCTAAAGCATAAACACTTACAGTGTACTCCGAGCCAAAACAGAGAACTAGTTAGTAATCATGCATGATCCTAGTTTATGTTAAGATGGCTAATGCGACACATGCAAAATGCAACTAGAAATAGGCTTGGCTATTCTAAGATGCCATATGAGATGCAATTAGATAACATGTATTCAAATCGGAATTGAAATACAATGCAGTTAGTATGATGCGCCGAGCCCGGTGCATGCAAGACAGATGAATGAATGCAAACATACGAGCATAAGAATGCTAATTGAAACATGCCCTAAAACTAACCATCGTAAGCGGTTAAGTAAAAGGGAGAAAGATGTGGGGCTGGCAGAAATTCACACACTCACGCACACTTATTACAAAAGTTGTCCTTCTCGACGGAAGGTCCGAATAAATAATACAAATCAACTAATTAATTAACTACCCTAGCTAATTAATTATTACAAAATCCTTAACTAATTAAGTAAATTAATTAATTTACAAAAACAGTTAAAGCGGCCTCGAGAAGAGGGACATATGCATGCTCAGTCGGCTTCGCTCAGAAATCCGTTGCCATGCCTCATGTTGCCTCTGTTTGCACTGTTCTGCACCTCTGAAGACTGTGAAAATTCCTGTGATGCTTCTGAAACACTTTATGGAGATGTTAAGAGGCCTTCGGCCAAAATACAAGGCCATCGGCCAAGGGAGATGGGTCATCGACCATTTGTGAGTCCATCGGCCAAAGATTGTTAGCCGATCGGCACTGAAGATAGCCGATCGGCCATCCTTTCCTGCAGACTGCTCCTTTTGCTGCAATAGAGGACAAGCAAGGGCATGGCAATACATTTGCAAGAAAATGTTGTGCAACTACACCCCTTATCATGTTTGAGACTCAAAGGAGTGTAGTGCTCGACTCTCGAGCCATCAATCACGCATTCCAATGCATGATGGCCAAAGAGACCGAGTTGTACCATTCAATGTGAATGAGATGCACAAAAACACACAAATGCCTTAAACTCTATCATGTTAGATCAAGAGTGTCAGCGACCGAGAATTGAGGCACGTTTCATCACTTCAAGTATGAAACGTCCCTCGTTCCTCGTGTTTGGTTTAACACCCAAACCAAACACAATGCAATGCATGCAACATGGAGATGTTATGCAATGTAACAAAAGCATGCCAAATGCGATGTAACAAATATGCAACAGTGTCATGTAACCTAAACATGCAATGTGCCAACATGCAAAATGCAATGCAACTAGCATGCAAAATGCAATGCAACCTAGACATGCAAACATGCAATGTACCAAGCATGCAACAATGTTATGTAATGCAACTAGCATGCGACAACATGCAATTTACCAAGAATGCAACAACATGCAAAATGGAACAAGCATGCAACAACATGCAAAAGATGGACTTAAACCGAAATGGACAGACCTTAGCCGTGCCCAAATCAGTGACCAAAATGCTAAGAAAATGATGGAATGAAATGCAAAACAAGCATGCATGCCAATTGGCCTATCACTTAGGCACAAGGACACAACCTTCAAACATGAGCAAGGAGTGACAAACATGATAATGTAGCAATGCAATAAGCTCTGAAATCACGTGAGGAATGATGCTAAATCATGAACACAAGTCAAGCATAGCATGCAAGAAGGCTCAAAACTTGAAGCTAGTAAAAGGGATAACACGAAGGCTATACAAAGCAAGCCCCAAAGGGCCAAGGGCAACCAAAATAGTCCCAAGACAAGTCAATACAAGACCAAAATCATGCTCAAACCTAGCCAACACAAGCTAGAACAAAAGACCGAAAACATGAAGCATACAAGGCTAACAAAGAGCTGTTACACTACACCTATTACAACCAAACATGGCATTACTTAGCCAATAAAAATTAGAGTTATGACATGTCAAAATAAGCCCAAAAACCCACCGAGATGGCATCCTAAAGACCTAAGCATGGAGGCACACACAATGATCCATTCATGAGGCATAAAACACCAACTCTTCAAAGCATTGAAAGGATGACAAATGCAAGTGTATGGCTACACTACATGGACTGAAATCACATATGAAATGATGCCAAATCATGAAAATGGTCCAAGCAATGCATGCTAATGACTTGGACATTCAAAGCTAACAAGCTAGATTGAACCATGGCTATACAAAACAATGCATGCATGACCAAGACAACACAAGTCAGAGCTTAAGCATGGTAAAACAAGGCTAAAAGCTTCATGGAGTTGAGCCAAAATATGCAAGAATGATGGTCTAAATGCATGATGCATGTTAAGGCAAATGAGAGGACTGCAAGACAAGTATATGAAGCATGTAAGAGGCCATCAAACCAACTTAAAACAGAGGTATAACATGGCAAAATAACATCAAATACTTGCTGAAATGAAGCCAAAACATGCGATGCAAACATGCTACCAATAAGAGCCATATATACTAGCATATGAGACACAAGGAGGGGGGGGGGTGTCCCTCTCCTATTCAAGACTCCAAAACCACTTCTCTACCACTGAAAATCCTTTGGATTTCAGTGGTGAGAAGGTCAAAACAAGAAGGTTCCACGGCTCAAAAGGAAAGGCACAAAATGAGGCCAAACAAGGCCTAAGAGGGGGTAGACTACCCCCAACCAAAAAGTGACCTTAAACAATCATCTCAAGCATGAAAAATCATAACTTTTTTTAGTTTAGAGTTAAGCTTAAAACAATATGCAAATAGGTCTAAAAGCTTAAGGAAGAATGGGGGATTAAAAGGTAGTTTACTCACCCTTGAAGAACACCTTCAAGAACACTACTCCAACAACTTTCCTGAGTTCAAACCCACCCAAGAACACCAAAACCAACTCCCTAGTACCTCAGCAACAAAAGGATGGTGTATTGCTAGGTGTTTGTGTGCAATAGTATGAAGAAATCACACTTTTGGGCACAAACAAAGGCTAAACAAGAGAGAGAAGTCAAATACAGAGAGAGAGATATAGAACTTCTATATGCAATTTTCAGAACCTCTGGAAAAGAAGGGGAGGCTCCCTTCTTATAGAATTTCAATTCTCAAGCTTGTTCAACAAGCTTGAGTCTTGAAACAAGTGTATGGAGGATCATAAATGTGCATCACAGTTGGCACAAAATATCTGCAAAAGGCAGATGGAAAGGTCTCGGCTCAAAAAAATGGTCGATCGACCAAACAGAGTGCCGATCGACCAAAAAGAGTGCCGATCGACCAAAAAGAGTGCCGATCGGCCACCACTTTTGGGAGATGGCGTCATGCCTTGGCCGATGGGTTAAGGGGATGGTCAACAAGCCACCCTCTTCCCTCATAAGTAAAACCACAAGTCCTTGGTCCCCAACCAAGCACAAAACAGTCAAGTTGAGAGATCCTGAGGCAAGGCGCGCAGCCGAGACCTTCGAGAACTCAAAACAAACATGAGCATGGATGATCATCGAGTGTTCAAACGATGACGTCCAAGTCTTGAGGACGGTCAAAAATGGGGTGTCTACAGTAACGTGTCATCATCGAGTGTTCAACGTGAGACGCCCAAGTCATAAGGGTGGTCAAAAATGGGGTGTCTACAGTTGTCCCTCTTTGACAGAGCTTGAAGTCATGAAATGACTTGAGTGAATGTCAAAACCCAAAGACAACCCATTTGACAAGGCAATAAGACTTGGGCAATCAATCAAAATGTAAATGCAATTGGTTGAACTGGAAAGTTGCCTACGTATCCCTCTGCGAGGAATCAGACCAACGTAGTTCAAGTGCAAGATGCAAATGATATGCACAAAGAATACACCTGAAAGGCTGGACTTAGACGCTTCGCGGAGCCGATTATTTTGAAAATCCATGATCATGCAAGACAATGCAATGCATAGTAACAAGATGACAGCATGTGAATGAAAGAAGCCTCGGCTTAAATCAAAATAAATCCAACCATGTTTCACACGAAAAGGAGTAAGCAAACAATAATTCCAAACACGTTTCACATGAAAGGAGGACAAACGGTGTAACCAATAGGCATATCTCACCTTATTTCATACAGCGAGAGGGAAGGTTTGAACAAGATAAAAGAGCAGCCTAACGCGTCTCACGCGAAAGGGGTAGAAAGGTGGTGTAACCAACAGGCGTATCTCACAGTATTTCATACAAAGGGAGGGAAAGTTATAACCAGGTAAAACAACATCCTCACGCGTTTCACGCGAAAGGAAAGGAGGGTAGTGTAACCAACAGGCGCATCTCAACGTATTTCATATGGAGAGAGGAAATATTGTAACCAGGTAAAACAACGTCCTAACGCGTTTCACGTGAAAGGATGGAAGGGTGGTGCAACCAACAGGCATATCTCAGCGTATTTCATACGGAGAGAGTGAAGGTTTTAACCGGGTGAAAGAAATATGGTGTAACCAACAGGCGTATCTCAGTGTATTTCATACGGAGAGAGGGAAGGTTTTAACCGAGGGGAACAAGGGTGGTCTAACCAAAAGGCATATCTCACCGTATTTCATACAGAGAGAGGGAAGGTTTTAATCATGAGAACAAGGGTGGTGATTTGCATTTCACGCAGAGATCAGGTGAGACAAAAGGTATAAGCCAAACCATGCTTCGCGCGAAAAGGGAAAGGGGGTACAAGCCAAGTCACACTCGCGTGACAGGGGTGAACACAATAAAATGAAAAGCACGATGCACATGAATGCAACATAATTGCAATATGATTGCTGTAATTGATGCGAAATATGATGCGATGCATGTTCCATGCACCATAACATATAACAGAATTGAAAAGATAAATAGAAATTGGTATTTTGAAAACATCTCATAAAGATCTCTAACTTACATTTCGGAGGTCCTCAAATGCTCAAAAAGGATACAACTTTCTCAAACTTGAGATCGAGGAACTTTTCCACTGCGGAGAAGTGACAGGGCTTGGGACGATGCATCCAGAATGACATTTCGAAATTTTCTGAATCTAAACGAACCCAATTTCTTCAATTCTTGACTTTAGAATGAATACAAGACCCTCCATGGACAAAATAAGGAAGGCCTCAGCCAAAATCAACTCTTGACTACTTGAGGAGTCGGCCGGCCAACACAAAGGGATGGCTATCCAAAAGCTGGACGACCGATCACTTGTATTGAAATCGGGGGCAGTTTTGGGTTTTCAACCCGTGGCCTACTTAAAACATGCTTTAACTCACTTCTTTCACACACACAACATCGAAAAACACTCCCCCTCTCTCTCTAGGTGTTCTCTCTCTCTCTCTCTCTCTCTCTCTCTAGATTTTCACCCTACGAGCATTGCTCAACGAACCACGCAGCTTTTTTTGTAAAACCCTCTTGGCCCTCTACATTTTGAACCGATTGTTTTTTTATTTGAGTGAGTTTTGTGGTTTTTCATTGTTTTTGGCTCATTCTTATAGGTTTTTCTCAGTATTTGTGCACTCTCTTCCGAGTTTTCACTTTTTCCTCTCTTTTTCTCTCTCCTAGGGTTTGACTTTGGGATTTTTCACCTATTTCCCTCATTTTTCCCAATTTCTCTCTCCACCCACTACTTTCTCCATGCGGATGATATTCCACATGATGGTGCCCTTCCCGAGGTACCCATGCTTTCAACTAATGCTGGTGTTGAGGAGCCTACGATCGCTGAGGTTGGCAGAGCGACAGAGGACATTGCCGCAGATATTACCGCGAAGGAGATCTACCCTTCGGGGCCTAAGCCCAAGTTGCCACCTTTGAAGGTGAGGCCATTTAACCCTACCACATATCACCCACGCACGCATGCGATGGCGACCAGAGGCATGCTGCGTTTTAAGGACTTTGCCAGGGGTATGTCTGAGGACTTTCTTTTGAGGGAGCACGCCTTTCATCTTTCCCACGATGCTATTGAGGTAAGAACCTTGCTCTCATGTACTTTACTTGTTTTGATCTTTCATTACAGTTTTTCATCTACCATCTACTTAACAAATTCCTCTTTTAACACAGGGTGATGCTCTCATCTGGGGAGGCTACGGGGCTGTGACGGCTAGAGATTTGTACCAAGAGCTTCCTACTCGGATCAGAGAGCTAGTGGACAAGGCAGGCTTCGGAGCAGTGGGAGGTGTGGGCTCGCCTTTTTCCACACCCTACCTTTCAGAAAGGTTTGAAAAGAAAGGCCTCACAGTTCGAACTCCCGCAGTTTTGAATCTAATCTCACAAGGGCAAGGTGAAACTGATAATCACCAAAGAGTTCAAATCCGGCATGTCGTTCTGGAAAATCGACTTTAAATCAAATAATGCCAGAATTGGACTGCTTTGTAAGATACAGAGTCGCTACCTAAATATTTTATTTTTGGGAAAATTTAGGAAACCCTGACTCATGCCAAAGGCCACGTGTCCGTCATCACCAAAGTTGCCTCAACTCGGGAACTTGGGTATGAAGGGGGAAGGTCATGAATTGAGCACCCCCGCACACCCGATCAAAAGATCGACCTCTACTAATCATGATATGATTTTTATGTACATTATGTGCTCTTGTTCCGGTTATTAAACTACCCTTACTATGTGATGCGCACAATCAAGTATAGACTAGGTTGCTCAATTCGGAACAGTTGAACTCATGTTTGTTTGCGAAAATGGTTTGAATTTGCCACCAAACATAGTGGGCTTAAAACTTGATTTGCCACTCAGCAAAGTGGGCTTAAAACGCACATTCAGTGAATTGTTCAAACTCAAACAACAAGCCTTCATCCACAGGCATTCATGTATTTTAGCATTTAAGCACATGGCAAGCATGCTAATCATGGCATCATTCACACACATGCAAGTATGCTAACGTATAAAAACTCACCTAGTACTCCAAGCCAAAACAGAAACTACTTAGAAAGATGCATAATCCGAACTGTACAAAATGCCTAATTCAACGCAGGCAATAATGCAATTAATAGGCTCGGCTACTAATATGGCATATGAAGCAATTTAATAACATGGGCTTAAACACGTATTCAAATAAGTATTGAAATTGCGATGCAGTTTGAATGATGAGCCGAGCCTCGGTAAATGCAATACGAATGAATGGATGCAAGCATGCAATATGCTAATTAAAACATGTCCCTAATCTAACCATCAAAAGCGATTAAATAAAAGGGAGAAAGACGTAGGGTTGGAAGACATACACACACGCACACACGCTTATTACAACATTATGCCCTTGTGAAGGAGGGCCCGAATGAATAAAAGCTATCCGACTAGCTATGCTAATTAAGCTAACTAATTATTACAAAACTCGAAATCAATTAACTAACTAGTTCACTAATTATTACGCACCGAAAACGAATAACTAGTTAAACTAACTAATTATTTACAACACTTAATTAGCTACAACTAATTAATTACAACATGTGTCTAAGCTAGATATTTAAGCAATAAGTAAACTTGGAATGCAAGGGAGGCTTATGCATGCGCTCAGTTTTCATCCGAAAAGGAACTGTCTTGCTGCTGTATGACTCTGTTTGCACATTTGAACACAAAAGAAGCTGTCCACTTCTAGGACACCTCTGCTCCACCTCAGGAACACACTGTGCAAATTTCATTGATGGCCAATAGGGGGCCGGTCAGCTACCAATGGTGGCTGGTCAGCTACCATTAGTGGCCGATCGGCTACCATTGGTGGCCAGTCGGCCACTGGTGATGGCTGTCGGCCACTGATGGTCAAAGCTTCCTTGCTGCAACAAAGAGCAAAACAGACCAAACAACATTTCTCAAGGGTTATTTGCACACCTTGCCTCTCCTTTTGATGGGAAAATGAAAGAAGGGACAAGCTTTGGTTCACAAACCATCAATCAAGCAATTTCATTGCATGATGGCTTATGAAACCAATTGTGCAAGATCAATGAATGCACAACAAGACCAAAATGTCCATCACCCGATCATGCATGATCAAGGGCAATGGAGACCAAGGAAAGTGGCACATTTTATCACTTTTGAGTATGAAATGTCCATTTTCCTTGTGTTCAAATTAACATCCGATTTGAACACATGCAATGCAACATAAAGAATGCTTATCTTGCCTCTTTTACTTGTCAATTTTTGTTTACTCATTTTAATTACCACATCATCCTTTAATCCAATAAGTCCATTGGTAAGTGTCCTCTAATGGAAAGAGGGCTCAAACCCCAAGTTGCTTTGGGCATGAAAGAGGCATTACACTGTTGGTAATGAATCCCCTAAGGGATTAAACCATTAGGTGTAACACCTCCATTTCACACATAGGCAAACAAGTGGTTTGAAACCACTTTCAAAGAAAATCAAAAGTGAAGAATTGAGGGAGATTGTAGAGGTGATTAAGTGCTGGAAATGAATGACAAAAGCACTAAAACATGCAACCAACTCACAGCAATGAGAGTTAAAGCCTTAAAACACTAAGCTAGTGAAGGAATTAACACTATAACCATGCCATACAAGGCTCAAATGAAACAAATAACCAAAAACAGAGGCAAAACAGCCCTAACTGTGGTCTAAAACATGCTGGACTCAAGACATGAAAGGCCAAAACATCAAGCTAATGCATGGGGTTGCACTACAATTATGCAAAACAAGACTCAAACAAACTAACCAGCCCAAAACAGAGCTAAAACAGGTTATTTTAGAGGCTAAAACATGCTGGACTTGAGCTAAGTTAAGCTAGAAAAACATGCTAACATGTGAAACTAACTAGGCATGCAAACAAGACACGAGGAGGGAAGGCTAACCCCTCCAATTTTGAACTTCAAAATGAGTTTTTTACCACTGAAAAACCTCTAGAATTTAGTAGTTAAAAAGTTGATTTGAAAGTGATGAACAAAGGCACAAAGCTTTACAAACTAACAAACATGAAGGGTGAACCGCCCCCTAACTTAAAAACGGGTTCAAACCAGCAATTTTAGGCCACAAAAATAGAGTTTTTCTCAGCTAAAAACTAGCTCCAAAATAGTAAGAAAAGATGGCAAAACAAGCATTTAAAAATAAAGTAAACAACACAAGTATACTACCTCTTGAAGCAAAGGGGAATTCTAGGCACAAGAACAAGCTAAAACCACCTTCAAGGGCTCCAAGATGGCCCCAAATAACCTCCGTTCAAAGGTAAGAGGATTTGATTTAGGATGTGTATGCAAAAGTGTAGAGAAAACAAGCACTTAGGCACAAAATTGCAAGAGAGAAAGAGAGAGAGTTTTGCTCTGAATTTTCTAACCCTTAAAAATGGAGGAGAAAACCCCCTATATATAGAAAAACATGCCTTGAGCTTACAAACATCCTACCATGCACGTGTAGGAAGACGCATCTCATTGTGCTAACAACTGGCACAGCTAGCAACAAATATCAACAAATATCTGGAAAAAGAGACTGGTGGCCGACCTGCCACACCAGTGGCCGACATGCACAAGCCATGGCCGACAGCCTTTGGTGGTGGCCAACAGGTGACCACAAGGTTCCAAGCACCAAGTTTGATCCAAAACAAGGCACAGAAAGGACAAGGTCCAAAGGCTCAAAGACAGGGCATTCTGTCAAGGACTTCGGGCGCTCAAAACAAACACAAACAAACATAATCATCATATACACATGTGATGACATCCCAGTCTTGAGGACGGCCAAAAATGGGGTGTCTACAGTTGCCCTTCTTTGACAGAACTCATAAGTCATGAAGTAACGGGAGTGAATGTCAAGGCCCAGAGACGACCCATTTTTGACAAGGCCAGAGACTTGGACAGACAAACAAGCAAGACAAAAGCGGTTGCGCCCGTAGGCTACCTACGTATCCCTTTGCAAGGAATCAAACTAGCGTAGTTCTAGGGCAAGATGCAAGTGATATGCATGATGCAGGAACATAACTTGTGATCATGCAATGAGGTTATAATGAAACATTTAAATGCAAACGCTATGCAATGAAAATGCCACATTCAAACAAACCGAAACAAGGTATATCAACCTCAAAGCACAAAAGTAAGTAAACACGCCACACGTGGGAATTACGAACCAAACCACATTTCATGCAGAAAAGATGTAAGAAAATTATGCAAGCTTAACTACGCGATGCGCAGGAAAGACGAAGAGCAACAAAATCATCGGGCATACCCGAGATGTCAAACAAGATCCTAACGCGTTACACGCGGAAGAAAACAAGGATGGTATGAACACCAGGACGCACCCGAATGTTTTTAAACGAAGGAAGGGTAACCAAAGAATGGTATGAACATCAGGATGCACGCAAATGTTTTTAACTGAAGGGCGGTAACCGAAGGATGGTATGAACATCAGGATGCACACAAATGTTTTTAACCGAAGGATGGGTAGCCGAAGGGTGGTATAAACATCAGGACGCACACAAATGTTTATAACCGAAGGACGGGTAACCGAAGGGTGGTATGCTAACGCGTTGCATGCGAGAGGAAGGAGAAGGAGTAAAATGATGTAATTCAAAGGACATGAATGATTTTACCTGAAACTCCTCTGAATGGACTATACAAACAATATCGTTTGTCTGTACTGGCTCCGCTGAATGAACCATACATACAATATTGTGCCTGTGTACAAAAGCATGCTATGTAACAATAATGCATTTTCTATGCATGAAACAAAGAGGAAAGCATATTCAATGCAACAATAGAGAAGTGCATATTTTATGCAATAATGGAGGAGCGCATATTCTATGCATGTGTAACTAATAGGAAATGCATATTCTATGCAAGACAACAACTGAGATACAATGGCATGTTCTATGCAAACCAAACAATTTGAGACCATGTTCTATGCATTAATGGTAACGTAAGCACATTCTATCTAGCTAGAATAAAAGCATGTTCTATGTGACAGTTTAAATGGAATGCACGTTCCATACAACAACAAAGAAACTCACATGCTATGCAACAAGAAAAAGCATATTCGTCAAAACCGATTCAAGAACAACTTTCGATTTACCTCTCGGAAAAGTTGCAACATGCAAAAAGGATACACCTTGTTCAACGAGTAACGACCAATGACCAACGAAAACACAAATTCAAGCTTCTGTAGAGAGAATTTGAATTCAACAGTGGCCTTCCCTTGCACCTCTCGTGAAACAGGGACAACCACAACACCAAGACACAAAATAGGAGCATTGGGCACTGGAAGGCCACCAGGGAGGGATATCGGCCACCTGTTGGCCAACCCTAAGCATTGTCGGCCACCAATGAGGCTTGTTGGCCATTAGTGGTGGCTGATCGGCCACCGATGGCAGATTTGGCCATTTTGATCTTTTCACCCATAGATCTTTAAGTATATGTCATGGGACCTCATCTCCTCACTCCTCCATGCCTGAAATTCCACCCTCTCTCTCTCTCTCTCTAAACCTTCCTTCTCTCTAGATCCGAGCTTTGTATCCATTTTTCAACGCCCCACACATATTTTCTTTGCTAAACCCTCTTAGTTTACTCCATTTTGAACCGATTGAAATTCGATTTCGGTACTTTTTCTTGGAGCTTCACCACTTGAGGCTCATTCCCTTCAAGTTTCTCTTGGGTTTCACACCTTTTTCCTGGCTTTGACTTTTTCTTTCCTTTTCTCTCTCTCCTAGGGTTTGACCTTTTCAAAGTTTACCCTATTTTCTCCACTTTCTTCATTGTTCATCGACTCTTCACCCATATTCCAGATGGCAGACGACATACCACACGATGAAGGTCCTCCAAAGGCGAAGTTCGAGGTGGAGTTTGATTCTGAGGAGGAGCCGAAGCCATTGCCACTAAGACTGAGGCCTTTTGATCCGGCGAGGTGTCATCTTCGGACATATATTCTGCCTGTTGGAGGCATTCGACACTTACTGACTTTGCTGCTAATGTGCTAGGGGGATCTCCTACTGAGGGAGACAGGTTCCCGTCTTTCAGCCGTTGCCGTTGAGGTACAAACTTTATTCACTTGCACATCTGATGTTCTTTACATGCATTTCTTGCGTTGTCTCTCATCTGATTGTACTACTTTCATCACTGCCATCGCATCCGTTTTGCACTTCCTTTTCATCTAACTGTATTTACACTAGTTCACCTGTCCTCTGCCACAGGGTGACTCTCACGCATACAGGGGCTATGGGGCCATGATGGCCAGAGATTGGTACGACGAGCTCCCCACAGGAGTGCGCGACATTGTTGACGAGGCCGGCTTCGGCCTATTCTGCTCTGGATTGACACAAGTTATAACGAGCCGTCCACTTCTTAGAGCGCTAGTGGAGAGATGGTGGGACACCACCAACTCTCTCCACCTTTCCATTGTCGGAGAGATAATGATGACTCCTTATGACTTCGCCATGATCACAGGCCTAGGCACAGGGGGTGATCCAATTCCTCTCGATCCTGGAATGGGGGAGTGGGAGGCTGCCTAGATTGAGCTACTGGGGGTGCGCCCACCTTTGTTTCAGACAGCTATGGTCAGATACAGTTGGTTCGAGGAGCAGTTCTGGGGGACTGAGCCAGAGACAGTAGAGGAGAGAGAGTAGTATGCTCGGGGTTTTCTGATGTTCGTCCTCGGTACTGCCCTGTTTTCAAACAGGGTGAACACCGTAGGGTTGTACTTGTTAAGCGCACTAGTGGTCATTCCCCAAGTGAGTTTCTATGATTGGGGCAGAGTCGGCCTCGCTACTCTATACGGCTATATGAACTCGACCTCTCGCGGGAGTGGACAGTTCATCGGAGGCTACTGGCGAACCTGGGAGGTACACATTTCAGTTCCCTCTTTTTACATTTTGCATTTTCTATTCAGCATTTCTTGCCTTACATCTGTTCAACATATGTACTTTCTGGTTTGCACTTTCTATGTCTGTTCAAACACTGTAGGCTTTCTGCTTTGCATTTTCTATATCTGTTCAAACATTATATGCTGATCACATATCACTGCACTTTCTCCACAGCTATGGGTGTATGCATACTTCCCAACTCTTGCCCCAAAGGCTGTAGCGGAGGTTCCATTGACGGTCCCCTATTCACGGGTGTACGATGGTCAGCTTTGTCGCAAGACTAGCGAGCCCTTTACTTTCTTCAGACATTACTTTGACACTGTAGCTGCCCATGAGGTAACCTAAAACACGGTCATCATTTTTGCGCTACATCTGTCCTGATTCACATATTAGCATCTAACGACGGCTAATAATCTATTTATCTTCTATTTGCAGATCACATGGCAGCCATGGGCTAGGATATCGACGGGGATTCAAGGCCGGTACATTGTGGCCTTAGGCATCTCGTGCTACCGTATTCTACTTGAGGGTCCGGTTTGTCGAGCCTGGTACTTAGGCCAGAGAGTCGTGCAATAGTCTCTGGATCTATCTGCTCCGTTCATACTGATGACACCACCAGAGTCCATGAGGTCAGCAGACAGCCTATCTGTTGACAAAGTTATCCAGTTCATAGTGGGCTTGGAGGCAGAGTACTTTCGTGTTGAGGGCAATTATACAGTCTTCATTCAGACACACCTTATGCCACCTTTGGCCGGTGTTCATGGAGGTGAGGGGGCGAGAGCTCCTGCTGCGAGAACGGGTCCTAGAGCGACCAGGACAGCCAGGGCCTGTGGGAGAGGGACTCCTCAGGTGGGGCAGAGGACTGGTTGGCCGGAGCTGCCTACTGCACTCACATGTTGGCGGTATACTAGGGAGGCCTATTAGATCCCGATTAAGCCTGGAGCAGTTGGGCATAGATATACCAGAGCTCAAGATGCATCTCCGGTATGTACTACATTTTTAGTTTTCTAATCTCTCTCTGATATTTGTTTGTTCTAGACATTGATCATTCGCAATGCATTTACAGGCACCTGCAGGACACACCAAGGATCTGCTCAAGCTATTAGCCTCATTCAAGGGCATGACATTGAGGAGGGAGGCACTGCTCGGCTTCCACGACATTCAGGTCATTTCTTCAGTTTTCTTACATTCCAGTCATCAAATTTCCACTGACACACTGAAACTGACATGAGAAACTTCCCCACACTGCACAGATACACTACATAAAATACTGCACTTCCATACTGTATTCATACACTGTACTTCCATACTTCATTCATATACTCATTCTGCCCCATACTTGCATCTGACACGCATACCGTGACTGACATATGAGAACTGCCTTTTTAGGTTCCACCCTTACCGACAGCATCGGCGGTAGCTGGAGCACCAGTAACAGCAGTGCCTCCTCCAATGGTAAGGAGAGAGAGACAGGCTCCAGCACGTAGTTGAGTCGGAGCTAGGGGCACCCGAGTTGAGAGTGGCCCTTCAAAGCCCATTCTAAGCGATGATGAGGCTGAGACTAGAGAGGCTGAGGAGGCAGCGAGTCAGCATGCTGAGTCATCCGAGAGTGGAGATGATGACGCTGGCTCGGGTTCTAAGAGTATGAATGCTGATGCTGAGGAGGGCTCTGAGGCAGAGAGCGAAGACGACTCCGGTTCAGACTCTGATCCAAATTCATATAGCGGCACAGATGGAGATAGTACCGCAAAGTCCTATCCTCCAAAGAAGAGGACGAAGAGGGCTTCTCGAGCCTGAGGCGACCAGCACTAATTTTTTGTAGTTTTTGGTTAGTTTGTTTTTGTTAGTAGTGTTTAGCACATTGTACAGTTTTAGACGAGTTTTATTTTCTTTAAAAACTTGTACTACACTTTTGTAAAAACAACTATGATCGGAATGAAAACCAGTGTATTTTTGAAAAAGTGTTCTATTTTGCATCATAAGCACCGTATTGCATGAAAATGAGATTCAAGTTGATATTGAAAACTGAATACTTGTATTGTCACAACAGTTTGAATTAGGTAACGAACCGACCAACAACTGAAATAATCAACGTAATACAACTCGATAATCAAAATAACAATTTCAATAATCAAAACTAGACAACTCGATAAGCAACAAATCAACTTGAATACAACTTGATGAGCAAAACAAGAAAAATGCAACTCAATAAACAAAACAAAACAAATAGACCTCAATTAGCATGCTAAGGCCTAAAAAGACCCAAAACAAGACTCCAAACACACACAAAGAACAGAACAAGGCTCATACTACCAGCACTTTCCAGCACAAGAAGGATAATAGGCTAGAGTGGATGATGTCGGCCATGAATAGAGGCCGCCGGCCATCAGTGGTGGCCGGTCGGCCACCAAAGTGGTATGTCGGCCATCACCAACAGTCGGTCGGCCACCAATGCAAGGAGCCTCCAGAATGTTGACACCTGGCTTCCACTCACTGCCTTATCTTCTACAAAAGTTTAGACCTCGTAGTTTCTTCATTTCAGCTGCAAATTCTTCACAAACGGAGCCACTCTTTGCCGAAAAACTGTCAAATTGGATTGCAAATTTAGATGGCTCGGAAAAGTTGAATTTTTGGGGTTTCGGTATAAATGCACTATTCTCGCTGAGTCATTCCCTGATTTGTTTTCTATTTCTTCATGCCACGGCTAGATGTTGGAACCCGATTACGCACGTTTTTAGCTTCGGGGGACAAGAGATATGCCCAACAATCGAAGAATTTCAAGTGCCAATAGAGTCCCGGCGCGATGAGGAAATCTTGCCTCAGCCCTATTTTGGTCACATCCAAGCTTTGGGAAGGATGTGTGGGCTCATTTTGCATGAGGCTCGATCCTTGGTGCACAATGGAGAGCTGGACATCCCTAGTTTGATTCATCGATTTTCTAATGCCGGTGACCGAAGCGATCTTCTCTGGCGCAGTTTTGACAACACGCCCTTTGTTTGTGCATGCTACCACATTTCCTTCTTGCTCCTAGTTTCGGAAGGTCAAGCATTTGGCTAGTTAAAGTAGCCCAAGGTATGAAAGAGGGCAAGAGCTGCACTGGTTTGGCGTTGGACAAGACTTTGGTGGTCTTAGACGCCTTTCATTGGTGAGAGACAACCAAATTCACGGGAAGTCCACTACTTCTTCAGGTAATGTTTCCCACCCTTTCTAATATGTGTTTCTCACATCTCTTGGCACTCATGCTCTATTTTTCTCTCAAAGCTCTTTTCTCACTTTTTTTCTCAACACACACCTCTCTATTCTTTAATCTCTATTTTCTTTCATCCCTCCCCAGATATGGCTCATGGACAGGCTGAAGGTAGTGGATTCTTTCCCTGTATATTTAGCACGGGGCTATTTCTTTCACCAATGCCTAGTGGATTTCCCGAATGAGGGGTGGTGGTGCCATTGGATGTGCAACAGGTCTGCTATTGATATTGCCTGGCGTTGCCACTGGTTTGATCTGCCCGAGATGAGCTACAGCATGACTCAGCAACCTGGCATTTAGCTGGTTGGCTTGACACACTGTGTATTCTACTTTCCATTCCGGTTCAGGTGTCAGTTCAGACACGACCAGACTTGCCAAGATGAGGGGGTACTGTACCTGGCTTCATTCCCAATCTTAGGTTCACAATTAGCTCAATATCCCACTGCTTGGAGGACGAGAGAGCTTCTGGCTCCCGCCCTTAGTTTCAACTGTGCACTTTCTGGCGAGTGCTTGACTTGGCTTGAAGATGAGGTGCAATCCGGGCCCACTTTAGCATCAGAAGCTTCCATAACCACAAGCGGGGGACGCAGGCACACCAGACTTAGCTATGCCCCAAGTCTACTGCTTTGATCTTTACTTTTCAAGTTTTATGCACGTAATAAAAAAAGCAACTTTGATTTGTATCGAGAGTTGGAGAACTTTGTATTGAAACCAATGAAATTGAAGTTGTGGGCACTAAAATTTTTCCTTTCAGTCCAAAAATGGTCTAAGTTGTAAAAAGATTAATTTGAACAAAATCAACTTTTATTAAAACTTTTCAAAACCATTTTCGATAAGGATCACAACTTGACACACATGGAATCTATCCTCGAGTTGCACAACCCCGAATCCAGAAACGGAAAATTACCCCTTGACTGAATAGCACTGCTAGCACTGTAGTCAGCTCTTCTCTCAGAAAAAGGATCACAACTGAACTTTCAGATAACGAAAGACAAGGATCCCTTGATCAAACACATGGACACAGTTGATTTGGAGGTGTTTATGGCCGAATTTCGAGATAAAATTGCCTACGTATCCCGAAGATGGGAATTAGGCTTTACATAATTTGGTTCGGGTTCACTCGGGTATTAACGCTCTCCTTTTGCGCTCTAACTTTTGCCAAGGTCGCCCTTTAGGGTTTTCAACATTGCGAGCTCAGTTTTTCTTTATTTCAATTTTTTTGTGCTCTAACTTTTGCCTAGGTTGCCATTTTGGGTTTTCGGCCTAACAAGCCTCTCAGGGGTAATATTTCTTCAACTTGTCCATGTTGATCGATTGGGAAAATTCTAGGCCATCCAGGTCTATAAGAATAACAGCTCCACCCGACCAAATAGTCTTGATAATGTAAGGACCAGTCCAATTGGGTCTGAACTTGCCCCTAGGGTTATGGATGGGAGCTCAGTTGTCTTTCAATACCAAATCCCCTTCCTTAAGATTCCGAGACCTAACTTTCTTGTTAAAAGCCCTGGCAATCCTGTGTTCATAGCCTTGAACATGGTACAGTGCTTTAAGCCTTCTTTCATCAAACATCATCAGTTCTTCGAACCTGCTCTGCTGCCAGTCCGCTTCTGCTATCTGGCACTCAGCCATAACCCGCAGCGACGGAACCTCTATTTCAATCAGTAGAACAGCTTCCATCCCAGAAACAAGTGAGTACGGAGTTGCCCCAGTAGATGTCCGAATTGAAGTTCTGTAGCCCCAGAGAGCAAATGGTAATTTGTTTGGCTAGTCCCTGTAGGTCTTAACCATTTTCTGCAAAATGTGCCTGATGTTCTTCTTAGTGACCTCAACAGCTCCGTTAGTTTGCGGCCGATATGTAGATGACTTATGAAAAGCCACGTTGTATTTCTCCAACAAGTCGATCACTTCTTTCTTGAAATGGGAGCCATTGTCTGAAATGATCTCATTCGGGACTCCATAATGCAAATGATGTTGTTTCGGATGAACTTAGCCACATGCGCTACTTTCAGCACTGCATAAGATTAAGCTTCCACCCATTTCGTGAAATAATCAATTGCCACCAGAATGTATTCGTGCCCATTTGACCCTTTCAGTGTAACTGCCCCGATGATGTCAATTCCTCAGACTGAGAAAGGCCATGGTGAAGTCATGTTGTACAACTTCGACGGCGGGATATTCATGCGATTTGCATGGATTTGGCATTTGTGGCATCACCAAACAAAACCAATACAATCCTCCTCCATGGTAGACCAGTAGTAACCTTGCCTGAGAATCTTTCGGGCTAACATTACTACGTTCATGTGTGCTCCACACTCTCCCCCATGGATGGCCGCCATTAGGCACTTCGAATCCTCTATGTCGATACATAACTTGTGCATTCCCAGATGACCCCTCTTATACAACTTACCCCTGCAGATGATAAATTGAACAGCCATTCACCGTATTGCCCTCTTATCTTTGGCATTCGCCTCTGGTGGATAAACCTCCTTTTCCAAGAAGTTCCAAATATCATAAAACTAAGGGTTTTAATCTTGTACTTCATCTATTGCGGCGATCAACTCATAGGCTAACGTATATTTCTGCTCAATAATAATCGGACGCATCCGGACTCCAAAAGGGATGTCTATCATAGAAGATAGAGTTGATAAGGCGTCAGCAAAACATGTTGTTCTCTCTTAGTAGAAGCGTGAAGGTTAGTTTCTTAAACCTAGGAATCAGAACATCCAGGGTCTGGTGATAGATTTTCATCTTTTCTTCTTTAACCTTCCAATCTCCTTTTGCTTGAGACATAACCAGGTTCGAGTCCCCAATGGCATCCAACCATTTTGCCACTAGTTCTAGGCCGGCTTCCAAACTAGAGATACACGCCTCGTATTCTGCTTCATTATTGGATACTTTAAACCGGATTTTGAAGGCTAAGGGTATATTGGAATTGTTGGGTGCTATCAGCAACACCCCTATCCCATAACCGTATTGATTAGACGCTCCGTCAAAGTACATTGTCCAAATCGCTTCCTTGACTTGCAGAATAGCTTCATTTGGGAACAGGTATTCTACCGCTTCATCTCCTTCCACTGGGTGATCTTCCAGGAACTCTGCTATCGCTCTCCCCTTAACACACTTACAAGTAACATACTTCAAATCAAATTTGGAGAGGAGAAGCAACCAACGAGCTAACCTACCTGTAAGCACTGGTTTCTCAAAGAGATATTTGATGGGATATAATCTCGAAACCAGAATTACGGAGTGAGCTAACAGGTAGTGCCTCAACTTCCTGGTAACCCATACCAAGGCTAAGCAAGCCTTTTCCAGCGGGGTGTAACGGGTCTCATAGTCCATCATTTTCTTGCTTAAATAGTAAAATGGCTTTCTCTACCCTATCCTCAGATTCCTGAGCAAGCATGCATTCCATTGTTATGTCCGTTACTGATAGATACAAAATTAGCGGCTTCCCCGGCTCTGGCGGTGACAACACAGGTGGATTTTGAAGATAATGCCTGATTTGCTAGAAAGCGAATTGACATTGGTCATCCCATTGGAATTTCTTTCCTTTCTTCAGGAGACCAAATAGGGGTTCACAAGTCAAGGTTAATTTTGAAATAAACTGTCTTATGAATTACACTTTACCCAGAAAGCCTCGCACCTCCTTTTTAGTCCTTAGTGGTGGCATTTCTAGGATGGCCTTGATTTTGGAAGGATCTACCTCGATGCCCCTATGTGTGATCAAGAACGCTAACATTTTCCCTGCTATTACACCGAAAGTGCATTTCTGTGGATTCAACCTCAATCTGTACTCTCTGATCCGTTGAAAGAATTTCTTCAAGGATGTGTAGTGGCCTTCTCTTTCCTTGGACTTGACAATCATGTCGTCCATACACACCACAACCTCATTGTGGATCATGTCATGCAGAATTGTGGTTGCAACCCGTTGATAGGTAACCCCAGCATTCTTCAGCCCAAACGGCATCACCCTGTAGCAGTAGGTTCCCCACGACGTAGTGAAGGCGGTTTTCTCTGTGTCTTCGGGTGCCATCAGAATCTGGTTATACCTGGAAAATCCATCCATGAAAGAGAGCAACGCATGGCCTGCGGTGAAATCCACCAATTCGTCGATGTGCGGTAGAGGAAAGTCGTCCTTCGGGCTGGCTCTATTCAGATCTCTAAAGTTCACACACACCCGAATTCTGCCATCTTTCTTTAGTGCCGGAACAATGTTGGCCAACCAAGTCAGATATTCAGATACTAGCAAGAACCCTGTGTCTATTTGCTTGGTGACCTCCTCTTTAATCTTCAAAGTCTAATCCGGGCATATTCTCTGCAGCTTCTGGTTGATGGGTTGGGCCTTGGGGTCAAGAGGGATCCGATGCTATACAATCTCATGATCGATTCCAGGCATGTCTTCGTAGGACCACGTGAAAACATCTTTGAAATCTTTTTATAAAGCGACTAAGCGCTCGCGCTCCTCCGAAGACAACGTGGACCCGATCTGGACCAAGTGCAGATCCTTCTCAGTATCCACATTAATTGAAATGATTTCATCAACAAGGGGTTTTACAGACCTCTCCTCCTCTCGATCAATCAAATGTTTCAAAACTAGAGAAATTCCTTCCTCGTCGTTTTCTTCAAAATTTTGAAAGTCATGATCAATGCAATATACAAGTGGCACAGAGAAGTACTCAAAATCTACAGTGGTGTTCACATTCAAAAGGTCCAGCTCGTCTAAATCCTCGGTTACAACCGACTCAAAAGAAAAGGAAAAAGATGACCTGGACAAAACCTCGGCATCTGGGTTATCAACCCCAGGAATACCGAACTCCAACTCAGAGGAACTTGAATCTGATTCCAACTCCACAGACTCTGTGGAATCAGATTCTGGCCCACCACCCGACTCAGAACTGCTAGACAGGTAGCTCTCCTCCAGCTGCCAAATGAGGGATGGGGCGTCAGATGCATCCAGAATACCGCTAGAAGGGTTCACACCCGGTTGGTCTCCGATCATGGAAACGGTTAGGTCATCCCCCAAGCTCTCTGAGTTGATCTAAGGATCCGAAAGGAGACATGCCAGTGCTGCTCCTTCTTCAAGTTCACTGCTATTGGAATCATTTTTTGTGCTCTTTGCAACCTCAGTAGTTTGTTCATTCTGTTCCTTTGTGTCACTCTCTTGTAGCTGTAAGTCGAAGAAAATCTCAATGCTGAGAACTCGCTGGCCCTCAGAGTTGAACCATGGTTCGGGGAAACCATAGAATGGGAAGTCTTCACTCTCCCGAACAAAATAGCCATTTAGGGTTCCCTGGATAGGTCGGTGTACAAGTTCATAGCGTTTCCCGCTTTGCTTTGCTTTGGTTCTCCCAGCCATTTCTTTCCCTTTCCTCACCCAGTCCTCTTTGGTGGGCGTATAGCCAAGACCAAAGGTATGCGGGTTATGTGGCACGTCAGCCAATGTAGTAACGCCCTTCCGGCCACTCCTTCCTAATCCCATTCCGGGCATGTTTTGCAGCTTATTCATGAGATATACAGACTAGGCACTAACATATAAGCTCTTATCAACAACTAAGATATTTTGCACTACCCAGGCCTCAGCCAAGGTAAACCCCGAAATTAAGCCATCCTCTTCGCCATGCATAATCTCCATTACAGGTGTAGTGACCTCTGGCAAAGGATGTATAGATGAATTCCCGAAGACTATTGCCACCCCTTTTCCATAGGGGTACTTCAGCATTTGGTGGAGAGTGGAAGAGATAGCTCTTACTTGATGTAGCCAGGGTCACCCAAGTAGTAGGTTAAAAGTGGCCGGAACATCCAGGACGTGGAACTCAATATCCTATTGAGCCGGGCCAACTTATACTCTAATCTGCACTGTCCCCATTACCTCTCTGCTTGTGTTGTCATATGCCTGGATCACCTGGGCCGTAGGCACGAAATCTACCAGTTTCAGGCCAAGAGCATAAGCCGTACGACATGGACAGACGTTGATTGTTGACTCGGTGTCGACTAACATGACTGGTACCCACTTTTCCCAGCACTCTATGGATATGTATAGAGCTTATTGTGTGCAGAGCCTTCCAGTGGCAATTCCTTGTCAGAAAAGGTTAAAGTTGGTGCAGCGCCTCCCGGGAAGACTAATCCCACCAGTTGTTTCGGGGTAGTCTCAATAGACAACTTGGCTTTATTCATCGCCAACAGTACAGCCTGTCTGTGCACTCGTGAAGCCATAAGCAACCCCCAGATAGATATGTCAACTTGAATCTTTTTTCAACTATTTCAGCACAGCCTCTTCATCCAACAGTTTGTCCTTATGTTTCTCTACCTCTTTGTCCTTCCCAGATGCCTTGGGTTGGTCCAAATGCGGGGGTTTGAAATGTCAGCCACTTCGTGTCATGTGGTCGACTTCTTTCACATACTAGGTGTTGTCAGGAATACCTTCACCCCAATCTTCATTAGTTTGGGAAAGATACAGATCATCATCTTCCTATCACGTACCTCCGGCAACCGACAAACAATTGTCCAACTCCATTCGGGCCATCTTCTCATCACAGATTTCCTCCGCAAGGTCTTGGGCCTTTCCAGCCTTCTGTTTATTTTGATCCGTTTCTTGTTTAAGGCACCTCAGTGCGGCTTCTTGCTTTGTAGGTACAACACTAACTATGTCCAGTTCCTCAGCCACTTGTTCCGCACCAGTGTTTTTCAGCAGTTTACCCTTTTCGCTGGCCATTCCAACCATTGCAGCGGTTCCCGCTTTCTGTTCTTCCAGCTTCAGTTCAACTCCCGCATCTATATCGGGTTCATCACTTAGCCAACCAAAATTGTCTGTTGCCCCTTTAGATCAAACCAATTAATATGCACGTCCCCTTGATCATATTCATCAAAGAACTACAAATTATCTATATCCTTCTCTAGGTCAGCTAGATTATATAATCCTTGACTTAGTCCATCTTCTCAGACTACACTGACCCCCATCTCAGTCGGCAACACCACTTTCGGCTTATTTTGGTTGATTGGCACAATATAGTAGCTCAGGTTATACACCTCATTAGATAAGTCCTCAAAGTCCTCGAACAACGGACTGGCATTCTCTACTAAGGCTGACCTCCCTTCATCTTCAACTGTCACCACAACGGGTTCAATTTGGATTGTTGTCGTGTTCATCATGCACAAGTCTGTGCTCTCAGGGATGAATAATGCCGGCTTAGGTAGGTGGGAAGGCATGATGTAAATACTAGGTTCGTAAGGGATGGCCAGTGTATGGATGAGGTTTATATGTCGGGATGGAGGGGCTTGATTATGTGGTGGGAGAGGATTTCTAGTGACATTGGGTTTTTTGGGAGGTGCTATCACCTTATTGTCAATGAGATCTTGAATCTCATGACACAATCTGTAGCACTGATCAGTGTCATGACCATTCTGTTAGTGAAAAGCATAGTATTTGGCTGGGTTGTGTTTAGGTAGGAGAGGATCGGGCAGGGGGCGTTGTTCTAATGGCTTAAGATGCCCTTTTCTGATCAGGGCCCCTAGGGCTTTGGATAAGGACATGTAAAGCGGGGTGAAGACCCTCTAGCCTCGGGCCGGATGGCTGGAGGTTTGTGAAGTTGTGTTGGACGTACTGGCAAAGGGGTTAGCAGTCTTAGGTGTGGTGGTAACCATGCTCACATCCGAAGGTCGTGCAGAGGTGCCACCAATTGTGGCTGCATTGGAGCTACGTGTAAAGGATCTTTTGGGTTGTTCTTTCTGATGATGTATAAGCCCTTGCTTCATCGCATCCTCAATTTGGACCCCTATTTCGTGTAACTTAGCAAAAGTAGACAAAGGCGAGACTATCATCCTCTGTGATAATCTTCCTTGCAAATTATGGTCCACCATTCTGATCTGGTCCTTTTCAGATGGCCGGATAGCCATCATAGAGGCCTTGGCCCTCCACCAGGTCACAAAATCGGAGAAGCCCTCCTTTGGCTCCTGGCGAGTTGCTTCGAGATCACGAGTAGTGACCTCGATCTGAGTATTGTAGAAGTACTGTGATGTGAAGGCCTCAGCCATTTCCTCTCAATTTCTTTTCACAGAGTCCTCAAGTTTAGCATACCAAATGGCCACTACACCCGATAGTGTTCAGCCAAAAAGCGATAGCTTCTGCGATCGAGAGAGACCCATTGGTCGTAGGATCTCTGAAAATAACCAGAGATGGACCATGGGATCCCCAGAGCCGTCAAATCAGTCTATGTGTAGCATCTTGAATCTGTCTGGCAAAGTCATTGCCGAGTCAGTATAGCCATCCTCAATATCAGGGATTGAATTTACGCCCTGTGCCCATTTGAAGAGTTTTTCTAGTTTGCTGACCTTCAATGCACTAGTGGCAACTTCAAATTCAAACGACGCCTCCGTCAGGTAAATCGGTGTCTTGGAGGTCTGAGGTGGAATTAGATCTGCCTGAATGCCCGCATTTTTACGAACATTAATTGTGACCCTAGGTGCCGGAATTCCTGCTGGGGGTGCATGAGATGTTAGGGTTACTGTTCCTGAAGCCTATCTATCAATTCTACTTGGTAGGCTACGATCTCAGCTTAGCGGGCTGAAACCTCGGCTTGGCGGGCAGCATCTAGTTGTATAGTCTCAATTGTCTGCTGAAGCTGACGAAGCATATCTTTCATCTGACTGAGAAATGTTGAGTTATCAGAACTGGTGAATACTCTCTTTCCAGAGTAAAAGTAGACGACTGGGCCTAAAAAGGCGACTGCTGAATTGGTGAGTTATGCCTGACCTCCTCGGTCTGGTAACCGGTGGGAGTAAAGAAAACACTAGCTGTCCTCTTACAAGATCCCCGGATCAGTAAAGTCACCTCACTCTGGTCCAAAGTGCTTGGGGGGTAACAGAATCATCTAAAACAATGGTGAAAAACTACCTTGCAAAAAGAAAATAAAGCAAAAGAAATAGAAAATCAAAAACTGCACAGCACCTCAGCTCAGACACAAACAACATGTAGTTGCAATCATAAGCTGGAGAATTGTACTCAACACTGATTTATACCCCAAAAATGATACCCAGACTTGCAACTGATACATTCATTCCTGCAGAGTTTCACTCCAAAAACACATATCAAGCAAGTGAGAGCCAAAACACCCCTACGATGGGGTAGGGTTACCCTGTCCTAATTTCGTTAGGAGCTAGGGGTTCACTATGCAAAACAACCGGTTTCATACAATTCTTGCATTCAGGTAAGCAAGTTGTCCTAGTTTGGAACAGTCTCTATGGTTTCTAATATACACTAGGTTAATTGGTCAAATAGGGTACCTCAGCAAGACTACCTAATATACCTCTCACACCTAACACCGAGAAGTGAAAGGAGGATCAAACGATACAGCGGTAGTCCAGATCCAAGGGTTGTGTTCCCAACGTGGCAGAGCCCACAACCGATCAGCCTTTTGGCAAGCTTTTCCCAGCAAGCCTCTGGCAAATCGCTCAGGAATAGCAGATGGAAAACACTGTGACTTAGGCGCACCAATGCAAATGCAAATGCAAAGAAACACATAAGTGTAGATTAAACAACATATCATGAGTTCGAGTCAAGTTCACTAAATCCCCAGCAGAGTTGCCAGAAACTGTGGGCTCGCCTTTTTCCGTGCCCTGCCTTTCGGAAAGGTTTGAAAAGAAAGGCCTCACAGTTCGAACTCCCACGGTTCTGAATCTAATCTTAAAAGTGCAATGTGAAACTGATAATCACCAAAGAGTCCAAATCCGGCAAATCGTTTTGGAAAATCGATTTTAAATCAAATAATGCCAAAATTGGACTGCTTTGCCAGATATAGAGTCGCCACCTAAATATTTTATTTTTGGGAAAATTTAGGAAACCCTGACTTGTGCCAAAGCCACGTGTCCGTCATCAGCAAAGTTGCCTCAGCTCCGGGAACTTGGGTACGAAGGGGGAACGTCATGAATTGAGCACCCCCGCTCGTCCGATCAAAAGATCGGCATGTACTAATCATGATATGATTTTTATGTACATTATGTGCTCTTGTTCTGGTTATTAAACTACCTTTACTAGGTGATGCGCACAATCAAGTACAGACTAGTTTGCTAAATTTGGAACAATTCAACTCATTTTTGTTTGCGAAAATGGTTTGAATTTGCCACCTCAAGTGGGCTTAAAGATTTGCGAATTTGCCACCAAACATAGTGGGTTTAAAATTTGATTTGCCACTCAGCAAAGTGGGCTTAAAACACACATTCGGTGAATTGTTCCAATTCAAACAACAAGCCTTCATCCACAGGCATTCATGTAGTTTAGCATTTAAGCACATAGCCTCATGGCAAGCATGCTAATCATGACATCATTCACACACATTCAAGTATGCTAAAGCATAAAAACTCACCAAGTACTCCAAGCCAAAATAGAAACTACTTAGAAAGATGCATGATAGTAACTATAGAAGATGCCTAATGCAATGCATGCAATAATGCAATTAATAGCATCGGCTACTAATATGGAATATGAAGCAATTTGATAACATGCGGCTAAACACGTATTCAAATAAGTATTGAAATTGCAATGCATTTTGAATGATACGTCAAGCCTCGGTGCATGCAATACGAATGAATGAATGCAAGCATGCAATATGCTAATTAAAACATGTCCCTAATCTAACCATCAAAAGTGATTAAATAAAAGGGAGAAAGACGTGGGGTTGGAAGACATACACACACGTACGCACACTTATTACAACATTATGCCCTCGCGAAGGAAGGTCCGAATGAATAGAAGCTAACCAACTAGCTATGCTAATTAGGCTAACTAATTATTACAAAACTCAAAATGAATTAACTAACTAGTTAACTAATTATTACGAAACTAAAAGCGAATAACTAGTTAAACTTACAAATTATTTACAACACTTAATTACCTACTAATAATTAATTACAACATGTATCTAACTAGATATTTAAGCAATAAGTAAACTTGGAATCCAAGGGAGGCTCATGCACATGCTATGTTTTCACCCGAAAAGGGACTGTCTAGCTGCTGCATGTCTTTGTTTGCACGTTTGAACACCAAAGAAGATGTCCACTTCTAGAACACCTTTGCTCCACCTCAGGAACACACTATGAAAATTTCATTGGTGGCTGACAGAGGGCCGGTCGGCTACCAATGGTGGCCGGTCAGCTACCATTGGTGGCCGGTCGACCACTGGTGATGGCTGTCGGCCACTGGTGGTCTGAGCTTTCTTGCTGTAACAGAGAGCAAAATAGAGCAAACAGCATTTCTCAAGGGTTATTTGCACACCTTGCCTCTCCTTTTGATGGGGAAATCAAAGAAGGGACAAGCTTTGGTTCACAAACCATCAATCAAGCAATTTCATTGCATGATGGCTTGTGAAACCAATTGTGCAAGATCAATGAATGCACAACAGGACCAAAATGTCCATCACCCGATCATGCATGATCAAGGGCAGTGGAGACCAAGGAAAGTGGCACATTTCATCACTTTTGAGTATGAAACGTCCCATTTTCCTTGTGTACAAATTAATGTCCGATTTGAACACATTTTGTTTACTCATTTTAATTACTAAATTATCATGTAATCCATTAAGTCCATTGGTGAGTGTCCTCTAATGGAAAGAGGGCTCAGACCCCAAGTTGCTTTGGGCATGAAAGAGGCATTACACTGTTGGTAATGAACCCCCTAAGGGATTAAACCATTAGGTGTAATACCTCCATTTCACACTTAGGCAAACAAGTGGTTTGAAACCACTTGCAAAGCAAATCAAAAGTGAAGAATTGAGGGGGATTGCAAAGGTGATTAAGTGCTGGAAATGAATGATAAAAACACTAAAACATACAACCAACTCACACCAATGAGAGTTAAAGCCTTAAAACACTAAGCTAGTGAAGGAATTAACACTACAACCATGCCATACAAGGCTCAAATGAAACAAATAACCAAAAGCAGAGGCAAAACAACCCTAAAGATGGTTTAAAACATGCTGGACTCAAGACACGAAAAGCCAAAACATTAGGTTAATGCATGGGGTTGCACCACAACTATGCAAAACAAGACTGAAACAAACTAACCAGCCCAAAACTGAGCTAAAATAGGTTATTTCAGAGCCTAAAACATGCTGGACTTGAGCTAAGTTAAACTAGAAAAACATGGTAACATGCGAAGCTAACTAGGCATGCAAACAAGACACAAGAAGGGGAAGCTAACCCCTCCAATTTTGGACTTCAAAATGAGTTTTTTACCACTAAAAAACTTCTGGAATTCAGTGGTTAAAAGGCCCAAAAAATTTGTTTCAAAGTGATGAATAAAGGCACAAAGCTTTACAAACTAACAAACAAGAAGGGTGAACCATCCCCTAACTTAAAAACGGGTTCAAACCAGCACTTTTAGGCCAGAAAAATAGAGTTTTTCTTAGTTCAAAACCAGCTCCAAAATAGTTAGAAAAGATGGCAAAACAAACTTTCAAAAATAAAGTAAACAAGACAAGTATACTACCTCTTAAAGCAAAGGGGAATTCTAGGCACAAGAACAAGCTGAAACCACCTTCAAGGGATCCAAGATGACACCAAATAACCTCAGCTCCAAGGTAAGAGGATTTGATTTAGGATGTGTATGCAACAGTGTAGAGAAAACAAGCACTTAGGCATAAAACTGCAAGAGAGAGGCAGAGAGAAATCTAGAGAGAGATTTTTGCTCTGAATTTTCAAACCCTCAAAAATGGGGGAGGAACCCCCCTATATATAGAAAAACATGCCTGGAGCTTAGAAACATCCTACAATACACGTGTAGGAAGATGCAGCTCATTGTGCTAACAGCTGGCACAGCTGGCAACAAATATCAACAAATATCTGGAAAAAGAGACTGGTGGCCATCGGCCACCACTGGTAGCCGACCGGCCACCACTGGTGGTCGACCGGCCACACCAGTGGCCGACATGCACAAGCCATGGCCGACAGCCTCTGGTGGTGGCCGATAGGTCACCACAAGGTTCCAGGCACCAAGTTTGATCCAAAACAAGGCACAAAAGGACATGGTCCAAAGGCTCAAAGACAAGGTCCAAACAAACATAATCATCATATACACAAGTGATCACATCCCAGTCTTGAGGATGGTAAAAAATGGGGTGTCTACAGGAGGAAGCCTAGATACATCAGCTTGGAGCACGTCCCCCTTGGATAGGCCAGCCATGGTGCGTTACAGCTGGTTCTATAACCGTTTCCACAAGAGCCAACTGGAGACTCAAGTGGAGATCGAGCAGTAGACTCGCGGATTTTTGATCTACCTCCTCGGTACCATCTCGTTCATGAATTGATTGAATACCATGGATCTGTATCTGCTGAGTGCCTTGGTGGTCCTATCACGTGTTCGGTTCTATGATTGGGGTGGCGCTGGCCTCGACACCCTATATGGCTACATGAGCTCTGGTTCCCCCAAGAAGGGGAATGAGGTCGGAGACTACTGTAGAGCCTGGCCGGCACTTACTTCACTTTCTTTTCATTTCTATTTATACATTATTCTTTTTACTTCGTACTTTTTGTTTTTATTTCTGTTTCTGCCTGCTGACTCACAAACTGATCTTTTCTTGCAAGTCTTGGTCTATGCATATTTCCATGCCCTAGCCTATGTGTCAAGAGACAAGGTAGAGGCTGCTGTGCCCTACTCCAGGCGGTACGATAGCATGTGTCACCCTCTGCGCCGCGGTGTTACTGTCTTCGCCTATTACCATCGTTTCTTTGATACAGTGACAGTGCAACAGGTATAACTCATACTCACTTCTCCTCTGTTTCCATTTTACGATTCTATTGTTTTGACCCATACTCTAACAATTGAAACAACTGACAATTGTGAATTCTCTGTTTGCAGGTGACATAGCAGTTGTGGGTGATGATGCCAGCGAGGACGAGAGATGAGTATGCCAGGTCTTAGGACACATCCAGGCTGCAGATCTTGCTGGAGTGTGATTTTTATAGGACCTAGTATCTAGAGGAGGGATTTGTGCGCCAAACTCTGGTTTCACCTGCCCCAGTTGTTCCTGCTCCTCTCCGTGTATCGATGAGGACATCTGATGGTCTATCTATCGAGGCCATTGTGCAGTTTATGGCAGGGCAAGACGCTGACCTATTTCGACGGGTTACGGACTACACTAAGTTCATTAGGACCCATCTTATGACACCCCTAACCAGAGCTCGCGCGGGAGACACTATAGATGCACCCGTTGCTAGAGGTACTTATCATGCAGTCGAGCTTGATGGTGGAGGGGCTGCCCCTACTGTTCATGTGGTAGGTCTTCCTGTAATCCCGATTGCGATCCAATATTTGCGGCCGAGTGAGACGGCCTACTAGATTCTGATTGAGCATCCGGAGGAGGAACGTGAGTACGTCAGGGACCCCGGCATTCAGTAAGTATGCACTTTGTCTTGTAGTTTGCATTTCATATTCCCTTTTCTCTATATTGATGTTCAAACTCATTTGCAGCTACCAGTGGGTTATGTAGATGGCCTCCTTCAATTGGTTGGCTCTTTGATCCACATGGTATGAAGGAGGGAGGCATTACTTAGTCTCCATTGTTATCAGGTATCTCGCTTTTTTCATTCATCTGACTGCTCTAATTCCCTTTTTACCATATTCATACTATTCTGTGCCACACTATCCTAATTTTTCATGCTCATATTGATTCTACACTGATGTTGTTCTGATACTTTGCTTCTCGTTTTCAGCCTCCACCTGCACCTGCGGCCTCGGTGGCACCGGCGGCACCTCCAGCTGCGAGCAGGAGAGGTAGACAGGCTCCTGCATATAGCAAGGGCGAGGGTAGAGGTCAGGGCAAAGGTAGGGGTACCCAGAGTCAAAGCAAAAAGTCCCAAGCGTAGGAGACTTCCTCATCATTGGACTCGATTTTGAGCAGAGATGATGTCAAGACTAGTGGCACTGAGGAGACACTGAGCGGGCACTCCGGGTCTGGGAGCGGGGATGATGAGGCTAGCTCTGAGTCAAAGAGCGAAGAAGATGATACCAACTCTAAGTCCCACTCCTCTGATGATAGCGGTGCCGATGGTGATAGTGCTCCTGAGTCCCCTCCACAGAAGAGGATGAAGAGGGCCTCTCGACGCACTTGATGCGACTGACACCAATTTTTGCACTTTCTTTTCGCTCTTCTCTTTTGCTTTGTAGTTCAAAACTTTGTATAGCTTCAGATAGCACCTTACTTTTTGTTTTGAACACTTGTATTTTCTCTTTGGTAAAAACTATGATTGGGAGTCGAACCCTGCAGTTTTATAAAAGGATATTTATTCTGTACAACATTTCGAGAATGGCACCACACTTGTATAAAATTGGAAGTAAATTTGAAACTGAAAATGCTTGTATTTGAATGATATTCTTAACTGGATATTGAGCGTTCAACTGACCAAAATATAAAATACAACTCAATAAAGGAAAAACAAAGTAAAAACAACCCTAACACAACTATTCACACTGGCCAAAAAAGATTCAAAACAAGGCACAAAAGAAAAAAATGGACCAACATAACACTTCTGCCCAGCTGCCTGGCCAGCATACTTGGTCGGCTGGCCAACAGAATGGACAACCGGCTAGGAAAGGTGGCCGAACGGCCAAGGCATGCGGCTGGATAGCTAGTGGCAGCTATCAGCTACTCACAGAACCTTATCTTCCATAAAGGTCTTCTCTTGTTCTTTCCTTCGATAGAACATCATATTTTCTGTAGTGTTCTCTAAAAATGGAGATTCTTCTTGTTGAGAGGCTCAAGGATTGGACAACCACTTTGGATGGCACGGAAAAAGTAAATTTTAGTGGCTTCAGCATGAACACTTTTTTTCCGTTGAGCCGCACATTGCTTTGTTTTTCGTTTCTTCATGCCGTTGTCCAATGTTGGAACTCAGTTACTCATGTGTTTCACTTTGGATCACAAGAAATATGTCCAACTCTCGAAGAGTTTCAAGCCTTAATAGAGTCCCGATGCGATGAGGAGACTATGTCTCAACCCTGTTTTGGCCATGCATAGGCCCTTGAACAGATGTGTGGCCTTACGTTACATGAAGATCGATCCTTGGCTCATGATGAGAAATTGGATGTACCTGGCTTGATTCATCACTTTTTCGGCATTAGAGACAAAGGTGACCTTCTCTAGCAAGGTTATTGTCAACATACCCTCTACTTATGTTTGCTCGCACACTTCCTACTTGCCCCTAGTTGTAGCCGAGCTAGCATTACGTTGATCGAAGTGGCCCAACGTCTCAAAGAGGGTCAGAGTTGCATAGGTTTGACATTGGCCGAAACTTTATTGGGTTTGGATGTTTTCCATCGGTGAAAGACTTCTCGGTTTGTGGGAAGTCCACTACTTGTCCAAGTATTGTCTCCCACATTCTCTCATTTATGATTTCTCACATCACTTTGGCACTCAATCTCTATTTTCTCTCAAAGCCCTTTTCCTTACGTTTCTCTCAAAGTACACATCTCTATTCTTTAATCTCTCTTATTTTTTTGTCCCTTCCCAGGTATGGATGATGGATAAGCTGAAGGTCATGGAACCTTGCCCCGAGTAATTGGCCAGATCCTACTTCTTTCGCCCACAGCTAGTAGACTATCTTGCAGAGGGATTGTGGTGTGACTGGATGTGCAGTAGATCTGCGACTGACATCGCTTGGCATTGCCCTTGGCTAAATTTGACTGAGATGAGCTACAGCATGTCTCACCAGCTGGGTATATAGTTGATCAACCTTACACACTACGTCTTCTATTTCCCCTTCCAGTTTAGGCGCTAGTTTGGACATGATCAGACCTATTCAGATGCGGGGGTTGAATACCCTGCCCCCATTTCCATCTCGTGCCTAACACTCGGCAAGATACCTCGCTACTTGGAGTATGAGAGAGCTTCTGGCCCCTGCTACCAGTTTTAGTTATGCCCTTTCTGGCGAGAGTTTGGCTTGGCTTGAGGACGAGACATTGGTTGGGCCATTCGGGGCTGCAGAGACTTCCGAGAGGGGGAGCGGAAGGCAGAGGATGATCACTTGACTTATCTATGCCCCTAGTTTATTGCTTTGACTTTTCTTTTCAAGTTTTTATGATGTAAAAGCAACTTTGATTCAACTTGAGAGTTGGTACTTGTGCTGAAATTGTGGAATTAAAGTTGTGAGCACTGAAAATTTTCATTTTTGGTCCAAATAATGGTATGTGTTGTAAAAGGTAAAATTTTGAGAAAATCAGCTTCATTAAAACTTTTCAACACAATTTTCGCCAATGGTCATTACCTAACACACATGGAATCAACCCTTAAGATGTACAACCCCGAATTAAAAGGTCATAACTGCCCACAGTTGCATTCACCATCACTACTCTATCTTGTAAGTAGCCCTTCTGCCGAATGAAAGTAACACAACTAAGCTAACAGACGATGGGAAATGATGGACCAATCAAACAAATGGACAGGACAGTTGAGTTGAAAATGGTTGTGGCCGAACTTCAGGATGAAGTTGCCTATGTATCCCAAAGATGGGAATCAGGCCTCACATAGTTAGGTCAAGGTTCGCTCGAGTATTAACACTCTCCTTTTGCGCTCTAACTTTTCCCAAAGTTGCCGTTTCGGGTTTTCAACCTTGCAAGCTCTATTTTTCTTTATTTCCAATTTTTTATGTAGGTCGACCTTCCGGGTTTTCGACCTAGCGAGCCTCTCAGGGAAAGTATTTCTTCAACTTGTCCATGTTGATCAGCGGCGAGAACTCCAAGCCATCTAAATCCATAAGGATGATTCCTCCTCTTGACCAGATAGATTTGACGATGTGAGGACCAGTCCAATTGGGTTTGAACTTGCCGCTAGGGTCATGGATGGGGCTCGATTCTCTTTAAGCACCATATCTCCTTCTTTGAGGTTTCAGGTTTGACTTTCTTGTTGAAGGCCTGGTAATTCTGCGCTAATATCCTTGGATGTGATACAACGCCTTCAACCTTCTTTCATCAAACAACATCAATTCTTCGAATCTGTTATGCTGCCAATCCAGCGTTATCTGACACTCAACCATGATTCTCAGTGACGGTACTTCGATCTTGATCAGTAAAATAGCTTCCATCTCATATACCAAGTAATAGGGGGTTGCTATAGACACCCCATTTTTGACCACCCGCAAGACTTGGACGTTTTGTCCTCGACACTCGATGATGAAGTTATGTTGATTGTGATTCGAATTCTCAATGAAGGAACGTAAGATCGCGCTCCAAAACCAATTCCAAACCTTTCATAATCATACTATTCTTACCCTAGAAATTCATTTTTAACCATTATGCCACCCTACACTGAGTGTAAAACAGTGGAACAGGGGAGAGCATTGGGAGCCAGCCGGCTCTCGATAGCGAGAAACACTGTTCTGGGTGGGAATTAGCCAGCTGTCCATTTTTGAAGATATTTACGACCAATGTTGCTCAAATTCTATAAATATGAACACATATCTCAGTGTTAGAGGTTGGAAAAAATTCAAAGAAGCTAAGTAACCCTTGAGAGCTTTTTCTTCTTGTACAAGCTACCTTTGAGATATTTTATCCTCCTTATACTATATCCATACACCATAGACAACCTTGGAGCCATACCTTAGAACCTTGGTTGAGCTTTGTGAATCATAATTCAAGCGTGAGAGTGTGCTTGGACCAAGTTTGGTTTAAAAACAAAAGCTTACTTCTTTCAAGAGGTACAAGCTTACCACCTTCACCTTTGCTATCATTTCTGTCTTTCTCTATCTCTCTCTAGTGTTGTTGTGTTGTTTTGATCTTATTTGAAGTGTTGGAACTTGGGTTTGAAAGGCTACCAAAGAATAGAAAGGGTTAACACCCTTTCTTGCTCTCTACTTCATAGCTCACACCCTTGTTCTACCCTCTTTTCTTTGCCTTTTAAATAGATTTTTAGAGTTTGAAAAAGGCTAAAAAACATGGTTTGATATCTCAAAAATGGAGAGGTTAGACACCTCTCCTTGCTTTTGTTCACTAGCCTTGTATTACCTTGTTCTTTTCTACCTTTTTTATGCCTTTTGACATGATTTTTAGCCACTGTTTTTAGCATGTTAGGGGCTGTTTTAGGGCTGTTGTAATTTATTTAATTATTGCATGCTTTGAATATCTAGCTTGTTATGTTGTAAGTCTTCATATCTAGCTCGTTGTGTTATGTTACCCATGCTTTGATAGCTTTCCTTTGGTTAATTTTCATGTGAAAAGTCTCATTCTAAATAATCAAGTTCATGTGATCGTTTCTGCCACCTCCATCTTTTCTTATTTTCTTTTGGTTTGAGAGTTACTTCAACTAATTGATGGCTATTCAAGGCATGGGAAAGAGACCTATGCTTAATGGCTTAACCTCTACAGAGGTTCATTGTCAAGACATAGGCTCTCATTCATGCCAAGAATCACTTCTCGTTTGATGTGCCTTCTCATTTAGTGGACTTGAACATCATTTGGACAAATTGATTAAGGAATGGTAAGACTAATAAAATCGGCTTAAAAGGAACTAAATCGACATAAAGAAATGCTTAGGGTTGGTTGGATTCGGCCGAACATTATGCTGAGTCCATCGTTCCGAGAATTGTCACGTATCAATTCATGATACGATGATAAGACCTAGAGTGTGTCTACTTCCCTCTTTAAGTAGTCATGATAAGAGGAAAGGGCAGTTTTTTTCGTCACATTTATCAATTTTGTCTAAACATGCTCGGGATCATCAAGCCATCAACTTGTGCTCATTGATGGTTTGGAATGCGAAATTGTTCTTCTCTTGAGTTTCACATGACAAAGAGTGGTAGAAGGGACAAATAGGGCCTAGAAAGGTTCGGTCTGCACTGTTCTCACCTCAGAGCACAAAACACTTTTGGGCATAAAATTTGGTGTCGAGCGGCACTGTTTTGGCCCAGCCATAACTCATTTGGAGCCAGCCAGCTCCCAATGTTTGGTAAAACAGGGACTGTTGGCAAAAACAAAGGGCAGTGGCTGAAGGTGAGGCAGAGCAGTCTGGGTAGACAGAGCAGCTTCTAGGTACTATGCATGTGATCATTGTGTCTCATGGTTGTTTAGATTACTATTTTCATTAGTATTTGTAGACACCCCATTTTTGACCGTCCTCAAGACTTGGACATTATCGTTTGAACACTCGGTGATCACCGGCCCTGTCTTCTTGCTACCAGCCAAAGGTGTTGGTCGGTCGGCATTGTTTTTGGTCGGCCGGCTATTTTTGTTGGTCAATCGGCCATATTTTCCAGCCGACCCCTTTTCATCTGCTTTTGCCAGATATTTTATGCCAGCTGTCATAGCTGGCATCCACATTACACCCTCTCTATACACGTGTATGAAGGGATTTACACCTTGTGTTAGCTTCTCTTAGAAGCTTAGGAATTGAATTCCTATAAGAGGGGAGGCCCTCCTCCCTCCTCAGAGGTTCTGGGATTAAGGTTAGGAAGTTTGTATCTATCTATCGCTATAATTCCCTCTCTTTGCCTTTGTGTGTGTTTATTTTGTGACCTAAAGTGAGTTTTGTCTTACTTTTGCACTACAACACCTATCATTACACCATCCTTGATTGCTGAGGCTCTAAGGAGTTCTTGTTAGGGTTCTTGGACTGGTTTTGATCCAAGGAAGGTGCTGGAGTAGTGTTCTTGAAGAGGTTCTTCAAGGGTAAGAACCTGTCTTCTTTATTCCCCATTTTTGCACAAGCTTTTAACCTATCTTGCATATTGTTTTAAGCTTCGACTATAATTGATAAAAGTTCTGATTTTGTGTGGTTTAGAACTTTGTTTAAGGTTACTTTGAGGTTTGGGGTTGTCTCCCCCCTCCAAGGCCTTGTTAGGCCTTGTTTTAGGCCATACCTTTTGGCCATTGTTTTGGTCTTTGCATGACCTCTCTACCACTAAAATCCAGCAGATTTTCAGTGGTGGAGAGGTGGTTTTGAGGTCCTGAAAAGGAGAGGGTCATCCCCTCTCCTTGTTGTCTTTAATGCTTGCATAAATGGCTTATGTGGTAGCATGTGTGTTTAATTTGTTTTAGCTCCATTTCAGTATGTATTAGGCTTTGTTTTGCCATGATACACCTCTGTTTTGAGTTGCTTTAGACATGCCTTGTATGCTCCATACACTTGTCTTGTAATCCCATGTTTTGGCCTTGACATGCATCATGTTGTAACATGTGTTTCTAGCATGATTTTGGCTCAACTTCGTGAAGCTTCTAGCCTTGTTTTAACATGCTTGAGGTCTAATTTTGGTTGTCTTGGTCATCCATGGCTTGCTTTGTATAGCTACCATGTAATTTAGCTTGTAGGCTTTGAGTGTCCAAGTTGCTAGCATGTTCTATTTGAATCATTTCAGTGGTTTGGCATCACTTAGAATGTTATTTCAGTTCATATTTCATGCTTGAATACTTGCACTTATCACTCCTTTAATGTCTTAAAGAGTATGTGTTTTATGCCTCATGAATGTGTCACTGTGTATGTCATCATACTTAGGCCTTTGGGATGCCATTTAGGTGGGTTTTTGGGCTCATTTTAGCATGCCATACCTCTGTTTTAGGTTGCTTAAATCATGCCATGTTTGGTTGTATTAGGTGTAGTGTAACACCTCTTTGATGGCCTTGCATGCCCCATGATTTTGCCCCTTTGTTTTGGCTTGTTTTGGCTTTGGTCATTGCATGTTTTAGGCTTATTTTAGCATGATTTAGGACCGTTTTGGGTCATACTTGCCATATGCTCTTTCTTTTGTGTAGCATTGGTTCCATTCCCTTGCCTAGTTTTAAGCCTTAAGCCTTAATCATGCATGCTTGACTTGTTTATGTGATTTGGCATCACTCTTAGCACCATTTCAGAGCATGTAATGTTGTCACATTGGCATGCTTTTCCTTCCCTTTTAAGTGTACTTAAAAGTTGCCTTTTGATGCCTGAGTGATTGGGTCCATTAGCATGCATGTTTGTATGTGTATTTGCCTCTTTTCCTTTAGCATTTTGGCCACTGTTTTGGACCTATTAGAGAGCTGTCCATCTTGGTGTAAGTCCATCCTTTGCATGTTGTTGCATGCTCGCCTTGTATGTTGTTGCATACTCGGCTCATTGCATGTTATTGCATGTTTAAGTTGCATTTTGCATCCTTGTTAGCTTGCATTTTGCCATATGTTTGACATGTTGTTACATGTTTGCATGTTTGCATGTTTGTTCACATGCTCATGTTGCATTGGTTTGCTTGCATGTTTAGGTTGCATAGCATTGTGCATGTTTGCGTCCCTTGCCTCTTGATATATCATGATAGAGGTTGGGGCTCTTCTATGTATTTGTGTGCATTTCATTTGATATCAAATGCACACTTGGCCTCTTTGGCCATCATGCATCGAAATGCGTGATTGGTGGCCCGAGGGTCGAGGGCTACACTCCCTTGAGTTCATAACATGATAGGGAGGGTGGTCATGCAAACATTGCTTTGAAAATGCATTGCCATGCCTTGTCTGCCCTCTGCTACAGCAAAACAGGATTCTGCAGGAATAGATGGCCGGTCGACCATCTTCAGTGCCGGCCGGCCATCTTCAGTGCCGGCCGGCTATGTATTGTTGGCCGATGGCCCCACTTTTGGTCGGTGACTGTAATTCCATAGCCGGTGGCCTCATCTCTTGGTCGGTGACATACCACAATGCTCAGGGAGTGATTCTGGAGCTTCCTTGGGACTTGTGAAGTATTCAGAAGTACAGAGCAGTGTAAACAGAGGCAGCATGAGTATGGTGATGGATTTCCGAGCGAAGCCGAACGTGCATGCATTCCTCCCTTTTCCCGAAGCTGCTTTACTGTTTTCAGTAGCTTAATTAATTTGTTTAATTAGTTAAGTGTTGTGTAATATTTAATTAGCTTGTTAGTTAATTAATTTGTATTATTCTTTCGGCCCCTCCCTCGAGAGGGCGCAATTGTGTAACAAGCGTGCGTGTGTGTGATGCATGTCCTCCAACCCCACGTCTTTCTCCCTTTTATTTAACCGCTTATGATGGTTAGTTTTAGGGCATATTTGATTTAGCATACCTTATGCTATGCATGTTTGCATTCACTCATTTGTATTGCATACACCGGGCTCGGCGCATCATAATAATTGCATAGTACTTCAATTCCAACTTGAATACGTGTATCGAGTTGTCGCATTTCACATGCCATTCTTAGGTTAGCCGAGCCTATTCTAGTGGCATTTTGTTTGCGATGCATTAGCCATTTTAACATGGACTTGGATCATACATTTGATTACTAACATGTTCTTTGTTTTGGCTCGGAGTACACTGTGAGTGTTTATGCTTTAGCATCTTGCATTGTGTGTAAGTGTTGACATGTCAGCATACTTGCCATGAGGCTAATTGCTTTTGTGATATAATTGCCTGGTTGCCTGTGGGTGAAGGTTGGATTGCTTGAATTGGAATAATTCATCAAAATCCATGTTTTAGCCTACTTGCGAGTAGCAAAATTCAAAACCATTTCCAAACAAATGGATATGCGATCCTTTGTTCCAAGTTGGGCGATCTAGTCTATACTTGTGTGTTGTATGCATCACATAGTCATTCTAGGCTAATAACCGGAATAAGAGCACATAATATTTTCAAAACTAGATATCATGGTTAGTAGAGGCCGATCTTCGATCGGGCGAGCGGGGGTGCTCATAGATGACCTTCCCCAATCGTATCCAAGTTCCCGAGCCGAGGCAACTTTGGTGATGACGGACACGTGGCCTTAGGCACGAGTCAAGTTTTCCTAAATTCCCCCAAAATAAAATATTTAGGTGGCAACTCTGTATCTGGCAAAGTAGTCCATGTTTGGCACTTCTTTCTAAAAATCTGTTTTTCAAAACGATTTGCCGGATTTGGACTCTTTGGTGATTTATCGGTCTCGCATTGCACTTTACGGGATTAGATTCAGAACCGTGACATTTGAGTCCGAACTGTAGTAAGCCCAAATGAACAAAACGGGATTTTCCCTCCCGGGACGTTCGGGGACGTCTACAGTATTGTTGTAATTGTTGTAAATAATTATTGTTGTAATATCTTTGTTGCGGTTATTACTAATATAATGCCTTGTTTAATAACTTAGATAGCTAGTTGATATTTTAGATATCTAGTTAGTAGTTGATTACCTTAGCTAGTTAGTTACATAATTCCTTCATTCGAATTTGTAATAACAAGTTAATTCGGACACTCGGACATTTATTCGGACCCTCTTGCATGAGTGCAAATATGTAATAATGGTGTATGTCTTCCAATCCCTATTTCTTTCCCCCTTTTATTGACCTGCTTATGATGGAAGCATAGAGCATCATATTTACTTAGCATTCCCATGTTCACATACACTCGTTTCGTGTACACTTGGGTTCGGCTCATCATACTAACAGTGTCAATTTCAATCTCATTGCTTGAAAACATGATTTATCGCATGCCTTGAATTGGATCATATACCATGCTCATAGCTGAGCCTATAAAAATTGCATAAATTTGTGTGTTGCATTAGTCACATTGTATCGCTTAGGAGCATGCATATTTTCTAATTATTTTGTTTTATTTGGCTTGCCTCGGAGTACTAGGTGAGCACTTATTGTTTTAGCATATCGCATAAGTGTGATTGTTGCCCTGTGAAACGCATGATTCCATGAGGCTAAGTGCATAGCCAATATACTTTCTTGAATGCCTGTGGATGAAAGCTAAATGCTAGAATTGGAATAATTTAATTAATGTACATACAAACTCACCTTTTTTAAGTGACGAGTATCAAAAACAATTTTCAAATAAAACATAAAATCAAAGTGTTCAAATTTTTGCAAATTAGTCTATACTTTTTTTTTTTTTTTGATAACTTAGGTATCCCCAACCCTGTGACTAATCCTGAGGGGCAAGTAGTCGGTGGGAAGCCTTGTACCCTTTTCAAACTCTGCAAGCACTCACCCAATGGGAATCAAACCAAGGATGTACACCTTACCCACACATCCCAAGCACGCCCTTACCACAGGGGAAGCCTGCCCCACCCAAATTAGTCTATACTTGTGTGCAACACATACTAATGTTATCCTAGAAAACAGAACAATAGCATATAATATGATTAGCCCATACTAATGTTATGAGACACATACTAATGTTATGAGACATTTTGGTGATGATGGATAAGTGGCCTTTGGTACGAGTCATGGGTTTCCTAAATATCCCAAAATATGTAGGTGGCGACTCTGTAATCTGGTAAAGTACTCCATTTTTGGTATTTGATTCAAACATCAATTTTCCAAAAAGAATTGTCGGATTTGGACTCTTTTTCTGTTTTCACTATTTCACATTGCACATGTGGAATCAGATTCAGAACCATGGGAGTCCAAACTGTAGGGCTAGTCGTATCCGAAAGGAGCACAAAAAGTAAGCTACAGTTTTTGGGGACTCTGCTGGAAAATTAGATAACTTGACTCGAAATTCATGATGTGAAATTTTATCTACCTATATATGTTCTTTGCATTACATTTCCGTTGTTACTTTAAGTCACTGTGTTTTCCATCTACTATTCCTGGACAGTTTGCCGGAGGCTTGCCCAAAAGCTTGCCAGTCATAGGCTCTACCTTGTTGGAAACACAATTCTTGGATCTAGATTACTGCTATACCGCTTGATCCTCCTTTCACTTCTCGGTGTTAGGTGTGCGAGGTATATTAGGTAATCTTGCCGAGGTACCCTTTTGACCATTTGGCCTAGCTTTATATAGTAAGCCATAGTAACTATTCCAAATTACGACAGGATATTCACTGTAGACCGCCCGAACTTCGCTCCGCGCACGAGGGCGCGAATCGTGTTCATAGCTACTACAGTTCGGACTCCTGTCACAGTTCTGAATCTAATCTCACAAAGTGCAATGTAAGACTGATAAATCACCAAATAGTCCAAATCCGACAAATCGTTTTGGAAATCAATTGTTATCAAGAAGTGCCAAACATGGGCTTCTTTGCCAGATTATAGAGTCGCCACCTAAATATTTTGTTTTGAGAAATTTAGGAAAGCCTGACTCGTGCCAAAGGCCACGTGTCCGTTATCACTAAAGTTGCCTCGGCTCGGGAACTTGGGTACGAGAGGGGAAGGTCCTGAAATGAGCACCCCCGCTCGCCCGATCAAAGATCGACCTCTACTAACATGATATGTTGTTTTTGTAAACACATGTGTTCTTATTCTGGTTTATTAGCTAATCATTACTATGTGATACGCACAGCACACAAGTATAGACTAAATCACTCAATTTGGAACAAAACATCTCATGTTTCTTTTTCGAAAATATTTTGAAGTTGCTACCCTCAAGTAGGCTAAATGCGGATTTGCCACCCTCAAGTGGGCTTAAAACATGATTTCCCACAAACAAGTGGGCTTAAAACGCACATTTTGATGAATTGTTCCAATTCAAGTAATGAAGCCTTCATCCACAGGCATTCAAACAGTTAATCACTTAAGCAAGTAGCCTCATGGCAAGCATGCTATCATGGCAACACTCACACACATGCAAGTATGCTAAAGCGTAAATACTTACAGTGTACTCCGAGCCAAAACAAAAAACTAGTTAGAAAACAATACATGATCCTAACTATACAAGATACCTAATGTAACACATGCAAAACGCAGCTAAATAGGCTCGGCTATCTAAAATGGCATATGAATGCAACACTTGATAACATGTTGTGAAACACGTATTCAAGTAAGTTTATTGAAATACAATACAATTTGAATGATGCACCGAGCCCAGTGTATGCAAGACAAATGAATGATACACACATGCAAACATAAGGATGCTAATTGAAATATGCCCTAAACTAACCATCAAAAGCGGATAAGTAAAAGGGAGAAAAAAAAGGGGGGGGGGGTTGGAAGGAAGACATGCACACACGCACGCACCGTTATTACAACATTTGCCCTCTCGACGGATGGTCCGAATAAAAGCTAAGCTAACACTAAGCTAAGCTAACTAACTAATCTAATTAGACTAATTATTACAAACCAATCAAATAACTAGTAAACTACTTACTAATTATTACAACAATTAACTAATTAACAAATTAATTAATTTACAAATTCAAGCTAACTAACAAGTAAAGCTTTAAAACTATGCTGCCTCGGCTCTGTTCAAAGAAGTAGAAGATGCATGCTCGGTTTTTCACCCCAAAAAGCTCTCCGGTTTGCTCTTTTAGAGGCTCTGTTTGCAGGGTGTCTTCAAGAACTTGCTGCTGGATCTCACCAAAACAGTGTTGAGGAGTGCACCAGTGGCCTGCCGGCCATGAACGCTTGTTGCCGGCCACCTACCAGCCAAGGGTGTGAACTGCCGGCCAAGGATAGAAGGGTGCCAGCCATCAGTGTGGCACTGCCGGCCACTGGTGTGCTGTGACACCATTTTACAACAGAGCACAAAAACAGAGGAAATTGAGGGTCTCCCTAGGGCATGTATGTACTGTGCCACTCCTTATCATTTCAAAACATCAAGGGAGAGGCACTATTGGATCCAAAACCATCAATCAAGCATCTCAATGCATGATGGCCAAGGGTCCAACTTGCACAAATTCAATGAATGCAATGCAAACAAGACTTTAAATCCACTACCTCATCATGGATGATCAAAGGCAACAGAGACAAAGGGAATTGGCCCATTTTCATCACTTTGAGTATGAAATGGACCAATTCACCTTGTGTTCAATATGACGTCCGATTGAACACAATGCAATGCGAATGCAACATGCTTATCTTGACATGTTTTACTTGATTCTTGTTTACACATTTTACATTACCGAGCCATTCATTAACCGGTTAAGTCCAATGTGAAAAGCCCACTAAGGAAAGATGGCCTCAGCCACAAGCACCTTGAGCATGAAAGAAGACTCATGCTTTTGGTTAGTAGAAACCCTCAAGAGAAGGCTAAAACCATTAGGCATAAGAGCCTCAATTCCATGCTCAAGCCGACAAGGGGCTAAAGACCTTTTTCAAAGCAAACGAGAGAGTGAAGCATGGAGTAATATGGCATGTATTTCAGCACTGAAATGACATGCAAAATGACTTGAAACCATGCAAACAACCCATGTAATACATGTTGAAAGGCTTAAGCATCAAAGCTAGTGAAGTGTATTACACTAGAGGCATGCAAGACAATGCTCAAATGGCCAAACTAGCTCTGGACAGAGCTTAATCATGCCAAAACAGTGGCCTAAACATGCTAGAAAGGGAGCCCAAAAGCATAGACAAGCATGCATACGTATTGGCTCGTAAACAAGGCATAAGACACAACCCTCAAAAGCTATGAATAAGTGAAGTACATGAGAGTGTGACTACACTATATGCACTGAAATTACATGCTAAATGGTGCCAAACCATGCAAACATCACATGCATAACATGTTAAATGCCTCAAAACCCAAAGCTAAATAAGGCCTTTTACACTACAACCATACTAAGCAATGCTCAAATGACCCTAACCATTCAACACAGATCTAAGGTAGGTCAAAATAGTGGCAAAAACATGCTAGACTTGTAGCATAGATGGCGAGAAAAATAAGCTCATATATCGGCTGACCAACAAGGCATAATGCTCAACTTCTCAAAAGCATTGAAAGAGTGATAAACATGAGAGTATGACAGTGAAACATGCTCTGAAATCATATATATTGAATGATGCTATATCACACAAATGTCACAAATAAGGCATGCTAGGGGTCTCAAAACACAAGACTAGCAAAGCCATTTGCACTATAGCACTACAAGGCAAGCCATACATGACCAAGACCACTTAAAACAGACCTCAAGCATGTTAAATCAGTGGCAAAAATGTGCTGGAGCAAAGTTAACACATGCTAGAATGATGAACAAAAGCATGAAGCATGTTCGGCCAACAAGCATAATTGCACTACAAGTACCAAAAGCATGCAAGAGGTGACCAAATCAGCCAAAAACAGAGTTATGGCATGGAAAATAATGGCTAAAAACATGCTTGAACTAAGCAAATTCAAGGCACAAAGATATGCTACGTTGCAAGGCTACAAGTAGGATTACACTACAAGTACAAGAAACATGCAAGACGTGACCAAACCAGCCCAAATTAGAGTTATGGCAGGTCTAAAAAGTCACAAAAAAGTGCTTGAACAAAGCCACAAAGAAGTAAAAACACATGCTCATATGGTAGGCCATCTACATATGCAAACAAGACAAGAGGAGGGGGGCACCACCCCCTCCTATTTGAGGCCTCAAAACAAGTTTCATACCACTGAAATTCCTCTGGAATTTAGTGGTTAAAAGGCCAAAACAAGATGGTTTCAAAAGCTTTAAAGGAAGGCAAGAAGCTTAGCAAATAAGCCACCAAAGAGGGTGAAACACCCCTAACTCCAAAAACACTTTAAACTACCATTTTTAAGCCTTTAAAAAAAGGTTTTTTTAGCTGACAACTAGGCCAAAATCAGCATAAAAAGGTGGCCAAGCTTGTGTACAAAAATAAGCTTAAAAGAGGAAGAAGCTCACCCTTGAAGCACAGCAGCAAATAGCCACTTTTCTTGAACCAAAACCACCTTTAGCAGCCCAAAACAAGTTCCAAGGGACCTCAGCCCAATGGTGATCAAGTCTTCTTAAGGGTTGATAGGTTGAAGATGGTTGTATGCAAGCCTTCTAGCACAAAAGCTTTGGAGAGGGTGAAATCTAGAGAGAGGTTTGAAGAGAGAAAGGCTCCCAAACCTTTGCCAAATTGTTCTCAAATGTTCTAACCCTTGAATATGAGATATAAGGCTTCATTATATAGCAAAAATGGAGCATTTGGTCGAAAATATCTCAAGAGAGACAGCTGGAGCAAGCTGGAGCAAAATATCTGTCCAAAACTGCTTTCTGCCATCTGTGGCCGGCACTGTATCACTATTGGCCAGCACCTTACCATTGTTGGCCGGCAGCACACTCCCTTGGACCGAAGGGGGCCGGCATTGGCCATTCATGGCCGGCACATGGCCCAAAAATCCCATTTATGGCCCACATTCTCCACCTCTGGTTGGGCAGAAAAATCTGCTCTTTGGGCCCGACTTCAACCAGACATAACTCCTTCATATGGACTCATTTTCAGGTCATTATTGAGCCTAAATTGTATCCCTGGAAGTGTTCTTTCCAATGGTGGAAGCCTCACTTCAAAATTCCAAGTGTGCAAAAAGTTATGCCTATTTTGGTGAAGCCGCTCAATTTTGATCCTACCCGGATTCATGTCGAACTTCTCCCAAACTAGTTTGCTTCTCTCCTCTCCTCTTTTCTTCAACTCCAAACCCATAAACAAGGTGTTTTGAAAGATTTTTCAGAGATTTCATCTCTCTTTCATTCATTTCCACTTTATCCTTTGCTCGATTTACAGAAAAGTGCAACATTTAACAAAATGCAAGCGTCGAACATCATAGGAACTTTTTCAAAAACTATTTTGGAAGAGAGGGTTTCAAGGTCGAAAATCTTTTGATCAAGATTGTTTTGGTCCAAAAGGGGTACGAAGTTGGGATTTGACTCTCTCCTTGCCGAAGAAATTGAACCTTTGCCCTGCATACCTTTCACCACCAAGTAAACCATCAGTAGTGCCCAAGTCTTAAGGGCGGTCAAAAATAGGGTGTCTACACTCACCCATGTGTAGGATGTGATGAAACTCTTTGTTTGAAGTAGTACAGCCTAGATCATGTCAAAAATCTACGACAGGGTAACCCTACCCCCCATATAGGGGTGTTTTGGTTCTTTTACTTGGTATGTGCTTTTACAGTAAGACTGTACAGGATGGTTCATATTAGTATTAGTTTGAAAGAAGAGTTCAGTATGGACTGTGGTTCTTCAGTTGTGTTTTTATTTGTTGTGATTGGGCCAAAGTGCCGCCCGTTTTGATCGATGGTTTTTATTTTCTGTATTTCGCTAGGTAGTTTACCATCATAGCTTCAGAAAGACCCGATATTCCCCAAGTTGTGTGGACTCGCTTCGGTAGGCTTTGTAAAGCTCAAGACCTTGTTGGTGGTCAGCTAGTGTTAGTTTCACTTCCGCTAGTTGTTCGACGAAGACAGAACATACAATCAACAACAATAGTACAAAGCACTCAGCAAACACCTATCCATTCTGACTCAAGCAAATCGCCAACATATAACTCACCTAGACTAGGAATGGCATAGAACACAAAAGAATTAGTTTCCATGATGGCAACTTTCCCGAGGACTATGGATACCGTGAACCAAAGAATAGTTGTATATGATGAGATTATCGCTGATCTATGGCGTACATCTAGCGCATCTGCGTCAATTGTACATCCAATCCCAACTACTAAGCCAAACCCAGATCCACCTCCACTAGTGGAAAATTCCCAAATTCCAGATCCTCAGGAAATGTTTCCACCGGTCCCAATTTATAGGCATTTGGCTCAATCCGCTGCGAGAATCCTTTCCTTTGATATCAATGAAATTTATCCAGCTCTGATCAAGATTGCTAGGTTAGAGAAAGCACTGCAAAATTCCCAGGGCTTCAATTCCATTCCAGATATTGAAGATGGGTACATTAAGGCTTCGGTCAAATTACCGGAGAAATTTAGGATGCCCCACTTCGACAGATTCGATGGAAGTTGGGATCTGATTGTGCACGTCCGCTTGTTTTTAGATGTGCTAAGGCCAATGGGCCTGTCTCGGGCTAAAAAACTGTCACTGTTCAGGAGAACTCTATCTAATATAGCGGCTATCTGGTACGCTAAATTGGAGGACTCTATGAAGTGAAATTGGGAAGAGCTATCTGAGGCATTTTGTTAACCAGTATTCTTATAACACTCAGATAGAGGTAACCATCAGTGAGCTAGAGGCTACTACCCAAAATCCCAAAGAATCATTCATTGATTTTGTCGCCCGGTGGAGAGCCAAGGCAACTCAAATGACAAATAAACCTTTTGAAAGAGAACAAGTCTGGCTAGTGGTACAGAATCTTGAACCAGATATGCTGCAGAGAATGATAGTGGCACCGTTATCCATTTTTGCTTCCCTACACGAGTTGGGGGTCCAGATTGAGAGTGCATTCAAGAACGGCATCATCCATAGAACTAGTGAACCTACAAAAAGGCCATTCTTTCGGGGTACCAATGCTAGTAGTAGCACTATTCCGCGGCCTGCAAATATCAGTACAGTTTCTAGAATGGCCAAAATGGTTGACCCCTTTGCTGCTGCAACCTCGCAACCTTCACAAAACACCGGCCCATCCCAAAACCGAAGAGTTTTTACTTCCCTCCATATGAGCCCAGCCTCGTGCCCTCAAATTGTTAATGGAAAAGGGACATCTCAAGCCTCTCGATCCTCGACCACTTCCTGACCCATTACCACCCAAACATGATCGTACTCAATATTGTAGTTTCTACCAACAACATGGTCATCCCATAGATCTGTGTTACCGCCTACGTCATGAGATCCACGATCTCATTAACAACAAAGTCATCACCCCACCCTCCAAACTAAACGTAACTACCAACCCACTTCCTACACATAACCAAGTCCTCCCCACCCAGAAACATTAACCAAATCGATACACTACCACCCACCTATAATCCCAGTGCATATATTACCCTATCTTACCTACCCAAGCTAGAGGTGATTATTCCAAAAGGCATGGACATGTGCATGATGGACTTAACACCGCAAACCCAACCTGAGCCCATAGCGACAAAAGTGGAGAAGAAAGAATGTGTAATAGAGAAGGATTCACCTAATAACCATGTCATAGAGAAAGGAGCCTCACTTACAGAGGAATATGACCCCATCTTATACATTGTGGCCGTCGATGAACCAAAGCCAATAGTCATACTACCGAACTTCCTCAGTATCAATGCTATCGGGGAGGATGAATTAGGGCAACATCAGCATGAGTGGCCTGAATAAGGCCTTAATGATTTGGCTAAAATGGTAGAGGACTTGGGCGAGCTGGAAGAGGATCTAGACAACCTCTACTTCTTTGAAGAAAAGGATACAAGCAGTGTACAATTGGGTTGGTGGGATCCCAGCCAACTCGAAACCAGCAATGGGTGGTTAAGCAAAGAGGAGTTAGATATAGAGGAATAGATAGGAGAGACTGGGAAAGAAAAAGGAATTGGTGCTAGCAACAAGGCTAAGGCTACACCCCTGACTAAGAAAGAATAGGCATTGGAGCAATTCCAGCGGGAAAGGATAAAAGAGATCTAAAGGAAGGTAGCCCTAGAGCAAGGTAAAGGGAAAGAAACAGAGGAGATTGAGCCTACAGTGGCAGATGTCCAAAATATGAGAAAGATCGAATGGGTGCCCAATGACAGGAAAAGAATGCCGAGAAAGCTCAAGAAGTACTGGAATGCAGAAATCAAGACTGTGGTGAGAGAAGAGTGGTATGATGATGGGGGTGTGATGTGAACATGCTTCACATAGAACTAGATAATAGCTCAGCCTTGACTACAGAGGAGTGGTGGGACGATAACAATTTGACTCACATATACACAGATGAAGGGTGGAAAGTTAAGAGCCCTGATGACACCTGGTATACTGACGAGATTAACCATATGACCCAGAGTGGTCAGTACTTCAAACCCGCGGCCTTAGATCAGCCAGAGTCCTCCAACAAAGAGGCTGAGAAGTCAAAAGAGAAGGATGCTAAAGAAAACCTAGTCTTGAAATAGCTCAAGACAATTTAGGCTGACATATCAATCTGGGGACTAATCATGGCTTCTCGAGAGCATAGGCAAACACTGCTAGAAGCAATGAACCAAACAAAACTGTCTATCGACACGACAGCTGACCAATTTGGTGTTGTTGGTCACATCAGGGGACGTTACACCGGTGATATCTTTTATGGATAAAGAGTTGCCACCCGAGGGTGTAAACCACAACAGACCTCTATATATTAATCTTGAAAGTCGAAAAAAAGTGGATTCTAGTGGTGCTGGTAGATAATGGTTCAACGATCAACGTATACCCGGCGAGGCCCGCCTATGCTATATGTTTGAGGCTAGCTGACTTTACGCCCACAACCCAAGCCGTCCGAGCTTATGACAATACTGCCGGGATGTTATGGGGACATTCAAAAGCAAAGTGTTGATTGGCCCGTTTGAACATGAGGTAGAATTCTATGTAATGGATGTACTAGCAACCTTTAACTTACTCTTGGGAAGGCCTTGGCTGCATCAGATGAAAGCGGTGTCATCAACGGTCCACCAGTTGATGAACTACCCCTTCAAAGGTGGGATCGTTATTGAGTACGGTAATTCTGCGATCCATCCTCCCCAGGGAACTACCACACCAGTGTTGGAAATCATACATTGGGAAGAGGACATATTCCTCTCTAGCTTCTCACTGGCAGAAGCTCGGTTGGTCCAAACTATCATGGCGGAAGACGATGGGAATTACGTGAGTGCCTAGTCTATTTACATGATGAGCAAGCAAGGGCATATGCCTAGATCAGGACTAGGCAAAAGTGGTTGACAGAGGAGTACTGTTGCCAAGGAGATGAGTCACAACCCTTACGCTTTCGGGCTGGGATACAAACCTACTGTTGCAGATTGGAAAAGGAAGATGAATGAGTTGAGAGGGAGAATCAAAGCAAAGAAGACTAGGAAGCAATATAAGTTAGTCCACAAGCCAATACGGGGAACCCTGAATGGATGCTTTGTCAGCCAAGGGGAAGATTTCCCCTTCTGTGGATTTCCAGAGCCATGGTATGACTGGGAAACAAAGACAAGGTACTTGGGGTTTGAGATCTTCGTCGGACACCAATTACCAGAAGAAGAAGATGAGCAGACAGATCTGAGTCCTAACATAGATCAAGGCAGGATAGCAAGCTTGGATATTGAAAAAGAAGAGTTGTTGGGAAAAGCACTGGCAGACTTACTAGCGAGTTCTACTACAGACACTGAGCCCGCCAACTTGGGGATAGATTTACTATCTCAATGATCGGGGATAAGCCGGTAGCAGATTTCTCCAATCTTATCATGGATGCATCTGAGGCTCCATGCCTGGTCTGGAAGTTTGAGAAAAGGCGTCATCAGTAGTTCTGAATCGGATAGTGAGTCCAAATTTGATTCCATTGAGTCTGTGGAGTCGGAGTCAGATTCTAGTTCGTTTGAGCTGGTATTTCTGGGAGTGGCAACCCGGATACCAAGGTCTTGTCCCAGTCGTCTTTCAGTTTTTCTTTTGAGTCAATTGTAACCGAGGATCCGAACTGTTTGAATGGAAATGCAATAGACTTTGCCTATTTTTCTGTGTCTTTGGTTTGTTGTGTTGATCTTAATTTTCAAAATTTCGACATATATGAATAGGAAAAAATTCCTCGGGCTTTGAAAAATTTTGTTGACCAAGAGGAGGAGAGGTGTGTTAAGCCTTGTTCTGATGAAATCATCGCAATTAATGTAGGTACTGAGGAGGATCCCCGCTTGGTCCAGATCGAGTCCACGTTGTCTTCAGAGGAGTGCGAGCGTTTAATCGCTTTATTAAAAAATTTCAAAGATATTTTCACGTGGTCCTACGAAGATATGCTTGGAATCGACCCTGAGATTTTATAGCATTGGATCCCTCTTGACCCTGAGGCCTGACCAGTTAAGCAGAAGCTGTGCAGAGTCTGCCCGGATTGGGCGTTAAAGATCAAGGAGGAGGTCACCAAATAGATTGAGGTAGGATCCCTCTTGACCTTGAGGCCTGACCAGTTAAGCAGAAGCTGTGCAGAGTCTGCCTGGATTGGGCGTTAAAGATCAAGGAGGAGGTCACCAAATAGATTGAAGTAGGGTTCTTACTTATATTTGAGTATCCGACGTGGTTGGCCAATATTGTTCCAGTTCCGAAGAAGGACGACAGAATTAGAGTCTGTGTCGACTTTAGGGACCTGAACAAAGCGAGCCCAAAGGATGACTTTCCACTGTCGCACATAGATGAGTTGGTGGACTTTGCTGCTGGCCATGCCTTGTTTTCTTTTACGGATGGATTTTCTGGGTACAACAAGATTTTGATGCCACCGGGAGACCGGGAAAAGACTACTTTCGCCATGCCATGGGGTATGTACTGTTATCGAGTCATGCCGTTTGGGTTGAAGAATACTAGGGCTACCTATCAGAGGGTTGTGACCACCATTTTGCACGATATGATCCACAAAGAGGTTGAGATGTATGTGGATGACATGATTATCAAATCTAAAGAGCGAAAAGGCCACTGCACCACACCGAAAAAATTCTTTCAACAAATCAGGGAATACAGATTGAGGTTAAACCCATAGAAATGTACCTTCGGTGTAACGGCAAGGAAAATGTTGGGGTTTCTGATCACGCAGAGGGGAATTGAAGTAGATCCTTCCAAAATCAAGGCCATCTTAGAAATGCCACCACCAAGGACTGAAAATGAGGTGCGCAGCTATCTGGGCAAAGTGCAATTCATAAGATGGCTTATTTCCAAATTAACCTTAACTTGTGAACCACTATTTGGTCTCCTGAAGAAAGCAAAGAAGTTCCAATGGGATGATAGCTGTCAGTATGCCTTTGAACAAGTCAAGCAATACCTTGAGAATCCACCTGTGTTGTCGCCATTAAAGCCCGGGAAACCTTTGATTCTGTATTTATTAGTAATGGACTCGACCATAGGGTGCATGCTCGCTCAAGAACCTAAAGATGGTGTGGAGAAGGCCATCTATTACTTGAGTAAGAAGATGATAGACTACGAGACCCACTACACTCCCTTGGTGAAAGCTTGCTTAGCCTTGGTATGGACAACTAGGAAGTTCAGGCACTACTTGTTAGCTCATTCTATAATCCTAGTTTCGAGATTAAATCCCATCAAATATCTTTTTGAGAAACCAACGCTTACAAGTAGGCTAGCTTGTTGGTTGATTCTTCTCTCCGAATTTGATCTCAAATATGTTACACACAAGTCAGTTAAAGGAAGAGCTGCAGTGGAATTCTTGGCCGACCACCCAGTAGAAGGCGATGAGGCAGTGGAATACTTGTTCCCAAATGAAAATATTCTGCAAGTGGAAGAGGAAACTTGGACGATGTACTTTGATGGAGTGTCCAATCAGCACGGGTATGGGATAGGCGTGTTGCTAATAGCACCCGATGATTCCCATATACCCTTAGCCTTCAAACTTTGGTTTAACGTGTCCAATAATGAAGCAGAATATGAAGTATGTATTGCTGGTTCAGAAGCTGCCCCAGAACTAGGGGCAATAAGGTTGTATGTCATTGGGGACTCAAACTTGGTTGTTTCTCAAGCAAAGGGAGACTGGAAAGTCAAAGAAGAGAAGATGAAGGTTTACCATCAGACCCTGAATATGCTGATTCTGAGGTTTGAAAAGTTGACATTCATGCGCCTGCTAAGAGAGAACAACCGGTTTGCTGATGCTTTGGCAACTCTATCTTTAGTGGTAGACATCCCGTTGGGAGTGAAGATGCGTCCAATTATTATCGAACAGAAATGCACACCAGCTTATGAGACTATCACCGCAATAGGTGAAGTGCAAGATAAAAAACCCTGGTATTACGATATTTGGAACTTTCTGGAAAATGAGACATATCCACCAGGGGCAAATGCGAAGGAAAAATAGGGAATACAATGTCTGGCCATCTAATTTATCATCTGCAGGGGTAAGCTGTAAAAAATAGGTCATCTGGGAATGCACAAGCTGTGTGTAGAGAAAGAAGAATCGAAGCGCCTCATGGAGGCTATCTACAGAGAAGAATGTGGGACACACATGAACGATGTGATGCTAGCCTGGAAGATCCTCAGACAAGGTTATTACTAGTCGACCATGTAAGAGGATTGCATTGGTTTTGTACGGCGATGCCAGAAATGTCAAATCCATTCCAATCATAAATGTCAAAGCCATAAATTTCAAAGAAACCATTCGTTGTTACAAACCAACAGATGCACCTTTTGGTGAATAGTCAACAATATATCTATAAAAGGGTTGTTGTTGTTGTTGTTGTTGTTGTTTTTTTTTTTTTTTTTTTTTATTTTAAATCCTAGATTCCTATCCTTTTTCCACATTACTTGTCTCCATATCACTTGGAGGTTTTAATTTAATCTCAATTGTCCACCTCATTGAAGAAGGAGTCTAACGACCATGAGGGTAGAGGGAGTGATTGAAATGAAAACGACATGGTTTGTATCTCTCATTTAACTCTCCAGTTTAACGGTAGATGCAATATGTTGTTTCTGTATTATGTTGGAGAGAAATAAAAATCAGACCTCTATCATTTCCTACACCGATAGACCGGTAACGATAACTCTCACACTGGTAAACCATCACTTTCTCCAACTTACAATGGAGTGGATCTTTTGAAAACAACTACTTTGAAAAATCTAGGATTTTGCAATCTTCTGAAAATTCAGGACTTTTTAATCTTTTGAAGAATTGAATTTTTTTTTTTTTTGCCAATTTATTGGAAAGTCTTTATCCCTAGTTTTAGGGGCTTGAAAATCTCTCTTTTACCTAACCCCCCCCCCCCCCCCCACCCCAAAAAAAAAAAAATAATAATAATAATAAATTTCTCCAATTTTTTATTTTTTATGTTTATTATTATTTTTTTTATCCTCCTTAAATCTAGGGTCTCATTGTTGTGGAGTTGCATCGCAAAAATGTTCAACGAACTCTCAGGGAGTTTAATTGCATCCATACATAATTTATATTGATTCTAAATCTAGGGTCTCATTATTTTTTTATTTTTTATTTTACATATAAGGAGAATAATTAACAAATAAAAAATTTATACAAAAATAACATTTAGAATGATTTCTTAATAATATTTTTCAAGTTACGAAAATAATGGTAATTGTTTTAATTGAAAATAAAGAAACTATAACAACTCACATTATTATGTAAGAAAATGTTGTCAAAAAAATTTAGTGAAATAATGATATCACATCATCACTTACACGTAAACATAATTAACCCCACTACAAAGATGTAAAATTGTTCAATTGTTAATTATATTTAACAAGTGAGATCAATGCTCCATGTATTATGTTACTACTAGTTAGTACTATTATGTATCGATGATAATATGATATTACTACTACTTATATATTATTATATAATCTATCGTAAGATATATAAAATTCTTTTTTATTCTCTATAATATACTAGTATACTAGTATATTAACCTTGGTGTTGAATCTGAAACATTTGAAGGACAATTTAGAAATAAATTACAATTAAAAGAGTTTTAATGTAATTTAGGTCTATTTTGCAATACAGTTAAAAGCCAACTTTTTAGTTTTTAACTTTTTTAAATAACATCACATCTTTATTTCTTCGCACATCCACTACTATTATAAAAGTGTGAAGAGCCTGCCTTTTTTTTTTTACTTTTTTTAAATATCAATTTTATACTCTCAAATCTACTATATTTTCAAAAAGTCATGAAAGGTCCTATATAAAACCAACTATCTGTTTATTTTTTGAAACACTCAAAAATAATATATCTGCTTCCAAAAGTCCTATATAAATTATAGCGATCCAGGCTTAGACCCGACCCATTTATTACTGTTGAATTCGGGAAACCATGTCCGTAGCGGTTGTCCTTCTCTCTCTTCTTGTTGGATTTTGGCTTCAAGGGTCAACACCATTATTGGTAGTATTGACACTGCCTCATTCTCTTTGTTTTGTTCTGCTCCTAGAGTCGACACCAATCTTGGTGGTGTTGACACCACCTTGTTGTTGTGCTCCTGGTGTGGCTACTGAAATTTCGAGTCGACACTAGTCTTGGTGATGTTGACACCTGTCCTGTTGTTGGCCTCTAGGGTCGACACCAGTCTGGGTAGTGTCGACACTATCCTGCTGCTCAATCCTGAAAATTGCTACTGAAAAATAGGGTCGACACCATGGGTTCCTAGGGTCGACCCTTGTTTGCAGCCAACATTTGTGTCTCAACATTTTCTTCTTCAGGATCGACACCACTATCTCGAGGGTCGACCCCTGCGAGTCTTTTTTAGATTTTTGTTCAGCTTGGGCCCTACTTTTTGGAGATTTTTGACGTGTTCTTTTCATTTGACTTTGGAGCTATTATTCCATTAATACCTAGTCACTATAAATAGAACCAAAAGCACTTTTCCCTCATTTGTTACTCATCTTTCTCCCTCTTTAACCGTGAACCTCTCTTCTCCCTCTCTAAACTCTACTTTTCCTACTTGAATCCTGAGATCTACTCACCGAGATGTATCATTTCACCTTGATCCTTTGAGATAAATTGTAGATCGTGTTAAGAGCTTCCTTTTGATCCGACTGGTTCATGATTTCATTGATGTTGAGTTTTTCTGAGTTCTTTTTTTCCACCTTCTAAGCTTGAGATATGGATTCTCCGCACTTATGAGTTTAACTTAGTTGTTTGTTTGTTTTTTTTTTTCTTTTTTTTTTTTTAAAACAACATTGTGAAATAAGTGGATTTTTGAACAAATCTTTGGTTTTGGTTCGAAATAAAAAAGGAGGGGTTTTCAAATGGTTTACTGGGAATGGTTGTGGATAGATATTTAATAATAAGATATGATGAAACGATGAGTTTTTACCTTGGGAAATGATTTGTAGGAGGGTTTTTGCCCTAGAAATCTCAAATGTTGATTTTGTATTAATAAATGGAGTTGTTATTGAAATGGTAAAATTGAGTTGTTACGGATGAGGATGATGGAGTTGGATATGTATTATCACTCACATCTTAAATTTTGGAAAGTTTATCTTTATTGAAATTTTCTATTTGTTTAGAGATATCTATTTTGGGCTATTGGTGGAGGATAACTATGATTGGTGTAGAAATTGCATGAGGATTGGGGAAATTGAAACTATTTTCTCATCCATTTACATTGGCAATGTTACACATTTAATACTTGCAAAATGTATATTCTCTTGAGAAAAATGGGTGAACCTGGGAGAAAGTTGTTGCTACATTACATAAGTTGGCTTGTGTGTCCATGGTGAAAGTCCTAAAAATCAGGCGTATACGTGGGTGCCGATCCCGCGGACGAAATATCCGTAAAATGGCAATAGTAGTGCTTGTATAGCCTACGTTTAGATGGGTGCCGGTTCACGGTTTCCCGCAGATGAAATTTCCGTGAAATGTGATACTTGTCTAGAGATTCCCAAAGTTACGATTCACTACTCTGTTTCTAATGTAAAGGAAATGATTTTTGAATTGTGGCATGAACCTGGCATTGCATGGCTTCAAAAAAGGATATAAATGTTTTGTCATGAGTATTGCATATGCATTTCACTCTTATATCTTTGTTAAGATTCATATACTGTGTTAGATTATTTCTAATGAGCTTTGGCTCACCCTATGTGGGAAAAACATTTTTCAGGTGCTGATGAAATATCTCCGCCAAGGCAATAGCTTGGGAGGACCTGGAGCAAGGATTTCATTTTGTTGTATTTACTTGTACAAGCCTAGGGCTTTAACTATATTGGATTTAAATCTATTTTGTTGTAACCAAGCATTGTCTTGAAAAACTGTAAGCCCTTAGGGCATTTCTTAATTGCTTAATGCACATTCTATAATGTAACATATGTTATATATTCAAGGATAGGCTTGTGAATGTATACCTGCGTATGTTACTCTTTTGTAAACTTAATTGGAAACTAATGGAAGATAATTACTTTATTATTGTTGTTATTTATTAATGTTGTGGATGAGTTACTGTATTTATTTCAGGGCTTTACATAGATATAAACAAAACGTCTCATTTCTTATAAAAAAAATAAAAAATAAAAAGTTGTCTCTATTTTTTTCATTGATGATGATTGAAGAATGAAAAATAATTACTCTTTCTTATTTCGTGTGTTTGCTTCTATACTGATATATATAATATTTACACTTGTCCAGATCAAATCAGTGTGAATAATTTTGGTTGAATATTAAAGTTGTATACATTCATTTGAATCTAGATAAAGAAAAGCACATGCGTTTTTTAAACAGAGATTTGTCTTGTATCTCAAAATTTCACAAGTTATCTTCATACACTTTTTAAAAAAAAAAAATTTATATTTATAAACTGTAATATTTTACATGGTACTTTAATAACCAAGCTATGATGTCAAAAATTCTAAACAAGAATCACTTTTGTTGTTTTTATTTTTTAAATCTGTTTTTCAATTTTTGATTTTTCATATTTTCTCAATTTTGGTGATTAAAAATACTGAAATTTCTTCATATTTTATATTTAAATTATACTTTTACATGAAAATTTAATATCTAATAATCTAAATAGAATTAAAAAGTAAAATATTGGTAAAAAAAAAATTATAAATTCAAACATGTATTGATTTTATTATTATATATATATATATATATATATTGTTTTTATTATTATTATTATTTAATATTGATATTTTTTTCCAAAAAGAATACAAAACAAGTTATTTTTTAAGTATATTTATATTAAGTGAATCGAAATCTAAATGGAAAATTCAGAATTAAAAAAGTATTAAATTAAGTGAATCTAAAAAGAAAATAAAAGGGTTATTTAAAAACAAAAACTAAAAAAAAAAAACTAAAAAAAAAACCAAACCAAACCAAACCAAACCAAATACTATAAACTTCTCTTTTTTTCTTTTTTTTTAATCTTTCTTCACTAATCTCTAATTTTATACAAACTATTCACAAATTTCTTTCAATTTTTATGTAAATTTATTAATCTAATTAAAAAAATAGTACATACACACAAAAATGTAACACTTAAAATTTACATTATGACCAACTATTTAATTATGAATAATTAACTTTTCATTGTTATCTATATTACATTGTTACAAAAGATTTCACGTGTAACGTCCCAAAATAATTACAATAAAACCAACCATAATATTAATAAATAACAGTACTATTCTGAATACAATGTCCCTTCCATTTCATATGATTCCATAGTACAAAAGATAACACATGTAGTTATACATTCATATGCCCTAACTGTAAATCTATAGCATGTGTTACAAGTTCAAGATTTGAAATAAAGGTTAAACAAGTAGTAAATGCCCTAAAGGCTTACAACATTCTAAAACTATGCTTAGTTACAACAAAATGGATTTAAATTCAATACAGTTAAAGCCTTTGGCTAGTACAAAATAAATACAACAATACACAAAAAGAAGCCTTCAATTCCGAGTCCTCCCAAGCTATTGCTTTGATGCAGGTATATCATCAACACTTGAAAATGGTTTTCCCACATAGGGTGAGCCAAAACTTAGTAGAGATACTACAATACATTTTATGAATCTTAGCAAAGATATAAGGTGATATGCATATGCAATGCTCATGCCAAAACATTTTATATCACTTTCCCTAAACCATGCAATGATAGATTTATCACAATTATGAAACCATTTCCTTTACAATAGAAAAAATAAATAAATAAATAAAAAAACCGGGTAGTGAATCATAACTTCTGGGAATGTCAAAACAAATACAACCTTTCACAGAAATTTCATCTGTATTAAACCGTAGACTGGCACCCATGTAAACGTAAGCTACACAAGCACTACTATTGCCATTTCACAGAAATTTCATCTGCAGGATCAGCACCCATGTAAATGCGCAGTTTTTAGGACTTTAACCATGGACACACAGGCCACCTTATTTCAACAAGACAACAATTACTTCCCAGATTCACCCATTTTTTCTCAAAACATTGCACATTTTCAATGTAGTAAATATGCAATAATGCTCAATGCCATGGATGAGAAAATATTTTCAATTTTTTTAATTCTCATGCAATCTCTACAACAATCATAGCTATCCTCCACTGATAGCCTAAAACAAATATCTCTAGACAGATAAATAACTTTCTTAAAAATAAACTTTTCAAATTTCAAGATGTGAGTAGTAATAAATACCTAACTCCACCATCCTCATCAATATCAACCCAATTTCACATTTCCAACATCAAGTTCAATTATTTATACAAAATCAACATTTGAGATATTTAGGGCAAAATTTTCATTTTCTTCCACAATCAATTCCAAGTATCAAAACCAATTATTTTATCACAACTCCACCTCATTTCCAATTCCACAACCATTTTCAAAAATCCATTTGAAAACCTCTCTTTTGACTTTTAAACCAAAACCCTAGGTTTGTTCAAAAATCCCCAAATCAAAATATTGTTTATAAATAACAAATAACTAAATAAAAAATCATAAGAAAGTGCAGAAAATCCCTACCTCAAGCTTAGAAGACAAGAGAGAGAATGAAGAGACTTCAAAAACGCCGAAACCCAACTTTGTTCCGATTAGAATGAAGCTCTAGATGAGCTTTTCCTTTTTAACAAGGGGACTAGGGTTGAGAAATCAATGGATGAGGATGTATTTGTAGAGAGAATGTGAGTTTTAGAGAGAGAAACTCTAGATCTAGGGTTTTTAGAATGTTTTGAGATAGAAAGTTATGAAAAAGTGACTAAAAAAGTGACTTTTATGGACGGATATACATGCAGACCGCTCGAGCGCAAGAAGTGTCGCTCGAGCAACTAGACATAATAAGTGTGACTGCTCGAATGCACAAACTCAAGCGAAGAATACAAACTTCCATAAGTTTTACGGACAAAGGGTCATTGCTCAAGCTCAAGAATGACCGCTCGAGCCAACATTGCTCGAGCGGAAGACGTACCACTCGAATGTAGAATGCCAACTCCTAGGATCTCTGCATGCCTACAAAAGTATCGAGAGTTCTCAAAGACTGCTCGAGCGCAAGTGTAGCTCGAGTGAAGAAGCCAAAATTTGGGTAGAAACCATTATGAAAAAAACGAACTCCCAACCTATTACAAACGCAACCAAGACATTCCCATAACCAAACTGACTGAGGAATGATGAGAAAAAAGACATGAACAAACATATAGAACAATAAAACCTGAATCCAGAACATCAACAGGTCGGGTCTAAACCAGAGTCGCTATAACCTTTACCTCTTAAGGAATTTCATCCCTAAAATTTGAGCCAATTGCAAAACCTTGTTTAAGCCCATTGCAGCAATAATAGTAATTCAAATTCATCACCCTAACCTACCCACCAGTCATTTATTCTTATTACCATGATAAATACGTGCTCATTTCTGAATATACAATTCACATTTTCAAAACATATACAATGTTTATATTACATTAACATAACAAAATTTAATACATGTTCAAACATCAACAAATAAGTCCCGATATTTCTCACGGACTTCCAAGTCACGCTCCCAAGTTGCTTCCTTAATCTCGTGATGTCGCCATAACAGCTTCACCAAAGGAATTATCTTGCCACACAAGACTTGGTCTCGAGTATCTAAAACTCTAACTGGCCTCTCCTCATATGAGGCATCCTCATCAACCTCTAGCTTGGTCCAATCGAACACATGCGATGGATCTGGCTCATACTTTCGAAGCATACAGATATGAAACACGTCATGAACCCAGAAAGTTATAGCAGCAAGGCCAAACGATAAGATACCTTCCCAATCCACTCTAGGATTTCAAAGGGTCCAATAAATCTATGAGACAACTTCCTGCTCTTCCCAAACCTCATCAAACCTCGTCTAGGTGATATTTTCAAAAAGACGTGATCTCCTACCTCAAAGGTCAACGGTCTCCTCCTACGGTCGACATAGCTCTTCTGGCGACTCTAAGTTGTAACAAACCTTTTACGAGTAACCGCAACCTTCTCTGTAGTTTCTTGGACTAACTCAAGACCTATCATTGGTGCATCACCCACCTCGACCCAACACACAAGAGATCTACATGGTCGGCCGTACAAGGCCTCAAATGGTACCATGCCAATACTTGATTGCAAGCTATTATTATAGCCAAACTTCAGTAAAGGTAAGTGCCTCTCCCACAACCCCGTAAAGTCAAGAACACAACCCCGAAGCATATCCTCAAGGATCTAAATGGTACGCTCTGTGTAATGACACCAAAATGCGTATAAGAAGTCACCTTTATTTAACTATGACATGATGTGTTTTCCTTTAATTATATCTATTCGAATTGAAACATTATCTGTTGAGTTACGGATTTAAAATTGAAATTACCGACCTTTATGGGTTCAAAAATTAAAATTGAGTACTTGGTTATGTTAATGGGAATTTTTAGAACTATTTGGGAAAATTAATTAGAAATCTAATTTGTCTGATTCGTTAATGTACGTTTGGGTGGTTAACTTGGTACTGTAAATTGAAGGCCTTAGAGGCTTCAGAAACCAGAACAGTGGACATATTTATGATCAGCACAATTTTTAGAGTTATCTGGGAAGTTTAATTGAAATTTGATTTTGTACGATTCGTAAAGATGTATTTGGCTACTCCTAAATTGTCATAAGTATTTATATATATATATATATATATGGATGTCTATGATGAGGAACTCAACATTTTGAGCCCAAAAATATCTAGAGAAAAGGGAGGGAGACACGTGAGAAAGAGAAGGGAGAGAGTTTTGGAGAGAACTCAACGAGAAGAGGGAAGAAAGAGTAGAAATGAAAGAAGACATCAAAGAATTGGCTTGAATACATCATGATTATGCAAGAACAAGTGATGACAAGGGCTTAAGGTAAGACTCTCCCTTTCAACACTTGAAGATCACAAGCTAAAGAATGAGTTCTTGGGTTATCTATAATTATATTTATGGGTTTGGTTCATTCAAGCAAGAAGATGATTAATCTTTATACATAGCATGGATTTATGTTACAACTTAACTTCTTGTAAGGATTTTATGGCTCTTAAAGAGGCTAGAGAGGATTCTACCATGTGAATGAGTTTTAAACCCCAAATCACGGTTACCTTATGCTTTTGTGTTCTAATTTGTAATCTTGTTCTTGTGATTGAGAAGAGTTGTATTTTGGAGTTATGAATTGGAATGGAAGCTAAGAATGTGAAATTTATCTTGTATTAAAGAATTTTGGGCTTTGATTTACATGGAATTGAGGTTTGATTTTGAAAATGGGAAGTCCCAATTTTTCAGCCATTTTCGGGCTGCAAACTGTCCAAGGCCGCATCCACGGCACTGTTCCCCCGCACGTGCGTAGACAGCTCTGTCCAGCCAACTTTGAACAAACATATCTTTTGCATCCGGACTCCGTTTTGAGTGATTCTTGAACCTAAAATCAAGCCCCGGAAGTCTAGTTTCCAATGGCGGTGGTCTCATGCCAAAATGCTAAATACAGAAATAGTTATGCCCAAATTAGTGACTACTGTTCACTTTCTGTCAACCAGTTTTGTCCCATTTCTTCACCTAAACCATTTCCCATCGATTTCTCCTGTTTTCTAAGACATGGATTATAACTTATTAAAGAATAATGAGCTTGGTACCACCATGGCTAATTCATTGAATGATCAAAGAGAATAAGTAAAGGATCGAGTATAATCTCATATTATGTGTTGTGCAATGTACTTGTAGGTCGAGACGAGGACATCATCCCATTACTACCGGGAGCCGATCACTGTGAGTAACAGTACTATCAATGTACATCTAGTACTGTTAAGAATTATTGTTATTAACATTCTGTTCTCTGTGGGCAACTATGTTAATGTGTATGTTGATTGGAAATTGGTATAAACATTGAAAGATTTGGCATACATTGATATGACTCTAAAATTATTTTGCATTCCAACCACGGTTAACGGTTAACGGTAATGTGCAATAACCTATAAATTACCTATGATTTCGCATTTGAATGGGAACGTAATACCCTGAATGTTCTGTCAAGAACTCCTATCATCTGTTTGGTTCAATATATGTCCTGTGACATAGATATCTGCTAAAGAGGATTAGCATAATTGGATAATACTATAGTAGTGCACTTTACTTACCGTTAATAACTATGGTTACTAACGCTCTGTTCTGTGTAAATGATTACATTAACATTTATATCGGTTGGGAATCAGTGTGAACTTATATAAATGCTGGAAGATTTGCATACGTTGGTATGACTTTGGAACCTTTCTGCTTTGTCATTAACGAATATTAACGCTCTGTTATCAACAAGCAAACTACGTCATTCTTAAGAAATAAATGGAACTTATGTTCATCCAGAAAGGATGGTATTTGTGCGAATCGAAGATTATTCGGTTGTATTATATATGAATCTAAGGTCATTCAGGACCTATAATATGAACACAAAGGTCGGCCACCGTTATATGACCCACGTTCTGATATGAATTATTATGTCTTTATTGACCATACTGTCATGATACATGCGTCTTCCGTTACTAAATGTTATTGGTACTTTGTTATCTGCAAGATAGCTATATTGATTCATAATGAATAAATGGAACTATGGTATCTCCGTATCTCTGGAATGTGTTACCTTTTGCTAACAATTATCAGCAACGTTGTTAAACTTATATTACCGATGGTAATTTATGTGAATAATGAGAAGAATGTATGTACTTTCTGTATGTTGCTAAAGTTAATCTGTTCTGATGATTTCTGGTATAGAGCAAAGTGCTGTACGGAACTAAGTGCTACACTTTGGTGGGAGCCACCTCTAGAATCCGTACGAGCCACCTCTTGAGTCCATACATATATATTTCTGGGCCGATGGCCGTTCTGTTATTTCTGGGCCGATAGGCCGTTCTGTTACTTCTAGGCCGATGGTCGTTCTGATATTTCTGGGCCCATGGCCGTTCTGTATCTATTAGGCCTATGGTCGTTCTGTACATTAGTAGGCTTTAAGCCATTCTGTTAAGAAAACTGGACCCATGGCTGTTCTGGAAGTAATTACAGAATGTAGTTAATCATATGCCTCTGCAGTTATATGCTTTATTATTCAAGTTAAGCATTACATTATTTATGTACTATTATTCACTGAGTTTCACTCATTCTGTATTTTGTCTGTTTCTGTAGGTAATCAACCAGTAGACCAGTCCTAACCCTTAAGGCTCGTCTCTCTCTTGTCAACCTCGGTGTGTCCAGGCACTTAGCTGAAGCCGTGCATTTTGTAAAGTGTTGTTAGTTTTTTTGGCTTATGCTTTGGTTGTCCTTCATTAATATTTTTGTTATACGCCCAATTGCGGGGCTGAGTCAGAGTATATGTGTGTAAGTTTTTTGTATATTATTTACCTAATGTGATGTTGTGATCCTGGCATAATAGTGGTAGCTCAATGGGATAGATTTTTGTTATCAAGTGCTTCCGTTCAGGCCCCATATATTACGTATATCAGGTTACGTGTCCGTTTCTGAATAAGTCATGCCTGAAACTTTTAGGGGCGGGTTTGGGGCATGACAAGTGGTATCAAAGCACGAGTTGCTATCTCACACATGAATCCATTGAGCTTTAGGATGTCTAGAAAAGACTTAGGCATCATGCATGACATCCTTTGTGCATATGAAAGGAATTGATAGCAACGATAATGGTACATGTAATAACGCTAACCGCAATGGTAACTATTTATGTCTGTTGTACATTTCTTGTATATATTGCAATTAATTGCTATGCAAAACATGGTCAGACCTGCAGATGGGATTAAATCAATAAAGTTGCGCAGCGGAAGCGTGGTGAGGGTTCGTACTGGTCGGTAAGACAATTTATATGTAAATGATTAAATGAAATGTGTGTTATCGGTTGTTAGTCATCTGTGAGAAATGATGACGATATAAGTAGGCTTTTTAGCATCTCTTTACGTAAATTGATTAAACTCTAAGCATGGGATATTCTAAGATCAAAGGAAATGCTATATGTGATACTCTAACGTTAAGCTAGATCTATGCCTTCCTTACTATAACTATGTTTAGATCTATGATTTTGAGAAATTACTGCATTTGAGTGTTTTGATAAGATGTGTTTGTGTATTAATTGCAATTGTGTTGAGTACGATTGGCTGTAAGACGCATATAATGACCTCTCTTAGAGTGTGTAATTTGTTTATGGAAACCTGTGAGCTGAAATGTGAAATTTGAAATCTGAAATCTAACTCTGTCATCTGTAATCTATTTTGTTATGTGTAAATTGTAATCCATAATCAGGATTTCTTCTAAAGAATGGTTGAATGACATGAAGGACCTTACCCATATTACGTGTCTACATACATGAGACTAAAGATAGACAACTATGGACTACTTCAAGATCAAACTAAATGATTAACAAACGGATAAGTTACTGTAAGAATGAAAATCTTGTTCCTGTATACTAATGACTTAAGATTGAGAAACCATTTCTGTGAAATATTTCTGTGTATGTTAGATATTGAAAATTGTTACATTAATCCCTATTCTGTATTGGAAGGATAGGCAGTTATTGACTATTTTGAGACTAAAGTATATGATTGGTAATCTGACAATTTATCGCAAGAATGAAAACCCTGTCTAGGTGTATGAGCGACTTAAGAGTAAGGAATTATTTCTATGATGTATTTCCGTGTAGATATGTAAATACTGAATATTACAAATTGCCACCCTAGTCCTCTATTTTGTATTGCAAGCGAAAAATATGAATTGTTCTGTATGATGTGGTAAACTTTGTTAAAACGAAGGGACATGCAGATATTGTATATTGATGGTGGGTTAATGATATGTACTAGGCATTTACTTCCTCTTGTATGCTTATACCGATGTGTACCACACTCATGATAGGATGACGAATGGACTTACTGTCGTATTGAATTGACCTTGCTAAGAATCCTAACTCTGATATTATCGGTCAGATCATTTGGTTCAGATGGATGTGATTACTGTATATGTAACAAATTTATGACCCTAGGAATAAACTCAGTAGGACCTATGTATGTGAAGTAACTAGATACTCTGTTATGTTAACAGACTGAGCCAGACGACTGGTCTATAATTTTGTATGGCTGTTGCTGACCCACGGTAAAGATAAGTTGTGATACGAAACCATGTGGTTGATCTCGTGTCTTACAGTAGGAAAAGAAAGAACCGTCTGAATAGTGGAATAGTGAAATGATTAAAAAGAGGCCAAATTAATTTGTGTGTAACAAGAAGAAATGCTTATTAAAGAAAGATGTCACACCTTATGGTTATGACTGATTAGGCAGGTATGATTTTGAATTTGATTTCCGGTTTTGGTTTTTGAGTGGCTCCCTTTGCTCAAATAATGGCTGTTATAGTTGTATTTATTGTTCCGATTTGGACTTGTGATGGCATGACTAAGTGTCTACGATGGTATGTCTGCATGAATTTACAAAGCTGTATGTTATTTGTTTGGGTATCACCGTAATTATTTGATTTGGAATATGGTTCTCTTTGTGTTAATATATCTAGACGTGAAATTGTGAAGAATTAACGATATTGACTGGGATTCTTTTTCCCATTGTTCTGCCCTTGTCAAGAATTCGTAGATATGGTTTTGAAGCAAATGTAACGCTATGAATTTTTTATGTTTTCGGAAATGGAGAAATACTAGAAACTAATAATGAAGCTAGTGGCTACGTACCTAAGTAACTTATTTGTGAATGCTGGATCAATTTGGTTATGAAATAGAAGAGAATGTTTTGTTACCGTGATTGAAATTAACGTATACTATGAGAATTAATTGTGATCCTTGGAACAAACTTCATTGACATTGATTGTGTAGAAATTATGAACTGTTCAATGATTGAGGAATATTGAACCTCCAAGATGAGACTGAACTATGATAGGAAACCGAAATTTGTGAACCGAACTCGTGTTAAGGTAAATCAAGTTTGGAGGACCAAACTTCTTAAGGTGGGGAGAATGTAATGACCCCAAAATGCGTATAAGAAGTCACCTTTATTTAACTATGAGATGATGTGTTTTCCTTTAATTATATCTATTCGAATTGAAACATTATCTGTTGAGTTACGGATTTAAAATTGAAATTACCGACCTTTATGGGTTCAGAAATTAAAATTGAGTACTTGGTTATGTTAATGGGAATTTTTAGAACTATTTGGGAAAATTAATTAGAAATCTAATTTGCCTGATTCGTTAATGTACGTTTGGGTGGTTAACTTGGTACTGTAAATTGAAGGCCTTAGAGGCTTCAAAAACCAGAACAGTGGACATATTTATGATCAGCACAATTTTTAGAGTTATTTGAGAAGTTTAATTGAAATTTGATTTTGTACGATTCGTAAAGATGTGTTTGGCTACTCCTAAATTGTCATAAGTATTTATATATATATATATATATGGATGTCTATGATGAGGAACTCAACATTTTGAGCCCAAAAATATCTAGAGAAAAGGGGGGAGACACGTGAGAAAGAGAAGGGAGAGAGTTTTGGAGAACACTCAAAGAGAAGAGGGAAGAAAGAGTAGAAATGAAAGAAGACATCAAAGAATTGGCTTGAGTACATCATGATTATGCAAGAACAAGTGATGATAAGGGCTTAAGGTAAGACTCTCCCTTTCAACACTTGAAGATCACAAGCTAAAGAATGAGTTCTTGGGTTATCTATAATTATATGTATGGGTTTGGTTCATTCAAGCAAGAAGATGATTAATCTTTATACATAGCATGAATTTATGTTACAACTTAACTTCTTGTAAGGATTTTATGGCTCTTAAAGAGGCTAGAGAGGATTCTACCATGTGAATGAGTTTTAAACCCCAAATCATGGTTACCTTATGCTTTTGTGTTCTAATTTGTAATCTTGTTCTTGTGATTGAGAAGAGTTGTATTTTGGAGTTATGAATTGGAATGGAAGCTAAGAATGTGAAATTTATCTTGTATTAAAGAGTTTTGGGCTTTGATTTACATGGAATTGAGGTTTGATTTTGAAAATGGGAAGTCCCAATTTTTCAGCCATTTTCGGACTGCAAACTGTCCAGGGCCGCACGTGCGGCACTGTTCCCCCGCACGTGCGGAGACAGCTCTGTCCAGCCAACTTTGAACAAGCATATCTTTTGCATCCGGACTCCGTTTTGAGTGATTCTTGAGCCTAAAATCAAGCCCCGGAAGTCTAGTTTCCAATGGCGGTGGTCTCACGCCCAAATTCTAAATACAGAAATAGTTATGCCCAAATTAGTGACGACTGTTCACTTTCTGTCAACCAGTTTTGTACCATTTCTTCACCTAAACCATTTCCCATCGATTTCTCCTGTTTTCTGAGACATGGATTATAACTTATTAAAGAATAATGAGCTTGGTACCACCATGGCTAATTGATTGAATGATCAAAGAGAATAAGTAAAGGATCGAGTATAATCTCATATTATGTGTTGTGCAATGTACTTGTAGGTCGAGACGAGGACATCATCCCATTACTACCGGGAGCCGATCACTGTGAGTAATAGTACTATCAATGTACATCTAGTACTGTTAAGAATTATTGTTATTAACATTCTGTTCTCTGTGGGCAACTATGTTAACGTGTATGTTGATTGGAAATTGGTATAAACATTGAAAGATTTGGCATACATTGATATGACTCTGAAATTATTCTGCATTCCAACCACGGTTAACGGTTAACGGTAATGTGCAATAACCTATAAATTACCTATGATTTCGCATTTGAATGGGAACGTAATACCCCGGATGTTCTGTCAGGAACTCCTATCATCTGTTTGGTTCAATATATGTCTTGTGACATAGATATCTGCTAAAGAGGATTAGCATAATTGGATAATACTATAGTAGTGCATTTTACTTACCGTTAATAACTATGGTTACTAACGCTCTGTTCTGTGTAAATGATTACATTAACATTTATATCGGTTGGGAATCAGTGTGAACTTATATAAATGCTGGAAGATTTGCATACGTTGGTATGACTTTGGAACCTTTCTGCTCTGTCATTAACGAATATTAACGCTCTGTTATCGACAAGCAAACTACGTCATTCTTAAGAAATAAATGGAACTTATGTTCATCCAGAAAGGATGGTATTTGTGCGAATCGAAGATTATTCGGTTGTATTATATATGAATCTAAGGTCATTCAGGACCTATAATATGAACACAAAGGTCGGCCACCGTTATATGACCCACGTTCTGATATGAATTATTCTGTCTCTATTGACCATACTGTCATGATACATGCGTCTTCCGTTACTAAATGTTATTGATACTCTGTTATCTGCAAGATAGCTATATTGATTCACAACGAATAAATGGAACTATGGTATCTCCGTATCTCTGGAATGTGTTACCTTTTGCTAACAATTATCAGCAACGTTCTGTTAAACTTATATTACCGATGGTAATTCATGTGAATAATGAGAAGAATGTATGTACTTTCTGTATGATGCTGAAGTTAATCTGTTCTGATGATTTCTGGTATAGAGCAAAGTGCTGTACGGAACTAAGTGCTACACTTTGGTGGGAGCCACCTCTAGAATCCGTACGAGCCACCTCTTGAGTCCATACATATATATTTCTGGGCCGATGGCCGTTCTGTTATTTCTGGGCCGATGGCCGTTCTGTTATTTCTGGGCTGATAAGCCGTTCTGTTACTTCTAGGCCGATGGTAGTTCTGATATTTCTGGGCCCATGGCCGTTCTGTATCTATTAGGCCTATGGTCGTTCTGTACATTAGTAGGCTTTAAGCCATTCTGTTAAGAAAACTGGACCCATGGCTGTTCTGGAAGTAATTACAGAATGTAGTTAATCATATGCCTCTGCAGTTATATGCTTTATTATTCAAGTTAAGCATTACATTATTTATGTACTATTATTCACTGAGTTTCACTCATTCTGTATTTTGTCTGTTTCTGTAGGTAATCAACCAGGAGACCAGTCCTAACCCTTAAGGCTCGTCTCTCTCTTGTCAACCTCGGTGTGTCCAGGCACTTAGCTGAAGCCGTGCATTTTGTAAAGTGTTGTTAGTTTTTTTGGCTTATGCTTTGGTTGTCCTTCATTAATATTTTTGTTATACGCCCAATTGTGGGGCTGAGTCGGAGTATATGTGTGTAAGTTTTCTGTATATTATTTACCTAATGTGATGTTGTGATCCTGGCATAATAGTGGTAGCTCAATGGAATAGATTTTTGTTATCAAGTGCTTCCGTTCAGGCCCCATATATTACGTATATCAGGTTACGTGTCCGTTTCTGAATAAGTCATGCCCGAAACTTTTAGGGGCGGGTTTGGGGCGTGACACTCTGACTGCCCGTCAGTCTGAGGATGATAGGTTGTACTAAATATCAGGCTAGTGCAAAAAGCATTTTGTAGACTCTTCCACAACCAAGCCGTAAAACGTAGATGTTTATCCGAGACAATAGTCACAAGGACCACATGAAGTCGAACTATGTCCCTAATATATAGGTTAGCAAGATAATCTATCGAGTCACTCATGTGAATAGGCACAAAGTGCACTGACTTAGTCAATCGATCAACTATCACCTAACTGGCATCATTACCCTATTGAGTCCTCAGAAGGCTCACGACAAAATCAATTGTGATATGCTCCCATTTCCACTCGGCTATAGGCAAGGGTTGTAACAAACTTGCTGGTCTCTGATGCTTAACCTTCACTTGTTGACAAGTAAGGCACTTCGATAGAAACATAGCTATGTCTTTCTTCACCCTATTCCATAAAAACTGACGACTAAGGTCGTGATACATCTTTGTGCCTCCTAGGTATACGGCAAGGTGTGAATGGTGAAACTCTTGGAGTAACTCCTCTCTACAAGACTCCGGTACAAAGAGACGGTCGAGGTATCTAACACTCGAGTCAGAAAACACGTTCAAGGCTTTTCCCACTAGAGATCTTCTCCTGGAGGGTTTCTACCTCGTGATCACCCCTCTATGCTTCTATAACTCTGCTCACCGGTGTAGGTTGTATAACTACTTTAAACAAAGCTACCGACTCAACAAACTCGCCAATAGCACCCAACATCTCCCATTCCTGGATGGCAATACTCGTTATACTGCTAAAGGACTTTCTACTCAGGGCATTAACCCCTACATTGGCCTTTCCCAAATGATAGTGCTACTCAAAATCATAGTCCTCCATGAACTCCATCCATCTTTTTTGCCTCAAATTCAAATCTTTCTGTAAAAACAGATACTTCAAACTCTCACGATCGGAAAAGTCCTCAAATCTTTCACCATACGAATAATGTCTCCAAATCTTCAAGGCAAAGATCACCGTTGCTAGCTCTAGGTCATGAGTAAGATAATTTCTCTCGTGTGTTTTCAATTGACGAGAGTCATAAGTTACTACCTTCCCCTGTTGCATCAAGACACAACCTAAACATTCCCAAGATGCGCCACAATACACAGTCATAACCTTAGGTCCATTCATCCGTTCATGTCAACCTGGCTCTTAGGCCTTTTCAAACTTTTATATCAAACTGGCTCATAGGCCTTCCATTTCAAACTGGCTCATAGGCCTTTCATATCCAACTGGCTCATAGCCCTTTCATATCAAACTGGCTTATAGGCCTTTCATTTCAAACTGGCTCGTAGGCCTTTCATTTTAAACTGTGTCCACCATTCAAATTAATGAATTTTACAAACTTACATAGAAGTAGCAATTGGACAATAACATATGTCAGATATTACTCACAGTGATCGGTTGATTGGTTCGCCTTGGAACTCGACCCTACACATGCCATGAACATACAAGGGTCACTAACAATTCAATCCGTTCAAAATTCACATTTTCCTCTTTAACTCATTTACAATGCTTAACATATGGCTAAGAGTGCTTGCAAGTGAAAGAGAACGGAAAACGAAACACAGAACGCGTAGACAAAATTTCAGAAAATAGGGTCCCCGCTCGAGCGTGGACTTTCCCACTCGAGCGGACCCTATAGGCCTGCAAAAGTGCTGGTTGCATCAAAAATACGCTCGAGCGTTAAATAGGGCGCTCGAGCGGAAGGCCTGTCAAAATAGCTTCCCCGGTCGAACGTGAATTACCCCGCTCGAGCGGACATCAAGTCTGCAAAAAGTACTGGGAGCGCATTTGTAGTCAGTCCTCAGAGCGACGAACACAACCAGACTCTCGGTTACAGAGAAGGCAAAGATGATCAAAACCATTACATGGGCACAATTGATTTGGAAGTGTTTATGGCTGGACTTCAGAATGAAGTTGCCTACGTATCCCAAAGATGGGAATCAAGCCTCACGTAGTTCGGGGTTAAGGTACACTCGGGTATTAACCTCTCCTTTTTATGCTCTAACTTTTGCCAAGGCGCCTGTTGCAGGTTTTCAACCTTGCGAGCTTTGTTTTTCTTCTTTTCAATTCTTTTCATTTCTTTTTTGATTTTCTTTTTTTTTCTTTTTTTTCTTTTCTTTTCTTTTTTTTCATTCTTTGCATTTTTCTTTTTTTTTTTTTTCTTCTTTTTCTTGCTCTAACTTTTGCCTGGGTCGCCCTTCCGGGTTTTCGGCCCAGCGAGCCTCTCAAGGGTAAAAGTATAGCTTTGTCCATGTCAAATGGTTTTGAGATCCTGAAGTCATCTGAATCCAAGAGAATGGCTGCTGTTCGCTGATGATGCAGGAGTCCATCCAATGGGGGCTGAATTTGCCCCTGGTGTTGTGGATCGGAACTCAGTTTTTCTTCAGCAATACTTTCTTCTTCCTCCCTCTGGGATTTGGCATTCTTGCCAGTCTTCATTGATTTGCAGGATGATCCATCTTCGGCTCTTCGAGCACATCTGACATTTTTCTGCCCCTAGGTTGCGAGCTGCTTCGAATCTGGCCACACAGGCCTCACATTGCGGTTGACCGTTGAACACTCTGAATTAAGGTCCAAGGTTTGAAAGCAAGGGGTCGAGTCTCGAGGCTGAGAGCGATCCTAGGCTGCACAATCTCAAGAGCGATTCCACACAGGTCTTCGCAGGATCGCGCAAAAACATTTTTTAAATCTTTTAAGGAAGCGACCAGTCGCTCGCGCTAAAGACAGTGTAGAACCAATCTGGATCAAGCCAGGATCCTTCCCAGTACTCACATTAACAAGCATGATTTCATTCATTAAGGGTTTAGCACGCCTCTCTTTCTCTCAGTTGATCAAATTTTTGCAAAACCCGAGGAATTCCTTCCTCTTCGTTTTCATCGCAGTGTTCAAAAGGTTTTGAAAAACTTAGGTCAATACAATGAGTTCGAGGCACAGAAAAGTAGGCAAAAAGTATTGTCGTTTCGTTCAAACTCTCTGGCACAACTGGCACAAGGCAGAAGCAAGCACAAAAGCGTGAAAAACACTGCTGTTTCATTCAAAATCTGATGGTGTAACTGGCTCCATGGCAGAAACAGACTCAAGACAAAACAAAAGACAAACGCGAAACAAAATGGTGACGCCCGAGGTAACACCCCCGGAATCACCCGACCTTTGTACAACAGGACTGACTCGATACAACAAGACAGACCCTACTGACTCAGTATGAAAAGACTGACTCAAAACAAAAGGACGGACTCAAAACAAAACAACAAGACTGACTCAATACCCAAGTCAGAATGTAGCAAAACTGGTATTTGCATGTTGCTCAGAACAGTGCATGCCATCCACCATATCTGGAGTTAATTGAGTGTCGCCCGCAGGTGGTTCATCCCCCGATCACATCACATTATCCCCCACAAGTTCACTGATCAAGTGCCGATAGACTTTGCAGAGCTTGGCACGACAATGACCCCGTTGTCAAATAGATCTTGTACTTCATGGCGAAGACGGAAGCAGTTGTCGGAAGTATGGCCAGTTTGCTGATGGAAGGCACAGTACTGGGCGGCATCATGCGTAGCCGGAAGAGGATTTGGGAGAGGCCGAGGCTCAAGGGGTTTGTGATGGCCTTGTCCAACAAGGATTTGGAAAGCTTTGGACAAAGGCATGTGGAGGGCATGGAAGACCCTCTGACCTCGGGGTTGGTACTTCTGGGTTTGTGGATTTTTGCTGGACGCACCAGTAAAGGGATTGGCGGGTGCTGGCCTGGTTTGTTGATCTCTTCTGAGTGCAGGATTATAGCTGAAAGGAACGTTTCTGATACAACGACCCTTCTCCCGGCTTGCCCCTTGATTCAAACTGCCCCCAACTTGAGTGGCGAAAATGTCGTCCACAGTTTTTGCAACAACTGCGAGCACTTGCTCTTTGTTCAGTCCCTCGGCTTTCAAAGCCTCAACAGCCAACAGAAGATGTTCATGGGGATCCATGCCCGCCCCTATCTTGTTCTTTCCACTCGCCTCCACTTTGCCAAGGGATTGGCATTCCTCAAATGCAGCCCGTTCCAAGACTGGGGAGCCTTTTGTCGTGAAACTCTTAGCATGTGCTGTGGTCGATGATGGAGCCAATGTCCCAGAGGCTAGATCTGTCACAGTTCTTTGAAGATCTTCGATCATTCTCTTTAGCTCAGAAGTGGTGGGCTCACGGGTTTGAGATGATTGGGGTCCAGGTGCATCCATCATGCATAAGTCCATGCTTTCTGGAATGAACACCTCAGGCTTGGGTAGATGGGCTGGGGTGATGTATATGCTGGGGTCGAAGGTGGATGGTAGTGTATGGATGAGGTTGAGGTGGGGAGGTGACGAGTCAGTACTAACCTGAGGTCCTTTGGGTGGAGCTAGGGTTTCTTCGTCAATAAGATCCTGAATCTTATGACGGAGGCGGATGCAACGGTTCGTATCATGACCGGGTTGTTGATGATAGGCACAGTATTTAGATGGGTCATATCTTGTTGGAAGAGGGTTTGGAAGGGGTTGGGGTTCTAGGAGTTCTAGGTGCCCTTCTTCTTGCAGCTTTTTCAAAGCTTGGGAGAGGCTCATGTAAAGAGGATGGAATTTTCGGGCTTGGGGCCGAGTTGAAGTGGTTGGTTTTTGGCCATTGAGGGAAGTGGTGATAGTGTCTACTTCTGAGCATTTCGCAGTTGTGCTACCATCAGTAGTAGCATTGGAACTGCGAGCAACATTCCTCTTCAAAGGCTCATTATCTTCTGCAAAGATCCCTTGTCTGATGGCATCCTCGATTTGAACCCCCATCTCATGCAGATCTGAAAAGGTAGGGAAGGGAAGAACAATCATTTTCTGCATAAGCTTGGGCTGGAGATTGCGCACAATCATCCGAATCTGATCTTTGTCAGTGGGCCTAGTGGTCATCATTGAGGCTTTTGCTCTCCATCTCGTCACAAACTCTGAGAAACCCTCCTTTGGTTCTTGGCGGGTGACTTCGAGATCACGAGTTGTGACCTCGATCTGTGTGTTATAGGAGTATTGAGCAATAAAGGCCTCAGCCAGCTCTTCCCAGTTCTGTTTCACAGAGTTCTCCAATTTTGCATACCAGATTGCGGCTATCCCGGACAGGGTTCGGCCGAATAGTGACAATTTCTGGGCTGTGGTCAAACCCATTGGCCTCAGGATATCAGAAAAAGTTGGAGGTGCACCATTGGGTCTTCAGAGCCATCGAATCGATCGATATGTGGCATCTTGAACCGATCCGGTAATGTCACCACTGAGTCGGTATAACCATCATCTATATCAGGAATAGAATGGACCCCCTGAGACTTTTTGAACAATTTCTCAAGCATGCTCACTTTCAATGCTGTGGGGTCCGTCTCGAGCTCAAAGGGGGAGTCTGGTAGGTTGGTGGGTGTTTTAGATAGCTGGAGTAGAATCGGGGGTGGAGCTGGCCCGCCTGGAATGTCCGTATCATCCTGGACGTGGGTTGCCTCCCCGAGTATGGTAACTCTTGGTGGAGGAGGAGCCTGGTGTGAAGTAGATACTCCGGTTTGCTGCTCTAACCTGGCAATTGTCTCTGCCTGTTGGACTATGATCACGGCCTGTTGCTTGGCGAATTCTGCTTGACGGACAGCATCCTCCTGCATGAGCTTCATACTCTCTTGAAGCTGACGCATCATTTCTTTCATCCCTGCCATACTGCCCTACAAGTGTAACTCCCTGAGTATCTCAACCCAACTGCACACAGGTGAGATGGATAATGACTGCTAATCCGAAGATGGTTAAACTGATGATCTGTGCTTGACTGGCCTTTTTACCCGGCCTCTGGCGAAGGAACACTGATTGCCCTTGAACTGAATCTCTGACCTGACAAAGTCTATCAGCACAAGTTCGGTGTACCCGGGGGATATTGGAGCCTTCTGAAGCTATGGTTCCAAGACTACCTAGCAAAAGAGAAAATGGACAGCATCTCAGCCTAATTTCACCTGAACAGATACGAGCATAGTTTGAATGAGTGTGCCCTCTACTGAATTCTGCCCCAAAATTTTGCCTCAAATCTGATACCCTCGGTAAAACTAACCCCAAAATATCGAACTGGTGCCCGCAGGCCTGATGCCCAAACCTGCAAACTGATACATGCATTCCTGTAGAGACGCACTCTAAAAGCACATAACAAGCAAGTGAGAGCCAAAACACCCCTATGTTGGGGTAGGGTTTCCCTGTCCTATTTTGTCAGGAGCTAGGGTTTCACTACGCACGCAGCGGTTTCAAACAACCTATATCGGGTAAGCAACCTGTCCTAGTTTGGAATGGTCACTACGGATTTCGATATGCACTAGGTCGAATGGTCAAAAGGGTGCCCTGGTAAAACCGGGGTTTGTGTTCCCATACTGGCAGAGCCCACAACCGGTCAGCCTTATGGTCATGCCTTGACAAGACAAGCCTCCGGCAAACCGTTCAGGAATAGCAGATGGCAAACACGGTGTCCTAGGCGCACCAATGCAAAGAAACACACAAGTGCAAACAAAACAAGATATCATGAGTTCGAGTCAAGTTCTCTAAATCCCCAGCGGAGTCGCCAGAAACTATAGACAGGCCCGCGGGGGGACCTCGCTACAGCTCGGACTCGATTTGTTGTCACGGTTCTTAATCTTGAACCAAAGAGTCCAAATCCGGCAAATCGTTTTGAGAAAACAAATTTTTTTGAAAGAAGTGCCAAACATGGACTGCTTTGCCAGATACAGAGTCGCCACCTAAATATTTTTTTTTTGGAAAATTTAGGAAACCCTGACTCGTTTGCCTAAGGCCACGTGTCCGTCATCACCAAAGTTGCCTCGGCTCGGGAACTTGGGTACGATTGGGGAAGGTCACTTCGTGAGCACCCCCGCTCGCCCGGTCAAAGACCGGCCTCTACTAACCATGATATCTATTTTGAAAACATTGTGTGTTCTTATTCCGGTTATTAGCCTAGATTTACTATGTGATGCGCATAGCATACAAGTATAGACTGGGTCGCCTGAATTGGAACAAAACATTTCATGTTTGTTTGTTTGAAAATGGTTTGATGGTGCTACCCGCAGGTAGGCTAAGACGTGGATTTGCCACCCTCAGGTGGGCTTAGAAAACATGGTTTTGCCACTATCTAGTGGGCTTAAAACTCACAGTTGATGATTTGTTCCAATCCAAATAACCCAACCTTCACCCACAGGCATTCAGGCAGTTATATCACATAAGCACATAGCCTCATGGTAAGCATGCTATCATGGCAGTCACTCACACACATGCAAGGATGCTAAAGCATAAAACTCACCGAGTACTCCAAGCCAAAAAAGAAGCTCATTAGAAATCCATGCATGATCCTAAATATATAGAAATGCCTAATGCAACACATGCAAAAATGCAACTATAGCAGGCTCGGCTATTCTAAACATGGCATATGGAATGCTACAGCTAATATGTATTCAACTTGGAATTGAAATACAAATGCAGTTAGTATGATGCGCCGAGCCCGGTGCATGCAAAACAGATGAATGAATGCAAACATGCTATCATACTGTATGCTAATTGAAACATGCCCTAATCTAACCATCATAAGGGTAAATAAAAGGGAAGAAAGACGTGGGGTTGGAAGACATACATCACACTCACGCACACTTATTACAACATTGCCCTCGCGCAGAGGGTCCAAAAAATAATATACAGTCCCAAATGAATAGTACAGTCCAAATAAATACAAAATCCTAATTAATTTACAAATTAACTAAGAAAGCATTAAAACTGGCATGCAAGCCAGGGACTGCCTTGACTCCATTCCGGATGATGAATGATGCATGTTCGGCGCGGAAATCCATGCGATGCCCCAATTAGCCTCTGTTTGCAATTGTTCTTGGAAAGCGCGCCAAGCTCCGGAAGGCTGCTGATTCTTGATTTGCTGCAACAGAGAGCAGGAAAGGGGGGCATAGCAATGTATTTTCACAAATGTATGCATGCCTCGATCCTCGTGCCACCAATCACGCATCTCGATGCATGATGGCCGAGGAGTCGAATTGCACAACTCAATATGGAATGAATGCACATGAAAATACAACAAAACCTAACTCCATCATGGATAATCCGGAGTGTCGGTGACTGGGGAATTGAGACACGTTCCGTCACTCGGAGTACGGAACGTACCTCGTTTCCCGTGCTCGGGCTAACTCCTATCCCGAACACAATGCAATATGCATGATATGCATGAAATGCAACTAAGATACAACCTAACATGCAACATGCTATGAAATGGCATACACGATGCACGAGGTAACATGGCATACACAATGCACTAACATACAACCTAGCATACACAATGCTATGGAATGAAATGGCATACACAATGCATAATGGACTTACACTAACATGAGTGGACCTCAGCCACACTCACATAAGAGGCCATTAGATGAAAATGAGACAACTCGAGATGCGTGCACGCGTGCACGCAAACCGAGGACCGATCCTAAGGCACGAATGCCACTCTAACAAGACATGGCAAGACATGGGATATGATATGCAAACATGCAAATTTCAGTAGCAAAATGAGATGCGAAACAGCCCCGAAGCATGGCAAAAATGCACCCGATGCACGAAATCAATCCCGAAATGCAAGATTAAGCACATGAAATGACTTGTAGCTATACAAAGCATGCATAATTTGAACATGAAGTGTAAAGACAGAAGCAAGGAAGCCCCAAAAAAAGCATGTTTACAGTTTAAAGCATGGCCAAACAGTGAGCACAAGTGGGACTAAATTAGCATGCAAAAATGGCTCCGCAAGGGAGGTAATGAAGCAAGTCACAAATTCTGGCCCAAACAGAGAAGGGCCTTCTACAATCTTTAAGAGGGACCAAAAATATGATGTTTTACAGTTTATGACAGGTCCCAAAAAAAGATAAAAGTATGCCAAAGATCTCATGCAAGAAATGAGCCAACGAAGGGGCAAAGAAGAAAGTAGTGGCTGGAGGTCTCAAACAAGTGAGGGCCCTTCAACAATGTTGAAGAGGGACCCAAAATATGGCTTTTTACAGTTTATCACCAGCCCCAAAACAGTATACAAGTATGCTCAAAATATCATGCAAAATGAGGCCACCAAGAGGGCTATAACATGAAGTATACAAAGGGTGTCTCAAACAGCCATAGACCCTTAATGAAACATGAAGAGGGGGTCAAAATAGGGCCATTTTTAGTTCTGACCAAAGTCCAAAAACAGAGACACAATAGGCTAATAAATCATGCAAAAATGGGGACCAAAGAGGGGTTCAATGGCAAGTGACACATGGAGGTCCCAAACAGTGATGATCCCTTCTTCAATGTTGAAGAAGGGCTCAAAATAAGCTACTTCACAGTTTATGACAGAGCTCAAAACAGATTATATATAGGCCAAAAATATCATGCAAAAATATGGCATCCAAGAGGGGTAATGAAGAAAGTGGTGGCTGGAGGTCTCAAACAGGGTAAGACCCTTCAACAAACATGACAAATGGCTCAAAATAAGCCTAGTTCCAGTTAGGGTCGGAGCCCAAAAAAGCAAGCAAGAAGGCTTAGAAATGAACCAAGAAAAGGCTAGAAAAGAGAAGAAGTGTGCTTACCCTTGTAGACCAATCTTTCAGCTGCCTTTTGGACCAAATTCTGAGCCTTTAACCTCTTCAAAACAGTCCCAATGTGCTGGAATGGAGAATGGAAGGGTGGGGCTAGGTGGTGTAGTGTAAATGATGCAAAGGCCCTAAGGTTTGGAGGCTTAGAAGGGAGGGAAATGGAGAGTGTATGCAAGAGAGCTCTCTAGCAATTTTTGTAACCCTAAAAACCAGACCTGGGGTGTTGGTTATATAGGCAAAAAGAGGGGGAAAATGGGGGGAAAAAAGGGGGGAAAACAAACCAAGTTTCCCCCCAAAATGGCCAAACCCTCGGACATGGGTGTAGTGGAAAACAAAATATATGGCTAGAACACACTTGGGAGGGGGATAATGGCCGGCTAGTTTAAAAAGCAAAAAAAAAATCATTTTTTTTAGATAAGTGGCCGGCCGGCTAGTTTTTCTGGGTTTTCTGGCTGGCCAGCTACTTTTCCTGGCTTTTCTGGCCGGCCAGCTACTTTCAGGACAGAAAAAGTGGGCTTCCGGAAAGAAAAGTGGCCGGTGGGTGATTGGGAAGTCCAAATGTGGCCGTTCAAGTGTCAAAATTGAAGCCCCAGAAGTTAGATTTCCAATGGCGCAAACCTTGCATCAAAATTCCTCCTGTGGAAAAAGTTATGGCCGTTTCCGTGAAGCCGCGCAGATTCGGTCCCAACCGGAGTGATACCCTACTTCAATCAACGATATCTCCCCTATTCGGAATTGGATTTAGAAGATTCTTGAGTGAAAAATGAAGCCCCGGGAGTAAGCTTTCCAACGGTGGTGGCCTCATAGCTTCATTCCAAGTATCCAAATGAATAGGCCCGATTCAGCGAGGGCTGCTCGACTCTCTCTTAACGGTTCATGCCCATTTTCTCCCCCGACTAGATTTCTTCCCTCTTCTCTTCTTTTCTTCAACTTCAAACCCCTAAGTAAGGTGTTTTGAAAGATTTTTCAAAGATTTCATCTCTCTTTCGTTCATTTCCACTTTGTCCTTGCTCGGTTTGCCGAAAAGCGCGACGTTTGACAAAAGGCGAGCCTCGGAACATCGCAGAAACTTTATTTCAAAAATGTTTTGAAAGAGAGGATTTTAAGGTCTAAAAACCATTCAAAATAGCTTTGGTCCAAAATGGGGCGTGAAGTTGGGATTTGTTTCTCTCTCTTTGCCGAAGAAATTGCACCTTTCCCCTGCACACCTTTCTCCACCATGTAAACCATCAGTCGCGTCCAAGTCTTATGGACGGTCAAAAATGGGGTGTCTACACTCACGCTCATTCATGTATTTGTAGGTGAGCCAAGTGAGGTCCAACCCCAGCCCCAGTGAAGTCAGCTAGGAACAGCAGGAGTTTTGGGAGAGTCAGCCTCGTGTCTTACGCACGAGACCCAACCTTGCCATTTTGTTACGTATTTATATTCTGTCTTGTTGACAAGGATCTTGTGTATATTTGTATATAGCTTGCTATGGGTCGACTCAGTCTAGATGATCATGTCTGTAAAGAAGTTTATGCTACTGTACTTTTGATGTGGGTTATTAACGCATATGAGTATGGGTTGTTTTGGTGTGCATATAAGCATAGCTCTATGGACAAAGTTTTAAATTTTGCTTCCGTTTGGCCCCTTACTCTGATGAGTTATGTCCAATTTGTATTGAGGCCGTAAGTAATCTCAGGATTACTGGTCGGTTATGTCCTTAACCCTTGGGGGCGGGTTTGGGTCATGACAGAGTGGTATCAGAGCACGAGTTAATAACTCACACACTTGTCCAGAAAGAGCAATAAGTGTCTAGAAAAGACCTAGGATGCATTCATAAGTATGAAATTGAAAGCGTCGAGGATGTGCTTAATTATTGTAATATAACCGATTACACGTTATAAATTTACGACTACTTGCTTCACCATTATCTGAATATGTATGCTTTTGTTATGTGCATACTTGTATATCTTTTGTGTGAAATATAATGCAAGTTTAATCAGATGGTGAGGACAAGAGGTGATGAGTTAGAGGAATCCTCCACTGCCAGAATAGACAGAATGGAAAGACTGATACAGCAAATGGCAGAAACTTTGAGACAACAACAGGAATGGCAGCAACAGTGGCAACAACCGCATCCTCCACCTCCACCTCCGGCACCTCCTGTGCCAGATAACCAGAATGATGACCGAATCATAGCTCTCACCAAAGAATTCAAGAAAATGAAACCTCCACAGTTCCATGGTGGATTAGACCCTTTGAAAGCTGAAGCTTGGGTTCTTGGCATCGAAAAATTGTTTGAGGTATTTCCATGTTCCGAGACGCAGAAAGTGCTTCTAGCCACCTTTATGCTAGAAGACGAAGCGAGGAGATGGTGGATGTTAATGCGTGAGAGTTACAAAGATGCTGATTGGGCGAAATTTCTGGAAATCTTCTACGACAAATACTTCCCGCAGTGTGTTCGGGATAGGAAGGTGGCAGAGTTCATGGAACTGAGACAAAACAGTATGACTGTAGCCGAGTACGAGGCCAAGTTCACTGAATTGGCCAGGTTCGCGCCACACGTGATTGACACAGACTATAAAAAGGCGAGACATTTTGAGGGCGGACTTCGAAGTGACATTCTAGAGAAAGTGAATGTCTTGAAATTGGAAACCTACATTGGGGTGCTTGATAGGGCTTTGATATCAGAAGCTAATATAGCTAGGCAAACCAAACCGGCAACTGACTGGAAGGGTGGTAAAAGGCAGGGCTTCTTTTCAAAGAGGAAATTTCCAAAGAAGCAAAATACGGGCTCCTCGAATACTTCTAATTCTTCCCGAGATACAACCCCGTTGTGTGATATCTGCAACAACAGGCATCGTGGGGTTTGCTACCGCGTGTCAGGAGCTTGTTTTAATTGTGGTAAGCAGGGGCACATGGCCAGGGATTGTAAACAAAACCGTGGAAAATTTGCTGCTACTTCAACAGCATCAGTCCCAAAACCGGGAAATGTTACGGGATCTACTCCCGCCGGGAATACCGTGAGACAGGGGAGGGTTTTTGCACTTATTCCAGGCAATACACGGAATGCCAATGCTGTTGTCTCAGGTACTATTTCAATATGTAAGCAGGATGCCTTTGTATTAATCGATTCTGGATCAACACACTCATTTGTGACATATACATTTGCATCTAGACTAAATAGACCCCTAGAGTTATTACCATATTTGTTGTGTGTGTCTGCTCCATCGGGGGAATCTGTGTTATGTGACTATATATATCGGTTTTGTGACATGCATATTGAGGATGCTACCTTATATGTAGATTTATTGCCCTTGAACTTTAGACATTTTGATGTAATTTTGGGCATGGATTGGTTGACCAAGTATTGTGCCACCATAGACTGTGTGACAAAGAGGGTTGTATTTAAGCCACCAGAACAAAAAGAAATTGTGTTTGTGGGTAATGGGGTAGTGCCTCCACCTTATTTGATATCTGCAATGAAAGCATGTAAATTGATCAGGAAGGGGTGCCAGGGTTATCTGTGCTATGTGTTGACTGAACAATCTGTGGATGTTGAATTGAATAATATTCCTATTGCTAGAGAATTTCCAGATGTGTTTCCAAACGAATTACCAGGGGAATTGATAGACAGGGAGATAGAGTTCACTATTGAGACTCTGCCAGGCACCCAGCCTATTTCTAAGGCTCCCTACAGAATGGCTACCGCTGAAATGAAAGAGTTGAAAGAACAATTGCAAGATCTGCTTGATAAGGGGTTTATCCGACCTAGCACTTCGCCTTGGGGTGCACCGGTGCTGTTTGTGAAAAGAAGGATGGTACTTTGCGCCTGTGCATCGACTATCGGGAATTGAATAAGGTAACAGTAAAGAACAAATATCCCCTACCCCGTATTGATGATTTATTTGACCAGTTGCAGGGATCACAGGTGTTTTCTAAGATTGATTTGAGATCCGGGTATCATCAACTGAAAGTTAAGGCAGAGGATGTTGAGAAAACAACATTCAGAACGAGGTATGGTCATTTTGAGTTTCTTGTTATGCCATTTGGAGTGACTAATGCTCCGGCAGCATTTATGGACCTAATGAATAGAATTTTTAAAACCTACCTTGACGAGTTTGTTGTGGTCTTCATCGATGATATTTTGATATACTCCAAAGATAGACTTGAACATGAACATCACTTGAGGACTGTTTTACAAATACTTCGGGAAAGAAAATTATTTGCTAAACTAAAGAAATGTGAGTTTTGGTTGGATGATGTTGTTTTCTTAGGGCATGTGATCAACAAGGAAGGAATTTCAGTGGACCCGCAGAAAATAGAGGCAATTGTGAATTGGCCTACACCAACTAATGTGACAGAAGTTCGCAGCTTCATGGGCTTGGCTGGGTACTACAGGAGGTTTGTAAAGGACTTTTCGAAATTAGCTGTGCCTCTTACCCAATTGATACGTAAAGGACAACCATTTGAGTGGAACAATGAAAGAGAATCAGCCTTTCATGAATTGAAGACAAGATTGACTACTGCACCAATTTTGACATTACCTTCAAGTACGGAAAATTTCGTAATCTTTAGTGATGCGTCTTATAAGGGTTTGGGTTGTGTGTTAATGCAGAACGGAAAGGTTATTGCTTACGCCTCCCGACAATTGAGGCCACATGAGAAGAATTATCCAACACATGACCTAGAATTGGCTGCAGTTATTTTTGCTTTGAAAATCTGGCGGCATTACTTGTATGGGGCAAAGTACGAAGTCTACACGGATCGTAAAAGCCTGAAATACTTCTTCACGCAGAAAGAGCTAAATATTCGTCAGAGAAGATGGCTAGAACTGATAAAAGATTACGATCTAGAGATTCAGTATCACCCCGGGAAGGCTAATACAGTGGCTGATGCTTTGAGCAGAAAATCAACAGGGAGTATGGCTTGCTTGCTTACTGAGCAGAGGGAGATTTTGCAGGACTTTGAGAAGTCTGAAATTGAAGTGGTGGTATGTGAACAGAGCGGATTGATAGCCGCCATTACAGCCGAGCCGGCGATCATTGATGAAATCAAGCAGAAACAGAAAGAGGATGAGTTCCTTAGAAGGTAATTGATGAATTTGAGACGAGTCCAAAAGCAGAATTTAGCATTGAGAATGAACTGTTGAAATTCCGAAACAGAATGTGTGTCCCTGATATCCCGGAACTAAAGAAGAGAGTTTTAGATGAAGCCCACAGATCTGTATTTGCTATGCATCCCGGCAACAATAAAATGTAACGGGATCTGAAACAAACCTATTGGTGGCCTAAGATGAAGAAAGAGATTGCAGAATATGTGTCCAAGTGTCTTCAGTGTCAGCAAGTTAAGGCTGAACATCAGAAACCAGGCGGTCTACTTCAACCTCTCCCTATTCCCGAGTGGAAGTGGGAACATGTGACTATGGATTTTGTCGTTGGCCTACCTCAGACTTCTCGAGCTATGGATTATGTTTGGGTAGTAGTTGATAGATTGACTAAATCTGCACATTTTCTGCCTGTCAAAACTACGTTTACTGCTTATAGATTGGCTACCATTTATGTTGATGAGATTGTCCGTTTGCACGGTGTCCCAGTGTCTATTGTGTCGGATAGAGATCCGAAATTTGTATCTAGATTGTGGAAGAGTTTGCAGGAAGCTATGGGAACAGAACTACGGTTCAGTACTGCATTCCACCCACAGACAGATGGGCAGTCAGAACGAACAATACAAACTTTGGAAGATATGCTTCGCATGTGTGCTTTGGATTTTCAGGGGAGTTGGGAAGATTATTTGCCGCTTGCAGAATTCGCGTACAATAACAGCTTCCACTCTAGCATCGGTATGGCACCATACGAGGCTTTGTATGGTAGGAGGTGTAGATCACCTATTTGTTGGACAGAGGTCGGGGATAGAGCTTTACTTGGGCCAGAAATTGTGCAAGACACTTCTGAGAAAATCAAGACTATTCGCCAAAGGCTCAAAACAGCTTAGGACCGACAAAAGAATTATGCAGACGTTCGGAGAAGACCTCTTGAGTATGAGGTTGGTGACCATGTGTTTGTTCGTGTTTCTCCGATGAAAGGCCAAATCAGATTTGGGAAAAAGGGCAAGTTGTCGCCCCGTTACATTGGGCCGTTTCAGATTTTGGAGAGACTTGGTCCAGTTGCATATAGAATTGCCTTACCACCGAGATTTGAACAAATCCACAATGTGTTTCATGTGTCGATGTTAAGGGGTTACCTCCGAGACCCGTTTCATGTGATTGATTATCACCGGGTAGCTTTGGATGGAATATGGAATACGCCAAATGGCCGGAACGGATTGTTGACAGGCAAGTGAAACAATTGAGAAACAAGTCCATCCCAATGGTGAAAGTGGAATGGAAAGACACTATGGGACGGATGCTATATGGGAAAAAGAGGAGGAAATGCGACTACGCTACCCACACTTATTTCCCGACGAAGGTAAATTAAGTTTGGAGGACCAAACTTCCTAAAGGGGGGGAGACTGTGACACCCCTGTTCCGTAATATGTTAATTTGTCCTTAATTTGGGTATGGTTATGTGTTAGCATGATTTTATGTGAATGTATGTGATTTTGGAGTTTTATCTGTTCACCGTAGGAATATCTGTTTGAATAATCTGCTTTGAAAATTAAATTGAGGGCCTTATCGGCCACGGAACCCGAAATTGATCACGCCATTGTGATTGGCATAAATTTTAGAGCCTACGGTGAAATTTAATTAGAAATTGATTCTGGCCAGATTAAACTGATTAAATTGATAAATTGAGTGCCCAATTGTTATTATTATTATAATGGACTTAGTGGAGGTTGTTGTATACACCTCAATTCTCCTCCTTAGTTGCATTGTGGCTGATCTTGGACTCAAAAACTAGAGAGAGCCGACTATAGAGAGAGACAAAGAAGAATTGGGCAATTTTGGTCTTGAGACTTGGAGATTTGAAGATTAAGCTCAAGATTTGGCTAGAACTTGGGTGTATAAGGCTCCTAGGTGAGTAAATACTCCTTGAATCATGGGTTTGTGTTTGCTAATTGTAAATTCAGAGTTAAATAAGGATCAAGAGCATGAGTCAAGTTGGTTTTGTTAGAATTAAAGCTTGGTATGTGCATGCATGTATAAAATTGTGTTGAAATAACATGTACAAGCTTGGTATACATGATTCATGTAGAGATTTAGTTGGAACTCATGTTTTGATCATCGTTTGTGTCATCTAAGTTGGAAATGAAACTAATACATCACATGCATGTACAATCTATGGGGATAGGAGCTTTGAATGCATGAATGGGTATGATAGAATTGAGTTTAGTGTCAGATTGAGGCATGCACGTGATTTAATGTTGAAATTGAGCTTCATTGTGCTATGATTTGGTGTTTATGCCATGTTAGGACTAGCATACTTGAGGTTTGAGCCATAAAATGCAAGAATGTTGGTTTGAATGTCGAAATTGAACTCAAGAACTCAATCTTGAGATTTCCAGAATTTTGACTCCCGCTCGAGCGGGGGAAGTGCCGCTCGAGCGGAGAATTCGAGCTCCCAGCATTTTCTGCAGACATGGTTCCCGCTCGAGCAGGGAGCCATGTAGACAGGCATTCCGCTCGAGTGGACGAATTCATGCTCGAGCGGAAATTTGAGGTAGCCAGTACTTTTGCAGACTTAAGGGTCCGCTCGAGCGGGGAATCCCACGCTCGAGCGGGAACCCTATTTTCTGAAATTTTGAAAATGCATCCTGTGTTCCGTTTTCCGTTCCCTTTCACTTACAAGCACTCTTAGGCATATGTTAGACACAGTAAATGAGTTAAAGGGATAAGAACAAAGCCTAAAGAGGAAAATGTGAATTTTGAACGGATTGAATTGTTAGTGACCCTTTTATGTTCATGGCATGTGTAGGGTCGAGTTCTAGGGCGAACCAATCAACCGATCACTGTGAGTAATATCCTAACAAGATATTTGTAGTGTGTTATTGTCCAATTGTTACTTTTGCGTAAGTTTTGTAAGTTCATCAAATTGAATGGCGGACAACGATTGAAATGAATGATTGGGCCAAGGGCCGATTGATACAATGATTGGGCCAAAGGCCGATTGATACAATGATTGGGCCAAAGGCCGATTGATATAGATGATCGGGCCAAAGGCCGATTGATATAAACGATTGGGCCAAAGGCCGATTGATATGGGTCGACTCAGTCTAGAGGATCCTGTCTGTAAAGATGTTTATGCTACTGTACTTTTGATGTGGGTTATTAACGCTTATGAGTATGGGTTGTTTTGGTGTGCATATAAGCACAGCTCTATGGACAAAGTTTTAAATTTTGCTTCCGTTTGGCCCCTTACTCTGATAAGTTATGTCTAATTTGTATTGAGGCCGTAAGTAATCTCAGGATTACTGGCCGGTTATGTCCTTAACCCTTGGGGGCGGGTTTGGGTCATGACATCATGTTAGGAAAGGTGCCAAACCAACCAAACAAAGCAAGCAAGTCATGGAAAAAGGCTTAAAGCTTGAAACTAGCCAAGGGACTCAAACCAAGGCTATGCAAAACCTGAAGCAAATGACGAGTATAATCCAAAAAAGTCCTAGATCAAGCCAAAATGAGCCTAAAACATGCAAGGACCAAAGATAAAATAAGCTAGAACAAAGGGCCAAAAGCATGAGGCATGCAAGGCTACAAAAGAGGTGTTACACTACACTTATCAAAACCAAACATGGCATGACTTAAGCAATGAAAAATAGAGTTATGGCATGGTAAAACAAGACCAAAAACCTACTTAGATGGCATCCCAAAGACCTAAACATGATGGCATACACAATGACCCATTCATGAGGCATAAAACATCAACTCTTTAAAGCATTAAAGGAGTGACAAGTGCAAGTGTTTGAGCATGAAACATGGACTGAAATAGTATAACAAATGATGCCAAATCATTGAAATGGTCCAAGTAAAGCATGCTAATGACTTGGACACTTAAGGCTAACAAGCTAGAATGCCTTATGGCTATACAAAGCATGGCATATATGGTCAAAACAACTTAAATCAGAGCTTAATCATGTTACAACAAGCCTAAAAACTTCATGGAGTCGAGCCAAAATCATGCTAGAAACATGGCTTAAAGCATGATGCATGTTAAGGCAAATGAAAGGATTGCAAAGCAAGTATATGAAGCATACATGGTATGTCCAAACCAAGTCAAAACAATGTTATATCATGGCAAAACAAAGCCTAATACATACTGAAATGAAGCTAAAACAAGCCAAGCAAACATGCTACCAATATAAGCCATTTATACTAGCATTCCAGACAATAAGGAGAGGGGATGACCCTCTCCTATTTAAGACTCCAAAACCACCTTCCCACCACTGAAAATCCTCTGGATTTCAGTGGTAGGAAGGTCATGCAAAGTCAAGAACAAGGGCCAAAAGGGATGGCCTAAAACAAGGCCTAACAAGGCCTAAGAGGGGGGAAACAACCCCAAACCAAAAAGTGATCTTAAACAAAGATCTAAAGCATCAAAAATGAGAACTTATTGTAGTTTAGAGTTAAGCTTAAAACAATAAATAAGAAGGTCTAAAAGCTTAAGCAAGAAAGGGGTATTAAAAGCAAGAATGCTCACCCTTGAAGAACACTTTCAAGAACAAAGCTCCAGCAGGTTTTCCAAGCTCAAACCAACCCAAGAACTCTTAAATCAACCTTAAGGGACCTCAGCTCCAAGAGGATGGTGTTCTAGTGTGTGTTTGTGTACAATAGTAAGACAATACTGCACTTTAAGGCACAAATACACACACAAATCAAGAGAGAGGGAGATATAGAGATAGATAGATACAACTTTTCTAATCCTATTTTTCAAAACCTCCGAGAAGGGAGGAGGAGCTCCCTTCTTATAGAAATCCAAGTCCAAGGCTTCCTATGCAAGCTAAGGAAAGGGGCAAATCCCTCCATACACGTGTATGGAGGGTGTGAATTGTGCATGCCAGCTGTGACAACTGGCATAAAATATCTGCATAAAGCAGATGAACAGGGTTCGGCTAGAAAACATGGCCGATCGACCAACATAAGTGCCGACCGACCAAATAATGTGCCGATTGGCCAACACTTTTGGTCGATGGCAAGAAAACAAGGCCGATGGCTTCAAGCCTTGGCTGATGGGTTGAGGGGATGGCAAACAAGCCACCCTCTTCCCTCAAAAGCAAAAACACAAGTGCTTGGTCCACAACCAAGCACAAAACAGACAAGTTGAGAGATCTTGAGGCAAGGCGCACGGTCGAGACCTCCGGGAACTCAAAACGAACATGAACATGGATGATCATCGAGTGTTCAAACGATGACGTCCAAGTCTTGCTGTCATGACCCGAACCCGCCCCTATGGGTTAAGGACATAACCGGCCAGTAATCTTTAGATTACCTACGGCCTAAAACCAAAACAGACATAACTCATCAGAGTAAAGGGGCCAAACGGAAGCAGAAATTTAAAACTTTGTCCATAAAGCCGTGCTTATATGCACATCAAAACAAACCATACATATGTACATTAATAACTCACAAACGAAACATAGTACCAGAAGGTTCTGTATAGACAGAATCATCCAACTAAGTCAACCCACGAAACTATATACAGACATAATCAAAAACTTCGCCAATATGACAAAATATAAATACATAACGGAAGGGAGAAGACGGGTCTCGTGCGTGAGACACAAGGGCTGACTCTCCAAAAACCTTTGTTGTTCCTCACAGACTTCACTAGGGCTGGGTTTGGACTTCTCTTGGCTCACCTACAAACACATGAATGAGCGTGAGCGATAGCCCAGTGATTAATATCCAATACAGAAATTACATAACAATGTAGAACAACATGTTCCAAACAGCCTTGGGCCCAATCTATATTTCTATTTAACAGATATATATATAACTATACGAAATTCAATTCAAGTGACTGTAGTTTCAAACATTTTGGCCCTTGGCCCCTTCAGATTTCCATTCATGTCAAAACGGCCTTCGGCCCATTCATTTATGTCAAAACGGCCTTTGGCCCGTTCATTTCTGTCAAAATGGCATTCGGCCCATTCGTTTACGTCAAAACGGCCTTCGGCCCATACACTCGTGTCAAAACGGCCTTCGGCCCACTCATTCATGTCAAAACGACCTTAGGTCCATTCATATATGTCAAAACGACCTTCGGTCCACTCATTTCTATCAAAACGACCTTCGGTCCATTCATTTGTATCAAAACAACCTTAGGTCCATTCATCCGTTCATGTCAACCTGGCTCTTAGGCCTTTTCAAACTTTTATATCAAACTGGCTCATAGGCCTTCCATTTCAAACTGGCTCAGAGGCCTTTCATATCAAACTGGCTCATAGCCCTTTCATATCAAACTGGCTTATAGGCCTTTCATTTCAAACTGGCTCATAGGCCTTTCATTTTAAACTGTGTCCACCATTCAAATTAATGAACTTTACAAACTTACATAGAAGTAGCAATTGGACAATAACATATGTCAGGTATTACTCACAGTGATCGGTTGATTGGTTCGCCCTGGAACTCGACCCTACACATGCCATGAACATACAAGGGTCACTAACAATTCAATCCGTTCAAAATTCACATTTTCCTCTTTAACTCATTTACAATGCTTAACATATGCCTAAGAGTGCTTGCAAGTGAAAGAGAACAGAAAACGAAACACAGAACGCGTAGACAAAATTTCAGAAAATAGGGTCCCCGCTCGAGCGCGGACTTTCCCACTCGAGCGGACCCTATAGGCCTGCAAAAGTGCTGGTTGCATCAAAAATACGCTCGAGCGTTAAATAGGGCGCTCGAGCGGAAGGCCTGTCAAAATAGCTTCCCCGCTCGAACGTGAATTACCCCGCTCGAGCGGACATCAAGTCTGCAAAAAGTACTGGGAGCACGCATTTCCCGCTCGAGCGGCAGGTTCCCCGCTCGAGCGGACCTCAAAATTCTGGAAAACCCAGAATTGTGTTCTTGAGCTTCATTTCGACTTTCAACCAACAATTTATACATGTTATGGCTCAAATTACTCATAGACATGTACTAACATGGTACAAGCATAATTTACAACATATTGAAGCTCAATTTCATAATTTATTTGCATGCATGTCCCAAAATATCACAACCTCATCACCAACATGCTCAAATTCAAACATTCAAGACTTATACTCCCATGATTTGTACATGCATGTCCTTTTTGACTTCATATTCACTTCAAATAATGCAATTAGTGCTCATTCCCATAAATTTAACAAAGACATGCTTGCATGTGGGATTACACTACCAATCTTTCACAATTTCACAAATTACATGCTAGATTTGTGATTTCATGGGAGTTCATTACATGCATGCACATATCAAGCCTCAATTTCAACAAAATGAACTCAAATCATGCTCTTGATCACAAACAACCCTTGAACACACAAGATTACACATTAAACTCATGAATTCAAGAATCAATGCTTACCTAGAGACTCAATTCTCTCAATTTATGGTCCAATTTAGAGTTGGCCTTCAAATTCCAAGCCTTCAAAATCAAACTCTCAATTTCTTTCACCCTCTCACTCTTAGCTGACCCTCTCTCCTTCTTTGAGTCCAAAAATCAGCCAAAATGCACTAAGGGAAGAAATTTGAGGGTGTAGAGTCTTTACAACATAACCAACTAACTATTATTTAATAATATTAAATAGTTGGGCACTAAATCATCAATATTAATCTGATTAATTTGATCCAAATCAATTTTCAATTAAATTTCACCATAGGCTCTAAAAATTACGCTAATCACAATAGCGCAATCAATTTTAGGTTCCGTGGCCGATAAGGCCTTCAATTTAATTTCCAAAGCAGATAATCAAACAGATATCCCTACGGTGAACGGATAGAAATTCAAAACCACATATTTTCACATAATGGCATACAAAATTATATTAACCACATAATCATACTCATTTTAAGGACCAATTAACATATTACGGAACAGGGGTATTACAGTCTTCCCCCCTTTAGGAAGTTTGGTCCTCCAAACTTAATTTACCTTTAGTCGAAAACAATTCAGAGTACTTTTATTCAACGGTTCCAATTTTCTCGATAATCATTTGTTCGGTCTCTAGATCAAGCAACACTCTGTTTCGATCAGTCAGAGACTTACCTTTCCCGCCATACCAGGCTTGTATGGTGCCAAGCGAAACTAGAGTGTGAGCTGTTATTGTAAGCAAAGTCTGACAACGATGGATAGATTTTTCCCATTTCTAGAAAATCTAAAGCATACATTTGGAGCATTTCTCACAGAATCCAAAAAGTTCTTTCTGATTATACATCAATTTGCGGACGGAAAGCAACGCAGAACCATAATTCAGTTCCCATTGCCTCTTAAAGGCTTGTCAAAATTCAAACACATTTCAGAATTTCTATCTAAACAATAGACACTAGGACCCCATACAAACAAGCAACCTTATTGATGTAAACAGTGGCTAGTCTACTAGCATCATACGAAAATGTCACAGGGAGGAAACGAGCAAATTCAGTAATTCCACATACAACAACCCAAATGGGATTTACACCTTGAGTGCTCAAGGTAGCCCTACAATGAAATTCGTAGTCACATATCCTATTTCCATTCCGAAATAGAGAGAGGTTGAAGTAGTTCTGTCACTATTTGATATTCAACTTCAACCTGTTGGCACCGAAAAATATTCAGACACAAATTCACTAATTGCCCCGTCATGGTAGGTCACCAACAAATTTATTTCAGATGTCAGCTAACTTTATCACAGAAGTTCGGTCTATTCCCTTGTCACAAAAGTTCAATTCATTCTTCAATAATTCCACAATTCACAATCCGATCCGGTATTTAGTTCAACGACTCCTCACAGTTATCCAAGGTCAATCAAAAGTTTCCAAGAATTCAAAGTGGATCCGGACATTGATCCCCGAGTCAACTAGGATAATGACGAAGCAATCAACCACACGACATATGTAACTCATATACCCCCATAGTAGCAATTGTAAAGCACAATAACACCGATGCAGTCCATTTCTAACATAATACACGTGTTCTCAATTCATTCAACAGTTTACAGTTTACAATTTCCAATTTAGTTCAGTATTCAATTCTCTGTTCCATCGAGTCTCCCCACATTATCTGATAGTTGTCAAAAGCATAAGGTAATTCATATACTAATCCCCATGGCGTCAAAGGTAATACTAAAACAATCAATCACGTGTTAAACACAATTTGCACATCCTCAAAGCCCCAATTACAAGATACAATGGCACTGAGCAGTTATTTACACAAGGCGTACTGAATTCACACACTTTCGGATAATTAGGGTTTTTCAAAGCTTCTTGGATGTTAATAACATCCACATAATGCCAAAGGATGACATTCCGGACAAAACAAAGGAATAATCATCTCGGAATCAAAGCACACCCGTTCACGACCGTCGGTGGCCGACCCGAGATCGATTAGACAAACCCACCCGTACAAGACCGTCGGTGGCAAAAGAGGTATCTCAACAAAAGTGCTACATAGGCTTAGCGTCCCCTAGCACGAAAGGACGTCCCAAGAATGTCATCAAAACAAACATAATACCACTCACTATAACCTGGTTTCCCGAAATCCGACAACACTGAAGCAAACACATGAAACAAATTCTGATTAACGGAGGATAAATATTCAGTACGGTTTACAATCAAGTCAATCTGTTGTCATCGGTTTCCATAGCGTCAAACAGGCAAGAATAAGACAACACACCACCCAATCACGGGATTTGTACAATTCTATTCCTTTATAACACATATGTCTCAATAGTTGGAGGTCGGTTCTCAATGGTGTTCATGGTTAGATCAATCTGTTGATAGCCCACAAAAGGTCTTTCAAATAAGTCAAGTATTCCAAACGGATTCAAGTTTTGGCTCTATCAGTTTTTCTGCCGAGAATAATCTGGCTATTATTCATGAACAATTCTTAATCCCCTTTAACAAAATCAAATTAGATAGGGGGTCTTATCGATCAATCCAAGCAAGGGTCTTGTTATATTAAACCAAACAAAGGTCCTATGGAATTATATCTGTAACAAGCCCGCGAGGGACCTCAATGCTACAGTTCGGACTCGTTTTGGTTACTGTTCTTAATCTGAACCAAAGAGTCCAAATCCGGCAAATCGTTTTGGAAAATAGATTTTGTAAAGAAGTGCCAAACATGGACTGCTTTGCCAGATACAGAGTCGCCACCTAAATATTTTTTAATGGGGGAATTTAGGAAACCCTGAATCGGTGCCAAGGGCCACGTGTCCGTCATCACCAAAGTTGCCTCGGCTCGGGAACTTGGGTACGATTGGGGAAGGTCAGCTATGAGCACCCCCTCTCGCCCGATCCGAAGATCGGCCTCTACTAACCGTGATATCTTATTTTGAAAACATTACGCGTTCTTATTCCAGTTGTTAGCCTAGAATTACTATGTTATGCGCACAGCAAACAAGTATAGACCAAATCGCCTCAATTGGAACAAAACATTTCATGTTTGTTTTGAAAATGGTTTGCTACTCGCAAGTAGGCTAAAATATAGGTTTTGCCACCCTCGAGTGGGCTTTTAGAAAAGATGGTTTTGCCACTATCCAGTGGGCTTAAAACTCACAGTTTTGATGCGTTATTCCAATTTAGGTAATTCAACCTCCATCCACAGGCATTCAAGCAGTTATATCACATAAGCAGCTAGCCTCATGGTAATCATGCTATTATGGCAACACTCACACGCATGTATGCTAAAGCATAAAAAGCTCACCTAGTACTCCAAGCCAAAACAAAAACTAGTTAACAATCATATGCATGATCCTAGTTCATGTTAAGATGGCTAATGCGACACATGTAAGATGCAACTACAATAGGCTCGGCTATCCTAAAGATGTCATGTGAAATGCTGCAATTAGCAAGTACTCAACTTGTAATTGAAATACAAATGCAGTTAGCATGATGTACCGAGCCCGGTGCATGTAAGACGAATGTATGGATGCACGCATGCATAGCATAAGGTATGCTAATTTAAATATGCCCTAGTCTACCATCATAAGCGGGTAAATAAAAGGGAAGAAAGACGTGGGATTGGAAGACATGCACACACTCACCCAGACTTATTACACAATTGCCCTCACTCGGAGGGTCCGAAAGAATATACAGGCCAAATAACAAATAACTATCCTAGCTAATTAATTATTACAGACCCTTAATTAATTAACAAAATAAATACAGAAAGAAGGTGGCCGCAGCCCTGCCTCGGGATGCGTGGATGGTGCATGCTTGATCCGTCTCGCCCGGAAACTCGCTGCCATAGCACTGTTGCCTCTGTTTACACTGCCCTGCCCCTCTGAGGATCACAAAAATTTCCAGAACTGCTTTGAATCACTCCCTGAGTCCCCCAGATTGTCACTGGCCAGAGCAAAGTACCACCGGCCATGGGAATGGGATCATCGGCCAAATCTGGTGCTCTCGGCCAAATATGTTCTGCCAGTCGGCACTCAACACTACCGGCCGGCCAAATCTTCCTGCTGAAACCTGCAGTTGACAGCAGTAGAGGGCAAAGCAGTGTATGGCATGGAATTTTCAAGCAAATGTATGCATGGACACACTCCCTATCATGCAATGGACTCAAGGGAGCATGGCCCTCGACCCTCGGGCCATCAATCACGCATTTCAATGCATGATGGCCGAGGAGTCAATTGCACGTTTTAATATGACACGAATGCACAAATACACACAAAGTGCCACCACCCTATCATGCATGATCAAGTGTGTTGGCGACAAAGGGGATTAGCTCATTTCATCACTTTGAGTATGAAATGGACTAATCCGCCTTGTGTTCGATATTACGTCCGATCGAACACTTGACACATACAATGCAAACACATGTTATGCTTATCTTGCCGTTTTACTCGGTCAATTTTATTTACTCATTTTAGCATTACCAATTCATCATTTAATTGATTAAGTCCAAATGAGAGTCCTCTAATGGGAAAGAGGGCCTAAGCCTCAAGTGCCTTGAGCATGAAGAAGACCTCATGCCGTTGGCTAGGAGAAACCCTCAAGAGGATTAAAGCCATTAAGCATGAACGTCTTAACTTCATGCTCAAACCGACAAGAGGCTCAAGGCTACTTTCAAAGCAATGAAAGTGAAACATGTAAGGAAGTGGCATGAAGTACGCTCTGAAATTGTGTGCAAGACACTACTACAACACGCAAATGGTTCAAGCACTCATGCTCAAATGGACTAATCAACTAGGCATGCAAGAGCATTACACCATAACCACACAAGGCAGGCCTTAAACAACAAATCAACTCGAAACAGAGTTATGCAGCCTCAACACAGTGGCTAAAGTGCATGGAACAAGGGCCAAAACAAGTCAATGAAGCATGCTCATGAAAGAGGCCAATGAAGCACATAAACTATAGCTATATGGTACAATGCATGCAGGTCTCAACCACCTTAAAACAGTGTTTCTACATGCCGAAACCATGCTGAAAATTCCATAATCATGCACCAAAACAAGCTCAAATGATATGCCCAAACAATGGGCTCTTGAAGCACATGAACTACAACTATGTAATGCAATGCATGAGAGTTTTATCCAGCCCAAAATAGAATTTCTACATGTTAATTTAGGGCCTAAAACATGCTGGAAAATAGCCAAAACAAACTGGAAAAGCATGCTCTCCTTTAGACCATTCTAAGCATTTAAACCACAACCATGCAAAGCAATGCACGAGCTACCTTAACACCTCAAAACAGAGCTTAATCACAGCAAAATATGAACTATTGCAGGCCAAAGTTAAGCTAGCACATGTTAGGAAGATAGGCTAAAGCATGAAACAAGCTAGGCTAGGGAGTAAAATTACACTACAAGTGTATGAAGCAAGCAACCAAGCCCCCAACTGGACCAAAACAGATCTGAAACATGGCAAAACAGAGCCTAAAACATGCTTGGCTTAAGCTAAAACAAGCCACAAAAAGATGCTACTTTACAAGCCTAACAAGGCATAACAACTAGCTACAAAGAGGAGGGGCTAACACCTCCTATTTGAGACCTCAAAACTGGTTTTTGATCACTGAAAAACCTCTGAAAAAAAGGTTGTTTTTAGGCCCAAAAGAGGTTTGCTTAAAAGAGCTCAAAGGTGGATCACAATCTCACAAAACAAGGAGCAAAGAAAGGGAGGACACCCCTTAACTCACAAGGACTTCAATCCACCACTTTTAACACATAAAAACAGAGATTTTGACAGTTGAAAACCAGGCCAAAAGAAGCATGCAATGGTAGCTATACAAGTGCACAAAATCAAGCTTGAGAAAAGTAGGAGCTTACCCTTGAAGCTCTGCACCAAAACTGGTCCTTCTTGGACCAAAATCAGCCTTAGGAGCTCTAAATACACCTCCAAGGATCACCTCTTCAAGATAGGCAAGTTTGATCAAGGGTGGAGGCTCAAGAAATGGGAAGAACACTCACTTTTGGGCACTTATATGCTTCTATACACACAATATAGGAAGAGAGAGAGAGAGAGCTGAGATTTGGCTCTGGAATTTCTAGAGAGAGAGGGGTTTTTTTAGAGTGAGAAGCCCCCCAAAACTTGCTTTAATGTTCTAACCCCTCAAATATGAGATATGAGGCTCTATATATAGCAAAATCGGAGCTTTTGGTCGAAATATCTCAATTGAAAATATCTGATGCAGTGTATAACAGCTGGATGATAAATATCTGTCAAAAATCTGAGTTTTGGGCACTTTTGGCCGGCCGGCCATCTTTGGTGCTGACCAGCCATCATTTTTGGCCAGTAAGGTTGACTTTTGGCCGACATATAGCTGCAGAGGTCAAATTGTGGCCGGTGGACGTCCAGGGAGGCCGGTGGCAAAAATCAATGTTAGTCCCTGACTTGAAGAAAGCCTAATTCCTTCATCTGGATGTCGTTTCAGGTCATTCTTCAGCCTAAACTGTAGCCCCGGAAGTCTTCTTTCCAAATTTGTCAGCCTTACCTCAAAATTCCATGTCTGCTAAAAGTTATGCTTGTTTTGGTGAAGGCTGCTCAGTTTCGGTCCAACCGGAATGATGCCCAACTTCAACCAATCATATCTCCGCCCTCCGGACTCGGAGTTAAGAGATTCCTGAATGAAAAATGAAGCCCCGGAAGTCTTCTTTCCAACGGTGGTGGCCTCATAGCTTAACTCCAAGTGGATAGACGGATAAGCTTGATTTAGCAGGACTGCTCGTCCCTCTCTTAGCGTTTCTTGCCTATCTTCTTCTCCAACTTGGTTTCTTCTCTCCTTTCCCATTTTCTTCAACTTCAAACCCCTAAGCAAGGTGTTTTGAAAGAATTTTCAAAGATTTCATCTCTCTTTCATTCATTTCCACTTTGTCCTTGCTCGGTTTACCGAAAAGTACAACGTTTGACAAAATGCGAGCCTCGGAACATCGCAGAAACTTTATTTCAAAAAAAGGTTTTGAAAGAGAGGGTTTTATGGTCTAAAAACCATTCAAAATAGCTTTGGTCCAAAATCGGGTATGAAGTTGAGATTTGACCCTCTCCTTGCCGAAGAAATTGAACCTTTGCCCTGCACATCTTTCATCACCGAGCAAACCATCAGTAGCGCCCAAGTCTTAAGGGTGGTCAAAAATAGGGTGTCTACAGTTGCCCCTCTTTGACAGAACTCGAAAGTCATAACAATGACGGGAGTGAATGTCAAAGCCTAGAGACGACCCATTTTTGACAAGGCCGAAGACTTGGACAAACAAACAAAATACAGATAAATAAATGGTTGTGCCCGCAGGCTGCCTACGTATCCCTTTGCAAGGAATCAAACCAGCGTAGTTCAGGGGCAGGATGCACATGATATGCAGGAAGAGTTTGATAATTGGACTTATACGCTACGCGAAGCCGGTTTTGACAAGTAAAGTGCACAAAACAGTGCGATGCGCAGAATAGTGCGAGTGTAAACTGCACAAAACAGTGCGAAAGAGGTGCGCAAAATAGCGTGATGCGTTTAGACAACGCGAATGCACAAGACAGTGCGAATGCACAAGATAGTGCGATGCGCTAGACAGCGCAATGCGTTAGACAACACGAGTGCACAAGACAGTGCGATTGATTTGAAATGCACTAAACAATACGATACGCTAAACAGCGCGACTGATTTGAAAGGCACTAAACAGTGCGATACACTAAACAGCATGAGTGATATGCAATGCACAAGATAGTGCGAGTGAGATACAAAGTGTAAGTGCACAAAACAGTGCGATGTGCAAAATAGCGCGATTGAATGCACAAGACAGTGTGATGCGCAAAATAGCGCGAATGAGATGTAATGCACAAGACAGTGCGATGCAGATACAAAGTGTAAGTGCGATAAAATGCATTTTCTATGCAAGTATGGGGGCATTTTCCATGCAAAAGATACGAGCATTTTCTATGCAGAATCGAAAGCAAGCATATTTTATGCAGAAATCACAACGATGCGCGGCACGCATGCAACAGAAGCGTATATGAAAGTTCACATTTTATACAATAGAGGAGCATCAAATATGTACTCTGGTGCCTCTGATTTACCTCTCGGAGGACTTGGCAAAACGCTCAACTCAAAAAGGGGACACCCTGTCTATATTAGCAAGAGATGACATTTGCATGTGAAAACCACAGATGCTGCTTGGACTACCATTCTGACTTGAAGCAAGCTTACACTTGGGGTCGAGATACACTCATACTCCAGAGAAATGGCGAGGCCTGAGAAAGTGCACCTGGAATGTAGTCTTGGAATTTGCCGAAGTTGAAACACACTACGATGCTCCAAATTTTTCCTCTTTTCTTTTGCTTTGTAGTCTGGAACCTATATAGCTTCAGATAGGTCCTTGTTCTGCTGTTCTCATATGACCCGGGTTGAACCCTGCGGTTTGTGAAAGATAGAATTTGTTTTGCACAAATGTGGAGAATGGCACGACGCTCGGAGCACAAAACGATTTTATTTTTGAAATTGAGAGATGAGTTTTCGACCAGGTATTGAGCCTACGACTGAACACAGCAAAACGAGACTCAATAACAGAAAACAAAAAGGTAAACAACCTAAACACATCGAGACACACTCGGAACGACTCAAAGCAAGAATCGAGACAAACAAAACAAAAGACATGACACACAGACGTGTTACAAAGATGAGAGACCTCTCGGTGCACGAGGAGCCAGTTTCTTCGGGTATTGCTTCCCACCCTTCCTCATTTGCGATTCTCACATCACTCTGGCACTTGATCTCTATTTTTCTGAAAAAAAGGCCTTTTCTCACTTTTTCTCTCATCGCACATCTCTCTATTCTTTAATCTCTCATTTTTTTATCCCTCCCCTGGGTGGTTGATGGGTAGACAAGAAGTTGCGGGCTCTTGCCCCTAGCATTCTGCTAGATTCTCTTTCTTTTTGCTCACAACAGTGAACTTCCCCCGCAGAGGGGTTATGATGCGGCTGGATGTGCAGCAGGTCTGCAATTGGCATCGGTTGATGATGCTCTGCTGGGGAGTTTGGACGTGATCAGATCTATCCAGATGATGGAGTGGAATATCTTGCCCCATTCCAGTTCGTGCTTCGCACTTGGCTCGATACCTTGCTGCTTGGAGGGTGGTAGAGCTTTCAGCCCTTTTGCAGTTAGCTTCAGTGGTGCCCTTTTCTGGCAGGTAGAGTGCCCTTCTTGGCAAGTATGGTGCCCTTTCTGGCAAGTATTTTGACAAAGGGGAAAAGACGGAACACCTGACTCAACTATGCCCCTAGTTCATCATTTTGACCATTTTTTGTTTTGGTTTTTCTACTAAAACAATTTTGACCAATATGAGAGTTAGATTAACACGCTTGTTCGATTTTTAATTTGAAATCATGCAAGTCAGGCTATGAGCACTGAAAATTTTCCTTTTTTGGGTCCAAGAAAATGGTCCAGTTTTCGAAAATAATTTTCGAGAAAATTAGCTAACCTTAGTAAAAATTCTCAAAAACTATTTTTGCAAACGGCCACTTGCTCAACGAGCATGAAACCTACTCCTGAGATGCACAACCTCGGATCTGAAGGAGAACTGCCCCTTGCTTGAAGAGAGCTGCATGGCAACGGAAAGTTGCCCCTTGTTTGAACAGCACCACGGCGCATTGAATGGCAACAGAAAGTTGCCCCTTGTTTGAATGGCACCGCAGCGCATTGTAGTCAGCCCTCAGAGTAACGAACACAACCAAATCCTCAGATACAGAGAACACAAAGATGACCAGAACCATCGCATGGACACAATCGAATTTGAATTGTTTTACGGCTGGACTTCAGAATGAAGTTGCCTACGTATCCCAAAGACGGGAATCAAGCCTTACGTAGTTCGGGGTTAAGGTACACTCGGGTATTAACCTCTCCTTTTGCGCTCTAACTTTTGCCAAGGCCGCCCTTTTTGGGTTTTCAACCTTGCGAGCCTTGTTCTTCTTTTCTTTTCAATTTTTTTCATTTCTTTTCTTTTCTTTTCTTTTCTTTTTTTTTCAATTTTTTTTATTTTTCTTCATTTCTTTTTTGTTCTTTGCATTTTTCTTCTTCTTCTTTTTTGTTCTTTTTCTTCTTTTTTTCTTGCTCTAACTTTTGCCTGGGTAGCCCTTCCGGGTTTTCGACCCAGCGAGCCTCTCAAGGGTAAAAGTGTAGCTTTGTCCATGTCAAATGGTTCTAGGATCTTGAGGCCATCTGATTCTAAGAGAATGGTTGCTGTTTGCTGATGATGTTGGAGTCCATCCAATGGGGGTTGAATTTGCCCCTAGTGTTGTGGATAGGAACTCAGTTGTCCTTCAGCAATACTTCTTCTTTCCTCCCTTCTGGGGTTTGGCATTCTTGCCGATCTTCATCTTTAATTGGCGGAATGATCTATCTTTGGCTTTTCGAGCACATCTGACATTTTTCTGCCCCTAGTTCCAGGGGTATTTCTGATCCAGCTTTGCAAGCTTCTTTTGATAACACCTGATCTTCTTGATCTGACTTTTCTTGCCCCTAGTTCATGGGCTGCTTCAAATTTGGCCACACAGGCCTGACATTGTGGTTGGCCGTTGAACACTCTGAATTAAGGTCCAAGGTTTTGAAAGCAAGGGGTCGAGTCTCGAGGCTGAGAGCGATCCTAAGCTGCACAATCTCAAGAGCGATTCCACACAGGTCTTCGCAGGACTGCGCAAAATATTTTTTGAAATCTTTTAAGAAAGCGACTAATCACTCGCGCTGAAGATAGTGTGGAGCCAATCTGGATCAAGCCAGGATCCTTCTCAGTACTCACATTAACAAGCATGATCTCAATCATTAAGGGCTTAGCATGCCTCTCTTTCTCTCAATTGATCAAAGTTTTGCAAATCCCGAGGAATTCCTTCCTCTTTGTTTTCCTCACAATGTTCAAAAAGTTTTGAAAAACTTGGATCAATGTAATGACTTCAAAGCACAAAAGAGCAGGTGGAATACACTGCCATTTCATTCAAGCTTTTGGCACAACTGGCGCAAGGCGGAAGCAGACACAAGAGTGTGAAACAAAAACTACTGCTGTTCATTCAAATATGTTGGCATTACTGGCTCCAAGGCAGAAACAGACTCAAAAGAAAGCGAAAAGACAAACACAAAACAAGCAAGTAATGTCCGAGGTAACACCCCCGGAATCACTCGACTCCTATACAACAGGACTGACTCAATACAACAAGACGGACCCGACTGACTCAGTATGAAAAGACTGACTCAATACAAAATGACAAGACTGACTCAATACCAAAGTCAGAAAGCACAAAAAAACTAGCATTTGCAAAATGCTCAAAACAATGCGTGCCATACGCCACATCCGGAGTAAACTGAGCGCCGTCCGCAGGTGGTTCATCCCCTGATCACATCACATTATCCTCCAAGTGCACTGATCCAGCGCCGATAGACTTTGCAGGGTCCGGTGCGATGATAACCCCTTTATCAATCAGATCTTGTATTTCATGGCGAAGACGATAACAACTGTCAGTGCCATGGCCGACTTGTTGATGAAAAGCGCAATACTTGGCCGAATCATGGGAGGGAGGAAGTTTAACCGGCAGTGGCCGCAACTCCAGGGGTTTCAGATCCCCCTTTTTGATCAGGACCCTTAAGGCCGCTGATAGAGACATGTATAGTGGGGTGAACACCGTCTGGCCCCGAGGTGGGTGTTTTGAGGTTTGTGGCTTTTTGCTGGATGCACCAGCAAAGGGATTGACAGGTGTTGGCTGAGTTTGCTGATCTCTTCTGAGAATGGGACTAGAGCTGAAAGGAACATTCCTTGTACAAAGGCCTTTTTCCCGGCTTGCCCCTTGATTTGAACTGCTCTCATTCTGAGTAGCGAAAGTGTCATCCACAGTTTTTGCAACAACTGTGAGTACTTGCTGTTTGTTTAGCCCTTCGGCTTTCAAAGCCTCAATATCCCACTGAAGGTGTTCATGGGGACCAATGCCTGCCCCTACCTTGTTCTTACCACTTGCCTCCACTTTGCCAAGGGAGTGGCCTTCTTCCAATGCAGCTCGTCCCAAGGTTGGGGAGCCTTTGGACATGAACTCCCTGGTACGTGATGCAGTTGATGACGGAGCCAAAACTCCAAAGGCCAGATCTACCACAGTTCTCCGAAGATCTTCGACCATCCTCATCAGCTCAGAAGTAGTGGGTTCATGGGTTTGGGATGATTGGGGTTCAGATGCACCCATCATGCATAAGTCCATGCTTTCCGGGATAAAAACCTCAGGCTTGGGTAGATGGACCAGGGTGATGTATACGCTGGGGTCGTAGGTGGACGGCAGTGTATGGATGAGATTGAGATGTGGATGGGGTACTTGGCCATTGGGGTCTAAAGGTGGAGCTATCGTCCGGTTGTCGATGAGATTTTGGACCTCATGACGAAGGCAGTAGCAACGGTCGGTGCCATGACCGCGCTACTGATGGTACATACAGTACTTGGAGGGGTTATGTCTGGCTGGGAGTGGGTCAGGCAGAGGTTGAGGGTTGAGGGGTTTGAGATACCCTCTTTCCATCAACGCTTTTAGTGCGCTAGTCAGGCTCATATAGAGGGGGGTGAAAGTTCTGCCCTGAGCTCGGGCTGGGCCGGCTGTTTATAGGCTTGGTTTGGCAAAAGGGTTGGCTGTGGCGACTATACTGATTTCAGTGGGTTCGGGAATAGTGCTACTTCCAGCATTGGTAGTCCTGGAAATCACCCTTCTTGTTGGTTCACTTATTATGGGAATGATCCCTGTGTTGAACGCATTCTCGACCTGAACCCCCAGTTCATGCAAACTCTTGAAAGTGAATAGCGGAGCGACTATCAACTTTTGCAACATATCATGCTCGAGGTTTCGCACCATCGTCTGCACTTAATCCCTCTCAGAAGGGCGATCTGTCATCTGTGCTGCCTTTGCCCTCCACCTTGCAACAAATTCCACAAAAGGCTCTGTTGGGTTCTGGCGGGTTGTTTCAAGCTCTTGCATGGTCATTTCAACCTGGGTATTGTAGGAATATTGATCGACAAAGGCCTCAGCCAATACTTCCCAGTCTTGCTTCAGTTTTTCCTCCAACTTAGCGTACCAAGTGGCTGCTACACCCAACAGGGTTCTTCCATACAGCGAGATTTTTTGTGGCTTAGTCAGACCCATCAGCTTCAGGACGTCCAAGAAAAGTCGGATATGTACCATTGGATCTCCAGACCCATCAAAACGGTCAATATATGGCATTTTGAATCTGTCTGGGAGCCGTACGGCAGCCTCGGTGTGCCCATCCTCAATGTCGGGAATGGAGTTGAGGCCCTGTGCCTTCTTGAATTGCTTCTCAAGGTTTGCAATTTTCACCGCGGTCGGATCAAGGTCATTAGCATCAAGGGGATGAAGCCTCTCATTAGGCTGCACCAGGGGTTTGAGCACCCGAGCTTGAGTCAACCCTTCTCGAGGATCTGGACCCTACAAATCTTCAACTGGCAGAAGTGGGTCAAAGTTCGGCTGGGGTCCCAAAGCTGGATGTGAGGCAGATGCCCTAGATGGGCGCTGCGTTTCAATACTGGTCTCGGCCTGCATGGCAGTTCCCTGATTTAACGCTGCTATCACAGCCACAAATTCTTCCGAACCCTGTGCCATCACGGTCTGCTGATGATGTGACTGGTGACTGTTGGATCAGATGAACCAATGAGCCCTGTCTGGCCCTTCTTTGCCTTACCACTGGCAAAGGAAAACTGGTTGCCCTTGAACTGAATCTCTGACCTGACAAAGTCTATTAACACAAGTCCAATGAATCTGGGGGATATCGAAGCCTTCTGAAGCTACGGTTCCAAGACTACCCTAGCAAAAGATAAAATAGAGAGCATCTCAGCCTGATTTCGCCAAAACAGATATGAGCATAATAGGATGACTGTGCCCTCTACTGAATTCTGCCCCAAAATTCTGCCTGTAAACTGATACCCTCAGGTAAAACTGATTTCTAAAATATTGATGCCCTCAGGCCTGATACCCAGACTTGCAAACTGATACATGCAATCCTGTAGAGATACACTCTAAAAGCACATAACAAGCAAGTGAGAGCCAAAACACCCCTATGTTGGGGTAGGGTTTCCCTGTCCTATTTTGTCAAGAACTAGGGTTTCACTACGCACGCAGTGGTTTTGTGACGACCCAGAAATTCTTTCCTCCGCTCGAGCGGAGGAGTGGCCGCTCGAGCGGACTTGTGAGGCTCCCAGTATATTGTTGCAGACTGCTTGAGAATCTGAGGGTTGTAGATTCCCGCTCGAGCGTAGAAGTGGACGCTCGAGCGGACGTCCTTGTTCGTCAGAGCGCTCGAGCGCAAGGAGGGGCGCTCGAGCGGGTCGCCTGGTGAGCTTGAATGTTGAGGCACGTGGTGAGCTTGAATGCAGACTGCCTGAGAATCTGAGGCATTTGTACTAAGGTATTTGGAACCTCCTTATTTTATTTTGGGATATTGATTGTGGTGGTAATATGATGGTAGAGTAAGATTGGATCCAAAACTGCAGTTTGACTAATTCGTTTACGACCAACCGTCACTCATTTGTCCTTTTCTTTTTCCACCCTTTGAGTTTGGATGTGAGGTTAGAACCATTGGCAAGCTTATTTTCGGGGCTTCAATTTGGACACAAGAACGACCTAAAACGGAGTCCGGATGGGAGAATTATACGTGTTCGAAGTTTTGAAATCTGTGCTGGGAACAGGTCCGCTCGAGCGGGAATAGGGACGCTCGAGCGGGAAGAGCGGACCAGCAGCTTAAAAAACGGGATTTTGAGATCTTTTTCTACATTTTCTTTCCCCTCTCTTATTTCTTCTTCTCCTAAGTCCGAAACCCTTCGAAACCCTAGCCCCAAAACCTTGATCTCCTCTAGTTTGAGCAACAATCTACCATGATTTTGGCATCAAGGATGGAGAATAAGCGAAGAGCAATGTTTTTAACCGATTGGAATTCCGAAATTATGGAGGAATCTCACCAAAGCTTGCTTGATTTTTGAGGTATGGAATCTTGAGAGTTAAATTGATGGGTTAAAAGGGTAAATTATGATTCTTAAGTGTTTAATCAACGGGAAAATTAGAATTAAAGGTAATGAATTAATAGGTTTGAATTTGTCTTGAATTTCAACATTTTCTTGAAACCCTAGGTTGATTAATGATGATAACCCATGAGTTGGCCTAATTTGAAAGTAGTATAATGAAATTGAGTTATTGAATTGTAGGTCTACAGGTTTAATTGGAATTTGGAAATGTTTGGCAATTATGTTTAAATTTAGCGAATGAACCTTGTTATAAATGTTGGAATGTATGTAATAATGTAAAGGAAAATTAGGGAAATAACTTAGTAAGGATCTGGATGACATGAACTCAATTGTGGAGTGTTGAAATGAGATTCAAAGATTTAGTTTGAATTATGTTGAAGTGCGAAGTGATGTGTAATTTGGATAAAGAGAATTAATTAAGAACGAAATAAGTTTATGTGATCCGATTTCTTTGTGTATTATAAATTGTGTAGGGACAACTACAGGGGCAGACCAAGCAGCCAAGCACTATGAGTAATAGTACTCCATACGTACCTTATTTTTCCGTTAATAATCATTGTTAATAACATTCTGTTCTCCGTGGAAATATGGTGACATGTATGTGGATTGAGGATCGATGTAACCTATGTGAACGTGGAAAGAGTTGGCTTTATTCTGTGTTCCGTCTACAGTTCAGGATTATCGGTAATGTACTAAGCTAAAAGTTATGTATGATGTCGCATAATAAAGGTAGATGACTTATTAAGATGATGGACTTAAGTTAACATCTGATTAGAAACCTGATATATAATTGGGATTGCTTACTGTTGATAACATTATTAATGTTCTGCTGTCTGTCAATTATCTGCATTGATTTGTAGTGAACAAGAGAAACAATAATGCTCATGTATTCTGACTCCTTCTATTTTGTCAATGATGAGTCAAGACTGTTATGAGGTAACTTATTCCGTTCTTGTAAGGAGTATTATTAATGTCCTAATATACATGAGGCGATTATGTCTATGTGTAATAAGCTATGAGATGATTTGTGTATCCTATGGTCTGACGATGTTCATATGGATTTGAGATTGTTCTGTTCTGTTTATTTAATCTGTTTATGTATTTTGCCCTATTGATCCGTTCCGTTTACGATTAAGCATGATATGTATGGTCGATTTTGAGACTTATTGACTTCTGGTATGGAACAACGTTCACTTTATGTTTAACTTCGAGTCGTGATCCTGGCATGTTTGTAGTTGCTCAATGGATGTGTCTGCATGCTATTTTATTTTATTAACGCTTCCATTCAGGCCCTGGTTATTCTATATAGCAGGATAAGTGTCTGTTTCTGAATAGGTCATGCCCAAATTTTCAGGGGCAAATTGGGGCGTGACAGGTTTCAAACAACCTAACATCGGGTAAGCAACCTGTCCTAGTTTGGAATGGTCACTATGGATTTCGATATGCACTAGGTCGAATGGTCGAAAAGGGTGCCCCGGTAAAACCGGGGTTTGTGTTCCCATACTATCAGAGCCCACAACCGGTCAGCCTTATGGTCATGTCTTGACAAGACAAGCCTCTGGCAAACCGTTCAGGAATGGCAGATGGCAAACACGGTGTCCTAGGCGTACCAATGCACATGCAATGCAAAGAGACACATAAGTGAAATCAAAACAAGATATCACGAGTTCGAGTCAAGCTCTCTAAAAATCCCCAGCAGAGTCGCCAAAAACTGTAACAAGCCCGCGAGGGACCTCAATGCTATAGTTCGGACTCGTTTTGGTTACTGTTCTTAATCTGAACTAAAGAGTCCAAATCCGGCAAATCGTTTTGGAAAACATATTTTGTAAAGAAGTGCCAAACATGGACTGTTTTGTCAGATACAGAGTCGCCACCTAAATATTTTTTAATGGGGGAATTTAGGAAACCCTGACTCGGTGCCAAGGGCCACGTGTTCGTCATCACCAAAGTTGCCTCGGCTCGGGAACTTGGGTACGATTGGGGAAGGTCAGCTATGAGCACCCCCTCTCGCCCGATCTGAAGATCGGCCTCTACTAACCGTGATATCTTATTTTGAAAACATTACGCGTTCTTATTCCGGTTATTAGCCTAGAATTACTATGTTATGCGCACAGCAAACAAGTATAGACCAAATCGCCTCAATTGGAACAAAACATTTCATGTTTGTTTTGAAAATGGTTTGCTACTCGCAAGTAGGCTAAAATATAGGTTTTGCCACCCTCGAGTGGGCTTTTAGAGAAGATGGTTTTGCCACTATCCAGTGGGCTTAAAACTCACAGTTTTGATGCGTTATTCCAATTTAGGTAATTCAACCTCCATCCACAGGCATTCAAGCAGTTATATCACATAAGCAGCTAGCCTCATGGTAATCATGCTATTATGGCAACACTCACACGCATGCGGTATGCTAAAGCATAAAAAGCTCACCTAGTACTCCAAGCCAAAACAGAAACTAGTTAACAATCATATGCATGATCCTAGTTCATGCTAAGATGGCTAATGCGACACATGCAAGATGCAACTACAATAGGCTCGGCTATCCTAAAGATGTCATGTGAAATGCTGCAATTAGCAAGTACTCAACCTGTAATTGAAATACAAATGCAGTTAGCATGATGTACCGAGCCCGGTGCATGTAAGACGTATGTATGGATGCACGCATGCATAGCATAAGGTATGCTAATTTAAATATGCCCTAGTCTACCATCATAAGCAGGTAAATAAAAGGGAAGAAAGACGTAGGATTGGAAGACATGCACACACTCACCCACACTTATTACACAATTGCCCTCACTCGGAGGGTCCGAAAGAATATACAGGCCAAATAACAAATCAACTATCCTAGCTAATTAATTATTACAGACCCTTAATTAATTAACAAAATAAATGCAGAAAGAAGGTGGCCGCAGCCCTGCCTCGGGATGCGTGGATGGTACATGCTTGATCCGTCTCGCCCGGAAACTCGCTGCCATAGCACTGTTGCCTTTGTTTACACTGCCCTGCCCCTCTGAGGATCACAAAAATTTCCAGAACTGCTTTTAATCACTCCCTGAGTCCCCCGGATTGTCACCGGGCAGAGCAAAGTACCACCGGCCATGGGCATGGGATCATCGGCCAAATCTGGTGCTCTCGGCCAAATATGTTCTGCCGGTCGGCACTCAACACTGCCGGCCGGCCAAATCTTCCTGCTTAAACCTGCAGTTGACAGCAGCAGAGGGCAAGCAGTGTATGGCATGGAATTTTCAAGCAAATGTATGCATGGACACACTCCCTATCATGCAATGGACTCAAGGGAGCATGGCCCTCGACCCTCGGGCCATCAATCACGCATTTCAATGCATGATGGCCGAGGAGTCGAATTGCACGTTTTAATATGACACGAATGCACAAATACACACAAAGTGCCACCACCCTATCATGCATGATCAAGTGTGTTGGTGACAAAAGGGATTAGCTCATTTCATCACTTTGAGTATGAAATGGATTAATCCGCCTTGTGTTCGATATTACGTCCGATCGAACACTTGACACATGCAATGCAAACACATGTTATGCTTATCTTGCCGTTTGTAGACGTCCCCGAACGCCCCGGGAGGGTTAAGTCCCGTTCCGTTCATATTGGGTTCACTACAGTTCGGACTCAAATTGTCACGGTTCTTAATCCGAACCAAAGAGTCCAAATCCGGTAAATCGTTTTGAGAAATAGATTTTGAAAAGAAGTGCCAAACATGGACTGCTTTGCCAGATACAGAGTCGCCACCTAAATATTTTTTTAATGGGGGAATTTAGGAAACCCTGACTCGGTGCCGAAGGCCACGTGTCTGTCATCACCAAATGTCTTGGCTCGGGAGCTTGGGTACGATCGGGGAAGGTCAGCTATGAGCACCCCCTTTCGCCCGGTCCGAAGACCGGCCTCTACTAACCGTGATACCCGATTTTGAAAACGTTACGTGTTCTTATTCCAATTATTAGCCTAGAATTACTATGTTATGCGCACAGCAAACAAGTATAGACTAGATTGCCTAATTTGGAAACAAGCATTGCATATCCGTTTGTTTGGAAAACAGTTCGAAATTGCTACTCGCAAGTAGGCTAAAATACGGATTTCAATGAGTTATTCCAACTCAAGCAATCCAACCTCCACCCACAGGCAGTCAAGCAGTTATATCATATAAGCATTTAGCCACATGGTAAGCATACTGTCATGGCAACATTCACACGCATGTGGTATGCTAAAGCGTAAAATACTTACATCGTACTCCGTGCCAAAACAAGGAACTAGTTAGCAAATATGTGTGTCCTAGTTCATGTTAGAGTGACTAATGCAACACAGGCAAGGATGCAATTTAGAGTAGGCTCGGCTAACCCTAAAATGGCATGTGGAATGCTACAACTATCACGTATTCAATTTGGAATTGAAAGTACGATGCAGTTTGTATGATGTACCGAGCCCGGTGCATGTTAACAAATGCATGGATGCACGCATGCATTGCATAAGGTATGCTAATTTTAAATATGCCCTAATCTACCATCGTAAGCAGGTAAATAAAAGGGAAGAAAGAAGTGGGGGTTGGAAGACATACACACACTCAGCCACACTTATTACAAATTATGCCCTCGCTCGGAGGGACCGAAAGAATAATACAAATAATTAACTACGCAAGCTAATTAAATATTACAAATTAATTAAATTAACAAATTAATTAATCTAAGGAAAAACAGTAAACGCCTCGGGAGGAGAGCCAAATGCAGCACGTGCTCGGGTCCTGCTCGGAATTACACTGCCATGCCTGGCCTGCCTTTGTTTCCCCTGCTATACTCCTCTGAAGACTGCCAAAGTCTCAGGAATACTTCCTTGGGAACTGGAGATCATCACCGGCAGCACGGAACTTCCACCGGCAGTGGATTGAGCTCATCGGCACTGAATTGATCCATCGGCTGCAAATTGACTGCCGGTCGGCACTAAACACTGCCGGCCGGCACAAAATACCTGCAGAACCTGCAACTCACAGCAGCAGAGGGAAAAACTTGCATGGCAATGCAATTCAAGCAATTTATGCACCAAACACATTCCTTATCATGTTTATGACTCAAAGGAGGATGTGCCTCGATTCTCGGGCCACCAATCACGCATTTCCATGCATGATGGCCCAAAGAACCAAGTATGCAACTTTCAATTTCAAATGCATGCAAACCATATAAACAAACAAGGGTGCCAAACCTCTATCATGTTTATCTCAAGAGGCCTAGCATGCACGTGAATGCAATGAAATCCTAAACATATTGGCTAGCATGCAACATGGACAATGTAATGTAAGGATGTTAATATGCAAACATGCCTACAAGGCAAACATGTAAACCAAACAATGGGGTGGACTTAAACATGATCTAGGCAACTCAAACTAGGCCTAAAATCAGTAGCCAAAATGCTAAGTATGAGAGCTAAACACACATGCACATACACACATGTTAAGGCACACAACTTAGGTATTAAACAAACTACTCTCAAGCACACTTGAAAGGAGATAACATGGATGATTAGCACGCAACATGAGCTCTAAAATCATGTCAAAGCGTGGTACTAAACCAACTCAAGGTAGGCCAAACAAAGCATGCAAATGGCCCAAGACTTAAAGCAAGTCAATGAGGCATTGAACTATACTTATGCAAGACAATTATGGCACGCATTAAACAACTAAAAACAGGTTTTTAGCATGTTAAAACAAAGCCAAAAGGCTACTTAGATGACATCTAAGAGGCTTTAAACCAAAGACATGCACAATGACCAAAACATGGAGCATTCAATACATGCTTTTGAAGCATTAAAGAGGCAACTAAGGCAAGCATACAAGCACACCAAAGGGACTGAAATGACATGCCAAATGGTTCCAAAACCATCAAAATGAGGTAAGCAACACGTGCTACATATACATGCTCAAAGGCTAGCAAGCCTAAAATGCAAAGGGGCCATATAATGCACGCCAAGATCAACCCAAATGACTATGGACAGAGCTAAAACATGTCAAAATAAGCACAAAACATTCATGAGTCTAAGCCTAAAGCATGCTCAAATTAGGGCTAACAACCTAAGGCATGTTAAGGCAATACAAGGCATTACATGGCAACTATGCTAAGCATGCATAAGGGACCAAAACCAACTTAAAATCATGTTATATCATGGTATAATAAGCATGAAAAACAGTCATGACATGCTCAACACACACTTGAACATAGGCTTCCTCAAGAGGCCAAAACTTGTCTTTTTCAAGAACAATAAGGAGAGGGGGTGACCCTCTCCTTCTTAGGACTTTAAGGCATCATCTACACCACTGAAATCCCTCAAGATTTCAGTGATGAAGAGACCCCAACACCAAAATCCCGGATCTTAACAAAATAGCACAAAAAATAAGGCCTTTCAAGGCCTAAGAGGGGCCAAACTTCCCCAAAGCACAAAGTACCCTTAATAAACTATCAAGAGGGCTAAAAAACAGAACTTTTATGTGTTGATCACCAAGCACAAAAATAGTCCTAAACTAGGTAAAAACAAGGTGCAAGAAAGGGGGAAAAAAGACTAGTTTCTTACCCTTGGAGCTTTTCTTCAACAATGGTGACCTTGATGTCTCCTTAAGCCTCAAACCAGTCAAGAACACCAAGAATAAGCTCTTAGAACCTCAACTCCAAGAGGAAGGTGAAACACTAGGTGCTTGTGTGCAATAGTGTGAACTAAAGCACCTAGTGTACAAAATGAGCAAGGAAAAGAGAGATAGGATAGATATAGGATTTCTAACCTAAAACCAGACCTTCTTCTCTATGTTTTCTCTCTAAAATGTCTCACTTCTTCAACCTTTTAGCCAAGAGAAGAGAGTCTTCTCTTATAGGAATCAAAGCTTACAAGCTAAGCAAACCAAAGACTCATCCCTCCATACACGTGTATGGAGGGGAAACAAATGCGAGACAGCTACCTTAAAATATCTCATAAAGCAACTGAACAGTAGTCGGCAGGGCAAAATTATCATTTTGACAAAATTGACTGCCGACCGGCACAAAAGAGTGCCGACCGGCACGATATAGCGCCGATGGCAACACCAAACAGCCGGTGGCCTCTAGCCACTGCCGGTGGTGTGTGGGGATGTCTCCCAAGGCATCCTCTGCCCCTCCAAGGCAAAGCAAAAGTGTTTGGTGCAAAACCAGACACAAAACGGTCAAGTTCGGAGGTCCTGAGGCAAGGTGCGTAGCCGAGAACTCCGGGAACTCCAAACAAACACGAACATGGATAATCACCGAGTGTTCAAGCGGTGACGTCCAGGTCTTGAGGACGGTCAAAAAATGGGGTGTCTACACCGTTTTACTTGGTCAATTTTATTTACTCATTTTAGCATTACCAATTCATCCTTTAATTGATTAAGTCCAAATGAGAGTCCTCTAATGGGAAAGAGGGCCTAAGCCTCAAGTGCTTTGAGCATGAAGAAGACCTCATGCCGTTGGCTAGTAGAAACCCTCAAGAGGATTAAAGCTATTAAGCATGAACGTCTTAACTTCATGCTCAAACCGACAAGAGGCTCAAGGCTACTTTCAAAGCAATGAAAGTGAAACATGTAAGGAAGTGGCATGAATGGCATGAAGTACGCTTTGAAATTGTGTGCAAGACACTAATACAACATGCAAATGGTTCAAGCACTCATGCTCAAATGGACTAATCAACTAGGCATGCAAGAGCATTACACCATAACCACACAAGGTAGGCCTTAAACAACAAAATCAACTCGAAACGGAGTTATGCAGCCTCAAAACAGTGGCTAAAGTGCATGGAACAAAGGCCAAAACAAGTCAATGAAACATGCTCATGCAAGGGGCCAATGAAGCACATAAACCATAGCTATATGGTACAATGCATGCAGGTCTCAACCACCTCAAAGCAGTGTTTCTACATGCCAAAACCATACTGAAACTGCCATGATCATGCACCAAAACAAGCTCAAATGATATGCCCAAACAATGGGCTCTTGAAGCACATGAACTACAACTATGTAATGCAATGCATGAGAGTTTTATCCAGCCCAAAACAGAATTTCTACATGTTAATTTAGGGCCTAAAACATGCTGGAAAATAGCCAAAACAAACTAGAAAAGCATGCTCTCCTTTAGACCATTCTAAGCATTTAAACCACAACCATGCAAAGCAATGCACGAGTTACCTTAACACCTCAAAACAGAGCTTAATCACAGCAAAATATGAACTATTGTAGGCCAAAGTTAAGCTAGCACATGTTAGGAAGATAGGCTGAAGCATGAAACAAGCTAGGCTAGGGAGCAAAATTACACTACAAGTGTATGAAGCAAGCAACCAAGCCCCCAACCGGACCAAAACAGATCTGAAACATGGCAAAAAAGAGCCTAAAACATGCTTGTCTTAAGCTAAAACAGGCCACAAAAAGATGCTACTTTACAAGCCTAACAAGGCATAACAACTAGCTACAAAGAGGAGGGGCTAACCCCTCCTATTTGAGACCTCAAAACTGGTTTTTGATCACTGAAAAACCTCTGAAAAAAAGGTTGTTTTTAGGCCCAAAAGAGGTTTGCTTAAAAGAGCTCAAAGGTGGATCACAATCTCACAAAACAAGGAGCAAACAAAGGGAGGACACTCCTTAACTCACAAGGACTTCAATCCACCACTTTTAACACATAAAAACAGAGATTTTGACAGTTGAAAACCAGGCCAAAAGAAGCATGCAATGGTAGCTATACAAGTGCACAAAATCAAGCTTGAGAAAAATAGGAGCTTACCCTTGAAGCTCTGCACCAAAACAAGTCCTTCTTGGACCAAAATCAGCCTTAGGAGCTCCAAATACACCTCCAAGGATCACCTCTTCAAGATAGGCAAGTTTGATCAAGGGTGGAGGCTCAAGAAATGGGAAGAACACTCACTTTTGGGCACTTATATGCTTCTATACACACAATATAGGAAGAGAGAGAGAGAGAGCTGAGATTTGGCTCTGGAATTTCTAGAGAGAGAGGGGTTTTTTTAGAGTGAGAAGCCCCCCAAAACTTGCTTTAATGTTCTAACCCCTCAAATATGAGATATAAGGCCCTATATATAGCAAAATAGGAGCTTTTGGTCGAAATATCTCAATTGAAAATATCTGATGCAGTGTATAACAGCTGGATGATAAATATCTGTCAAAAATCTGAGTTTTTGGCACTTTTGGCCGGCCGGCCATCTTTGGTGCCAACCAGCCATCATTTTTGGCCGGTAAGGTTCACTTTTGGCCGACATATAGCTGCAGAGGTCAAATTGTGGCCGGTGGACCTCCAGGGAGGCCGGTGGCAAAAATCAATACTAGTCCCTGACTTGAAGAAAGCCTAATTCCTTCATCTGGATGCCGTTTCAGGTCATTGTTGAGCCTAAACTGTAGCCCCGGAAGTCTTCTTTCCAAATTTGTTAGCCTTACATCAAAATTCCATGTGTTTTAAAAGTTATGCTTGTTTTGGTGAAGGCTGCTTAGTTTCGGTCCAACTGGGATGATGCCCAACTTCAACCAATCATATCTCCGCCCTCCGGACTCGGATTTAAGAGATTCTTGAATGAAAAATGAAGCCCCGGAAGTCTTCTTTCCAACGGTGGTGGCCTCATAGCTTAACTCAAAGTGTATAGATAGATAAGCTTGATTTAGCGAGGACTGCTCGTCCCTCTCTTAGCGTTTCTTGCCTATCTTCTTCTCCAACTTGGTTTCTTCTCTCCTTTCCCCTTTTCTTCAACTTCAAACCCTAAGCAAGGTGTTTTGAAAGATTTTTCAAAGATTTCATCTCTCTTTCATTCATTTCCACTTTGTCCTTGCTCGGTTTATCGAAAAGTACAACGTTTGACAAAATGCGAGGCTCGGAACATCGCAGAAACTTTATTTCAAAAAAAGGTTTTGAAAGAGAGGGTTTTATGGCCTAAAAACCATTCAAAATGGCTTTGGTCCAAAATGGGGTATGAAGTTGAGATTTGACCCTCTCCTTGCCGAAGAAATTGAACCTTTGCCCTGCACATCTTTCATCACCGAGCAAACCATCAGTAGCGCCCAAGTCTCAAGGGCGGTCAAAAATGGGTTGTCTTCAATATCCAATAAGGGTTCTATTAGGCCAAATCGAACAAAGGTTCTATCGGACTGAATCAGAAAAAAGTTTTCTCAAATGAGGTACATTCGGTTCTGTAAGGCTCACTTCGTTTGTTTAGGCACATGGCTGATAGTTTCACAACTGTCCTAAGTTTATCAGTTCTCAAAGTCATATCAAAATTATTCGTCACAACTGCTCATATCAAAGCATTTCAAGTTATGTACAATATGGCATTGACTATATAAATTCGGGGGTAGTTGCATGGTCATGCAGTTATTCAGATCAGGAGGTATGTACCATAATTAATACAGCAATCCCCAAACAAGTCTTATATACAGGCACATGGTGCATAGTAACACATTAAACAGAGTTCCTCAGTTGTACATAAGATAGGGTCTATTACTCAAAAGTTCCAAATTGGTCACAAAATGTAGGTTTATGAGTCGAGCCCAGTATAGTCACGTAATCCAGTCAACTTTCTACCAATCAAAATACATGGTCTCACAATTATAGAGTTCATCATTTAGGCTGCTTAACTCGGTCACACGGTCACAGAATCATACTTCCAGTGGTTTAGTCATTGAAACAGTAATATAACAAATCACCCTAAGCATAGGTTCAGATGTACATGTGCATGTGCAGAGTTAATCGATATCCCAATACGTATTTCACAAATTTCCCAAATGGAGCATACATGTTTAATAAATACAGTCTCAATCTTATGGGTCTGACCAATCCGAATACATAGGCAGCGAATATGAAGGGACATGCTGACCCGAATCAAACAAAACCCCAAACAAAGATGTACACATGCACTAATTCAGAATCAATCACATATAGGTATTCGTTTATAAACAATATAGATACCTCGAATAATGGCTGCAACATTCTGAGTACTTTCTGAAACGAGTGCAATTACTCTCTCTTGATTAGCAATTCCTACCATTGGTACAAATTTAGCTGAAGCAGAAGATTTATTCACATTTTGTTCAGTTCGGGGACAGTTCTTTATCGTACGGTCCATTTCACCACACCTATAACAAACCTCAGAAATCCGAATACAAACTCCTCAATGTTCCTTACACTGGTTGTGGCAAAGATTCTTGCCGTAGCGGCAACTGTCATTGTTGTTTTAAGATTTTTGTCATTTCTTGTACTATTCTTTCCAGTCTATCAAATCGGGCTGTGGGAGAGTCCGCTAACTCGTATGCCCTTACTTTATCCATACTTTGCACAAACCCTTATTAAACCTTGCCAATTACTGGGATGCTCAATACAAAAACAAACACAGATACACATGGGTACATTCGCACATTGTTATATTCTCATTTTATGGATCGTCAAGACACAATTAATTGCATGCGTGATAGATGATTGCATACTTATCAGATATCGCATGCTGAACACTTACTAAATAATTATAAACCCAAATCATATTCATATAAACACCCATTTGCAGAATCGAATGCACATAGACAATTTTTCATGTATGTGCATTATAACGAAACAAACTTGTTATACACCTTAGCGTAACAGTTCATATCTCATATTCAAATCATGTGCGGTACTTCCTCTAGCGTAACATATCATGTTGGTCAAGCATATCAAGTTCCATAATGGAACCTCTGGTACTGGTTAACATATCTCATACATAGGCCACGGTATTATCTCCCCCGGGCTAGGGCCTCATGACCGTAAGCCACAGTATTATATCCTCTGGGCGAGGGCCTCTGCTAAGGATACCACAGTTACGTTCAAAGAAGATTTGGTCAATCATCCATTCATACAAAACATAGCATTTTAGGGAACTTGTCATTACATATCATCAGAAAATAATTAAGGTTGAACATGACCTTACAGAGTTATTACTCGCTATCTGATTAAACTTGCATTATACTTTATACAAAAGATTCTACAAATATGCATTTACTAGAGAGCATATGTAGTCAAATAATTTGCAATGCGAGTAGAGTACAACTTATAGCGCAAAATCGTTCATATCAAAACATTTAAGCATATTATCGATGCTTCCAAATTCATACCTACCACATGAATGCATCCTAGATCTTTTCTAGACGCTTATTGCTCTTTTGGACAAGTGTGTGAGTTATTAACTCGTGCTTTGATACTACTCTGTCATGACCCGAACCCGCCCCTGTGGGTTAAGGACATAACCGGCCAGTAATCTTGAGATTACCTACGGCCTCAAACCAAAACAGACATAACTCATCAGAGTAAAGGGGCCAAACGGAAGCAGAAATTTAAAACTTTGACCATAAAACCGTGCTTATATGCACATCAAAGCAAACAATACATATGTATGTTAATAACTCACAAACGAAACATAGTACCAGAAGGTTCTGTATAGCCATGATCATCCAACTAAGTCAACCCATGAAACTATATACAGACATAATCAAAAACTTCGCCAATATGACAAAATATAAAAACATAACGGAAAGGCGAAGATAGGTCTCGTGCGTGAGACACAAGGGCTGACTCTCTAAAAACCTTTGTTGTTCCTCACAGACTTCACTGGGGCTGGGTTTGGACTTCTCTTGGCTCACCTACAAACACATGAATGAGCGTGAGCGATAGCGCAGTGAATGATATCCAATACAGAAATTACATAACAATGTAGAACAACATGTTCCAAATGGCCTTGGGCCCAATCCATATTTCTATTTAATAGATATATATATATATAACTATACGAAATTCAAATCAAGTGACAGTAGTTTCAAACATTTTGGCCCTTGGCCCCTTCAGATTTCCATTTATGTCAAAATGGCCTTCGGCCCATTCATTTATGTCAAAACGGCCTTCGGCCCGTTCATTTCTGTCAAAATGGCCTTCGGCCCATACGCTCGGATCAAAACGGCCTTCGGCCCACTCATTAATGTCAAAACGACCTTAGGTCCATTCATATATGTCAAAACGACCTTCGGTCCATTCATTTGTATCAAAACGACCTTAGGTCCATTCATCCGTTCATGTCAACCTGGCTCTTAGGCCTTTTCAAACTTTTATATCAAACTGGCTCATAGGCCTTCCATTTCAAACTGGCTCATAGGCCTTCCATTTCAAACTGGCTCATAGGCCTTTCATATCAAACTGGCTCATAGGTCTTTCATTTCAAACTGGCTCATAGGCCTTTCATATCAAACTGGCTCATAGGCCTTTCATTTTAAACTGTGTCCACCATTCAAATTAATGAACTTTACAAACTTACATAGAAGTAGCAATTGGACAATAACATATGTCAGATATTACTCACAGTGATCGGTTGATTGGTTCGCCCTGGAACTCGACCTTACACATGCCATGAACATACAAGGGTCACTAACAATTCAATCCGTTCAAAATTCACATTTTCCTCTTTAGGCTTCATTCTTATCTCTTTAACTCATTTACAATGCTTAACATATGCCTAAGAGTGCTTGCAAGTGAAAGAGAACGGAAAACGAAACACAGAACGCGTAGACAAAATTTCAGAAAATAGGGTCCCCGCTCGAGCGTGGACTTTCCCACTTGAGCGGACCCTATAGGCCTGCAAAAGTGTTGGTTGCATCAAAAATACGCTTGAGCGTTAAATAGGGCGCTGGAGCGGAAGGCCTATCAAAATAGCTCCCTCGCTCGAGCGTGAATTACCCCGCTCGAGCGGACATCAAGTCTGCAAAAAGTACTGGGAGCACGCATTTCCCGCTCGAGCGGCAGGTTCCCCGCTCGAGCGGACCTCAAAATTTTGGAAAACCCAGAATTGTGTTCTTGAGCTTCATTTCGACTTTCAACCAACAATTTATACATGTTATGGCTCAAATTACTCATAGACATGTACTAACATGGTACAAGCATAATTTACAACATATTGAAGCTCAATTTCGTAATTTATTTGCATGCATGTCCCAAAATATCACAACCTCATCACCAACATGCTCAAATTCAAACATTCAAGACTTATACTCCCATGATTTGTACATGCATGCCCTTTTTGACTTCATAGTCACTTCAAATAATGCAATTAGTGCTCATTCCCATAAAATTTAACAAAGACATGCTTGCATGTGGGATTACACTACCAATCTTTCACAATTTCACAAATTACATGCTAGATTTGTGATTTCATGGGAGTTCATTACATGCATGTACATATCAAGCCTCAATTTCAACAAAATGAACTCAAATCATGCTCTTGATCACAAACAACCCTTGAACACACAAGATTACACATTAAACTCATGAATTCAAGAATCAATGCTTACCTAGAGGCTCAATTCTCTCAATTTATGGTCCAATTTAGAGTTGGCCTTCAAATTCCAAGCCTTCAAAATCAAACTCTCAATTTCTTTCACCCTCTCACTCTTAGCCGACCCTCTCTCCTTTTTTGAGTCCAAAAATCAGCCAAAATGCACTAAGGGAAGAAATTTGAGGGTGTAGAGTTTTTATAACATAACCCACTAACTATTATTTAATAATATTAAATAGTTGGGCACTAAATCATCAATATTAATCCAATTAATTTTATCCAAATCAATTTTCAATTAAATTTCACCGTAAGCTCTAAAAATTACACTAATCACAATGGCGCAATCAATTTTGGGTTTTGTGGCCGATAAGGCCTTTAATTTAGTTTCCAAAGTAGATAATCAAACAGATATCCCTGTGGTGAACGGATAGAAATTCAAAACCACATATTTTCACATAATGGCACACAAAATTATATTAACCACATAATCATACTCATTTTAAGGACCAATTAACATATTACGGAACAGGGGTATTACACTTACGGATGGTCAAAAATGGGGTGTCTACAGTTGCCCCTCTTTGACAGAACTCGAAAGTCATAACAATGACAGGAGTGAATGTCAAAGCCTAGAGACGACCCATTTTCGACAAGGCCGAAGACTTAGACAAGCATACAAGATAACAAGATATGTGCCCGAAGGCAGGGGCAAGATGCAAGGAACATGCACGATGCCGAACATAACTTATGATCATGCAAAGAAAGCTGTAACGAAGCAAAACATGCAACAGTTTTACGCAAGCGAATTCAAATCTAACTACATTACATGCAGGAAGGATGTAAGAGAATTATACAATTCTCGCCACGTCTCATGTGGAGAATACAATACCATCCGGTCCGTCTGGTCTTGCCAGCTTCAAATGAACCGTACATACAATATCATGCCTGCAAAAGAAAGAAACTTAACAGGTACAATATCATTAGAAACATGCATAACAATGCAAGTGAAAAGTGTGTGACAACGCGAGTGAAGTGTGCATAACAATGCATGTAACGTGCGAGACAACGTAGGTTAAAGATGTACATAACAATGTAAGTAACAAACGTAACAGCGTAAGTTAAAGATGCGAAACAACGCGAATAATGAGCGTAACAGCGCAAGTTAAAGGGGTACGCGAAACAATGCAAATTAGACGGGTTTGCAAAGCAATGCAAGTTAGATGGGTTTGCAAAACAATGCAAGTTAGATAGGTTGCAAAACAATGCAAGTTAGATAGGTTTGCAAAATAATGCAAGTTAGATAAGTTTGCAAAACAATGCAAGTTAGTGAGCGCAAAACAATGCACAAGTTAGTAGGGGTGCAAAACAATGCACAAGTTAGTAGGGGAAGCAAGACAATGCACAAGTTAGTAGGGGAAGCAAGACAATGCACAAGTTAGTAGGGGAAGCAAGACAATGCACAAGTTAGTGGGAGTGCAAGACAATGCACAAGTTAGTAGGGGTGCAAGACAATGCACAAGTTAGTGGGAGTGCAAGGCAATGAACAAGTTAGTGGGAGTGCAAGACAATGCACAAGTTAGTAGGAGTGCAAGACAATACACATAACGAGCAAGACAATGCAAGTTATAGGGGGTGCAAGACAATGCACATAACGAGCAAGACAATGCCAGTTATAGGGGGTGCAAAACAATGCACATAACAAGCAAGACAATGCTAGTTATAGGGGATGCAACACAATGCAAAAAAGACATGCAAGACAATGCGAGGTGAGAAAATGCATGACAATGCAAATGAAATATGCGAGACGACGCAAGGTGAGGAATGCATGACAAAGCAAATGATGTGCATGACAATGCAAGTATGTAATGTAATGCATGACAATGCACATGACGTGCGAGACTACGCATGTGAGTAATGCATGACAATGCAAATGGCGTGCATGACAATGCAAGCATGTAAGAGGTACGCTATTCGCGATGTTCAGATACAACTTCAAAACAAGATGTGGCGTACTAAATGCAAGAACGACACGACGTATAACTAATGTGCGCTTATTATAAACATGACAATACATTGTAATGCAATATATTTAAAGTGATTTGCGAAACTCGCAAGATACAAAAGGATACGAAAAAAAGGATACACCTTGCACGTACTGAGCATCGCACACGGAAGACATGGTTCGAGGTCAACTCGGAGGCCGGTTAAACTTCAACAGTGTGTTTTCTTACACTTTCTTGAGAGATGAAGGTTCCAAACAACATAACCGACCCAAACAAGGGTATTGGAGATGCATCGACCACAAGGAGAGTCCATCGGCCACCCATCGGCCACAAAATGAGCTCATCGGCCAAATATTTAGCCGATCGGCTAACAATTTGGCCGATCGGCCAAAAATGGCAGTTTTGTCTTTTAGCCACGGGTCTTTAAATATGGGGTTCCAAACCCCATATCCTCACTTCCTCAAACTCGAAAAACATTTCTCTCTCCCCCTAGGTGATTTTCTTCACTTCGATCTTCGTTTTTCTCTTGTTTTCGGGCCTTTTCCATCATTTGATTCGCGAAATCCTTCCAGCTTCGCACACTTTGAACCGATCGAAATTTGATTTCGGTGTCCCTTTCTTGGTTTCCACCTCTTGGGGTTTGTTTCCCCCGAGTTATACCTCGGTCTTCGTGCCTTTTCCACACTCCGACCTTTTCTCCCATTTTTCACCCCTCGGGGTTGACTTTTGGGTTGACTTTTTGCATTCTTGCTCATTTTTCGCATCCTTAGCCATTTTTGCACTCTTCTTGAGATGGCAAACGACATGCCACGGGGTGGGACTCCCCCAGAGATGGACGTGGATCTTGAGGTTGAGCTCTTGCCTCTTCGCATCCGACCATTCGATCCGGCGACCTACAGGCCGGCGATACACGTGTTGCCTCCCGACGGCATCTGCCACTTTAAGAGCTATGCGCGGGGCGCGCCACTGGAGCTTTTGCTGCACAAGCCAGAGTCACATCTGTCCTACGGTGCTTCTGAGGTACACTCTTCCCCTCTATCTCATTTTCTGCAATGTAAAACATATAACTGCGATGATCGATACTGTTCTTTAACTGCTTGACCCAGATACACTGATATATCGTATGTGTATTTCACCATGAGCACACCCACACTCGATATCTGTTTAAACTCAAACACATGCACACACACTGCATTCTCAACCAGATAATCCAAACACACTGATACATCACATGCTTAGTTCACCGTGAGCACACCCACACCCGATATCTGTGTAAACTTGAACACATGCACACACACTGCATTCTCAACCGGATAATTCAAACACACTGATACATCATATGCTTAGTTCACTGTGAGCACAACCACACCCGATATCTGTGTAAACTTGAACACATGCACACACACTGCATTCTCAACCGGATAATTCAAACACACTGATACATCGCATGCTTAGTTCACTGTGAGCACACCCACACCCGATATTTGTGTAAACTTGAACACATGCACACACACTGCATTTTATCAATTCTGTACGCATCCAAACACTATATTTCTAACATTGCTTCGCAACTGTTTGTCTTTGAATTACAGGGAGATTCCCATGCCTTCCGGGGGTATGGGAACACCATCGCTCGAGATTGGTACATGGAGTTGCCGGACGCAGTTCGTCATATTGTTGATCGGGCCAGTTTCAGCGTTTTCTACAGGGAACTCTCGTACCTCACTGCGAGTAGGCCTCTTCTGGGCGCACTGGTAGAGAGGTGATGGGACACCACCGACTCCTTCCACCTTCCTGCTACCGGGGAGATGACGATGACTCCCTTTGACTTCTCCATGCTCACAGGCATCAGAGTAGGGGGTGATCCGATCCCCTTTGATACTGATATGGACGAGTGGGACGCTGCACAGATTTAGTTGCTTGGCGCTCAGCCTCCTCTCTTCCATCCAGGATTTGTGAGGTACTCTTGGTTTGAGGACCATTTCAGGATTCAGGAGCCTACGACTTGGGAGGAAGTGGAGCAGTATGCTCGCGGCTTCAACATGTTCCTGCCGGGGACCACACTCTTCGCCGACCGTGCGAACACTGTCGCTCTTTACTTGTTCAGGGCACTTGTGGACGTGACGCGGATCCAGCGCTATGATTGGGGTGGCGCAGGCTTGGCCACTCTCTACGGATATATGAGCTCATCCTCTCGCCGCAGCGAACAATTGCTTGGAGGCTACTGACGAGCCTGGGAGGTACACCTTCCCTTTCTGTCTTTTCAATTCTGCTTTATATTATCTGTACACCACACATACTGCACATACGCAATCTGCTTTACACTGGCTGTACACTGCACACGCTACACAACACACTACACACATTCTCTGATTTCTGTTTTATCTGATTTCTGCTTTATCTGCATTCTGCTTTATCTGATAAGCATACTCATATCTATCCTGTTACACTATACAGTTGTGGGTGTATGCCTACTTTCTGAGGCTTGCCCCAGTGCCAGACGTGGAGACGCCCCCTATGGTTTCATTTTCCCACCGCTTCGATGTGAGGTGCGAGCGGAGGCCACAGGAGTCCTTCCTGTTCTTCCGCCGATACTTTGACACCATTACCGCCGCAGAGGTATTTCAAACTTTACAGTTCATTTAAGCTTCGCTTTACATTATACTTTCAATAGTAGATAACAAACTGTATATCATTTGCAGATCACCTAGCAGCCTTGGGCGGTGTTGCCTGATAAAGTGAGAGATGGATACATGGGTACCCGGGAGACTGCCCGGTTCAAGATTCTGCTGGAGGGCCCGATCTATTGGGCATGGTATTTCGGGGAGCGCTTCTTGCGGCAGACCATGGGCTTGCCAGAGCAGATAGTTCCAGTGCCTCCTTCCACCCACACGAGGCACACCGAGAGGTATACCTTAGAGGAGATGATAGACTACACGCTTGGTTGGGACTCTGAGCCCTTTAGAGACGGGGTGACTACACCGAGTTCATCTAGGCTTATCTCATGTGACCTTTGACCGATGCTCGCCGAGCTGAGAGAGAGAGGCCTGCGGCGCCAGTGGCAGGAGCAGGAGCATTGAGGGCACCTTAGGCCCGTGGGAGGAGTGGGTCTCGGAGAGGACAGGGAGCTGGATGGCCAGAGCTGCCTACGACGATGACATGCCGAGGACAGGGTGGGGAGACGTACCAGATACCCACCGCTCCTCCTCCGGCTGATCATGAGCTTATCGGAGTCTACGGCTCGACCCCGGTATGTACTACTATACTTTGCATTTTGTACAGTTATTTCATTTCCTTTGATATTTCGCAGAATACTAATGACTTCAACACTTTTGCACGCTTCCGTCGAGTACACTCGCCAGTCTCTGGAGCTGACTACCTCTGTGATGGGGATGTTGTAGCGGAGTATCGACCTGTTGACCATCTACGGCATCCCGGTAAGTTCCTTCAACCGCAGTCTCAAACTTTGCATAATCTGTTCCATACTGATCTGATATACCACATTGTCGATAAGGCACTCGCTACATAGCACTCACGGTACTGATACGCTGTAACTCACATATTGCTCATAGCATTGCTCACGGCATTCATACACTGTACTCGGACACTGCTCACATCATTCATACACTGTTTTGCGTAGCATAACTGATGCATTTGCCATTTGTTCGTTTCAGGCCCCATTCCAGATTCCGGCCGAGGGAGGTTGTAGACGCGCCCGAACGTCCCGGGAAAATCCCATTTTGTTCATTGGGCACACTACAATTCGGACTCGATGTCACGGTTCTGAATCTAATCCCGCAAAGTACAACGCAAGACCGATAAATCACCAAAGAGTCCAAATCCAGCAAATCGTTTTGAAAAACAGATTTTTAGAAAGAAGTGCCAAACATGGACTGTTTTGCCAGATACAGAGTCGCCACCTAAATATTTTGTTTTGGGGGAATTTAGGAAACCCTGACTCGTGCTTAAGGCCACGTGTCCGTCATCACCAAAGTTGCCTCGGCTTAGGAACTTGGGTACGATTGGGGAAGGTCATTTCATGAGCACCCCTACTAAACATGATATCGAGTTTTTGAAAACACATGCGCTCTTATTCTAGTTTATTAGCCTAGAATTACTACGTGATGCGCACAACATACAAGTATAGACTAAATTGCCTAAGTTGGAACAAAGCATCGCATATTCATTTGTTTTGAAAATGGATTGAAGTTCGCTACTCGCAAGTAGGCTAAAACACGGGTTTCGATGAATTATTCCAACTCAAGTAGCCCAACCTTCACCCACAGGCATTCGGGTAGGTATATCACATAAGCAGTTAGCCTCATGGTAAGCATGCTATCATGGCAGTCACTCACACACATGCAAGGATGCTAAAGCATAAACACTTACCGAGTACTCCGAGCCAAAGAAAGAAGCTAATTAGAAATTAGGCATGAATCCTAACTATGCTAAGAATGCCTAATGCAACACATGCAAAAATGCAACTACAATAGGCTCGACTATTCTAAGATGGCATATGAGATGCAACAATCGATACATGTATTCAACTTGGAATTGAAATACAATGCAGTTAGCATGATGCGCTGAACCCAGTGCATGCAATACAGATGAATGAATGCAAACATGCGAACATATATATGCTAATTGAAACATGCCCTAAAACTAACCATCATAAGCTGGTAAATAAAAGGGAGAAAGACGTGGGGTTGGAAGACATGCATCATACACACGCACACTTATTACAAAGTTCGCCCTCTCGCGGAGGGTCCGAATAAATAATACAGAACCAACTAGTTAATCTAAGCTAATTAAACTAGTTATTACACAACCGAAATGAATAACAAATTACAGCTAAATATTACACAACATTAATTAATTAACAAATTAAACTAAGGAAGCAAATAAATTAGCATGCAAGCTACATGAAATGGACTGCCTCAGCTCTGTTCCGAATGATAAAGGATGCATGGATGCTCGAGTCGTCTTGTCGGGAAATCCATCGCGATGTCTCAACTCGCCTTTGTTTGCAATTGAACTCAGAAACTTGCACAAAGCTCCAAGCAGATGAAACTGCACCCTGGGAATCTAGGGGAAGGCTACCGACCAGCTATAGGCATTGGAGACCACCTACCAACCACCCTTGGTGGTGAAAACCAGAAAAGGTGATCGGCCTGCCAGAAAACCTGGTCAGCCGGCCAGTTTCTTCTCCTGGTTTCTGCATTTTCTGCAACAAAGGTAAGAGAGAGAAAAGGCAAAGTATTTTCAACATATGTGTGCCTGACCACTCTCCCCGTCATTGCATAAGCTCTAGGGAGTGTAGTCCTCGATCCTCGTGCCATCAATCACGCATCTCGATGCATGATGGCCAAGGAGTCGAATTGCACGACTCAATGTGAAATGAATGCACATGTAAACACCTAAAGCCAACAACTCTATCATGGATAGTCAAGAGTGTCGGTGACCAAGAATCGAGGCACGTTTTGTCACTTTAAGTACGAAACGTCCCTCGTTTCCTGTGTTTGGACTAAACCCTACTCTAAACACAATGCAACAAACAATGTATGGACAAATGCAACTCTAGCATGCGATCTAAATGCAATGCAACTAAGTGATGCGAAGATGCACGGAATGACATGCAAGCATGCAGATGGCATACACAATGCTATGAACTAATCAATGGCATACTCAATGCACATGGATTATATGGCATGCATACACAATGCACTAACATACACAATGTTTTGAACGAGGCATGCGCAATGCAATGATCAAACATGCGATAACATGGACTATAGGACATACACAATGCAAGATGGACTTAAACCAAGATGGATGGGCCTCAGCCACACCCAAATCAATGGCCAATATGATAAAAATGAGGCAACAAGGTACATGCAAACATGAACAAATGCAATGGACCAAACCTAAGGAACAAAGTGCAACTCTACCAAAGCATGAAATATGGCATACAATGACACATGTTCCAGCTCTGAAATGACATACAAGGTGGTCCCGAATCATGCAAACAACTCACCCGATGCATGTTGGATGGCACAATTACCGAAACTAGTGAAGTGCATTACACTAGAGGTATGGAAAGCGATGCCCAAATGACCAAACCAACCCCAAACAGTCCCTATGAAGACCCAAAACAGTGGTAAAATGGACTAAAATGATGGCTTGCAATGCACAAAAATGAAGCTCATGCGATAGCTCAAAAATGAGGCATACAGACACAACTCTCAAACGCATTTAAAGAGTGGAAAACATGGGAATATGGCACAAGTCTAAGCTCCAAAATAACATGTTCAATGATGCCAAAACATGAAAACAACTCAAGTTAAGCATGCAAGAGTCTTCAAAACTCGAAGCTAGGCAAGGGTATTACACTACAAGCATGCATGGCAAGCATCATTCGACCATGGGACCTCAAAATAGAGCTAAGGCAGCCCAAATCATGAATAAAATCAGTTTAGAACATGGCCAAAATATGCTAGAATCAAGGGCCAAAACAACATGCAATGTGAGCTAGTGAACATGGATTACACTACAAGCATGTGAAGCATTCAAGAGGCCACTGAACCAGCAAAATTTAGAGACATGACATGCCAAATAAAGCCCAAAAACCCACTGAAACATGATCAATGCATGCAAGAATGTCATGCCCCTTTGATAGGCTATAAGAGGGGTTATTCTACACATGCAAGAGACACACCCATGGTGACAAAACCAACTCTGGACAGAGCCTAGGAAGATCCTAAAAGTCACTGAAAAGGGCCTGAAACAAGGCTTGGAGGTGTGCAAATGAAGGCTCCTTTGTAAGGCCAAAAAAGCTAGTAGACAAGACAAGGAGAGAGAGGGTCACCCCTCTCTAATTTTGGCCCTCAAAACCACATGAAAACCACTAAAAATCCACTGGATTTCAGTGGCTAAAATGCCAAGCAAGGACTAGCTCAAAGGCCCTATGGCATGGCACAAAACAAGGCCAAATGAGGCATGCAAGAGGGTAGAAGACCCTCAACACCAAAAGGGACTTAAACAAACATCAAAAGGACCTCAAAACAAGACTTTTTTAGTTGAAAACAAAGCTCAAATAAGCATGCAAATAAGGCTAAGAGATGGATCAAAATAAAGCTTAAAAGAGGGAAAAAGTGTGTTACACTTGAAGCTCAGCAAGACAGCAACTTCTGGACCCAAAACCCAACTCCTTAACCTCTGAAAATACCCTCCAAGAACCTCAGATCAATGGTGGAGGTGTGTGGCTAAGAGGTGGTGTGCAAAGGGCCAAGAATGACATAGTTTGGAGCTCAAAATAGTGAGATATAGAGAAGGATATCTCTTTTGCCTTAGCCAAAAATCTGAACCCTCACAAAGGAGGGGGAGGCCCTCCTTTATAGCCAAAAGGGACCAAAGCTTCTGAAAGAAGCTAAAAACCAAGGTTGAAGATCCTCCATACACGTGTATGGAGGATCCAGTCTGTGCCTTCCAGCTGGCACAGCTGGCAACAACTCACAGAGACAAAACTGGGGGAGGCAGGCCGACCAGTTCAGTTGGTCGGCCGACCACTTCCCCTGGTTGGCCAACCAGTTCAAAAGGTCCAACTCAATGAAAGATGGTCGGCAACCCCATTTGATGGTCTCCACATTGAATGCAAGCTAGTGGTATGGTAGGAGACCAGTAAATGTGGCTCAAAGACCAAGGAGACCAGCTTCCTGACAAGAAAACTGGCTGGCGGGAGAAAAGTGGTCTCCAAGGAGAAAAGGTGGTCTCCCACCCATGTACCACCTCCCAAACAATGAAAACAAGGTCCATGCCAAAAGTGAACCAAGACGGATGCAAAACGAGGGTTCGGGGGTCAAAACGCGCAGCCGGGTGCCCCGAAAATAGGCTGTTAAGCATCGAAAGTGGCGTGCGACCACAAAGGTGGTCTCCCGGGCCACAGTGTCCCTCTAGAGAGAGGAAGCAAGGTGTGTGCCAAAAACCGTGCCAAACGGAGAAAGTTAAGCGGTCCCGAACCGAGGCGCACAGCCGACGGCTCTGAAAATCGAAAACTGGTCTCCAAACGGGAAAAGTGGCCTACGACCACGAAAAGTAGCCTATGGCCACTGAGAGATGGTCTACGAGATCTCTTCCTCCCTTTGGGAAGAGAAAAGAAGACCTGGTTCACAAATCGAGGCAAAGCACAAAAGGGTCCCGAGGTCCGGGGGTAAGGCTCTCAGCCGAAACTCCGAAACCTCAGAACGAGCACAACATGCACCATCACCGAGTGCTCAATCGATGACGTCTGAGTCTTAAGGTCGGTCAAAAATGGGGTGTCTATAGAGGTGCTCCAACTGGACCATCTGTACCTACTCGAAGAGAAGGGGGAGTCAGGCGGAGGATAGCGATCCACCTCCGAGCAGACATAGGCGCGCGCGTGCTGAGAGCAGTTCTCGAGAGCCCTCCCCCGATGATTCTGATGAGGAGGCGACGGCGTCCCAGGGTTAGGCCGGAGACAGCTCAGACTCTGACTACGGAGCCAGCGGTGGTGATCCTGGACCCTCGTCCAGGAAGAGGACCAGGACAGATTCCTGCACTCGAGATGACTGATATTGATCTAGACTTTTGCTGCTTTTCTTCTTTTTAGCTTTGTTCAGACACTTTGTTGCTTTTCCTTTTCCTTTTTGCTTTATTTCCCTTTTTTGCTAGTAGTTTGAGCACATTGTACTGCCTCAGGCAGGTTTTATTTCCTCAAAACTATGTACTTTTTGCAAAAGAAAAAAAAAACATGAATGGAATGAAACAGTTGTTTTTGTTCAAAAAGTGTTACATTTGTACATTTTATGCATCGCATCACATCGCATCGCATTACATAACAATGTAAATGAGATTGAACTTTGTTTTGAAAACTAAACTCTCGAATTGCAGTTAATCAGGTAGTGAACCAACTAACAGCAAAACAACTCGATAAACAAAACAAAGACCTTGACAAGCTAACCAAGTGTAAATACAACTCGATAAGCAAGACAAAGACTTAAAGAATGCAAATTACAACTCGATAAACAAATGTACGACAACTCGATAAGCAAATAGGCACGACTTCGCAAAATCAACACCAGAAGGCATTGGAACTGGAACCAATCACAAGTTCTCAACATGTTCAACACATAGACTGCTCATAGAACCAGGGGAGAGGCCATCGACCACAAGAAATGGCCATCGGCAAACATTTTTAGCCAATCGGCCATAAGGGACGGTCGGTCGGCACTATATTTGGTCGATCGGCAAAAAATGGCAAGTACCTCCAGAATGTTGACACCTATCTTCCACTCAACACCTTATCTTCTACAAAAGCCTCAGCTTCGTAGTTTTTCTCATTTCAACACTGATTTGCACCAAATGGAAGAGTTCCTTGTCCAAAATCTCACAAATTGGATTGCCAACTTGGATGGCTCGAAAAAGCTGAATTTCCAAGGCTTCGGCATAAATACACTATTCACGTTGGGTCGCACCCCGCTGTGTTTTCTGTTCCTCTATGCCGCGGCAAGATTTTGGATTCCGGTAACACACGTCTTTAGCTTTTGCGGTCAAGAGATGTGTCCTACTTACGAGGATTTCCAAGCTTTAATGAAATCCGAGCGTAATGAAGAAATCTTGCCTCAACTCCGGTTCGGCCACGTCCAAGCCCTAGGACCGATGTGCGGCCTTACTTTGCATGACGCTCGGTCATTGATTCACGACGGGGAGCTGGACATTCCAAGCTTGGTTTGTCGGTTTTCTGATGCCGATGATCGCGGTGACCAAGATTGGCAGGGTTTTCGGTGACATGTGCTTTGTTTGTGCATGTCGTCTCATTTCTTACTTGCCCCAGGCTCCGGTGGGTTTAGCACTTGTTTGATTGAGGTCATCGAGGGCTTGAAAGAGAGCAAAAGCTGCATCGTCATGACGCTAGCAGAAACATTGATGGGTTTGGACGCTTTTCATCGTCGTGAGACGACTAGGTTTGTGGGAGTCCACTACTATTGCAGATAATGTTTCCCACCCCATCTCACATATGTATTGATCACATCACTCGGCCCTCAAGCTCGGTTTTTCTCTCAAAACCCTTTGCTCACTTTTTCTCTCAACGTACACCTCTCTATTCTTTAATCTCTCATTTTTCATCCCTCCCCAGGTGTGGTTGATGGACAAGTTGAGAGTGGTGGACTCGTGTCCGGCATATTCAGATCCCAGCTATTCCTTCCGGCGACGTCTGGTCGATGCTCCGGATGAGGGATGGTGGTACAACTGGATGTGCAGTTTGTCCGCGGACCACATTGCTTGGCGCTGCCCTTGGCTTAACTTGCCAGCAATGAGTTATAACATCACCCATCAGCCCGGGATTCAGTTGATGGGCATGATACACTGCGTGTTCTATTTTCCATTCCGATTCTGGCTCCAGTTCGGACATGATCAGACTTGCCCGGAGGAAGGGATAGAGTACCTTGCTGTATTTCCGGTTCGAGGCGTGCAGTTAGCTCGGTATGCCACAGCCTGGAGGACGAGAGAGCCTTTGGCCCCCGCTCCCACTTTCAGCTGCACCCTCTCTGATGAGTGCTTAGATTGGCTCAATGAAGAGGCACAGATAGGGCCCACTTTGGCATCAGAGGCTTCGGCCAGCTCTGGGAGGGGACGTAGGAACACCTGACTATGCCCCAGATTTATTTGCTTTTAATCAGAACTTTCAAGTTTTCTGTACGAATGTAATGAAAAGTAACTTCAATTTTGTATTCAAGAGGAAGAGAACTCTGTATTGAAATCAATGAAATTGAAGGTTATGGGTACTGAAAATTTTCCGTTTGGTCCAAAAATGGTCTAAGTTGTAAAAAGATTAATTTGAGCAAAATCAACTTTTATTAAAACTTTTCAAAACCATTTTCGATATGGATCAGAACTGGACACGCCTTAGATCTGTCACTGAGATGCACAACCTCGGATTTCAGCAACTGGAAAGTTGCCCTTAGTCTGAGTAGCACTGCACCGGAGATTACAACCGAGCTCTTGAATGTTGAATAGACAAAGATGACCAAACATGATCACATGGACAAAGTTGATCGGGGAAATGTTTATGGCTGGACTTCAGGATGAAGTTGCCTATGTATCCCAAAGATGGGAATCAAGCCTTACGTAGTTCGGCTCAGGTTCACTCACGTATTAACCCTCACCTTTTACGCTCTAACTTTTGCCAAGGCTGCCCTTTGCGGGTTTTCAACCTTGCGAGCTCAGTTTTTATAATTTCAAATTTTATGTGCTCTAACTTTTGCCTAGGTCGCCCTTTCGGGTTTTCAGCCTAGCGAGCCACTTAGGGAAAATATTTCTTCAACTTGTCCATGTTGATCGGTTGGAAGAACTCTAGGCCATCTAGGTCCATTAGAACGATAGCTCCACCCGACCAGATAGACTTGATGATGTAAGGACCAGTCCAATTGGGTCTGAACTTGCCCCTAGGGTCGTGGATGGGAGCTCGGTTGTCTTTGAGCACCAAATCTCCTTCTTTCAAATTCCTGGACTTAACCTTCTTGTTGAAAGACCTGGCAATTCTGCGTTGATAACCCTGAACATGGTACAGTGTTTTCAGCCTTCTCTCATCAAACAACATAAGTTCTTCGAACCTGCTCTGCTGCCAATCTGCCTCAGCTATCTGACACTAAGCCAGTACTCGCACAGACGGAACCTCAACTTCAATAGGTAGAACGGCTTCCATCCCATAGACTAATGAATACGGAGTCGCCCTAGCAGAAGCTCTAATTGAAGTCCGGTAGCCCCACAGAGCAAATGGCAACTTATCTGGCCCGTCTCGGTATGTCACACCCCAAACTCGCCCCTAAAAATTTGGGCATGACCTGTTCAGAAACGGACACATGACCTGCTTTATATATATATCATACGGGGCCTGAACGGAAGCATTAAATGCCAAAATGGCCAGAAAATAAACTCCATTGAGCTAACCCTATGATGCCAGGATCACAAAGATCATAACAGCTACATACTATACCAAGACATGCATTTGAGCATCGGTTATATACATATACATATACAAACCCAGCCCTAAGATTGGGCGTATAACAAAAACATTGGGGTAAGGAAGTTATTTACAAACAACCTTAGGCAAGAAATCACAGTACGAGCCAATCTCTTAGCAAAACTTGACAAAATATAAAAGGCTTCGCCTGGTGCTTGGACACTCAGAGGTTGACCAAAAATAACGGACGCCGTGGGTTAGGACTGACCCTCCGGTCGGTTACCTACAGAAACAGACATAACACCAGGTGAGCTAGGCTCAGTGAATAGTAATACCTTAATAATGTGATGCTCAACTTAAATCATAATACAAATCAATGCATACGTAAATGAGGACATTATATGTTAAATCTGATTCTGTATAATCCTGAAACATAATGGCTTGAGATAAGCCCTTGAACATATTTGCGTTAAGCCCTTAAACATGTTGGCATTGAGCCCTTAAACATGTTGGCATTGAGCCCTTGAACATATTCGTATCTGAACCCAAGAGGTGTCTCACACGGATTCTAGAGGTGACTCACATCGTAGCACTTAGTTCCGTGTAGCACTTTGTTTCATATCTCAGAGTAAACTGATCTCAGTATCTTATAGAATTCCATAATCATATGAAAGTAGTTTCATTCTTTCCATTCGTTATTCTCATTCTTGGATCAATTGCATAATTACATCATTCATGGAATTAACAGAATGCTAATGGCAAACACTAGCTGTAGTAAAGCGTACTACTACTCACAGTGTTGTGATGACGTGCTAGTTCCTCCCGGAGTGTGACCTGCACACGTTCATCACTTGTCAATTAGTTCATTTCCTTTGTTGAATCATTTCCAGAGTCATTCCACTTCAATTGAATTTAACATACATTAATAGGCATAAAATACAAATTCTAAAAATATCCGAGGGTCTAGCACGCAAAACGGAACAAACCATGTTTCTCTGCATGAGCCGTACGTGCGGCTGTGAGCCCCGCACGTGCAGCAGTTGGCCCCGCACATGCGGTAGTGGTGCCCCACACGTGCCTTTTAGGCAGAACCAAACCCAAAATTTTTAGCATTTGCCGCACGTGCGGCAGTGACTCCCGCACGTGCGGCGATTCCCCTGTTCCAGTCTGAAAATTGCACAAAAACCCAATCTTTTGGTTCATCTTCACAAGGCTGAACTTAGCATTCTTAATTGATAATACATGTTAACAAAGGCTTCAAATACATACATTAAACTAGATAAACACTAGTTCTTGAATTCTTAAACATAATCAAAATTTCTTTTGCATTCAACATCACACAACATCATAACCATATATATATAGGTAAGTTCTTCATAACCTTCATAAGAAAATAAGAAATAAAAGCTAGTCTCTCCACATATATGCATAAGCAGCTCAATTCAACATCAACAAATTGAGAAAACACCCTTTTCTTTTAATTTCTCTAACTTACATGATCATCAAAGGAAGTTATTGAAGAGGGAACTTAATTCAAGCAAAACACACATACCTTGAATCCTCAATTCTACAATCCCTCACAATGTTCCAATCTTCCTTCTTGATGACTTCCCCTTCCTCTCTAGTTTTCTCCTCTTAATCAATATTTGAGATGATAAATAGGGCTAAGTACTTGTCTTAAGAGGGAGCATGTATATATATAAAGGGGACTAAAGATGAAATTCAATCGTTTAATCATCCCAAATCAAATTTCTACAACCACACTTATAATTACTTAAAAATTATGCTGATTTCAAATATAAAATAAATTTCGGATTATCAAGTCTCGAAGGACCTCAATTCTTGATTTAACCAGTCTAATCGTGATAGATACTTCCCTTGCCCAACAGATATAGATGAAATTCATAACATCTATGCACTCAAACTTAATTTCACATGAAATTTTTCCATTAAGGATGTAAATGTATAAAATAAAGGACTAAAACATTCCAGAAGCATATGTGAGGGTCGGGTTATTACACTCTCCCCCCCTTAAATAAGTTTGGTCCCTCAAACTTGTTTTACCTCAGGATGGAAACAGATGCGGATATTGGTGTCACATATCCTCCTCCTTTTCCCACGTTGCCTTGGTTCCATAATGTTCCTGCCATTCAACTTTTACCATTGGAATCTCGCGATTCCGTAATTGTTTCACTTGTCGGTCCAGAATTCGAATTGGTTTCTCTTCATAAGTTAACTTGTCATCTAGCACAATTGGTGATAATCTATAACATGTGACGGGTCCGAAAGGTATCCTCGGAGCATAGAAACATGGAACACTTTATGGACTTGACTCATATTGGGCGGAAGAGCAACTCGGTAAGCCACCGGTCCCATTCTTTCCAAAATTTGAAAGGGACCAACATATCGAGGTGTTAATTTACCCCTTTTCCCGAATTGCGGATGTCCTTTCATTGGGGTAACTTTCATAAACACATGACTATCCACTTCAAATTCCAAATTCCTTCGTCGGTTATCCGCAAAATTTTTCTGCCTACTTTGAGCAGTTTTTAACCTTCCCCAAATGATTTTAACCTTTTCAGTTGTCAACCGCACAAGTTCAGGCCCTAGCAAGGATTTATCTCCAACTTCAACCCAACACACGGGAGAACGACACGGTCTTCCATATAAAGCCTCATAAGGTGCCATTTCAATACTCGAGTGGTAACTGTTATTATACGCAAATTCTACCAAGGGTAGGTGGGTCTCCCAACTTTCTTGGAAATTCAAAACACACATTTGGAGCATATCCTCTAATGTATGTATCGTTCTTTTCGGACTGTCCATCTGTTTGCGGATGGAAGGCTGTGCTAAACTTTAATTCTGTACCCATAGCTTCCTGCAAACTTTGCCAAAACCTCGAAACGAATTTCGGATCCCTGTCCGACACAATTGAGACCGGTACACCATGAAGTCTTATAATTTCATTCACATAAATGACCGCTAGTTTATCCGCATTATACTGAGTCTTCACTGGTAGAAAGTGAGCGGACTTAGTTAATCGGTCTACCACGACCCACATAGAATTCATACCCTGAGGTGTCCGTGGTAATCCCGCCACGAAATCCATGGTTAGATGTTCCCACTTGCATTCCGGGATTGGAAGGGGTTGCAATAATCCGGTTGGTCTTTGATGCTCCGCTTTTACTTGCTGACAGTGTAAGCATTTAGAGACGAACTCGGCGATCTCCTTCTTCATGCTTGGCCACCAAAAGTTTTGTTTCAAATCCCGATACATTTTAGTACTTCCCAGATGCATTGAAAATCGTGAGGTATGCGCTTCTTCCATCAATTTTCGTTTAAGCTCCAACACATTGGGGACACATATTCGATTTTGAAATTTGAGTACCGAATCCACGATGCTGAACCCCGGTTTTGGTTTTGTCACTAACTCCTCACATATCTTCCTTAGAGTGTTATCCTCCATTTGACATAATTTAATTTCTTCCAGTAGGGTCGGTTGAGCCATTACTGCTGCTAGTACTACCTCCTGTCCACGTATCACAAGATCCACATTCATTTTATCCAATTCAATCACCAATTCCTTTTGCTCCGTAAATAGGTTTGCTATATCTCCCATATTTTTCCGACTGAGTGCATCTGCAACCGTGTTGGCTTTACCAGGATGGTAATGGATCTGCAAATCATAATCTTTAATCAGCTCTAGCCACCGTCGCTGCCGCATATTCAACTCCTTCTGGGTAAAAAGGTACTTAAGACTTTTGTGGTCGGTATAAACTTCACAGGTAGTACCATACAGATAATGACGCCATATCTTCAAAGCAAAAACTTCAGACTTGTGGTCGGTATATTCAATTCTATCTTAAGTAAAAAGGTACTTAAGACTTTTGTGGTCAGTATAAACTTCACAGGTAGCCCCGCACGTGCGGCAGTTGGCCCCACACGTGCGGTAGTGGTGCCCGTACATGCCTTTTAAGCAGAACCAAACCCAAAATTTTCAGCATTTGCCGCACGTGCAGCAGTGACTCCCGCACGTGCGGTGATTCCCCTGTTCCAGTCCGAAAATTGCACAAAAACCCAATCTTTTGGTACATCTTCACAAGGCTCAACTTAGCATTCTTAATTGATAATACATGTTAACAAAGGCCTCAAATACATACATTAAACTAGATAAACACTAGTTCTTGAATTCTTAAACATAATCAAATTTTCTTTTCCATTCAACATCATACAACATCATAAACCATATATATATATAGGTAAGTTCTTCATAACCTTCATAAGAAAATAAGAAATAAAAGCTAGTCTCTCCACATATATGCATAAGCAGCTCAATTCAACATCAACAAATTGAGAAAACACCCTTTTCTTTTAATTTCTCTAACTTACATGATCATCAAAGGAAGTTATTGAAGAGGGAACTTAATTCAAGCAAAACACACATACCTTGAATCCTCAATTCTACAATCCCTCACAAGGTTCCAATCTTTCTTCTTGATGACTTCCCCTTCCTCTCTAGTTTTCTCCTCTTAATCAATATTTGAGATGATAAATAGGGCTAAGTACTTGTCTTAAGAGGGAGCATGTATATATATAAAGGGGACTAAAGACGAAATTCAATTGTTTAATCATCCCAAATCAAATTTCTGCAACCACACTTATAATTACTTAAAAATTATGCTGATTTCAAATATAAAATAAATTTCGGATTATCAAGTCTCGAAGGACCTCAATTCTTGATTTAACCAGTCTAATCGTGATAGATACTTCCCTTGCCCAACAGATATAGATGAAATTCATAACATCTATACACTCAAACTTAATTTCACATGAAATTTTTCCATTAAGGATGTAAATGTATAAATAAAGGACTAAAACATTCCAAAAGCATGTGCGAGGGTCGGGTTATTACACGGTTGGTCGCCACCATCTTCTACAAAATGTGTTTGATGTTCTTGTTGGCGGCCTTAACTGCTCCGTTGATCTGCGGCCGATATGTGGACGACTTATGAAAAGCCACGTTGTATTTGTCTAACAAGTTGATCACTTCCTTCTTGAAGTGGGAACCGTTATCTGAAATGATCTCGTTCGAGACCTCGTAGCGACATATGATGTTGTTCCTGATGAACTTTGCAAAATGCGAAGCCTTCAACACCGCTTAAGATTGGTCCTCAACCCACTTTGTAAAGTAGTCTATCGCTATCAAAATGAACTCATGCCCATTGGACCCCTTCGGAGTGATAGCCCCGATCACATCAATCCCCCAGACTAAAAACGGCCATGGCGAAGTCATGTTGTACAGCTTCGATGGCGGGATGTTCATACAGTTTGCATGGATCTGACATTTGTGGCATCGCCGGACAAAGCCAATACAATCCTCCTCCATAGTGGACCAGTAGTAACCCTATCTAAGGATTTTCCGGGCTAGCATCACCCCGTTCATGTGCGCTCCACACTCTCCCCCATGGATGGCCTCTATTAGGCGCTTTGATTCTTCAGCATCAACACACAGCTTATGCATCCCCAGATGACCTCTCTTGCATAGTTTACCCCCGCAGACGATGAACTGAGTAGCCATTCTTCTAATTGCCCTCTTATCTTTGGCATTTGCCCCTGGTGGATACGCCTCTTTCTCCAAGAAGTTCCAAACATTGTAATACCAGGGGTTCTCATCTTGAACCTCTTCTATGACAGCAATTAGCTCGTAGGCCGGCACAAATTTCTGGTCAATGATGATCAGACGCATCCGGACTCCAAAACGGATGTCTATTATAGAAGATAGAGTTGCTAGTGAATCTGCGAACCTGTTGTCCTCTCTTAACAGATGAGCGAAGTTCAGCTTCTCAAGCCGAGGAATCAGCATGTCCAAGGTCTGGTGGTAGATTCTCATCTTTTCTTCTTTGACTTTCCAATCTCCCTTAGCTTGGGATACAACAAGGTTCGAGTCCCCGATGACGTCCAACCATTTTGCCCCTAGTTCTAGGGCAGCTTCTAAACCAGCAGTGCATGCCTCATATTCTGCTTCGTTGTTCGAGACTTTGAACCGGAGTTTGAATGCTAGAGGGATGCGGGAATTGTCGGGTGCTATCAGCAACACCCCTATCCCATACTCGTATTGGTTTGACGCTCCGTCAAAGTACATCGTCCACATTTCGTCTTCGACATGCAGAATAGCCTCGTCTGGGAATAGGTACTCAACTACTTCATCCCCATCCACCGGGTGATTGGCTAGGAACTTCGCTACCACTCTTCCCTTTACTGACTTGCGCGTCACATACTTCAGATTGAATTTGGAAAGTAGAAGCGACCAATGGGCTAGCCTACCCGTAAGTGCCGGTTTCTCGAAAAGATATTTGATGGGATCTAATCTCGAAACCAGTATTACGGAGTGAGCTAACAGGTAGTGCCGCAGCTTCTTGGTAGCCCATACCAAGGCCAAACAAGCCTTTTCGAGCGGAGTGTAGCGGGTCTCGTAACCCAGCATCTTCTTGCTCAGGTAGTAGATAGCTCTCTCCACCTTGTCCTCGGACTCTTGTGCAAGCATGCAGCCCATTGTAGTTTCAGTCACTGAAAGATACAAAATCAACGGTTTCCCCAGCTCAGGCAGTGACAACACGGGTGGGTTCTATAAATATTGCTTAATCTGTTCAAATGCAGCTTGGTATCGGCCGTCCCATTGGAACTTCGTTCCTTTCTTCAGGAGACCAAAGAGTGGTTCACAAGTCAAGGTTAATTTTGCAATAAACCATCTTATGAATTGTGCTTTATCCAGAAAGCCTTGCACCTCCTTTTCAGTTATTAGTGGTGGCATTTCTAAGATGGACTTGATTTTGGAAGGGTCGACTTCGATATCTCTCTGTGTAATCAAGAACCCCAACATTTTCCCTGCTATAACACCAAACATGCACTTCTGAGGATTCAGCCGCAACCGAAATTCCCTGATCCTTTGGAAGAACTTTTGCAAGGCAGTGTAGTGGCCCTCTCTTTCTCTGGACTTGACAATCATGTCGTCCACGTACACCTCAACCTCTTTGTGGATCATGTCATGCAATATCGTGGTCGCAGCCCGTTGATATGTAGCTCTAGCATTCTTTAGCCCAAACGGCATCACCCTATAATAGTAGGTCCCTCACGGGGTGGTAAAAGCGGTCTTCTCCCAGTCTTCGGGTGCCAACAATATCTGATTGTAGCCTGAAAACCCATCCATGAAGGAGAGCAATGCATGCCCTGCAGTGAAGTCTACTAATTCATCGATATGCGGCAGAGGAAAGTTGTCCTTCGGACTGGCTTTGTTTAAATCCCTGAAGTCCACACATACCCGAATTCTATCGTCCTTCTTCGGCACCAGCACTATGTTGGCCAACCAAGTTGGGTATTCGGATACCAACAAGAACCTTGCGTGAATTTGCTTGGTGACCTTTTCTTTGATCTTGATAGCCCAGTCAGGGCGGATCCCTCTGAGTTTCAATTTGACAGGTCGGGCCTCTGGGTCAAGAGGGATCCGGTGCTGTACAATCTCAGGATCGATTCCAGGCATGTCTTCGTAGGACCATGTGAAAACGTCTTTGAAATCTTTTAATAAGCGACTAAGTGCTCGCGCTCCTCCAAAGACAACGTGGACCCGATCTAGACCAGCCGCGGGTCGTTCTTAGTACCAACGTTAATTTGGGTGATTTCATCAACCATCGGTTTTACAAACCTCTCCTACTCTTGTTCTAGCAAATATTTCAAAACCGAAGGAATTTCTTCCTCATTGTTTTCATCGAAGTTTTGAAAGTCTGAATTAATACAATAAATCAAGGGTACAGAAAAGTAATCGAAAGCCACAGCCGCACAATTCACATTAAGTACTTCATCCAGTCCATCTGATTCCTCTGTTACAACAGACTCAAAAGAGAAAGAAAAAGACGACCTGGACAAGACTGTGGCATACGGGTTATCACTCCCAGGAATACCGGACTCAGACTCAGATGAGCTGGAACCTGATTCTGACTCACAAGACTTAGTGGAATCAGATTCCGGCTCACTACCTGACCCGGTGCTGCTCGATAAGAATCCCTTCTCGTATTGCCAGACGAGGGAGGGTGCGATGGATACATCCAAATGTTTGAAGATAGGCTCGTAGCCGTTTCATTTCCAATCATAGACACTGAAAGATTATCCCCTAAGCACTCATGTACGATCGGAGGATCTGATAGTAGATAGGCCAGTGGTACCCCCATTTCAAACTCGGTGCTCTCGGAATCCACTTCCTTACACTTCTCAAACTTAGCTGATGGGTCTGTCTGCTCCTCAGCAACATCATCCCCGGATAACTGCAAGTCGAAGAAAATTTCAAATCCCGGTACGCGCCTTTTCTTTGCGTTCAACCATGGTTCTGGAAAGCCGCTGAATGGAAAGTCTTCCCCCTCCCGGATGAAGCGTCCGTTCAGGGTGCCCTGAATAGGCCGATGCATCAAATCAAAATGCCTCCTGGTCTGCTTGGCTCTGGCTCTTCCGGCCATCTCTTTATCTTTTCTCAACCAGTCCTCTTTGGTGGGCAGATAACCCAGGCCAAAGGTATGCGGGTTGTGCGGCACTTCAGCCGATACTGCAATGCCCTTCTGGCCACTTTTTCCTAGTCCCATCCCAGGGATGTGCTAGAGCTTGTTCATGAGGTACACTAACTGTGCGCTGACATACAACCCCTCATCAACAGCTAAAATGTTCTGAACAACCCGGGCCTCGGCTAGGGTAAATCCTGATAGGAACACATCCTCCGCACTATGCTCGATTTTCAAAACCGGTGTAGACACCTCTGGCGGTGGATGAATTGACGAATTCCCAAAAATTATAGCCACCCTTTTCCCGTAGGGGTATTTCAAGATCTGATGTAGGGTGGAAGAGACTACCTTCACCTGGTGCAGCCACGGCCGCCCTAGGAGTAGATTAAAGGTTGCGGGAATGTCCAAAACATGAAAGTCAATCTCGTGTTGTCCTGGACCAACCTGGGTCTGAATTTGTACAGTCCCCATCACTTCTCTGCTAGCATTGTCATACGCTCGTATTACTTGGGCAGTTGGCACAAAGTCTGCGGGCTTCAACCCGATTGCATATGTTATCCTTGACGAGCATACGTTAATGGCGGATCCCGTGTCGACAAGAACCACCGGTACCCACTTGTCTCTACACTCAACAGAGATGTAAGAGGTTTGTTATGATCTGCGCCCCTCAAGCGGTAGTTTCTTGTCAGAAAATGTCAACGTCGGGGAAGCTCCTCCCGGAAAGACCAGTCCTACCAGCTGCTCAGGAGTGGTATCTATTGAAAGTTTGGCCTTGTCCATTGCAGAAAGGATAGCCTGTCTATGTACTCTTCAAGCCATAAGCAGTCCCCAGATGGAGATGTCTGCCTGTATCTTCTTCAGCTGTTTTAGCACAGCCTCCTCTTCGAGCAACTTATCTTTTTGCTTCTCCACCTCCTTGTCCTTTTCGGACACCTCTGGTTGATCTAAGTACGGGGGCTTGAAATGACGCCCGCTCCTAGTCATGTGGTCAACTTCGCCAATGTACTAGGTATCATCTGACTGGTTATTCCCCCAGTCCTCATCTGTGTGAGCAAGACATAGATCATCATCTTCCCACCACATGCCATCGGCAGCCGATAGACAGTGGTCCGGCTCCGTTACAACTATTCCTGTGCCCACAGCACCCTCCGTTCCTGTGCCCGCAGCACGTTCCGTCCCTATAGGGGCTTTGGCTTTTCTGACTCTCTCAGAATCCTCGATCCTTTCCCGCTCAAACTGCTTCAGTACAGCCTGCTATTCAGTTTCTTCTGTTCCTAAACTGCCCATATCTTGAGCAAAATTCTTAACACCGGTGCTCTCCGGTGATGCACTCTGCTCTGCGGCCCTTCCGGCCACTGTTGATGTCTCCGTCCCTGACGGACCCTGTTCTAGCTGAGGTTGTTCAACAATATCTGGCTGGTCTTCAAGCCACCCAGTAGACTTCGCTGACTCATCAAACCAATTGACTGCCACGCCCCCTGAGTCCCGCTCGTCAAAAAACTGAAGGTTAGCAATATCCTCCGCTAGTTCTGCCAGGTCATCTAGCCCCTGATTAAGTCCATCTTCCCGTACTACACAAATCTCTGCCCCCACTGGCAATTCCACTTTCGGCCTAGCCTGGCCTGCTGATATAATGTAATCGCTCAGGTTGTTCATGAAGCTCGCAGACCCCTCAGGCTCTGTATCATCAATCTGATCTGTCCCCACAATCGACCCACTTCTATCTTCGATAGCCACCACCACCGTCTCAGGCTGGGTTTGGGAGATGTCCAACATGCACAAGTTAGTGCTGTCAGGAATGAACACCTCCGGCTTGGGTAGGTGAGAAGGGGTGATATATACACTAGGGTCGTATGACACAACCCCAGTTTGGATCAAATTGATGCGTTTGGGATATGGAGCTTGGTTATGTAGTGGGAGAGGGTTGGTTGTGACATTCGGTTTTTCCGGAGGCACGATCACCTTATTGTCAATGAGATCCTGAATCTCATGATGCAATCGAAAGCACTGGTCGGTGTCATGACCCTGCTGTTGGTGAAAGGCGCAGTACTTGGCCGGGTTATGGGAAGCTGGGAGTTTATCTGGTAACGGCCACAGCTCCAGGGGTTTCAAGTGCCCTTTCTTGATCAAAACCCCCAGAGCTTTGGACAGGCGCATGTATAGTGGAGTGAAGGTTCTTTGGCCTCAGGTAGAATACTTGGTTGTTTGTGGGCTACTTCCGGATGCACCGGTGAATGGCGTAGCTGCAAGGGTTCTTGGGGTGGTGGTGGTGGTGACCATTCCCACATCTGAAGATCTGGTGGCTGCAGCACTGCTTGTGCCTGCATTTGTACTACGGTTGAATGCCCTCTTAGGCTGCTCTCTGTCTTGGTCAATCAGACCCTGTTTCATAGTGTCCTCAATCTGCACCCCTATCTCATGTAGATCTGCAAAGGTGGGGAGGGGGAGAACGATCATCTTTTGCATAAGCTTGGGCTGGAGGTTGCGCACAACCATCCGTATCTGATCTTTGTCAACAGGCCTGATGGTCATCATCGAGGCCTTGGCCCTCCATCGAGTCACAAAATCGGAGAAGCTCTCCTTCGGCTCTTGCCTAGTTGTCTCAAGATCACGGGTTGTGACCTCGATCTGTGTATTGTTGGAGTATTGAGCTTTGAAGGCCTCGGCCATCTCCTCCCAGTTCCTCTTAACGGAATCTTCCAGTTTTGCATACCAAATAGCCGCTACACCCGACAGGGTCCGGCCAAACAAGGAAAGCTTCTGCAATCTGGAGAGGCCCATCGACCTCAGTATATCCGAAAACAGCCGCAAATGCACCATAGGATCTCTAGACCCGTCGAAACGATCCATGTGCGGCATCTTAAATCTGTCTGGCAGAGTCACGACTGAGTCGGTATACCCATCCTTAATATCCGGAATGGACTTCACACCCTGGGATTTCTTCAATAGCTTTTCAAGCTTGCTCACTTTTAACGCTGTGGAGTCCACCTCGAACTGAAAGGGAGAATCCGGTAGGTTGGTCTGTGCTTTGGATAGCTGGGGTAGGATCGGGGGCAGAGCCTGCCCTGTTGGAATGTCCGTATCATCCTGGACATTTGCTGTCTCCCCGAGTATTGGAACTCTTGGTGAGGGAGGAGCTTGGTGTGAAGCAGATGCTCCAGTTTGCTGCTGTAATTTGGCAATTAACTCTGCCTGTTGGGCCATGACCTCGGCCTGTTGCTTGGCAAATTCTGCTTGATGGGCAGCATCCTGTTGCATGGTTCTCATACTTTCCTGGAGCTGATGCATCATCTCCTCCATACCTTCCATATTGTATCGATCTAGCTGAATAACTGGTATATCTGTCCCTACAATAGAAACTGAGACCTCAGCCTGACTGTTCACTGATAGGGTAAACCACTGATCTGGCGACCACTGTACCGATACACTGCGTTCCCTTGACCTCCGTCTGGTAATCGGGGGTAAAGAAAGGAACACTGCTTGTCCGTCTATCAGATCCCTAGATCGATTAAGTCTATGGCCTCTGACCCAGAGTGCACGGGGGATATCTAACGGGTCGGATGCAATGGTGCTAAACTACCTTGCAAAAAGATAAATAAAGTATAATAAGGAAATAATGAACAGAAAAACGGACAACATAACAGCTTAAATAAAGACAACACACAGTTGGCAAACACACACTGAATGAACTATTCTCAACCACTGATCACTGTTCCCAAATTCACTGCCCCGAATCTGAATCTGATATCCACAAATATAATTGATTCTCAAAATACTGATGCCCGCAGGCCTGATACCCAAACTTGCAAACTGATACATGCATTTCCTGTAGAGGCACACTCTAAAAGCACATAGCAAGCACATGAGAGCCAAAATGCCCCTATGTTGGGGTAGGGTTTCTCTGTCCTATTTTGTCAGGAACTAGGGTTTCACTACGCACACAGCAGTTTCAAACAACCTATAATCAGGTAAGTAACCTGTCCTAGTTTGGAATAGTCACTATGGATTCCGATATGCACTAGGTCGAATGGTCAAAAAGGGTGCCCCGGTAAAAATCGGGATTTGTGTTCCCGTCGTGGCAGAGCCCTCAACCAGTCAGCCTTACGGCACGCTTCTCAAAGCCAGCCTCCGGCAAACCGTTTAGGAATACCATATGGCAAACACGGTCTCCTAGGCGCACCAATGCAAATGTAATGCAAAGAGACACATAAATGTAAACAAAACAAGATATCATGAGTTCAAGTCAAGTTCTCTAATTTCCCTAGCAGAGTTGCCAAAAACTGTAGACGCGCTGTAGGGCTTCATGCTACTACAGTTCGGACTCAAATGTCATGGTTCTGAATCTAATCGCACAAAGTGCAATACGAGACCGATAAATCACCAAAGAGTCCAAATCCGGCAAATCATTTTGGAAAACTGATTTTTAAGAAAGAAGTGCCAAACATGGACTGCTTTGCCAGATATAGGCGGCCTAAATATTTTATTTTTGGGGAATTTAGGAAACCCTGACTCGTGCCTAAGGCCACGTGTCCGTCATCACCAAAGTTGCCTCGGCTCGAGAACTTGGGTACGATTAGGGAAGGTCATCCATGAGCACCCCCGCTCGCCCGATCAAAGATCGGCCTGTACTAAGCATGATATCTTGTTTTTAAAAACACATGCGTTCTTATTCCGATTAATTAGCTAATCTTACTACGTGATGCGCACAACAAACAAGTATAGACTAGATTGCCTAATTTGGAACAAAGCATTGCATTTTCGTTTGTTTGAAAATGGTTTGAAGTTTGCTACTCGCGAGTAGGCTAAAATGCGGATTTCAATGAATTGTCCCAATTCATGTAATCCAACCTTCACCCATAGGCATTCAGGCAGTTATATCACATAAGCAATTAGCCTCATGGCAAGCATGCTATCATGTGAACACTCACATACATGCAAAATGCTAAAGCATGAACACTTATAGTGTACTCTGAGCCAAAACAAGAAACTAGTTAGTAATCATGCATGATCCTAGTTCATTTTGAGATGGCTAATGCAACACATGCAAAATGTAACTAGAAATAGGCTCAGCTATTCTAAGATGGCATATGAGGTATGACAACTCGATACATGTATTCAAGTAGGAATTGAAATACAATGCAGTTAGTATGATGCGCCGAGCCTGGTGCATGCAATATTGATGAATGAATGTAAACATGCGAGCATAAGTATGCTAATCGAAACATGCCCTAGAACTAACCATCGTAAGCGGTTTAAGTAAAAGGGAGAAAGAAATGCGGGTTGGAAGACATGCATCACACACACGCACGCTTATTACACAATTGCGCCCTCTCGACGGAGGGACCAAAAGAATAATACAAATCAATCTAATTAACTAACTAACAAGCTAATTAATAAATTACACAACCAAATCGAAATAAATAACTATTCTAAGTTATTAAAACACTAAAATGGCCTCGAGACGAGGGATGAATGCATGCTCGGACGGCTTCGCTCGGAAATCCATCGCCATGCTTCATGTTACCTCTATTTGCACTGCTCTGTACCTCCGAAAATTGTGCCAACTTCTGCGACACTTCTGAACCACCTTGTGGGCATGTTGAGAGGTCATCGACCAAGAGATGATGCTATCGAACAAGATAGGAAGGTCATCGACCAAATATAAGGCTCTCGGCCAAATGTTTGTTATCGATCGGCACTGAATATAGTCGATCGGCCATCTCTTCCTGCTGAAAAGCTCCTGTTGCTGCAGCAAAGGACAAACAGAGCATGGCAATACATTTCCAAGACAATGTCTGCACAACTACACCCCTTATCATGTTTAAGACTCAAAGGTGTGTAGTTCTCGACCCTCGGACCATCAATCACGCATTTCGATGCATGATGGCCAAAGGAGCCAAGTGTGCAATTCAATATCAAATGAAATGCACAAAAACAAATAAAGGGCCCCAACCTCTATCATGCTTGATCAAGAGGCAAGGGAATGCACACACAATGCAATGCAACCTAAGCATGCAAGGAAGCTAATGCAACATGAGCATGCAAGCAAGCGATATGCAACCTAAGCATGCAAACATGCATGCATACAATGTAATCAGCATGCAACAACAATACCAATAACAAACATGCAACAACATGTAATCTAACAAGTATGCAAGATGGATGAGCATGCAACAACATGTCAATTAGCAAACATGCAACAAGCGTGTAAGCATAATGCTATAGGACTAGCATGCCACAACATGTAAGGGAACTAATATGCAACAACATATAATGTACCAAGTGTGCAACAAGCATGCGACAACATGCGAGGTAAACATTCAACAACATGCGAAATGATGGACTTAAACTAAAGTGAACAGCTCTTAAACATGCCCAAATCAGTGGCCGAAATGCTACGGAAATGAAGACAAAGGTACATACAAACATGCATGCCAATTGGCCTATCACCTAAGCATAGGAAAGCAACTTTCAAAAACACTTAAAAGGGGACAAATATGGACATGTGACATACATTATAAGCTCTGAAATCATGTTAGGAAAGGTGCCAAACCAACCAAACAAAGCAAACAAGTCATGCAAAAAGGCTTACAGTCAAACCAAGGCTATGCAAAACCTGAAGCAAATGACGAGTATAATCCAAAAAAGTCCTAGATCATGCCAAAATGAGCCTAAAACATGCAAGGACCAAAGCCAAAATAAGCTAGAACAAAGGGCCAAAAGCATGAGGCATGCAAGGCTACAAAAGAGGTGTTACACTACACCTATCAAAACCAAACATGGCATGACTTAAGAAATGAAAAATAGAGTTATGGCATGGTAAAACAAGACCAAAAACCCACTTAGATGGCATCCCAAAGACCTAAACATGATGGCATACACAATGACCCATTCATGAGGCATAAAACATCAACTCTTTAAAGCATTAAAGGAGTGGCAAGTGCAAGTGTTTGAGCATGAAACATGGACTAAAATAGTATAACCAATGATGCCAAATCATTGAAATGGTCCAAGTAAAGCATGCTAATGACTTGGACACTTAAGGCTAACAAGCTAGAATGCCTTATGGCTATACAAAGCATGGCATATATGGTCAAAACAACTCAAATTAGAGCTTAAGCATGTTACAACAAGGCTAAAAGCTTCATGGACTCGAGCCAAAATCATGCTAGAAACATGGCTTAAAACATGATGCATGTTAAGGCAAATGAAAGGATTGCAAGGCAAGTATATGAAGCATACATGGTATGTCCAAACCAAGTCAAAATAGTGCTATATCATGGCAAAACAAAGCCTAAAACATATTGAAATGAAGCTAAAACAAGCCAAGCAAACATGCTACCAATATAAGCCATTTATACTAGCATTCAAGACAATAAGAAGAGGGGATGACCCTCTCCTATTTAAGACTCCAAAACCACCTTCCCACCACTGAAAATCCTCTGGATTTCAGTGGTAGGAAGGTCATGCAAAGCCAAGAACAAGGGCCAAAAGGCATGGCCTAAAACAAGGCCTAACAAGGCCTAAGAGGGGGGAAACAACCTTAAACCAAAAAGTGATCTTAAACAAAGATCTAAAGCATCAAAAATTAGAACTTATTGTAGTTTAGAGTTAAGCTTAAAACAATAAGCAAGAAGGTCTAAAAGCTTAAGCAAGAAAGGGGTATTAAAAGCAAGAATGCTCACCTTGAAGAACACTTTCAAGAACAAAGCTCCAGCAGGTTTTCCAAGCTCAAACCAACCCAAGAACTCTGAAATCAACCTCAAGGGACCTCAGCTCCAAGAGGATGGTGTTCTAGTGTGTGTTTGTGTACAATAGTAAGACAATACTGCACTTTAAGACACAAATACACACACAAATCAAGAGAGAGGGAGATATAGAGATAGATAGATACAACTTTTCTAACCCCATTTTTCAGAACCTCTGAGAAGGGAGGAGGAGCTCCCTTCTTATAGAAATCCAAGTCCAAGGCTTCCTAAGCAAGCTAAGCAAAGGGGCAAATCCCTCCATACACGTGTATGGAGGGTGTGAATTGTGCATGCCAGCTGTGACAGCTGGCATAAAATATCTACATAAAGCAGATGAATAGGGTTTGGCTAGAAAACGTGGCCGATCGACCAACATAAGTGCCGGCCAACCAAATAATGTGCCGATCGGCCAACACTTTTGGCCGGTGGCAAGAAAACAAGGCCGATGGCTTCAAGCCTTGGCCGATGGGTTGAAGGGATGGCAAATAAGCCACCCTCTTCCCTCAAAAGCAGAAACACAAGTGCTTGGTCCACAACCAAGTACAAAACAGACAAGTTAAGAGATCTTGAGGCAAGGCGCGCGGCCGAGACCTCCGGGAACTCAAAACAAACACGAACATGGATGATCATCGAGTGTTCAAACGATGACATCCAAGTCTTGAGGATGGTAAAAAATGGGGTGTCTATAATACCCCTCCACCAAAATTGGCGACTAAGATCATGATACATTTTGGTGCGTCCTCGGATGTACCACCAAGCGTGAGTGATGAAATTCTTGAAGTACTTCCTCTCTACAAGATTCTGGTACAAACAAACAGTCTAGAAAATGTACACTAAAATCCAAGTGAATGTCTAAACCCTTCTCTTCCTTGCTGTTGGAAATTCTATCATAGATTGACTCCACTTCACGGTCTCTTTGTTGTGCCTCTATGACCTTACTAATCATGGTAGGTTGAGCACTTAAAATAAACAAGGTAGCATTTTTGCCGGACTCACCCAAGTGAAAATCAAACTTGCCAATATCACCTAGCATAACCCATTCCCGAATGGCCACACTTGCCAAACTACTCACAGATTTTCGGCTCAAAGCATCGACCACCATATTGGCCTTCCCCGGATAATAATGTAACTCAAAGTCATAATCCGTCATAAATTCCATCCACTTCCGTTGGCGTAAATTTAAGTTTTTTTAAGAAAACAAATACTTTAGACTCTTATGATCGGAGAAAACCTCAAACTTTTCACCATACAAGTAATGTCTCCAAATTTTCAAGGCAAAAATTACTGCCGCTAATTCCAAATCATGGGTGGGGTTGTTCTTCTCAAGAGTTTTCAATTGTTGTGAATCGTAGGCCACAACCTTTCCCCTTGCATCAAGACACAACCAAGCCCATCCCAAGATGCATCACAATAAATGGTGCAGCCCAAACCTCTTTCCGGGATTATCAAGACCGGTGTGGTAGTCAACCTTGTCTTAAGTTCTTTGAATGACTTTTCACAAGCTTCACTCCAAACAAATTTGACACCCTTCCTAGTCAATCTAGTCAAAGGTGCGGCTAATCTAGAGAAGTCCCTTACAAAACGTCGATAATACCCCGCTAATCCTAAGAAACTCCGGATCTCAAAAACATTTTTGGGTTGTCTCCAATCCTGAACGGCATCTATCTTCGAGGAGTCTATAGTTACCCCTTCTCTCGACACTACATGCCCCAAAAACTCCACCTTAGTTAGCCAAAACTCACATTTCTCAAATTTGGCGTATAATTGGTGCTCCCTAAGTAATTCAAGCACTACCCGAAAGTGAGACTTGTGTTCCTCCTTAGAGGTTGAATAAATTAAGATGTCGTCCACAAAGACGACCACGAAACGATCCAAGAATTCTCAAAAAATTTGGTTCATCAAATCCATAAAGGAAGCCGGTGCATTAGTCAACCTGAAAGGCATCACAAGAAATTCATAGTGGCCATAACGCGTACGAAATGTCGTTTTCTGGATGTCCTCCTCCCGGACTCTTAACTAATGGTACCTCGACCTCAAATCTATCTTCGAAAAGCACCGAGACCCTTTGAGTTGGTCAAACAAATCATCTATTCGGGGTAGAGGGTACTTGTTCTTAACAGTAACCTAGTTCAACTTGTGATAATCAATACATAACCGTAATGACCCATCATTCTTCTTCGCAAAGAGGGTCGGCGCTCCCCAAGGTGACGTACTAGGACGAATGAAGACCTTGCCTAAAAGCTCTTGGAGTTGAATCTTCAACTCATGCAATTCGGTGGGTGAAAATCTATATGACGCCATGGAAATCGGTGTCGTGCTAGGTGCTAAGTCAATGGAGAACTCGATCTCCCGGTGGGGTGGCAAACTAGTAAGGTCCTCAGGAAAGACATCTAGGTATTCACAAACTACCCTTGGCAACTCAACATGGGCCCGTCACTCTTACTATCCAAGAGAGTCGCAACTACAAGGGTGAAAAACTGGTGACAAGACCCTATCAACTCGGCACCCCAGAAAATAAAAACAATCACCACTCGAGGTGCACATTGTAACTCTCTGACGGTAACAATCAATCACAGCTCGGTATGAAGATAACCAATCCATGCCTAAAATGACATCAAAACTTGACATGTCTAGCAATACAAAAGAAAACGGAAGTCAACGCCTGGCAACCTCTATCTCACAACCACGACATCCTCGGTCTAAATCAACCGTACCCCCAACTGGTGACTCTACTCTGAGCGGAGACGCTAACCGTGCCACCTCTAACCCCAATGTAGAAGCAAATACAGTAGATATAAATGAATGAGACTCACCCGTATCTATCAACACATTAGCCAAAGAATTACACACAAAAAAAATACCTCTCACAACTGAGGATCCTAGTAACTGCTCTGGCGCGGTAACAGCATACACGCGCCCCTATGGCCTCTGATCAACCTGCTCATCTCTCGGAGCATATGCCAACTGCACTGACTAAGCTGAAGCGGCTCCCTGATTAGCCCGTGAAGTCTGAACTAAGTGAGCCTACTGGTGGCTCTGAGTCTGCCTCGACCCTGATGCGCCAGCTGCGCCTCCCAACTGCAGGCAAACTCTCTTCATATACCCCGACTGACTACACTGAAAGAAACTAAGTCCTTACCCTCTATTCTGGGGCTGACTCTGAGATCGGTTAGGTGGTGGTGGTGGCAACATCTAGTGTCCTCCTCTCTTCTGTGGGCATGAAAAGGCCTTGTGACCCAGTTGGCCACACTTGAAACATGAAAAGCTACTCGGTGCACTTTTCCTCGGGCCCGCACTAAGCAAAGGAAAAATGGATCTAGACTACTGTGGTTGGGAATGGGATGAAAAGGTGCTCCTACTCTTCTTGTTAGGTCTATAGTCTCCCTGTGACTCCTGGCCCCTAGACCTCGAACCCCGAAATCTCTCATCCTCGGCCTGCACGGTGATCTCTACATGTACCGCTGCCTCCACAAGACGGTCATAGTTCCAAATCATATTTCCGGCAACGTTAACTTCTTCTCAAATTCAATGCAACGACGCTCTTCTGTTGCCATTAACTCCGGCGCAAACCAGGACAAGCTAGAGACGGCTGCCTCAAACTCGGCTACGGACATATTAAGTTGCTTGAGGTCTTGAAATTCTTGTCTCAACCTCTCCCTAGCAGTGGGAGGTAGATACTTGTCTTGGAAAGCAACAACAAAGGCTTCCCACATCGATTCTACTCTACCCTTGGCATACTTCCACTACTGGCCCACATCTCCCTTAAGGTAGTAACTTGCTAGAGTCACCCTTAGCTCACTATCTTCAATGTGAAGCATCTCTAATGTCTTCACCGTTTGCTCAAGACACTCATCCGCTTTCTTGGGCTCGGGGCCACCGTGGAACTCATCCAGTTTGGCTCGCAAAAACTCCCTAGTAAGGAAACTCACCCTTGGCTCTACGGCGTTCTCTCAGGCTTGGTTCTCTGCCCTCAACATATTCATCGATTCCCTCAAAGCCCCCGCCATTTCTCAAGCTAGGGCCCCCATTGCAGTGTGACCCGCTTGTTCCAGAATTCCCGCTTGCCTATTTGCTCAGCCATATTAGCTTGGTCCGCTTGCTCAGCCGCATTAGCTTGACCGAACCCTTCCTCTTGCAGTGCAACCTCATGGACTGGTACTTCATGTACAACCCGGTGAGGCCTACCACGCCTCTCGCCTCTACCTCCACGGGCTTGAACTCTACCTGACATGCTAATAAGAGACAAAATAAATAATTTAGCACACGAACCTACATGCGCTCGCAACTTGCCTCACACTTTCGACCATAACAATTCTATATACATTTCTCTACCATAGAAACAATTTAATTTCACTCCACACAAGCACTTAGTCATGTAAACACACATGGATTATTCTTTTACGATGGTATTCATCCCACGAAAAATGAAGAATTCTTAGTAGAACGAGTATTGATTAAGTACCCTTCTAATAAGACCTCAAGGAATTTAATAAGTGCAAACAACATCCCAAAAGCCCAATCTCATATCCATCTAGTCATATAAACATGTTATCACAAAATCACAAAGTACATAACACTTCCTAATCATGCGAAATAAACTCATAGTGGTAAAACAACCACTTTCCACGAGCCCCAAGTATTCAAACCCGGTAGCTCTGACACCAATTTGTAACGTCCCAAAATTTATGGGTAATGATAGTACAAATACCATGGTTTCTTATGATAACCCAGAATAAATCCCCAACACTTGCATTACATGATCATGGGGAATTCCACATGCGAGTATACATTCAATGATTTCTAGTACATGAATCTATTGCATGTAGAACATTAAATCCAAAAATAAATCAACACCCTTAAGGGCTTACAAATTCCAAGGCTTAAGCCTGGTTACACAAAAATGGTTTATCGAACCCATACAGTTACAGCCCTTGGTTAGCAAAATATACCACAACAAAACGAGAGTCTTGTGCTCTCAACATATACATCCACACCCTAATTCGGCGGAATTACCATATCCTTTCCTCCACCAAAATCCCATAAAGCCCAGTAGCAAATTCCTAACAAAGTATGTACATTTTATACAAGTCTCAAGAAATAAAATGCACATGCCATGATATGCCTTTTTGAAAGAAATTCACATCCTCATATTTTTAAAACCATCATGTTCAATGATATCTTGAAATTTCAACAATTCAAAATTTATCAATTTAACTCAAGGGGCAGTAAATACGACTCAGGTAATCCCTAGGTTGGTGTCTGCAAGTAGGCATAACTAGCACTATCAAAACCCACTTTACAAGTTGCTAATCGGAAAGGAAGTGGTACCTCCTTCGCGCATTTTTTTGGTCTTTTACCCCGGACACTTAAGCCAACTTAATCAATTTCATCTACACTCCCTATTTGGACTTACCAACGTATTTACCCCAAGGCAATTCCATGAAAATTTATTTACAAATCTTCTTTCCCCAAAGCCAAAGTTTTTAAAATCAATTCAAAATTTGTAACAATCGATTGAATGGATATGCAAATGTCACAATTACCAATGCCACATAACGATTCTCCATTTTCAACTATCTCACACAATAGTTCCATAATAATCAAAATTCTCAATTCTCCCTTTCAATGCCAATTCACAAAATAGCCATATGTTCATTTAAATCCATCTATGAGTAGCAACATTCCCATACTCCGTGCATTCTCAACAATTTAGTCATTTCAAGACTATATCAACATTTGAACAACAACTTTCAAGATCAAGATTCCCTTGTTTCATGAAATTCGTTATTTATATATATAAAAATATGGATTTTTCCAATCATTCATTCCTTTTGACACAAAAAGAAATATAATAGTAACACCGTCATCCATGGTTCCTCAACATTTTTTTAAAACTCCCAAATTTCTAGGTTTTCTCACCACAACTATACACACCCAAATCATTTGAAAGATTTTTTTCAAAAACATCTTTCCTCAATCACTGTAGTTCAAAACTCTCAAAAAATTATTTCAAAAGAAACAAGGAGCAAATCCACTCTCAAACCACCCACATTCTTAAGCTAATAATCAAGTTTCAATATTAACAAGGGAAATTTCAAAAATCAACAAAATCTTGCAAAAATATATATATGACTCTAAGAAAAGTCCCTACCTCAAGTTTCAAGAAGAATGAGATGAAACACCTAAAACCAACGGTGTTGAAACTCAATCTTCACCTCACACAACGAATCCCTCGAGAAGTTATCCAACTTTAATAAAGGATGTTGGGTCAAAAATCCAATGGATTTAAAGAAATCAAGGATTTGATCTTGTTTGGTGTAGGAACTGTAGAGAGAATGAGGAGAAAAGGGTAATGAGAGATATACAAAGAGTGAGGTACACTCATCCCAAAGAGAAGAAAAACATATTTTTTTTCGAACTTAGCGACTTTTGCACGTGTGGCACCCATTCTCGTACGTGCGGCAACCCCCTCCGCACGTGCGGCTTACCACCCCGCACGTGCGGTGCTTCCTCTATGCACTCCACACCTGCATATAATGCAGAATGCGCCAAAGCAGCTTCCATCTTCACCACACGTGCGACCTCACCTCCCGCACGTGCGGTCCTCACTCCGCACGTGCGGTTCAGCCGCCCAGCCCGAAATCATCCCAGCACGACTCGGGGTACCCCGGATTCAACCCCATACCTTCCGAAACATGTGAACTTCGAATCAAAGTAAATTAGACGAGAATTTTGAAAGTAAGTTTTCAGAAAAAACAATCCAATGGTTAATCAAAACCTCGCACTAAAATTCGACACTATAACGAGAGTAAACCCAACACAATTCAGATAGGACGAGACGAATAACGTACCCGGTTATCACATCCTCTATAGCTCTCATTCAAGGGGGGGGAAAAAAAAATTTAACATCTCTTCATTTGTGACTTTCAAATGGAAAGTATATCGAATATATAAAATAAAAAATAGAAAGTATACTAATCCATTTCAAAATTTAAATTTGAGTGGTACTAAATATAGAAAACATTTCATTAATTTAAATTTAAAATTATAATGATTTATCCCATAATATATAAGTTTTAAATAATGATCTATTCCATGATTTTTGTATATATCTATATATCTATATACTATTATTATTGCAAAATATTGTCATTTCATTCCTTACTTAAATTATGATTGGTCTATAATTAGAATGAGATCAATATTCATTCCTTAAAATTTTAAATTTAAATTCTTTTTCAAATTATATTACTACAATATTAGAATGAGATAAATATTCACATGTGTCATAATGATATGTCATAATATTATTAGTCTAAATATATTTTGTTTTAAATATATGTGTTCAAATTATTAATTGTTATTAATTTTTTTTTTCTTTTTTTGTTTTAAATTTTATAAAAAAATTTATATCCTTCTAAACTATATGGACTTGAATAATAATACTTTTTAATATAATTTTTTTTTTTTTTTAACAAAAGAACAAAATATAACTTTTTTAGCACTTACCAAATATGGTAGATTTTGTTAGATTTTTTTAATTTTTATTTTATCTTAATTGTCAATTAAAGAAATTAAAATAAAGAATAAAGATATCTTTGGCTCAAATTGTTAAAAAGTTACTTATGCTAAAATAAATTACATAGAAACGTTAATTTTTTTATTATTATTAAAAGTGATAGTTCATTAAACTTTTTTCATTTAAAAAAAAAAGAATTATAGGTGATAATTTATTGTTCATCTAGATTTATTTTCAGATTAACTGAGAATGTAATATTAAATTTTCTTCTTACCTTTTTTTATTCAAATACTTTTATTTTGTAAGAAATTTGTTGTTATTCTATTTAATATTTTATTGTAATTTTTAAATTAAAAATAATTTCTAAAAAAACATATTTAAATTATTTATGCCATTATAAAAAGTAATTTTTTTTAAAAAATTTGAACTTAGTAGTAGTTTAAGAAGTGCTAAATAAGTATACTTTTTTACTTTTTACGAAAATATGTATAGAAAATTAGAGATGTGATGTGACTCAAAAAAGTTAATCAAGTATATTTTTTTATTTTTTTACGAAAATATGTGTAAAAAAGTAGAAATGTGATATGACCTAAAAATGATAAAAAAGATGAAAAAGAAAAAAGAAAAAAGAGCTAATATGACACTTCCCAAACAACCATTTATTCGATGATCTCTTTCTGAAATGTTTTTTTTTTTTAAAAATATTTTCAAGAAAAATTCTATTGGAAATCTTAATTATATTGCTTTTTCTTTTGTTCATTAATATTAAATTTTTAATTAATTTTGTTCATTATTTTAAAAAATAAATTTACAAATAATTTATATATATAATTTATTTTTGATTGATCAAGTTATTGGTGTTTCTGTCTAAGTTCACTCAAATTTAATTTAAATTTTTGGATTTTTATATAGGTCGTTACTTAATTAAAAAATTACATTGTTCAATCTTTAAAAAATTTTAAACTCGGCTTAAGTTGTTTAGGCTGAGCTTACCTAAACATGTAATTCTAATAAGGAAGTTAAAAGTTACATAATTAAATTTGTGATAGATTTAATTATTTATATAAAAATATATTATTAATTTTTTTATATGCGAGGTATAACAACAAAACAAAAACCTTTTGACTAATCAACAACCCCCGCAGCGTGATTCGCGTGTGCTGCGAACGTGAGACACGCACAACGCATGTTGCTTGCTCTATTGTTGTTTATCAATGTTAGGGTTCGGAGTGCGTGCTGTCAGTCACTCGGCGCCTTTTTGTTGTAAAAAATAAAAAAAACATTACGCAATACATTAACGCAGTTACGCACTACTGAGGGAGCAGCAAATATTTTTGTTTATTATATATCAATGAACAAAACTTGAAAATTTAGGGAGTCTGAAATTTTTTGTTTTATTTTTATTGTTTTTTGGTTTAATTTGATCTCTATCGCATTCCGATTATATTTATTAAATATGTTTATATATATAATTTAATTTTTTTATTATAATAAAATTAAAACACTAAAATATTATACTTAATAGTAATTTTTATTTATTTATTTATTTATCTTATATCTTATAATTCTAATTTTTATTTAACTTGTCTTTCACCCTGCACCCGTCTTGCCACCTCCACTCTTGATTTGCTCTACCCTCAATATGATCCGAGATGTGGGTGGATTACTGGAAACCCAACAAAATGGTGCCATAAATAGGGGATTTGGTAGTACCCATCCATGAAGCTCCGTAGAGGCATGTTCTGAGCCTATTTCAATTATCCAAATTATTCGTATTTTAAGATTCGTTAAGTAGATAATTCATGAAAAAAAAAAAATCATATTAGTTGGACATCTATAACACCATAACTAGAACACATCTTGTTTTCTAAAAAATAGACAGTTGGTATGATTTTAATATATTTTTAAAAAAAAAACAATTGGGGCCTAATTATAGGGCTATGTATGTTCGATTAATTTGGTTCTTTTTATAGATGATATGCTCTATAAACTCTATATTATGAACAGTTCAAATTATCCAAATTGGCTTGGGACACACCTCCACAAGTCTCACAATATTGGTGTTTAGCACAACATCAACTCAAATTTTCGTTAATCTGTTTGATTAGTTGAATGGGTTTAGTTAGAAAAAAATTTGAATAGAATTCATATATCTATTAAAAAAATTGAATAGGTTTGATTAGTTAAAAAAGTAAGGCAAAACATTGTATGAAAATTGAGTTATATAATATTTTAATTTTTTTCTTCTCTATTTTATTTATTTATTTATTTTATTTTGGTTTTTCTCTTTTTTTTTTTTTTTTTGGTGTGTCGAAGATAGCGTTAGTGTGTTAATATAGTTAGATTACAACTGAAAAATCCGTCGCCATCAACTCGAACCCCTAACCTTTCACTCACTAAACCCTAACGTTTGACTACTAGATCATTGGCTCACACCCCAATGCCTATATTTTAATTTATTTCAAAATCACTTTGTAAAAGGAAATTTTAAAAGCAAACTAATGTTGAAACAAAAACACTCAGCGCTTCAATTATATAATCTGTAGCAACCACATAATACAAAAAAATATAATATGTAACTATCAAATATGTATAAATAAAGCTATAGCGACCAAATTAAACAACAACAACAACAATAATAACAATGATGATAATAAACAAAGAATTCCAAGTTCTCTAAATTTTCAAGTTTTCTTTATTCATGTATAATAAACATATAAATATTTGGGGCAACTAATAGAAAAAATAAATAAATAAAAAATAAAAACACCAGTGGTTGAGTTTTATAATAAAATAAATTATGAGTTTTCAATTTTCAATATGAACCATTTGCATATTTTCGTTAATTAAAATCGGTGAAAAAATAGTATTTTAATCATTAAACTCAATGTAGGTATATATAAAATGTTGAATATACCCATTTTTATTGAATTTAAATTTTATGTGGATTTTACTTAATGAAAATAGACAAATTGTTCAGATTGAAAACAAATTAAAAGTTTATGGTTTAAATTGACAAAATAAAAAATTTAATTTGTTTTTTGTTATACGGGTCAACCCATGATTTTTTTTTTTTTAATAGTTTCCTCTAAATATTTTGTTGCCTCACATGTGTTTTTGTTTTTTGTAAAAAAAAAATTTCAACAATAAAAATGGTGTCGTGTGACAGAATGCTCCCTGAGCGATGCGGGTCTCGATTTAACTATCCAAAATTATTCAAAATTATCATCTTGTTATTCAAATTTATTATATATATGGATCTTACACTATGCAAATCTAATCTATACTATACAATCACCTACCTAAAAAAATCTCGGTGATTTTGTCTGGACTCTGAGACTTTTTCTTATATTATAATATTAATGACAACTGAAAAGACTAGCTCATTAAACAAAAAGGGTAAATTACAAATATAACTCTGTTCCGAGGTTTTCTTAAAGGATTTGACTTCTCTCAAGTTGTCATATCAACTAGGGAGAGCGTTTGGGCTTGGTAGGCCTATTTTGAGACCGATTTTGGTGATCCGAATCGTTCATTTTTTATGACTTATTGAGTAGAATATTCATGCAAAAAATCAAGATAATTGGACATTGGTAGCTATATATTTGAATCATATGTATTTTTTTAAAAATGAACAACAAATATAATTTCAAGAATAGCTATTCATTTATTATAATACAAATGTGATTCAAATATATAGTTATCGATGTCAGATCATCTTGATTTTTTATGTAAATATTATACTTAATGAGTCTTAAAAATTGAACTGTTTGGATCACCTAATTCAATTCTAAAATGGGTCTACCGATCCTAAACTATGGTAACCCAACTCGTATTATGCTTAATTATATATGTGTTTATGTGTTTGATATGAATTTGTAAGTTAAGTACGTGAATTATGTGGTTTTGGAATTATATCTGTTGAATGTAGGAATATCTGTTGCAATTACAACTTTGAACTGAAATTGAAAGCCTTAGAGGCGTTAGAAACCAAAACCGACTTCATATTTGTGTTTAGCATGAATTTTAGAGCCTACTGTGAAATTTTGTAAAATTACGATTTGTAATGATTTAATTAAGTTTATGAGTTGAAGTTATATATGTGTATCTTGTGTTCATCATTTTGTTGAGAGCTTTGCTACGGAGTGAGTTAGACAGAGAGCAAGAGAGAAAAACTAGGGATTTGGAAGAGATTCAAGGGGCGAACGCTAGATTTGAGTTAAAGTATGATAATCTACTTACAATCTTTGTTTATAGCTCACATTTTCCTTGAAATCAAGAGAAAATTGGGAATTTGGAGTTAGGGTTTTGGGTTATGTAATTGTTTGAACTAAACTCAAGAAATCTCTTCAATTTTGTTTGATTTGAGCTCAATCTTGTAATTAATGAATGAAATAAACTCTAAATTGTTCATAAAACAAAGATTTGTTGAAAGATCATCCATGGTTATATGTATTTTGAGCTTGAAAATGTATTTTATGAATTTATGGAAAACATGAGACCTTTGAATTTGTTAGTGAAGCAAGATTGTTGTGTTTGATGTGAAATTACACTTGAATCATGTTAGTATATCATGTTTTTGAGTTAATTTTGAATGATTTTGGGCTTGCAATGGAGTTTGGTCACTTGGAGTTGAAGCTTATTTTCGAACTGTCTGGTTTTTGCCCAGACCGTTTGTGCAGCCACGGGCTCCGCACGACCAGAACATGAACAAAATTGGCGAGTTGCATTTTGTACGCTCGAGCAGCTCACACTTTTGCATGAGCGCAGCATGACCGCTCGAGTGGTTGGACTCGTCGCAGGAGCGCCCCGTAGGGGAGAAAATTATGTTTTCCTGTGTTGACCCCCTGACCTGCTGAGCGCATTCCCGACCTTATTTAAACCCTCTAGGAAGTGAAATCATGATTAGAAACCCATTGAAAAAGGTTGTGAATTATTAAAAGAAAAGTGTATGAATGAAATGAATTATTTATCGAATGTGTATGTGAAATATTTTGTGTAGGTCATGTGCTAGAGACAACGCGGCAAGACCAAACGCACTGTGAGTAATAGTATTGTACAAATATATTCTTAATTGATTATTTTGAGCCATGAATGGTGATTTGTGCCAACATTGTATTTTGATCGAAATGAATGAAGTTCATAAATGTTATATGACATGTGCAATGTGGACCTAAGGTCGTTCCATTTATGCTACGATATGTTTGGGCCCGAGGCCGTCTTATGGGCCCAAGGCTATTGTGTACATGTGTGGGCCTGAGGTCATTCTGTTAATGGCATGATAATATCTGATTAGACCTGAAGTCGTTCTAAACAACAATTAATTTATGGGCCCGAGGCTGTTTCGTACCTTATGTGGGCTTGAGGCCGTTCTGCTAATGATGGGCCTAAGGTTGTTCTGTTTATATGATGGGCCTAAGGCCGTTTTATTTATATAATGAGCCTGAGGCTGCTCTGTATTACGATTATATATATTCTGAGAACCTTATGCTCATTTGTTTACACCACTTTACTATATTATTACTCATTGAGCTTCGCTTACCCAATATTATGTATGCACATGTAGGTGATCCGTAGCATGGAGCCCACCTTTAAAGTCAGCTTTATGAGCTATTTTGTGAACCTGTCGAGTCATGCCTCCGCGATGGAATTTTGCCTTTGGCTCACATCATGCTATGACTTTTGATTTGCCTTTGCTTTATTGGCCTTGGGATATGTAATCTATATATATGAAGATTATTGTACATAAGTTTTTGCATGGACATGTTAACACGTGTGTGATATGCTATGGTATAAGCAATGCATATTTTGATCATACTGGCATAGCTCAATGGACTTCTTTATTTACGATATACTTCCGCTTATGGCCCCATTATTGTCATTATTCTTTAATTTTTGTTTGAGGCCGTAGGTAATCAAGTGATTATTGGCCAGTTATGATCTAAACCTCTAGGGCGGGTTTGGGTCGTGACAGAGTGGTATCAGAGTACGAGTTAATATCTCACACACGAGTCCATTTGAGCAATAAGGAGTTTAGAAAAGGCTTAAGTTGCATTCATAATGCATTCATAGTAAGGTATGACGTAAAGATGTGCCTTTGTAAATGTAACTTTTTTGCATATTTTCTATGAAGGTTATAATGTATGTTCCTATAGATTATGGTGAGAACAAGGGCAGAAGATGGGGATGAGTCAACCTCTGCACGACTCGATAGAATGGAGAGTATGATCATGGAAAAGGCAGAGGCTTTTAGACAACAACAACAACTGCTACAGCAACCACCACCGCCACCAATGCCTGTGCCACCACCCGTAGTGCAAGACCACCAAGCTGAGGATCGAACTATTGCACTCACAAAGGAATTTCAAAAGATGAAACCACCATTGTTCAAAAGAGGAATTGACCCACTGAAGGCGGAGGCATAGGTGCATGCGATAGAAAAACTGTTTGAAGTCTTTCCATGTATGAAGGCACAAACAGTTTTGTGTACTCCTTATACACTAGAAGATGAAGCACGCTGTTGATGGACGCTTATTCAGGATGAACATCAGGGAATGAATTGGGCTCAATTTTTGGAGGTCTTTTATGAAAAGTATTTCCCACAGTGTATCCAAGACAAGAAGGTGACAGAGTTTGAAAACTTGAAGCAAGGAAACAAAATCGTAACGGAGTATGAAGCACAATTCACCGAGTTAGCCCGTTTCGTACCGCATGTGGTCGATACGGACTACAAGAAGGCAAGGAAATTTGAGAGAGGACTCCAGGACTCTATTCTTGAGAAGATTAATGTGTTGAAGTTATAGAAATACGTGGATGTATTAGATAGGGCCATCATGTCTGAAGGTAACAGACCTAACCACAACCGGTTCTTCAAATGGAAAGGAAAAAGGCAGGGTTCTCATGGGCATAAGTGGTCGGCATCCTCACAAACAAGAAATAGAATTTGGGAACTTCCAGTGCTTCTGGTTCCACTCGTGATTCAGCACCAACTTGCCCGGATTGTGAGAAGAAACATTAGGGAGTTTCCTACTGAGCAACCGGTGCTTGTTTTAAGTGTAGGAAAATGGGTCATGTGCTGGGAGATTGTCCTTTGCTTGAGCAACAAAAGGTGAATAGACCAACTGTTAGTTCATCCGGTTCCACTCCTGCAGTGAAGACTATGGCGAGACCTACTACTACTACAGACAATGTCAGGCAAGAGAGAGTCTTTGCTCTTGTTCTGGGTGATGTTCAGAATACAGAGGCTGTGGTCTTAGGTACCCTTTCTATCAATGGTCAACCTGCTCATGTGTTACTTGATTCGGGTTCCACTCATTCCTTTGTTTCAAAAACATTTGCTCTTAATTTGAATAGACCTATGGAACAATTGAATTATGTGTTGTGTGTGTCTTTACCATCTTGGGACTCTATGTTATGTGCTTCTATTTATCCTGCATGTAAGCTTTTACTTGGGGATATTTCATTATGTGCTAATTTGATGCCTTTTGACATGGTCCACTTTGATATAATTTTAGGGATGAATTGGTTAACTAAGTATCATGCAACCATTGATCGTGTGTCTAAACAAGTTGTTTTCCGACCTCCGGGACAACATGAGTTTACTTTTGTGGGACAGGGGATAATTCTTCCACCCTATTTTATATCGGCCATGAAAGCTTGTAAACTACTTCAGAAAGGTTGTAAGGGTTATTTGTGTAACATCCTGCATTTAAAGACAACCGATGTGAGTGTTGAACATATCCCAATTCTAAGAGAATTTCCAAATGTATTTCCTGAGGATTTGCCAAGGGATTTGATAGACCGTGAGATTGAATTTGTTATTAATGTTGTGTCGGGTACTCAACTAATTTCAAAAGCTCCTTACAAAATGTCCACAGTAGAAATTAAGGAATTGAAAGTACAACTGCAAGAGTTGCTTTACAAAGGGTTCATTCGACCGAGTACATTGCCATGGGGTGCACAAGTTCTGTTTGTGAAAAAGAAAGATAGGACACTCCGGTTGTGTATTGACTATCGAGAACTTAATAAGGTAACTGTGAAGAATAAATATCCTTTACCATGGATCGATGATTTATTTTGTCAATTACAGGGATCACAGGTATTTTCTAAAATTGATTTGAGATCCGGATATCATCAGTTGCAAGTCAAAGTGGAAGATGTTGAGAAGACCGCCTTCCGAACCAGATACGGTCATTATGAATTTTTAGTCATGCCATTTGGGGTTACAAATGCAACGGTAGCTTTCATGGATTTAATGAATCGAATTGTCAAATCGTATTTTGGATGAATTTGTGGTTGTATTTATCGATGATATCCTTCTTTACTCAAAAAGTAGTGACGAGCATGAAAATCACTTGAGACTAATTCTTCAAACACTCAGAGACAAGAAATTATATGCTAAATTGAAGAAATGTGAATTTTGGTTGAATGAAGTTGTCTTTTTGGGACATGTGATTAATAGAGATGGGGTGTCAGTTGATCAACAAAAGGTAAAAACTATTGTGAATTGGCCTACTCCTACTAATGTTTCAGCAGTGCGTAGTTTTATGAGTCTAGTAGGTTACTACAGAAGGTTTGTTAAAGATTTCTCCAAGATCGTAGTGCCGCTTACCCAATTGCCTCGGATAGGTGTTCCATTCGAGTGGACAGAACAGAGGGAGTTTGCCTTCCAGGAATTGAAAACAAAGCTCAAAACAGCATCGGTCCTTACCTTATCGTCAGGTACAGAAAGGTTTGTTATTTATAGTGATGCTTCTTACAAGGGGTTGGGGTATGTACTTATACAAAATGTGAGAGTAATTGCATATGCATCTTGACAATTGAAGCCGGATGAAAAGAATTACCCTACCCATGATTTGGAGTTAGCTGCAGTGGTGTTTACATTGAAGATATAGCGACATGCAAAGTCTACACCGACCACAAGAGCCTCAAGTACTTCTTTACTCAGAAGGAGCTTAATATGTGACAAAGATGGTGGTTAGAACTCATCAAAGATTGTGACTTATAGATTCATTATCATCCCGACAAAGCCAATACGGTGGCGGATGCTCTTAGTAGAAAGTCAATGGGAAACCTAGCATGTTTGCTTATGAAGTGGAGTGAACTATTACTTGGCTTGGAAAGAATGGAAGTGGAAATTGTGCTATATGAACGGGGTGGAATGTTAGCCGTAATGTCAGCATAATCGGCTATTATTGAAGAAATTAAACAAAGGCAATTGGAGAATGAATTTATCAAGAAAGTATGTTATGAAATGGAAACAAAGCCAAGACTGGGATTTCTTTGGAAGCTCAAGTGTTGAAGTTTAAGGAAAGACTGTGTGTTCCAAATACGCCAGAAGTTAAAGGAAAAGTTTTGGAAGATGCTCACAAATTGCTATGCATCCTGGAAGTACTAAAATCTATCAAGATCTCAAGCAAGCTTTTTGGTGGCCTAATATGAAGAGAGAGATTGCAAAGTTTATCTCAAGATGCCTTCAATGTTAGCAAGTAAAAGTGGAGCACCAAAGGCCGGCGGGTTTATTTCAACCCCTCCCTATTCCAAAATGTAAGTGGGAGCACATAACTATGGATTTTATTGTTGGTTTACCCCGAACACCTTCAGGTATGGATTCTATATGAGTGATTGTAGATAGATTAACTAAGTTTGCTTAGTTTTTGCCTATGAAAACTATCTATAATGCTGATAGACTTGCTACTGTGTACATTGCTGAGATTATTCGATTGCATGGTGTTTCGGTTTCAATTGTGTCGGACAAAGATTCTAAGTTGTTATCAAGATTTTGTCAAAGCTTACAGAAAGCATTGGAGATAGAATTGAGGTTTAGTACTGCATTTCACCCACAAATCGATGGACAATCTAAAAGGACTATACAGACGTTGGAGGACATGCTTCGGATGTGTGTTTTGGATTTTTGTGAAAGTTGGGAAACTTATCTACCTTTGGCAGGATTTGCATATGACTATAGTTTCCACTCCAGTATAGAGATGGAACGATATGAAGCTTTGTATGGGAGGAAATGTCAAACTCCAGTTTGTTGGACCGAAGTCGGGGATAGAGCATTGATTGGGCCTGGAATTGTGCAAATTACTACTGAGAAGATCAAGATCATTCAACAGAAATTGAAAACTACTTAAAGCTGACAAAAGAGCTATGCGGATCAAAGAAGGAGAGACTTAGAATTTGAGGTTGGGGATCATGTTTTTGTCAAAGTCACTCCAATGAAACGGTAAATAGGATTTGGAAGAAAAGGGAAATTGTCACCTCGATACATAGAACCATTCCAAATTTTAGAGAGATTGGGTCGGGTTGCCTATCAAATTGCTTTACCACCGGACATGGAGCAAGTGCATAATGTGTTCCAAGTATCAATGTTGCGAGGCTACCTTCGGGATCCTACTCATGTTATTGATTATCAACAGATTGCTCTAGATAATGATATGATTTTTGAGGAGAAACCTATTTGGATCCTTGACTAACAAGTCAAACAATTAAGAACAAGACTATCCCAATGGTAAAAGTCGAATGGAAAGAACATTATGAAAAGGAAGCCACTTGGGAACGAGAAGAAGAAATGTGGCAACGATATCCCGAATTGTTTTCGACTTAAGGAAAACAAGTTTGGTGGACCAAACATCCAAAAGGAGGGAAGATTGTGATAACCTAACCCGTATTATGCTTAATTATATATGTGTTTATGTGTTTGATAAGAATTTGCAAGCTAAGTGTGTGAATTATGTAATTTTGGAATTATATCTGTTGAATATAGGAATATTTGAAAGCCTTAAAGGCGTTAGAAACCAAAACCGACTTCATATTTGTGTTTAGCCTGAATTTTAGACCATATTATGAAATTTTGTAAAATTACAATTCGTAATGATTTAATTAAGTTTATGAATTTAAGTTATATATGTGTATAGCTCTTGTGTTCGTCATTTTGTTTAGAGCTTTGCTAGAGAGTAAGTTACAGAGGGAGGAAGAGGAAAAGCTAGGGATTTGAAAGAGATTTAAGGGGCAAACCCTAGATTCGAGTTAAGGTATGGTAATCTACTTATAATCTTTGTTTATAGCTCACATTTTCCTTGAAATCAAGAGAAAATTGGGAATTTGGAGTTAGGGTTTTGGGTTATATAATTGTTTGAACTAAACTCAAGAAATCTTTTCAACTTTGTTTGATTTGAGCTCAATCTTGTGATTAATGCATGAAATAAACTCTAAATTGTTCATACAACAAAGATTTGTTGAAAGATTAGCCGTTGTTATATGTATTTTGAGCTTGAAAATGTATTTTATGAATTTATGGAAAAGATGAGACCTTTGAATTTGTTAGTGAAACAAGATTAGTGTGTTTGATGTGAAACTACACTTGAATCATGTTAGTATATCACATTTTTGAGTTAATTTTGCATGATTTTGGGCTTGTCAAGGAGTTTGGTCACTTGAGGTTGAAGCTAATTTCGGACTGTTTAGTTTTTGCCCAGAGTGCTCATGTGGCCACGAGCTCTACACGAGTGGAACATGAACAAAATTGGCGAGTTGCATTCTTCATGGTCGAGTGGCTCTCACTTCCGCAGGAGCGGAGCATGACTGCTCGAGCAGTTGCACCTGCTGGAGGAGCGGCCGGTAGGGGAGAAAAATTATGTTTTCCTGTGTTGACCCCCCGACCTGCTGAGCGCATTCCTGACCTTATTTAAACCCTCTAGGAAGTGAAACGATGATTAGAAACCAATTGAAAAAGGTTGTAAATTATTAAAAGAAAAGTGTATGAATGAAATCAATTATTTGTCGAATGTGTATGTGAAATGTTTTGTGTAGGTTGTGTATCAGAGACAACGCCGCAAGACCAAACGCATTATGAGTAATAATATTATACAGATATGTTCTTAATTGATTACTTTGAGCCATGAATGGTGATTTGTGCATGTAGACACCCCATTTTTGACTGTCCTCAAGACTTGGATGTCATCGTTTGAACACTCGATGATCATCCAGGCTCGTGTTCATTTTGAGTTCCTGAAGGTCTCGGATGCGCACCTTGCCTTGGAGCCTCTCAACTGGTCTATTTTGTGCTTGGTTGTGGACCAAGAGCTTGTGGCTTTGTTTCTGAGGGAAGGGGGTGGCTTGCTGGCCAGCCCTACAACCCATCGGCCAGGCCCCATGCCCATCGGCCGTGCCCTCTTTCCATCGGCCATAAGTGGTGGCCGGTCGGCCTCACTGATGGCCGTTCGGCCCCTTTAATGGCCGGTCGGCCATATTTTTTGGCCGAGGCCCTTTTCTTTGCTTTCCAGATATTTTGGTGCCAGTTGTGCCAGCTGTTAGGCACAGAAGGCATCCTCCATACACGTGTATGGAGGGATTGCAACAAGGTTCTAGCTTGTCAAACAAGCTTGAGGCTTGTGATTCTATATAAGGGGACGCTCCTCTCCCCTTTCAGAGGTTCAGAATTTTGATTAGGGCAAAACATATCCCTCTCTCTCTCTCTCTATATTTCTCCCTATCTTTCTATATTTGTACTAGTTTGTGCCTTAAAGTGAGTTTTCTTCACACTTTTGCAGTAAAGCACCTAGTGAAACACCTTCACTCTTGAGTTGAGGTTCTTGGAGATTGCATTTGAGTGATTTTGGCTTGGTTTTGCCTCAGTAGTGGTTGGTTTTGAAGTTGTTCTTCAAGGGTGAGTAGTTTCCTTCTTTAAGCCTTGTTTTGCTTAAGTATTTGGCCATCCTTGCATGCTCTTTTAGGCCTTACTTTCAACTGTAAAAACTCTTGTTTTTAAGTGTTTGAAATGTTTGTTTGAGGCTTTGTTTGAGTTAGGGGTGGTTTACCCCCTTTGGTGGCTTATTTTCCTTTGCTTTGTTCTATCTCTTAAGGCCTTTCAGACCACCTTGTTTTGGCCTTTTAACCACTGAATTCCAGAGGAATTTCAGTGGTGGAAAGTGGGTTTTGAGAACCAAAATGAATGGGGGTGGTCCCCCCCCCTCTTGTGTTTTGTTTGCATGTGTTGTTGGCTTAACACTTTGGCATGCTTTTCTACCTTCATAAGGCTCTATCTTAGCATGTTTTAGGCCTTATTCTAACATGATATAACTCTGTTTTGGGTTAGTTCAGTTGCTTCTTACATGCTTCATGTACTTGTAGTGCAATCCTCTTAGTTAGCCTAACATGCTCTATGCTTTGGACTAGCATTTTAGCATGTTTTTGGCTCCACTCCAGCAGGCTTTTACTCATATTTTGGCATGCCTTAGCTCTGGTTTTGGTCAACAAGGTCACCTCTTGCATGGTTTATGCACTTGTAGTGCAAGCTTGTTCACTAGCCTAGCTTGTTTGGTGTTTTGGCCTATTGATCTAGCATGTGTATGCTTTACTCCAGTACATTTTTGGCTTTGATTTAACATGCTTTAGGTCTAATTTGAGTGGTCTTGGTCATGCATGCTTGGCTTTGCATAGCTATAGTGCATTTGGCTTTCCTAGCCTTAAGCTTTGAGACCTCTAGCATGTCATATTTGAGCTTTTTGCATGGCATGGCATCATTTGGCATGTTATTTTAGACCATATACCTCTGCCATATTCTCACATTTATCATCCCTTTGTTGTGTTTGAGGGTTGAGCCTTATGCTTCACTTATGAGCCAATATGTATGCATGCTTGCCTAAGCTTTTGGGGCTACCATCTCAGCATGTTTTTGGTGTTATTTTACCATGTTACAACTCTGATTTTTGTTGGTGAAGTCACCTCATGCTTGGTTTTGGTATGTGTAGTGTAATCCCACTCGTTGGCCTTGCATGCGTCATGCTTTATGCCTCCCATTCTAACATGTGTTAGCTCTACTCCATGCATGTTTTGGCATTGTTTTGACCTGCCTTGGGACTGTTTTGAGTGATCTTGGCCCTTTGGGGCTTGCCTTGTGTGGCTATGGTGTAAGTGCCTTAGCTAGTCTTGAGTTTTGGGCACTTTAGCATGCTATATTTGTGGTGGTCGCATGTTTTTTCATCATTTGGCATATGATTTCAGAGCATATAACCTTGTCATACCCTCATGTTTATCACTCTTTAATTGTGTTTAAGAGTTGTGCCTTTATGCCTTGCTTGCGTGCCATGAGTTGAGTATGCATTCCTTGCTTTTCGTGCCTAAGTTTTGTTGAGTTTTGCCCACTGTTTTGAAGTATCTTAGGTCTATCCATGTGTGGTTTGACCATTCAAGATTGATAGTGCATGCCTCATGTGTAATATACTTCACTAGCTTTGATGCCTTAGCTCCTTAACATGCCTTGCATGCGTTGCTTACATGATAGAGCCTTGTGCATGCCACTTTAGCATTGGTAGATGAGCATGTTGTTTGCATGTGTGTTGCATTGCATTGTGTTTGGATCGGATGTTAATCCAAACACGAGAAACGAGGGGCGTTTCATACTTGAAGTGATGAAACGCGCCTCATTTCTTTGTCTCCATCCCCCTTGATTGTGCATGATAGGGTGGAGGCCTCTCAAGTCCTATGTGTTATTTGTGCATTCATTAACATTGTGCAAGCTTGATTCTTTGGCCATCATGCATCGAGATGCGTGATTGGTGGCTTGAGAGCCGAGCACTACACTCCTTTGAGCTTGAGAAATGATAAGGAGTGTGGTTGCACACACATTCCCTTGCAAATACACTGCCATGCCCCTATTTTTGCTCTGTTGCAGCAAAAGGAGAAATTGTAGGAAGCAGTGGCCGACCGGCCATCAAAGCTGCCGACCGGCCACCAAGGCTACCAATCGGCTATCAGAAGTGGCCGATGGCCATCAACTTTGGCCGATGGCCACCATCTTTGGCCGATCATCCCTCAGCATGTTCCTGAGATCAGTAAGAAGCAATTTAGAAGTTGGCACAATTTTCAGAGGTTTAAAGGTGTGCAAACAGAGGCATTTTGAGGCAAGGCGGTGGATTTCCGGGAGGACGCGACCGAGCATGCATGCCTCCCTCGCCCGCGAGACCATTTTACCGCTTTACTAGCTAGTTATAGTTAATTACATGCTTTGTAATTAATTAGTTTAATCTGTGTTGTAATATTTAATTAGCTTAGATTAGCTGGTTATTCAATTCATTTTGGTTTGTAATAATTAATTAGCTAAATTGGTTAATTATTTAGCTTAATTAGTGTAGCTAGTTAGCTCTCTTCCATTTGGACCCTCCGTCGAGAGGGCACAATGTTGTAATAAGTGTGCGTGAGTGTGTGCATGTCTTCCAACCCCATTTCTTTCTCCCTTTTACTTATTAGCTTTTGATGATTAGTTTTAGGACATATTTCAACTAGCATCCTTCTGCTTGCATGCGTGCATCATTCATCTGTCTTGCATGCACCGTGCTCGGCACATCATTCAAACTGCATCGCATTTCAATACTTATTTGAATACATGTATCAATTGTTGCATTCATATGCCATCGTAGATAGCCGAGCCTACTTAGTTGCATTTTCCATGTGTTGTATTAGGCATTGTTGACATAGCTAGGATCATACATGATTACTAACTAGCTTCTGTTTTGGCTTGGAGTACACTGTGAGTGTTTATGCTTTAGCATCCTTGCATGTGTGTAAGTGACTGCCATGATAGCATGCTTGCCATGAGGCTAACTGCTTAAGTGTTTAACTGCATGAATACCTGTGGATGAAGGCTTTATTACTTGAATTGGAATAATTCATCAAATGTGCATTTTAAGCCCACTTGGTTGTGGCAAATCATCATGTTTTAAGCCCACTTGAGGGTGACAAATCCGTGCTTTAGCCTACTTGCGAGTAGCAACTTCAAACCATTTTCGAAAAACAAACATGAGATGTTTTGTTCCAAATTGAGTGATTTAGTCTATACTTGTGTGTTGTGCGCATCACATAGTAAGGTTAGCTAATAATCGGAATAAGGACACGTGTGTTTTCAAAACAACATATCATGTTTAGTAGAGGCCGATCCTTTGATCGAGGGTGCTCATTTCATGACTTTCCCCCCTCGTACCCAAGTTCCCTAGCCGAGGCAACTTTGGTGATGACGGACACGTGGCCTTAGGCACGAGTCAGGGTTTCCTAAATTTTCCAAAACAAAATATTTAGGTGGCGACTCTGAAATCTGGCAAAGCAGTCCATGTTTGGTACTTCTTGATTAAAATCGATTTTCCACAACGACTTGCCAGATTTGGACTCTTTGGTGATTTATCACTCTTACATTGCACTTTGTGAGATTAGATTCAGAACCGTGACAGGAGGCTGAGCTGTAGTAGCTAGAACCCCAAATCCGCGCCCTCTCCGAAAATGGGGGCGCGCAAAGCGAGTTTGGGCGATCTACAGTGCCGATATTGTATTTTGATCGAAATGAATGAAGTTCATAAATGTTACATGACATGTGCAATGTGGACCTAAGGTCGTTCCGTTTATGCTATGATATGTTATGGCCCGAGGCCGTCTTATGGGCCCGAGGCTATTTCGTACATGTGTGGGCCCGAGGCTGTTCTGTTAATGACATGATAATATGTGATTACACCTGAGGTCATTCTGAATAGCTATTAATATATGGGCCCTAGGCCGTTCTATACCTTATGTGGGATTGAGGCCGTTCTGCTAATGATGGGCCAAAGGCAGTTCTGTTTATATGATGTTCCCAAGTCCGTTCTGTATTATGATTATGGATATGGTGAGAACCTTATGCTCATTTGTTTACATAGCTTTACTATATTATTACTCATTGAGCTTCGTTCACCTAATATTATGTATGCATATGTAGATGATCTGCCTCATGGAGCCCACCCTTAGAGTCAGCTTCATGAACTATTTTGTGAGCTTGTCGAGTCATGCCTTTGAGATGGAGTTTTGCCTTTGACTCACATCATGCTATGACTTTTGATTTGCTTTTACTTTATTGGTCTTGGGATATGTAATCTATATGTATGAAGATTATTGTACATAAGTTTTTGTTTGGACATGTCAATGCGTGTGTGATGTGCTATGGTATAAGCAATGTAGATTTTTGATCATACTGGTATAGCTCAATGGACTTCTTTTTTTATGATATACTTCCGCTTATGGTCCCATTATTGTCATTATTCCATAATTTTTGTTTGAGGCCGTAAGTAATCAAGTGATTGCTGGCCGGTTATGATCTAAACCTCTAGGGGCGGGTTTGGGTCATGACATAAACATTCTGACAAGTTGAGATGACAACTTGAGAGAAGCCAAACCTTTTCTTAAAATACGAATTGCTCCTTATGGTTTTGAAAATTACATTCCACCCCTTAAAATTTCTAATTTTATAACATATAGCCCATTTTATAAAAAAATTACCCAAAAAAAAGTATGGTTGTTTTGTCGTGTCTCATTCTATGATTAATGTATAATATTAAGGAAAATGTTTTAGACCCCCAAACCAACCCCAAGTGACGTGTCATTAGCCACATCACTTGGGAACCCTACTAAAATATAGAATTTCAAAATTGGGCGATGTAATATTACTGCAACATTAAATAGGACATATCTCTAAGATAACGAAAATTATATTCGACAATCACAAGTTTCAAATTGAAACATCTCTTTACTGACCCTAATTAGTTGGTAATTGGTTATTTTAGTTGACATGTGAAAATGTAGAGAAAGTGATGTAATAAATTGTAGTAATTTTTTAATTTTTAAACTATTTTATTCACTCTCTAAACGAGACCTAAATTTTATTCACTCTCTAAATGAGACCTAAATAGATCTTGGATTTGGCCTAGTAATTTTGTAGCTAGGGATAGATCCAAGATTTTGATATAAAAGGGGTGAACATATATACTAATGTGGATTACAATAATAATTTTGACCAATATAAAAAATAAAAAATAACATGTAAGCACATACAAATAAATATGTTTCTTGTATCCATATTCAGTTACAAAAGATAATAACTGTAAAATAATCTACTTATTAAAGTCACATATCTTGAGTTGTGCTTGACGATATTTCATGTTATTTACGGCATCTATGATAAAATCGAATTAAAATCTCAAACTACGTATATCTCAATAAATTTTGTCAAATCACTTGTTGAATCTTCCTCCACCATCTTCTATTAATACTTGTAATTGACATTGAATATGAGAAATATACATTGTTAAATTATTCAAAATTTTAATTTGATACCTCGAGATCCATGTTTCATAGATACATTGGAGTGACCACTTAAAATTTTTCAAGACCTTAGAGGGGGTGACTACTTAGAAGTTTGAAAAACCTTAAAAACCACGAGATAGTGATTTGTAATTATGATTCAATTTTAGCAATGACTAACAATTCCCAATCAAATAATTATGGATCTATTTCAATTAAACGAGATTTGAATTATATCTACAAATAAAACAATGACAAATCACGATATAACATGAAAAAAAATCACAATTGGAGCACCTCCAATTGTGAAAAAAAATCATGAACCAAAGTCACAAAACAATCCATGAAGAAGACAAAAGAATTACACACAAGAACCCTTAATTGCCTAGTGAATCCATGGCCAAATTGAATTGAACTCAATGTGCCTCTTCCACCACTGTCTTCATCTCACAATTGATTTTCCCAAGGTTGAATCCACAACGCCGATGTTGAATCCATGACGACGAACCACTCCGGAATCCACCAAAGCTTCAAGTTAAAGTTCCCTAGAATCCACCAATGAACATCTCTGTTTGTGTAATTGATAAAACAAAAGAAAAACCTTGATGATTGTCAATATGACATCCACTAATCCATAGATCACCTTTAATTCATCAAGAAAGCCAATAACTAAACACCCTCCAATATAGAACAAACTTGCTTGTCTTATCTCAGAATTCTGGATGGGTTTAACCCTAAAATGAGCAACCGCGACACTTTATAACAAACATGAACGTGAAGACCACTCGAGCGTAGGTTTGATCGCTCAAGTGGTAAGACTAGTAAGGCTTTGTTAACAAACTTCCACACACCACTTCACTCAAGCACAAAACTTACTGCTTGAGCGGTAAAACACAATTCTTAGTATCCCAAAGCTCATATTGAGATACTAGTGCTCCTAATCAGCGCTCGAGCGTACACTTGGTCACTCGAGCGGTCTAAGAACTGTGACAAGCTCTAAAATCCTTGCTCATGCACATCTTTCCTTCAGCACAAACTCCTCTTCTTAGGCACAAATTGGGTTGAACTCGCATCTAAACACTCACAAACTTGTAGAAACAAAACAACAAAAGCAATTACATTTGAAAGGAGTTTTGTCAAATGCGATTGCCAATTACAAAATACCTAACAATCTCCCCATTTGGTAATTCCATGACAAAACACACCTAACAAGAAAGTCCTAGACACCCTAACCTATAACACAATAAAAACCGAACTTCTCAAGCCCACTATCTATAAAATGACTATTAGTGCCACAAGAGAATATGATAACGGAAAGTATATGACAATATGAGAATTTTTAAAAGAACATCATGCCATCTGCAATAACAAACCTCATGCTATCATGCAATACCACCACCACCTCAAAACTTTACTCTTTTTTGGTCATGAATTGACAAAAGGAGCTCATTCAATAAAAGAACAAAAACTAACCACAAAAGAAAGGACTGAGACAACATAAAGAAGCAACAAAATGAAGTAAAAGTCAACAATCGCATGTGAGAAATAAGCAACACAAAACAATATGCATAACAACAAGCACCAAGGTCCTTCACAAAAACCAAAAAAGTAAGTACATGCTCAACAAACTCCCCCACAACGAACAACCTCCTCAACAAGCTGACAGCAAGCTCCAAAAATCCAAGAATAAAACTAAAATACAAAAATAATATGGTGAAGCAAGCAATGTAATGCCTAACTTTTATTACCCAAATCCATTACCAAATCCATTATATTTTTACCGTTTCAATAATATCAACCTCATGCCAACACAACAATAAATAAATAATAACATTTTCTCATGATGTGATGATGATATATATAAGTGAAATCTAGTACAATGCCCTTAGGCTTACAATAAACAATGATAAATAGAAGGGATTTACCCGTATACTAGACGTGGCATTCAGCTAACAAATAAAAGGCTCGTGGCTAAACATAACAAAAGACTTCAAGTCCTGAACAATCTTGTGACGACCCCGACATGCATATTATTTTTATATATTATTTCATTGAGTATATTTGCATAATTATGTATTTAATTTGTGCTTATCTGTTTGTCTATCGAATATCTGTCTAAGTGCTTACTTTGAATTAGAAATTAGAAGCCTTAATAGATTTAGAAACCGAAATTGACTAGTTTAATAGGTTAATTGGAATATTTAGAATCATATGGCAAGTTCAATTAAATTTAATTCGGACTAAGATAATTAGAATAAATTACTTAGACTTGATTAGGATTAACTGAACCTAAGCTACATTAATTAACCTAATCTAATCCATATATATATATATATATATATATGTGCCTTAGACATTTGAACTCATTTTTTCTTCTTGTTTAACAAAGTGGTTGAGAATTAGAAAGAGAGAGACACCAACTTCTAGAGAGAGAGAGAGAGAGTAGAGAATTGTAGAGAATTGAAGAAGATTTAAAGAACTTAGGCTATCAACACCAAAATTCAAGCTCTAGGTATGGAATTCACTCATAATTCTTGTAGCTAAATCATACAGAAATTGAATTCACTAAGTTTGTAGGACCATTTGCATGAATTTGAGAAGGATAAGCTAAAATCACCATGAATTTAGTGAATATGAGCTAATTGTGTACATGCATGTCATGACTCAAACCTGCCCCTATAGGTTTAGTGTCGTAACCGGCCCGGTAATCCTAGGATTACCAAAGGGCTTTGACCTGAATATCATATAATATAAGGGGCTGCGGAAGCAAATATATAAAATACAATGTCCATAGAGCTGTGCAGACATACATGGGACAGAAATTTAAAACTTTATACATCCACCCACATATGACGTTAAGCATACATTTACATTGTCATTAACTTAACACACAAAAGAATTGTTCACAAAATAAACAAAGTCTAAATCTTATAACTTGGTTCGCAAAAGTTGACCACTAAAGTCTTTTCAGAACCTCCCTAGGAGGTTAGCCAACAAAACTGACCTCCAGGTAATCATCATTAAGCCTGGTTACGTGCCTGGTCACCTACATACATAGATAATAGAGTGAGCGGGAGCCCATTGAATAGTAACAGAGTAAATATTTTAATGAATGATGTCCATAACAGATTTAGATTTCAATTCTCTTATTAAAATAGAAACATCAGCATGTCCGTATCAAAAACAAAGTCATGTTCATATTCATATTCAAATCATGCGTGGTACATCCATTAGCATTGACATATCTCTTTGGTCAAGCATAACAAGTTCCATAAAGGAACCTTCGGTATTGGGTAACATATCTCATATGTGGGCCACGGTATTATTTCCCCCAAGCAAGGGCTTGAGGCACGGTATTATTTTCCCCGAGCGAGGGCCTCATGACCATAAGCCACAGTATTTTTCCCTTGGGCAAGGGCCTTTGCTAAGGATGCCATATAGATATTTCAAAGAATTGGATCATCATTCATGTAATCACAAAATCACCTTTTGTATCATTCATAAATAGTTCATATCATATCATAATGTTTAGAAAGTATTTCATAACGAACATAGCTTTACTAAGTTATTACTCATAGAAAGTTTCACAAATAGCTTCGATAGCAAACCAAAGGATCGACAGCTCACGACGCGTGACCTACACAAACATAAGAGATACACATATTGAAACACATGCTTGGATAGTACTTAACTTATTTCGTTTTGTTCTTAGTGTGTTTCTAACTCTTATCCTCATTATTATGTTTTAAGTAGGGCTTAAGAATGCATAGGATGCAATGAGGATGCCAATATGTGCTTCAAAACACTTAGTCAAAGTTGCTGAAAATAGGGTCTTCGCTCTAGCACAACTCTTGCCGCTCGAGCGGTCTGCAAAAAATGGTAAACTTCTAGGAGCGTGCAGTTTATGCTCGATCCAACCCTTGGTCGCTTGAGCGGAAGTACAAAATCAGTGTGGCTACTCGAGCATAGGTTCTATCACTTGAGCAGAGCAGCAGAATTATAAATTTGCTTCCAAGCTTCAAAACTCAACTCAAAGTTGCAATTTATGTTCTTTTGGGCCAAAAACTTAAGGAAACTTGTGTAAACTTGTAAAACATGATGAATTCAAAATCTTTTGGTAAAATTAATGCCCAAAAGCATGTCCATTATTCAAAGCCAATCTTAAACTTAGTATATAACACATGCATTGTTTTGAGTTCAAACTCCTCAAACCATGGGCGAATGAGGTGTTATATACAAAATCATGTTGAATTCTCAACATTTAACAAATATAACTCCATGCATGTGAGGTTTAAGATGGACTTCAAACTCAATTTTCATGAAGTATGCATGCAATGCATGAATCATGCTCAAATTCCTTAATCTAAGCTCAATTCGACCAATTCTCTTGAATTCATGTTCTTAAAGTTGCAATCATATGACTTAAAAGTCGAATTCATACCTAGGCCTTCCAATTTATGCTCAAAAGGCTTGCTTCTTGAGTCTCTAAGTTCAATCCCTCAATTCCTAGCAATTCCCTTAGTTTGAGTTTAATTCTTCTCCAAATTAGCTTTCCTCTCACTCTTCTCACTCTCCCTCACGTTTGGGGTTTCAAGATAATGAAATGAAGGTGCAAAATGAACTAATGGATTCATATTAGTCTTATATGGAAGCTTCAGTAAACTTGGCTTTAAAACTAATCAAGTATCATTATTTTATTCTAATTACTTGGTTCCAAATCAAATTCAAACTAAAACAACCATAATTTCCTAAAAATTCCAAATACAACATATACTAAGTCAATTTCGTGATCAGATGCCGATAAGGCCTTCAATTCCCAAAACAAATCAGAAATACAAATAGATCTTTTTACAGTAGACTACGATAGATAGATAGAAACACAAATAATGCAACACACATGCAATTAATTCATAATTTCATCTTAATTACTTATTAAGCATCCTTAATCATGGTTTAATAGTTAATCATAGGTTGGGGTCGGGGTTGTTACAGTCTTTCCCCATTAAAGAGTTTGGTCCTCCAAACTCAAATTACCTTCATTTTGGAAGAATATCGGATCTAGAGGGAATAAATCAGGGTATCTCTTTATCATATCTTATTCAGTCTCCCAAGTTGAATAAGCCCCTTCATGGTTTTGCCAATCAATTTTCACTAATGGTATTTCTTTGTTCCTCAATCTTTTGATTCTGCGATTCACAATCTGAATTAGCCTCTCTTCGTATGTATAATCATCTTTTCAGAAGCACATGGGTCGGGTCAATCACTTGGAGTGGATCTCGTAAATATTCACGAAGCATCGAAATATGGAAAACATTATGCATATGTTCCATGACTGGTGGTAAGGCTACCCAATACGTCACTAGGTTGATTTTCTCAAGGATCTCATACGGCCCAACATATCTCGGTGCCAACTTGCCTTTCACTCCAAACCGTGTCTGGCCTTTCATAGGAGTTACTTTGATAAACACATGATCCCCGACTTCATATTCTCTATCTTGCCTTTGGACATCTGCATAACCCTTTTGCCGGCTCTGCACAGTTTTCAAACATTGTTGTATTAGCTTTACTTTTTCAGTTGTCTCTTGAACCAGCTCTGGTCCCAATAACGGTCTATCACTGACTTTGGCCCAACAAATTGGGGAACGACACTTCCTACCATACAATGCTTCATCAGGAGCCATTTCAATGCTTGAATGATAGCTATTGTTATACACAAATTTGGTCAAGGGTAGATAAGTCTCCTAATTTCCTTGGAAGTCTAACACGCACATCCGCAACATGTTTTTCAATTTTTGAATGGTCCGTTCGGACTGGCCATCTGTCTGTGGGTGATAAGCACTACTTAGTCTCAGTTTACTCCCCAAAGCCTGTTGTAAACTCTGTCAGAATCTCAAAGTAAACTTGGGATTTCTATCAGATACTATGGAAACTAGAACTCCATGTAATTTCACAACCTCATTTACATATAAATTAGCCGACTTATCCGCATTATACAAAGATTTGACAGCCAAAAAGTGGGCAGATTTAGTTAATCGATCAACAATGACGCAAATAGAATCCATATCTCGAGAGGAGCGAGGTAGTCCAACAATGAAGTCCATCGTGACGTGTTCCCATTTCCATTATTGGAAGCGACTGAAGTAATCTATCGGGCCGTTGATGTTTAGCTTTACTTGTTGGGAATGCAAACATCTAGCCACAAAATCAGCAATGCTTTTCTTCATTCCAGGCCAATAGAAATTCTGTTTCAAGTCATGGTACATCTTCGTATTCCCTGGATGTATAGCAAATTTAGAGTTGTGAGCTTCAGTCATGATACGTTTCCTCAGGTCAAAACAATCCGCACACAAAGTTGATTATGAAATTTCAACACATTATTGTCAGGCATAAATCCCGGCCTCGGTTTTGAGTCCGTTTCATCCACAATCTTCTTTAAAAATTCATCTTCAAGCTGTTTCTCTTTAATTTCTTCAAATATTGCAGGTTGGGCGGAGATGGCGGCTAGAATTTCACCCTGTTCGTGCAAAACCACTTCAATTTCATTTCTTTCTAGGTCACACAACAAGTCTTTCTGGTCAGTGAGTAAACATGACAAGTTCCCAACAGATTTTCGGCTCAAAGTAGCTGCAACTGTGTTTGCCATTCCTAGATGATACAAAATCTACAAATCATAGTCTTGTATTAACACAAGCCACCGTCTTTGTCTCATTGTCAATTCTTTTTTAGTAAAGAAATGTTTCAAGCTTTTCTGGTCAGTATACACCTCACAAGTCACACTGTACAGATAGTGCCAAATTTTTAAAGCAAACACCACAGCTGGTAATTCATGATCATGAGTTGGGTAGTTCTTTTCATAAAATCGGAGTTGATGAGAAGCATAAGCAATTACCTTCCCATTCTGCATTAACACACACCCCAAGCCTTTATAGGACGCATCATTGTAAATCTGAAACCCATCGTTTCCGTTAGGCAATGTGAAGATAGGTGCAGTTACCAATCTAGTCTTCAATTCTTGGAAGGCTAATTCCCACTGTTCAATCCAATCAAATGATACAATTTTCTCAGTCAACTACGTCAATGGCATGGCCAGTTTTGAGAATTTTCTTACAAATCTGTGGTAGTACCCAACAAGTTCCAGAAAACTTCTAACTTTGGACATATTAGTTGGTCTTGGCCAGTTCACAGTAGTCTCAATTTTTTGCAGGTCAACTGATATGCCATCTTTGTTGATTACATGCCCCAAAAATGCGACATTATCAAGCCAAAATTCACATTTAGAAAATTTTGCATACAACTTCTTTTCCCCTAAAATCTGTAAAGCAATTCTCAGATGATTTTCACGTTCTTCCCTGGTTTTGGAGTAAATCAGTATATCATCAATAAATACAACTATGAATTCATCAAGAAATTGTTTGAAAACCCTATTCATTAGGTCCATAAATGATGCAGGTCCATTAGTTACCGCAAATGGCATTACCAAAAATTCGTAGTGCCCGTATCTAGTTCTGAATGTTGTTTTTTCTATGTCTTCTGCCTTGACTTCAACTAGTGATACCCAAATCTAAGATCTATCTTAGAGAACACTTGTGCTCCCTGAAGTTAGTCAAACAGATCATTTATTCGAGGCAATGGGTATTTATTCTTAATGGTTACTTTGTTCAATTCTCTGTAATCTATACATAGTCTTAATGACCCATCCTACTTCTTTACAAATAGGACTGGAGCACCCCAAGGTGAAGTCCTCAGGCGGATAAATTTCTTGTCGAAGAGTTCTTGGAGTTGAACTTTTAATTCAAAAGTTAACATTCGGTATGGGGTTTTAGAAATTAGTTGTGTTATGGTTATTACATCTATGGTGAATTCAATTTCTCTATCAATTAAGTCCCCAGGCAATTCTTTTGGAAACACATCGGGAAATTCATAAGCAACAGGAATAGCATCCACATTAGAACTATCAGAAGTCTCAATTGAAACAGAACACATATAACCCCTACATCCCTTCCTAAGTAGTTTGACAGCTTCTATGGAAGAAATCAAATATGGGGGTGGAACTACCCCATTTCCATCAAACACAAATTCAGGTAATCCAGGTGGATGAACCACAACAGATTTATTCGTACAATCAATAGTTGCACAGTACTTTGTCAACCAGTCCATACCTTGTATGCATTCAAAATGATCAATACCCAATGGCAATAAATCAACATACAATGTCACATCACCAATCACAGTATCACATACCAGATAAACATAAGCACATACTATAGAACACCCAGATGGCATAGATACAGACAATAAATAATTCATATGTTCTAAAGATCTAGTTAATTTTCGAGAAAAGGCATACGACACAAATGAGTGTGTAGAACCAAAATCTATCAAGACATATGCATTTTGGGCACAGATGGAAATTATACCTGACACCACAGACTCGGTGTTCTGTACATCCCTAGGCACTAGTGTGAACGCTCTCTCTTTCCTTAACGTTTTATTTCCAGCATTACCTCTAGCATTAGTTCTTGAATTTGACCTCATTACAGAAGCAGATCCGGTTGAACTTGCTGCGAGGCAGTTGGCATTCTCAGACCCGAGTGGACAATCTTTCATTATGTGGCCAACTTTACCACACCTGTAACAAGCACTAGATGCATGGTAATGCACACCTCTATGCTTCCTTCCACAATCTGGACAAGCTGGTATAAACCCACTGCTCTAACTTGAGCTACTTGTAGACCCCTTGTTTTTCTTTTTGCTTCCAAAGGAGCTGCCCTTTCTAAACTTGTTCCCTAACCTCTTACCTCTCCATTCTGTTGTTGCTGGGGCCTTGCTTTGTTTCATAGCTGCTAAGGTAGCTTCTGCCTTAAGGCTTGGTCGAGCACCTCCACGTACGTAGGCAACTTCAAGACACTGACTTGGTGAAACACTTCTAAAGTCAAGCCTCCTTTAAATTTTTGTGCCTTTTTGTAATCGGTATCCATCATGTGTGTAGCAAACTAGGCCAATTCAGTGAACTTAGCTTCATATTTAGCTATTGACCTATTGCCTTGCTTGAGTTCTTGAAATTCATAAACTTTTCGGTCCCGAAAGTACTGAGTGAAATATTTGTCGTAGAAGATTTCCTTCAATTGAACACATGTCATGTTCCCATTATCATTTCGGATTAGCAACCACCATCTTCGCGCTTCATCCTTTAAAGTATAGGTGGCCAAGAGCACCTTCTGAGTCTCGGAGAAGAGAAATACTTCTTGTAGTTTTTCCATTTCAAGTAACCATGTCTCTACCTTTAGTGGTTCAATACCACCCAGGAAAGTTGGCGTTTTCATCTTCATAAACTTCTGAGTCAGGTTCATTATATCATTGTTATCCGGCACATTTTGTACTGGAAGAGATGGAGGGGGTAAGGGTTGTTGCCTCAAAGATTCTGTAAAGGCTGCAAGCATTTGTTCCATGCGACTCATGTGAGCCTCAGAGGATTCAGCTATACCGTCACTTCTTGTATTTTCCATTACTATAAGCAAACCGGACAATAATAAACATCGACATAATAGTCTCATTCTCTGTATTCGATTCCAATTCAATTTATTTCATATTGATTTGAATATATTTCATTTTGGTTCGAGTCTGTTCAACCAGTTCACACACTCACATATGTAGACGAAATGCCCTTAATTCTTTTCTAGAACGTCCTATAGCTCATATGGACTTGTGTGTGCGGTATAACTTGTGTTCTGATACCACTCTGTCAGAACCCAAACCTGCCGCTATAGGTTTAGTGTCGTAATCGGCCAGTAATCTTGGGATTACCAAAGGCCTCTGACTTGAATATCATATAATATAAGGGGCTGCGGAAGCAAGTATATAAAATACAATATCCATAGAGTTGTGCAGACATACATGGGACAAAAATTTAAAACTTTATACATCCACCCACATATGACGTTAAGCATACATTTACATTGTCATTAACTTAACACAAAAGAATTGTTCACAAAATAAACAAAGTCTAAATCTTATAACTTGGTTTGCAAAACTCGACCACTAAACACTTTCTGGAACCTCCTCGGGAGGCACAAAGGTTAGCCGACAAAACTAACCACCAAGCCATCATCACTGAGCTTGGTCACGCGCCCGGTCACTTTTATACATGGATAGTAGAGTGACCGGGAGCCCAGTGAATAATAACAGAGTAAAGATTTTAATAAATGATATCCATAACAGATTTAGATTTCAATTCTCTTATCAAAACAGAAACATCAGCATGTTCGTATAAAAAATAGAGTCATGTTCATATTCATATTCAAATCATGCGTGGTACATCCATTAGCATTAACATATCTCTTTGGTCAAGCATATCAAGTTCCATAAAGGAACTGCCGGTATCGGGTAACATACCTCATACGTGAGCCACAGTGTTGTTTCGCTGGGGTGAGGGCCTGAGCCACAGTATTATTTCCCCTAGGTGAGGGCCTCTACTAAGGATACCACATAGATATTTCAAAGAATTGGATCATTATTCATGTAATCTTAAAATCACCTTTTGTATCATTCAGAAACAGTTCATATCATATCATAATGTTCAGAAAATATTTCATATCAAACATAGCTTTACTAAGTTGTTACTCACAAATAGTTTCACAAATAGCTTCAACAGCAAACCAACAGATCAAAAACTCACGGCGTGTGACCTACACAAACATAAGAGATACACATATTGAAACACACGCTTGGATAGTACTTAACTTATTTTCTTTTGTTCTTAGTCTGTGTAGACACCCCATTTTTGACCCTCTTCAAGACTTGGACGTCATCATTTGAACACTCGATGATCATCTATGCTCGTGTTCATTTTGAGTTCTTGGAGGTCTCGGCTACGCACCTTGCCTCAAGATCTCTCAACTTGCCTGTTTTGTGCTTGGTTGTGGACCAAACACTTGTGTTTTTGCTTCTAAGGAAAGAGAGTGGCTTGTTTGCCATCCCCTTAACCCACCGGCCAGGGCATGGTGCCATCGACCCCTTTTTCTTGCCATTGGCCAAGAGTGTTGGCCGGCCGGCACTATATTTGGTCAGCCGGCACTTATGTTGGTCGATCGGCCATTTTCGGTGGCCAAACCCTGTTCATCTGCTTTATGCAGATATTTTGTGCCAGCTGGCATCCACAATTCACCTCCTCCATACACGTGTATGGAGGGATTTGCCTTTTGCTTAGCTTCTCTTGGGTTAGAATTTGAACTTCTATAAAGAGGGAGCCCCTTCTCCCTCCTCCAGGGTTCAAAAAATTGTTCTTGAGAGGATAGATATAGTATTGTATCTATTCTTCTTTGTTTAGCTTTGTTTTGTGTCTAAAAGAGTAGTATTGTCTTACTATTGTACACAAACACACACTAGAACACCATCCTTGATTGCTGAGGTGCTAGGAGGTTGATTTCAATGTTCTTGGGTTGGTTTGAGCTCAGAAAACTTGCTGGAGCTTTGTTCTTGAAGAGGTTCTACAAGGGTGAGTTCCTTGCTTTAGTACCCCATTCTTGCTTAAGCTTTTAGCCCTTCTTGCTTATTGTTTTAAGTTTAGAGTATAACTGATAAAAGTTCTGATTTTTAGTGCTTAAGACCTTTGTTTAAGGTCATTTTTGTGTTTGGGGTTGTTTACCCCCTCTTAGGCCTTGTTTGGCCTTGTTCTTGTGCTTTATTTTTAAGCTTTGAGATCACCTTGTTTTGGCCTTCTCACCATTGAAATCCAGAGGGATTTTAGTGGTGGGGATGATGTTTTAAGGTCTCAAATAGGAGAGGGTCATCCCTATAGACACCCCATTTTTGACCGTCCTTAAGACTTGGACGTCATCGTTTGAACACTCGATGATCATCCATGCTCGTGTTCGTTTTGAGTTCTCGAAGGTCTCGGCTACACGCCTTGCCTTAGGATCTCTCAACTTGACTATTTTGTGCTTGGTTGTGGACCAAGGACTTTTGGTTTTTGCACCTGAGGGTAGGAAGTGGCTTGTTGGCCATCCCCTTAACCCACCGGCCATGGCCCAAGGCCACCGGCCTTGTTTTCTTGCTATCGGCTAAGAGTGTTGGCCGATCGGCACTTTAGTTGGTCGGCCGGCCATTTCTTTGGTCGATCGGCCACTTTTTCTGGCCGAGGCCTTTTCTTTGCCTTTTTCAGGCATTGTGCATGCCAGCTATGCTAGCTGGTGAGCACAAACTCTGCTCTCCGTACACGTGTATGGAGGGATTTAAACCAACACTTAGCTTCTCTTGGAAGCTTTGAATTGGACTTCCTATAAGAGGAGGGCCACCCCTCCCTTTCTAGGGGTTCAGCCAACTGATATAGAAGATATATATCACTCTCTCTCTATAGTTGTGTGTGTAATAGTGTTCTCAAGGGTGTTTTTGTTCATATTTTTGCACTAAAGCACCTAGTGGTACACTATCCCTTAGTTAATGAGGTGCTAAGGAGTTGATTTTAGAGTTTTTGAGTTGGTTTTGAACGGAAGGAGGTGCTGGAGTTGGTGTTCTTGAAGTGTTCTTCAAGGGTGAGAAACTACTCTTTTATTCCCCATTTTTGCTTAAGCTTTTAGCAATACTTGCATACTGTTTTAAGCTTAGTGTCCAACTAAAAAAAGTTCTTTTTTTGTGTGCTAAATATGTTTGTTTAAGGTTACTTTTGGATTGGGGGTTGTCTACCCCCTCTTAGGCCTTGTTTGGCCTCTTTTTGTGCCTTCCTCTTTGGGCTTTGGAACCCTTTTGTTTTGACCTTCTCACCACCGAAATCCAAAGGATTTTCAGTGGTGGAGAAGTGGTTTTCAGGTCTTGTATAGGGGAGGGACACCCCTCTTCCTTCGTGTCTCATTTGCTTGCATTGTTGGCTCACCATAGTAGCATGTTTGCTTAGCATGTTTTGGCCCCATTTCAGCAAGTTTTTGGTGTTATCTTGGCATGATATACCTCTGTTTTAAGTTGGTTTGTCGGCCTATTGCATGCATCTCAAACTTGCCTTGCAATCCTCTCATTTGCCTAAATATGTATCATGCATTTCGACCATCATGCTTGCATGTTTTAACTTAACTTTGAGAAGTTTTTTTTAGCCTTGTTTCACCATGCTTAAGCTCTGTTTGGGTTTGTCTTGGTCATGCTTGCCATGCTTTGTATAGCCACCATGCATTCTAGCTTGTTAGCTTTGGGTGTGTGAGTCATTAGCATGCATTACTTGGGCCATTTCAGTGATTTGGTATCACTTGTCATGTTATTTCAGTCCATGTTTCATGCTTGTATGCTTGCATTTGCCATCCTTTCAATGCTTTGAAGAGTTGGTGTCTTATGCTCCATGTTTGGGTCATTGTGCATGTCTCCATGATTAGGTCTTTGGGATGCCATCTCATTGGGTTTCAGGGCTTATTTTGACATATTATAACTCTTTTTTTCATTGCATAATCCATGCCATGAGTGGTTCTGGTAGATGTAGTGTAATGCTCCCTTTGTAGCCTTGCATGCCCCTTGTTTGTGCCCATCTTTTTAGCATATTTTGGCCTTATCACATGCATGTTCTAGCCTTGTTTTGGCTTGCCCTAGGACTGTTTTAAGTCCCCTTGGCCCTTTGGGGCTTGGTTGATATAGCCATGGTGTGAGCCCCTTGACTAGCTTTGAGCATTGGGTCTATTGGCATGCTATGCTTCACTTGTGCATATGATTTGGCATCATTCCTCACATGATTTTGAGAGTTCGTGGCATTGTCACATTGTCATGTTCATCCCTTCTCGCTCATGCTGGAGAGTTGTATCCTTATGCCTAGGTGGTAGGCCATTACATTTGCATGCTTATTGTGCATTTCATTCCATCATTCCTTGGCACTATTGGCCACTGATTTTGGACATGACTGAGGTCTGTCCATCTTTAGTTTAAGTCCATTCATCATGTTGTTCAATGTTGCATGCTTGTCTACCTTTGTATGCCATACATGTTTGTATATCTAGGTTGCATCTTGCATGTTTGTTAGTTTGCATCTTGTCACATGTTAGCTTAGGTTGCATTACATTTGGCATGTTTGCTACCTTAACCTTGTGTGTATGTTCGAGTTATATTGCATTTGGCATGCTTATGTCGCATTACATTAGTTGCTTGTTTTGCATTGTATTTGGCATACATGCATTGCATTTTGTTTGGTTTGGGGTGTCAAACCAAACATGAGGAACGAGGGACGTTCGTACTTGAAGTGACGAAACGTCCCTCGATCCTCGGTCGCCGACGCTCTTGATCAAACATGAAAGAGTTCTAGGCATTCACACGTTTTGTTGCATTCATTCCACATTGATTTGCACACTTGGCACCTTCGGCCATCATGCGTTAAAATGCGCGATTGGTGGCCCGAGGGTCGAGAGCCATACTCCTTGAGTTAATAGCATGATGGGGAGGATGGTTGTGCATACGTTATCTTGTAAATGCCTTACCATGCACTGTCTGTCCTCTGCTGCAGCAAAAACAGAATTCTGCAGGAAGATATGGCCGGTCGGCCATCTTCAGTGCTGGCCGGCTACCAAAATCTGGCCGAGAGCCTTACAATTGGTCGATAACCATTTTCCAATGGCCGGTGGTCCTATCTCTTGGCCGGTGGCATCACACAATGCTCAGGGAGTGGTTCAGAAGTAGCCTTGGGACTTGTGCAGTTTTCAAAGGCATAAAACAGTGCAAACAGAGGCAACATGTGGCATGGCAACGGGTTTCCGACTGAGGCAATCGAGCATACATCATTCAATCATTCCGAGGTGGAGCTGTGGCGGCCTCCTTTTGTAATTAATTTGTTAATTAATTAGGGTTTGTAATAATTAATTAGCTAGGATAGTTGATTAATCATTTGGTTTGTATTATTTATTCGGACCCTCCGTTGAGAGGGCGAATTTTGTAATAAGTGTGCGTGCGTGTGTGAATGTCTTCCAACCCCACGTCTTTCTCCCTTTTACTTACCTGCTTTTAGTGGTTAGTTTTAGGTCATGTTTCAATTAGCATACTTATGTCAGCATGTTTGCATACATTCATTCGTATTGCACGCACCGGGCTCGGTGCATCATACTAACTGCATAGTATTTCAATTCCAACTTGAATACGTGTATTGAGTTGTCGCATTTCACATGCAATTATTAGATTAGCCGAGCCTATTCTAGTTGCATTTTGCATGTGTTGCATTAGCCATCTTAGATGAACTAGGATCATGTGAAGCCCCTGAAAAATGTTTTCTCTAAAAAAAAAAATAAAAATAAATGTTTAAATTATTTGCTTAAAGCCCCTCAGTTACTAGACTTATTTCGAACTAGTGTATATAATGTTTAAATTATTGTCCAACTAGTGTTCATTTAATCCAACTAGTGTTCATTTAATCCAACTAGTGTCCATTTAATGCCAACTAGTGTCTTTTCATAATCCAACTTGTGTCTTTTCATAATCCAACTAGTGTTTATTAGTGGGCTTTAATGAACCAATAAATCCTAACTTGCCTTTTCAATTCCTTGTTACACCAAGTTGCCTATAAATATCACCAAGCAACACTCTCACACACCCACATTCGACTAAAGGAGAGGAAGGATAACAAGAGAGCAATTTTGAGAGAAAGAGGAAGGGAGAAGAGAGCCATCTTGTTCAAAGCTTAGCAAGTAAGCCACAACACAACCTTCTCTTCATTTTCCTTTTCAATACATGTTCTTCAGGGTTCTAAATAATGTTTTTCAGATCTGTTATTTATGAGTTACTTGTGTTAAAAATGCTAAGAGCTGAGTATTGATTCTATCTCTCTTGTATTTTTCCCATTTCGGTACAAAACCATTTTTTTTCCATATCAATCTCTCAACTTTCCAAGGGCACACCTTCAAGCAAACTTCCTGAGTTAGATATATGTTGGTTAGCATGTTTTCTTCACAAAAGAAATGAAAACTTTCCCTTGGTGGAACCCTTTTCTCATAAATCTTGTTTTGGACATTCTACCTTAGAATCTGTTTATGCAGGCCACTTTCAAAAATTCTAGAAAAATGTATAAAATTATTTTGGACCTCTATTGTAGGTCAAAATCTTCCTTAAGGAGTTATCTTTCAACTAAAATTGGTTTCATAGAAAAACGATTAGTGGTTTGCAAGAAAATCAAATTTTCGTAACGATCGACGGGTCTGGACAGAATCTGGACAGCGCTGGAATGTTTTCTAAATAACTTAAAATCTGGAAAAGCAAACCCATTTCCGAAAAATGTTCTAGAAACTAGATCAAATTCTCTATGAACCATAGGAAGACCGAGTCCGGTGAAGGCTCTAAAATAGTCCTTTCATTTTAATCTTTAGGTGATGTTAAATCTGGAAATTTTGTTATATATGGATGTTTTATGCCCTTGTATTCATGGAAATGTTTAATAGCTTATGATCATATCTTGGCATGATATTGTATGTGTTATGTTATGTTATTTATCTTTCTCATCTTAAGGATGCGTGCTTATGTGGTTATTATCTTGTAAGTTGGACTAACCTTGATTAAAACATTTAACTCAACGGGAAACCTAATTGGGAGGGTATTGGGTTTCGAGCACTTGAGTAATGAAAAGATGAGAATTTGTGATATATGGTTTGTTGGGATGCGTTCCCTATTCGGAAGTTAAAGTCTTGCGCAAGTGCTTTTCGGAACCCTTGCACGGAGCGGTTGTATTCGGACCCTAGGTGGTTTGGTGTGATGAGGGTTTTGGGCAAGGCCCTATTTCACCGTCTCTTTTGAGGCCCTGCGGTTGGCGCTACGTGGTATATAACCGATGGTAGGCATCCGAGGTTAGTTCTGCAACAAAGCAGCAAAAGAGGGGGCATACCGAATAAACCGAATCCGATTCTTGTGGTTGGGAGGACGAAATCTCTTTGGGGGATTTCTAGTTTACTAACATTTAGCTGGTAACCATTTATTTATTTATTCGTGTATCATGCTTTACTACTTGATGTTATAATTGTGATTGTGTATTGGACTCGGAGAAAAGGTATGGGATGTGTGTGTGTTTACTGGGCATTCAAAGCTCACGGCGTGTTATGCCAGGTGACGAAGAGGAACATATAGCTAGAGACAACAAGCCTGAAACCTTCGAAGACCTTTGGCTATCTTAGAAAAGATAAAAAGTTCTCTTTTAATATTTTTGTAAGACTCGTACAAAGATTTAAATTTCCTTTTTGGGATAATGTAATGGAACAAGCTTTTGCAATTAAGGTTATTTGTGGTTGTTATGTATTTATATTCAATATAATCAGAGGTATACACCTTATCGATACTTATGAGACCTTGTGTCAATACTTGTTAGAATCTGTCAAAATTGACCATAGGACTCAGCAGTGACTCTCCCTTGCCTACAACCAATAGTGTAGAATCGAGGCGTTACAGATCATGCATGATTTCTAACTAGTTTCTTGTTTTGGCTCGGAGTACACTGTGAATGTTTATGCTTTAGCATCTTGCATGCGTGTAAGTGTTAACATGACAGCATGCTTGCCATGAGGCTAAGTGCTTATATGATATAACTGCTTGAATGCCTGTGGGTGAAGGTTGGATTGCTTGAATTGGAATAATTCATCGAATCGAAATCCATGTTTTAGCCTACTTGCAAGTAGCAAATTCAAAACCATTTCCAAACAAACGGATATGCGATGCTTTGTTTTCAAGTTAGGCGATCTAGTCTATACTTGTTTGGCTATGCGCATCACGTAGTAAAGGTTAGGCCAATTAACCGGAAAAGTAAGACGCATGTGTTTTTCAAAAACAAATATCATATTTAGTACAGGCCGATCTTTGATCGGGTGAGCGGGGGGTGCTCATGATGACCTTCCCCCAATCGTACCACAGTTCCCGAGCCGAGGCAACTTTGTGATGACGGACACATGGCCTTAGGCAACGAGTCAGGGCTTCCTAAATTCCCCTAAAACAAAATATATTTAGGTGGGACTCTGTATCTGGCAAAGCAGTCCATGTGGCACTTCTTTCTTAAAAATCAGTTTTCCAAACGATTTGCCGGATTTGGACTCTTTGGTGATTTATCGTTCTCCGCATTGCACTTTGCGGGATTAGATTCAGAACCCGTGACATTTGAGTCCGAACTGTAGTAGCAAAGCCCACGGGGACGTCTACAGTTTCTAGTGACTCTGCTTGGGAGGTTGAGAACTTGACTTGAACTCATGATATCTTGTTTTGATTACACTTATGTGTCTCTTTGTATTGCATGTGCATTGGTGCGCCTAGGACACCGTGTTTGCCGTATGCTATTCTTGAACGGTTTGCCGGAGGCTCACTTTGAGAAGCGTGCCATAAGGCTAACCGGTTGCGGGCTCTGCCACGACGGGAACACAAACCTCGATTTTTACCGGGGCACCCTTTGTGACCATTCGACCTAGTGCATATCGGAAACTGTAGTAACCATTCCAAACTAGGACAGGTTGCTTACCCGATTGTAGGTTGTTTGAAACCACTGCGTGCGTAGTGAAACCCTAGCTCTTGACAAAAGAGGACAGGGAAACCCTACCCCAACATAGGGGTGTTTTGGCTTTTACTTGCTTGTTATGTGCTTTTTGAGTTGACCTCTATAGGGTATGCACGTATCAATCTACAAGTTTAGGTATCAGGTCTGTGGGCATCAGTATCAGTACTTTGAGAATCCGTTATATCTGCGGGTATCAGATTAAGATTTGGGGGCAGTGATTTGGAAACAATGATCAGTAGTTGAGAACGTATATTCAGCTTACAAATGCCAACTGTGTGTTGTCATATCGACTGTGTGTTGTGTTTATTTAAGCCGTTATGCTGTCCATTTTCTGGTTGTTTATTTCCTTATTATGCTTTATTTATCTTTTTGCTAGGTAGTTTAGCACAATTGCTTCCGACCAAGCAGATATTCCCCAAGCACTCTGGACTAGAGGTTGCAGGCTCCATCGATCTGAAGATCTGGTCGACGGACAACTAGTGTTCCATTCTTTTCCCCCGGTTACTAGACGGAGGGCAGTTAGGCAGAAGGATATCAGTTCAGTAGTCAGTTCCAGAGGGCTTTGGTCTATCCCACCTGAGTATAAGTAGGGATCAGAGTTCTGTTTCTTCCCGCAGAGAGGGATCATATACCGGTAGTTCAGCTAGATCAGGGCATATGGCAGGAATGGAGAAATGATGCGTCAGCTCCAAGAGAGCATGAAAAACCATGCAGCAAGACGCTACTCGTCAGGCAGAATTTGCAAACAGCAGGCTAAGATCATGGCCCATAGGCAGAGCTAATCACCAGGTTACAGCAGTAAACCGGAGCATCTGCTTCGCACCAAGTTCCTCTCCCAACAGAGTTCCAATATCGGGGAAACACCAAATGTCCAGGGAGATACAGACATTCCGACAGGGCCGGCTCCCCCCAATCCTACCCCAGCTGTCCACAAACACCTACCAACCCCCAGATTCTCCCTTTGAGTTTGAGGTGGACCCAACGGCATTAAAAGTGAGCAAGCTTGAAAAGTTGTTCAAGAAATCTCAGGGTGTAAAGTCCATTCCGGATATTGAGGATGGTACACCGACGCAGCCATGACACTGCCAGATCGGTTTAAAATGCCACACATCGACCGTTTTGACGGGTTTGGGGATCCTATGGTGCATTTACGGT